>CATOUR010000141.1:3635491-4847322 GCA_951848785.1 Callosobruchus maculatus | reverse complement strand
CGATTAGTTTAAAAACATCCACTTGTCTCCACTCTGCCATATTTCACACGTTCACAAAAAAATTATACAGTTGGAAATACGCAAACTGACGTTTACCTTTTGGCTACCGTAACCTAACAAAAAGCACTATAGAGCACAAGGTCATAGCCCACCACGATTTGCGCTGCCCATTTGGTTTTGCAACCTCTGGTTTAGCAACAAGTTACAGAAAATAAAATATCAACATGTTTTACAAGAGCGTAGATACGGGAGGATGGAGGGGGTGATTAACCCCCCTCCCCCAAGAACAAAATAAAACCAAAAAAACCTGAACCTTAACCATTGGGCACTAGGCTGTTATACCACGAAATCACCACTACAATAGAAAATTAAAAAAATATTTTATTTGTTTTATAAGTTCTCGGATATGTGCACGACGGCAGCGTTGGTCTAATATTGACACGGAAAGGCCTGAAGACTATTTCAGAATTGCTATATTTATTCTTCCTTTAGATGATATTCTTCAATATTTTAATTTTTGTTTTAATTCCGATTTATTTAAAGCTCTTGAAACTGATAATTTGTAGCCATCTTTTATAATTACCAAAGTCTGATACTGAAATAGAAATTCTTGTAGAATGTTGTGGGGAATATCTATACAAATTTACCAATGAAAGTAGAGTAAATTTAAAAATTTAATAATTAAATTTTTTAATAATTAAAATAATTTAAAATTTTTTCTAAAGAAAGTCTGCCAAATTCGTCTCGGGAAACATTACCTTTGTGTGATCCTAATATAAATCCAAAAATATATGAACTTTTCAAAATTCTACGTATACTGGCTGTAAGTGTAGCGTCGGTGGAAGAAAGTTTTTCTTCATTAAAAAGGCTCAAATCTTGGACCACTATGGAACAGGAGAGGCTTGTAGGGTTGGCACTTTTACATATTCACTGGGATATAAAACCTTGCCCTGAAGCGGTGCTAAACAGATTTGCCAATAGCAGCAAAAGGATTTTAGATTCAGTTCTATAAAATAAGAAGAAATATTTTTTATGTTTGACGGATCTGTATAATTTATAAATGTTTTTTTTTTCATTTTTAAGAAGCTTGCAGATTAAGTTTTTTAAAGACCGATTTCTTTTTTCTCTCATTATTTTTATTTTGTTTCTGTTTTCATCAAATAAACATGTATATATTGTATTTTTATATTTTCTTAATTTTTGATTCCGATATTGTTTCATTGATTATTCTAAGTATATAGATATTGTTATTCAACATGATACTGTATTATTAGTGTTTTCAACTTTCTGTTGATTTTATTTGGCTTCAGTTTTTACTACCTTCGTATAATCATTGGACTAAATTATTACTGACAACCAAAGCTACAAAATCGCAATAGAACCTAATAATTGTGAATAATCGGGGAACAGACGAATTATAAATAGTAGGCATTGTTGTCCATTACCACCATGAAATAAAAAGCTATCTACGCCTTTGATGTTTTAAAACATGTTGGACATTTTCCGATTTAAGTTCGAAGCGCCACAACTTGTTGTAAAACACGAAAATTGTTTTAAAACAGAGAAGTTGTAAAACATTTCTCATCAGGATCTGCAACTTGTTGTACAACAGTGTTTTAAAACACGATGTTTTGCAACATGTTGCATAGTCTAAATGCGCCGTTATGTACCAGGAGCAGAAACTCATCAAATTGAAATATTTTTTTTCATATGGAATGGAGTACAAACTTATATTTTATGCTCATGCTTATGAGAACATACTCGGAGTTTAAACTCTGGTATTATTCATATCACCCAATGTCTTACTTGCAAATTTGACTGCACATGTATTAGCAACTACTCTAATAGTTATAGCTTCCAATATCTAGTAGCATATCTAGCTTATGATTCAGAGAACTAATATTTTGTCACTAAAATCGGTCTTTACATTTCAAAATAAAATCTGGTACACCTATTTGTAAATAATGAATACAGAACGTATAAAATTTTATGATAGCTATAAATTGTATATTGCATCTGAATCCCTTTCTATACCTTGAAAGAAATCGAGCGCGCCACTGCTAGCGGCCTGACCACGCGTGACGCAGCATCCAATGTGGAATTTAACTATAAAGTCTGATATCCCCTTTCAACCGAATCATCGTCCACCCGCCAGCAAAAAAATATCCAATAAAAAAAATATCGTTAATAGTTTCTTGTATCTCCTCCGTATGAATTAGTACGTTTTTATTCTGCAATCGGACAGACCGACAGATCGAAAGACCGACAGACCAATAGATCGACAGACCGATAGACCGCAAACCGACAGACCGACAGGTCCACGAACCGACAGACAGACCGACGGAAATCAGTGACATGGGTTTTCGTTATGTAGATATCATAAAACGCCCAAAAAGCGTATTACTTCAAAATCTAAAATTTTCGCGATCACAGTACTCCCCTCATCACCTGTTGGTGTGGTAAGTAAAATGAAGAATTCTGCATTTATTTGTCATCAATCACTTTGTGTTGATTTACTACTATGATTTTAATACATACATTCTAAAACACTTTTGACAAAAGTGTAATCCAGCTTTGACGTTTTGTTTTCAACACTGATAAAATAATACTAGACGATACTTATTAACTACAGTCCTCAATATCCAATAGAACGCTTCCGTCAAGCAGCATCCAATAGAAAAGCTTCATCAAAGCAAAGCAAAGAATATGCATGTTGATAAAATCTGATCTTTTCTTCAGGAACCTAGACCCACTGTAGGTTCCTGTCTGCGGTAGAATATTTCTAGAAATGGGAAAGGTAGCCTGGGGCACTGTGAACAACCCTCCACTGCTGGTGACTGTGGATACCACTCGGTTTTTTAGTTTTGTTCAGGCGGCATAAACAACTAGGTTATTAGCTTTTATTCAATAAAATTCATATTGTTGTAACCTATGCATTCACATGCTATTCATGTCATGTTGTAATGTTCTATGTATCAAGCCAATTCATTCGATTTTCATTAGTAACATAGACAGAGGGGCACTCCGCCATACTTTTTACCTTTCTTTTTTCAGCTTTAATACTGTTGCAATTAATGTTTACCCAACCAAGGCCTGTTGATAGTGTCAATTTACAATGGTTGCTCAGCCTTTACCCACACACTAAAACAGTTGTAGACTGTAGTTTAGATGGATAGAAATGGTGTGACTATGGATGTTAGACTCAGTATACTTGGTGTACTTAATGTAGAGGATTTTGCACCTTAAGTCAAGTTAAGATGTTATACTACGTCCAAGCTCAGTCCCACATGAGCTATGGTATTATAGCTTGCCATCTGAAAATTTTATTAGCGGGACAAAAATGGCTTCTTAAAATTATTATCAATGGAGAGGTGACTTACATATGAGAGACTCTATAAGAATCAAATTTCCAACGCCACCTGAAAAAAAATAATGTGTGACTATTGTGGTACAGTCTACCAGTCTAAACCCGGAGATGACGTAAATATTTAAGTCGAAATATTGTAAAATTAATATTTTTCTCTTGACATATAATTTTTGTCATGTCCTAGGATTTTATTCAAAATATTGGTAACCTTCTTCATTAGAATGGGACAGCCAACTATTCAATTTTGAGGAACCCTTGAAAAGGAGGCGCAATGACCATATAGGTGATGGGCCAGCTTGATGGATTACCCTCCATCCAACGCAGAGTACACTGGAATATCGTTACTCTCTCCAAACAGACAAACAGAAAAGCTGGCAAACAATACCCAAAAATATTATTCAACTAGCTTTTCTCGCCCAGATCCCATCATCATTCATGTTCGTCTAAATATCAGGGCCAGCATTCAAAGTAAGATGAATGCGTCACGTCCATCGGTGATGCGAGACGTGGCGTGGAGCGGCGAAGGAATCTAATTTGCATCGATCGTACCGCTACTGCGTTCCTATCGTTCAATTACCGTCGACGCAGAAAAGATTGATTGCTAAACTGGAAAAACAACTAAATCAGTTTGAAACTTTTATGTACGCCCCATCGCCACGCCATCGCCGGCTGGGCGGTTTAAATTGCCTTTTGTGAACCTTCTACCCTTGCACATGTTGTTGCTTCCGGATAATTCGTAGAAGATGTTATTGCTGTCAAAAATATGCCTACGAAAGTAATGTATGGCCACTTCACTAATCTTTCGACCACCACTGAAGGAACCAACGAGTTCGGGTAGGTTACAGCCCGTTCACACAATGCGGTCAAATCACCGCTTTAGTAATTTTAACGAATCGGCTCAAATCGAATGATATGTTCACATAGAGAACGGTTGTAAACAGTTTTTTAGCCGACCCCGGGTTTTCGGTTCAATTTTGAACAGTTTTCTCGCGAGTGGATATAATACTTTTATAATTTTGTATTGGTATCGTCGAAGGAGGCGTAGATTACTTAACAAAAAACTTTGGATTCACCCTATAGGTTTTATGCCCGAATCAGCTTTTTTGTTTTCGGTGACAGATTCCGAAAATTTCCGAAACGGTGATTTGACCGCATCGTGTGAATGGGCTGTTTGAAAAAGCAATGCCCATGCTCTATCAGGCGTGTGAGTATTTGCAAGATACCGTTGTTTCTATTTACCATGTGTTCACGAACACGATGTTATTTTTTTCCAGAAATCCGCAGGATTTAAATCTTGGGGAATATCTAAAAGCATCACTTATGCACTTTTTTTAGGTATAGCGGCATCAACTGCTACGGTTATTAGCCGCATACTAGATTTTATGTTCAATATAAATATATTAAATGTGACAATGTTTTATAGTCCATTGGTGTCTGATATATTCTTGAGTACAAACCGGTCCGCATTAAGAAAATAAGGGTTTTCCGACATTCCCCTTTAAGTAGAGTTTGTATACTGTCAGACATTTGTAGCTCTTGGCGAATATCTGTATAGCGTCGGCAGTATATCAGGAAATAGTCAATAGTTTGCCTTTCGTTATATTCTGTGCATCGAGGTCTTTGATCTCCAGCTAAAAGGTACGAATGTGTCATGTTACAGTGATAAATACGAAGGCGACAAAGAACGGTCTGTTGTCTGCGGCTAAATTTTTTTGGGTAAGTCGATTTATCGGTGCTTACTTGGACAGATCTCAAGTGTCCATCATACTGATCCCAGACATTTTGCCACACTCTTTTAATTCTATGTTTTATATAATTAAGGTAGTCAGCTGTTGGTTTCGGGACGCCATCATCTGGTGGTGTGTTGGTTGCCCTGCTAGCCGCTGAATCATCCAATTCATTGCCAGATATATTCATATGGCTGGGTACCCACATAAAGCGGACCACTCTGTGACTAATTTCTAGTGAGGTAGCTAAATCTAGAATTTGGCATATTCTTTCGTCATTTGAAAATATGTTCTTTAAAGAGCTAAGAACGCTAAGAGAATCTGATATTATTAGACAAGAAGGACTTGAAGAAAGTAGAAAATAAAGAAGTGCCTGCCAGATGGCAAATGACTCTGCAGTGAATATGCTGGCGATGGTAGCCAGGCTCCACGCGTAGGAGTTACCGTTCACTGTTATTGCTGCGCCCACGCCGGCACCGGTTTTAGAACCGTCCGTGTATATAATCAGCTCGCCCTCAAATTGAATGATTTCTTGCTTAAAATTTGTTAGATAGATTTCAGAAGGGGTCGAGTCCTTAGGAAACGCCGTGAGGCTAGTGTCAATTGGTATTCTTGCTCTGGTCCAGGGTGGTATATAAAAAGTTGCTCTTTGAAAGATGTCATTTATTATGATTCCATGTTTTTGTTGAAATTCCTGACTACGAATTTTAGTTGGACGTGTGTAGGAAGAGCGATTTCTGTATCCATCCTCAAAACTAACTGTATTTAGGTTGATATGTCGTGAAAGGGACTTAATTTTTGTAGTATAGATAACAGTTTGCATGTCTCCTCCCAAGTGTAAGGGCAATACAGCAGCATCACAGAGAATCGCATTTGCTGAACATGTTCTGAATGCTCCTGTAACTGTTCTTAGAGCTGCTAACTGAATCCGCACAAGTATCTTGATTTTGGACTTCCTTGCTGAGTTATACGGGGTGTCCCAGAAGTCAACGTTAAGCCGCAATGGGGTGACAGGATTGGTTGTAGCAATCATAAGAAAAATAAGAAAAAAATCTATCCCATGTAGTTTGAAAATTATGGGCATTTAAAGAAAACCTAGAAATTTGGTCAAATTATAACAATTTTTCGGTTATTGTGGTTAACTTTTATTATTTTTGTTCATTTAAACTTTATAACCGTAACACTAAATAACATTTCTAGAAGCACAGTCAAAAATAATGACACAATTGCCCCGAATTTTCTAGAATGAAGACTATTTATTAAACTATGAATTTAAACTTTTCAAAGTTTGCTGACCTTGAAAGGCCCTCCTTTAAAAAAAATGTACCAAAGTGCCCTGGTAAGTGCCACTAAATGTTGGCGCATTTAACCAGGATTGTACAATGGTACAATACTTGTTAGTTTCATACTAAAAAGACGAGCAAAAAATTAAAAACCTCAAGCAACCCGATTTTTGTTAACTCATTTCACTCAGGTCAGATCTTCTTTATTCGCACAAGCTTCTGGTAGGTTCTTAATTTTACGGCAAAAAGATGAAAGAGATGAATAATGAACATATTTGCTATGAGTGAGCGAGACAGATAGTGTCGCCACTTTTAGCAAAGTCAACAAAAATAAGTAAAATTAATAAAATAATTAAAAATGTTGACCTAGTTTAGTTTAGGTTTATTGGAATAAAGGTCAAGCAATACATATTCAAATTGTTTACCATCAGCCTCAATACATGCCCTACATCTTTTTAAAAGGCATATCCTCCAGAGCTGATGTCCTCAGCAGCTCGGGAAATTCGTTTACGCAGCTCGGCTACGCTCTCAATGGGCTTTGAGTAATCTTTTTCCTTGAGAACACCCCGATAAAAAAATTCCAGGGGATTCAAATCTGGGGAACGGGCTGGCCACGAGATAATGCCTGAACGTCCACCTCCACCTCCCGGATATTTTTGGTCAAGGAAACCTCTTACTCGCACTGCGTAATGCGCTGGGCAGCGATCTTGTTGATACCTCATGTGGCGACGATCTGTTAAGCGGTCTACAGATGTTGATGCATGCTGCGATTCAGGTATCGACTTCTGCGTTTCATAACGGAAGTAGCAGCGTGTGTGGTACTGAATCACGAATTTGGTATCAGTTGCGGCTTGCAGCGATGCAGATTCTGGAATCCTATTATGGACGGTGAGCCATGTCGCCGAGCCGGTGACGCTCATGCAGTGATGCAGGTTTCAACGTGTATAGTATTGAGTCGATGCAAATAAATAAGCCTACCCTACTATTCTGGTGTTGCATGAAACGTGCATGAAATATAAAGTCCATTCAGGCATCGCAACAGGTTTCGATTTGAGTAGGAACTTATGCAACTGATGCAAGTTTCATGAAACCTTGAGTCGATTGAGGAATCGCAGCTTACATCAACGTCTGTAGGCAGCTTTAGTGGTACATCCTCTAACAAAGTTGGTAAATTTTATCGTAAAAAATGTAGGTAATTCGTGCCATTCAAATTCTCAGGCAGCCCAAAATGCCCAACAATTTTGCCGTTTAAAATTCGGGTCCACAGGCTTACTTTAAAGCGATACTGGGATCCGTCTTCTCGCACTAAGTGTGCCTTGCTAATAAATAGGTCTTTTATAAAAAAATATAGGGCGTGTATTGAGGCTGATGGTACACAATTTGAACTTTTATTGTAATAAAAAATGTTATTTCTCCATCTGACTTCTAATCCAATAAACCTAAACTAAGCTAGATTTTTCATTAATTTATTAATTTTACTTTTTTTGTTGACTTTATTAAAAGTGGCGTTACTATCTGTCTTGCTCACTCATGGCAAACATGTCCAATATCCACCTCTCTAATCACTTTGCCGTAAAATTAAGAACCTACCGCTTGTGCGAATAAAAAACATCTGACCTGAGTGAAATGGGTTAGCAAAAATCGGGTTACTTGCGGTTTTCCTTTTTTTACTCGTTTTTTTTTGTATGAAACTAACTAGTATTGTCACATTTTACATTCCTGATTAAATGCGCCAACCTTTATTGGCACATGCCAAGGCACTATAGTACATTTTTTTTAAAGGAGGGCCTTTCAAAGTCGGCAAAAATTTCAAATTCATAGTTTAATAAATAGTCTTCATTCTAGAAATCTTGGGGCAATTGTGTCATTATTTTTGACTGTGCTTCTAGAAACGTTATTTAGGGTTACGGTGTGGTAAACTCAGCTCTTGGGATTGAAGGTTCATTTTAATCAAACAATCTTATCGATGTTCTCATCGTGAATACCCCGTTTATTTCCTATTTTTACATCACTACCTATCCTAATTCCAATGTTTATTGTTTATTGCAATTAATGCTTACTTAACTACTTACTTATACACTGCTCAACACTCACGAAGCACACGCACAAATATATACTGCCTTACCTAGTTACATCATACATTACACTTCCCAGGGGGATGTGAGAAAAAAATATTTGAGCTCATAAATATTTTTTTCTATTTGTTATATGGCTTAACTCTATTCTTATGAATTTCACTTAAACATCCATTACCTAAATCTACTAATATGTTTGGCGATATTTCGCTTTCTACTCTATATGGGCCCTTATAAATTAGTTCTAACTTATTGCCTACTTCTGACTTAATCAAAACTAAGTCGTTTTTGTTATAGCTTTGAGAATGTACTCTAGCATCGTATATGCGTTTACGAACTTCTTTTGATTCTAGTAAATTGTTTCTTGCATCGTTACATGCCCTTTGTAATCGATACTTCAATTCCAAGGGATATTGGTCAAAATTGTATATAGGCTCCAGTTGAGTAGCAAGGTTATTAGGGAGTCTTGCTTGCCTCCCAAATATGAGTTCAAATGGTGAATACTTTGTTTCTGTGTGGACTGTAGTGTTATAAGCAAAGCACCAGTAGCTCACCCAGGAGCTCCAAGAGTTTGGGAAATGTGACACTTGGATTCGCAAATAATCACCTAAACATTTGTGGGTATTTTCTAGGGAGCCCAGTGTTTGATGATGATACGCCGTTGAGTTTAGTTGTTTGATATCAAGAAGATTACATGTCTCCTTGAATACTTTAGAAAGAAATTCGGCGCCTTTATCTGTAACTACTGTACTAGGGACTCCATATCTCAAGATGAAATTGTCAACAAATGATCTAGCAATTGTAGGTGCTTCTTTATTTTTAAGAGGATAAGCTTCAACGTATTTCGCTAGTTCACATTGAAGGGTTAAAATGTAACGGTTTTCGTCTATATCTGCTTCTAGTGGTCCAACAATGTCTAAAAATATTTTTTCGAATGCTGCAGAAGCAGTAGTAGTTATAGTCATGGGTTCGAAGTTTGTTTTGCTGTGCTTATACCTCTGACAGTCGTCACAATGTTTAACAAAGCGTTCAATATGTTTCCTTAAACCAGGCCAGGAATAATTATTTCTAATGTTATTGTACATACGATTTATACCTGCATGACCTCCTGTTGGTAATATGTGATAGTCATTTAGAATAAGATGCCTAATTTCGGGATCGGTAATTTCGGTCACGTCTTTTATTACTGATAATTTAATTCCTAACTTTCTTACTCTACCTATATTGCTGAGAATTGCGTTTATGACTGGTGCACCAGTTTTATTTTTAAATATTGTTAGTTCCGGAATATTATAACGATTACATATTATTTTCAAGTCCTTCAACGTTTTACCTAAGTTGAACGATGATAAGGAATCTTGACGTATATAAACAATCTGTGCTTCACTAAGGCACAGTAAATTATCTGTCGTATAATCGCAATTCTCACTTTCAAATAACTTTTGAAATTGTTCTCCCGTTACAGGACAAAGCTGATAGCCTTGTTTGGACCGTTTCAATAATTCTACGACTCCAGGGTGATCAGTCCTTTCGTCTGAATTAGAGAAACTACCTGTAGAAGGAACTGCGTTCTCCTGTTGTTTGGAACGACTTCTTGTCATAATATACATAGTGTTAGTTACCGTATTTTCCATTTGCTTGAGCTCCTCGGAAGAAATTTCGATCCTTGATAATGCGTCTGCTACTGCGTTTTCCTTCCCTTTTATATATTTTACGTCAAAGTCGTATTCATCCAATACAAGTTTGAATTTCAAAAGTCTGCTAGAGGGATTTGACATTCCGAAGAGATACATTAATGGTCTGCAGTCTGTGTTAATAATGAATTTTTTTGAGTGAAGGTACGGTCTGAAATGTTTAACTCCCCACACGATTGCGAGCATCTCTCGATGAACAGAGGGATAATTTTGTTCCGCCTTGTTCAAAGCTCTGCTTGCAAAAGCTACGGGTCTATTATCTGAATTTGCAAGTACGGCACCTAATGACTTTTTAGATGCGTCAACTGTCAGAATGAATGTATTGTCGGGTGAAAAATTTGGATATCGTATCAAGGGTGGGCTCACTAACCGTTCCTTAAATGTTTCAAAAGCATGCTGACACTGTGGAGTCCAATTAAATATTGTGCCTTTTTTAGTCAAGTTATTTAAGGGTGATGCTATTTCTGCAAAATTTTTTATGAATTTCCTATAATAATTGGCAAATGCAACAAATCTTTTTGTTTCGGATGAATCTTTCGGTACAGGGAAGTTCTTGACGACTTCAATCTTTGATGGATCGGGAGAAATTCCTTCTGATGTTACTATATGACCAAGAAACAAGACTTCCTTTTTCAAGAATTGGCATTTATGAGGGTTAAGCTTTAGGTTTACTTCCCTTAGTCTCTGGAATACCTTGACTAGGTTTTTGTTATGAATCATTAGGGTTTCCCCAAAAACGATCAGATCGTCAAGGTAAGTGAGACAACTTACGTAGTTTAATCCAGACATAGCTACCGTCATTGCTTGTGAAAAGCTACTGCTGCTAGTCCGAAGGCCTTGTGGAAGGCGCTTCATACACATCTGGCCTTGGTCGGTGGTGAATGCAGTATAAGGTCTACTGGAAGGCTCCAGTTCTATTTGATGGTAACCCTGTGCCAAATCGAGATGGCTAAAGTACATAGCCCCAGACAAAGAGTCTAGTATTTCATTGATATTGGGAAGAGGGAATTTGTGATCTTCTATTTGTTTATTTAGTTGTCTATAATCTATTACTAATCGGTACCGCTTATTGCCATTACAATCTGGTTTCTTAGGTACTATGAGAACAGGAGAAGACCACGCAGATCTGATTGGCTCTATAATATCATTATTCAACATTTCATTGACAAGTTTGTTTATTTCACCTTTTAAGGCATGTGGCTGGCGATAAGGTCTAACATACACCGGCTTTGCATCTTTTTTCAGAACAATGTTTTCTTTGTAAATATTTGTGAAAGTCAATCGATCATTTTCTAGATAAAAGACATCTGAATATTTCGCGCAGATCTTGTCAATAGAAAGCTTCTCTTCTTGACTGAGATGTTTCGTTTGTATAGAATTCAACAGTGTATCTATGCGATCAACTGTGATATTAAGATTTTGTTCAAACTCAAATGATTGATAGTCAGTTAATCTTTCAGCTAGTGGATCGAAGTTTTTTATAGTTACATCTACGTCACGTACGTTTAAAATTTTTACGGGAATCATTTTATTCCGAGGCGTTGCTATGGAACCGGAGACGAAGACGCCTTCACATAGCTGCTTAGGTAAAATTACACAATCATCATTAATATTTGTTCTAATATACTTTATCGTTTCACATCTAGCAGGTACAATGGTGTACGTGTTTTGCTGAGAATGCATGTTTAAACAAATCTTTTGTGCGTTACTCAACCAAAAGGAAAATACGAAACGTTCATAGTCTATATTTGCATGAAACTTAGTAAAGAAATCCGAGCCCAACACACCATGTACCGAGTCGTCGAATTCTGGCATCAGCAAAAATGAATGACACAATTTTAATCCATTCACCTGTAATATAATATTTGCTTCACCGTCTGAAATCGTTGACCCAGATATACCTTTTATTTTTACGTGTTTTGAAAAATCAACATTTTCACCTTCCTTTAAGTATTTCCGAAATAAAATGCTGACGGTACTTCCTGTGTCAATTAAAAATGATAAATTTTTACCATTATATCCAAATGTTACAGAGTTCAACGAATTATTGCTAAAAAGTAATGTTTCGCTATACTGAGGAACGAAAAAACTGATTGCCATGTATAGACTGAGATGATTCCGGTAGACCTTGATCACGCACCGATCCAGTTCCAGCCTCTGGATTGGTCGCAAGATAATTCCTGGGAGGGTTATAGGTGTTGAATCTACCGCGAGAGCTATTGCTACGAATGTTGCCTCTGTATGAATTTTGGTGGAACCTATATCTTTGGCCTCTACGTTGATTGAACTGACGACTGGACTGATTGAAAGTTCTATTGACTGAATGATTCCTAGGTGATCCGCGACCTCTAACAATGTCTCTTGAGCCACGCATACTGAAAAATGTGGCTCCTGATTTGATCTCTTCATCTTTAGCCCCTTGTATTGCATCGCTCAGTTTTTCATAATTTCTTGCTTTTACTATAGTTCTTAATTCTTGATCTCTCAACCCACTAGCAAAAGTACTTACTGCAATTTTTTCATCAATTTTTTGTAGGGCAGGGACAACATTATTATCACCCTCTGCCTGGGATATAGTTAAACTTACAAGCAATTCCTCTATTGATTTCCCGAATTTATCAATAGACTCGTTGTTCTGTTTGGCATTATGCAACTGAGAGGATAAAGATGGAATAGATTTCTTGCTAATAAAATGATTCTTCATATCGAAAATCAAGGCATCATTAGTAGTGTAACTCGGTTTGAGTCTGACTTTAGCACCTGGTGACAGACGTGTTTTCAAAACATAGCTAGTAAGCAATTTCTTACCTTGAGCATCCAACAATTCATCATAAAACTCAATGCCATCGATTAACTGTTTAGTGACTGATTCAGTTCCATCCATAACGGGAAGTAAACCTGCAGCGGTTCTCAAATCAAATTTTTCCCCCATCCTGACAATTGTATGCTCTGATTCTGAAGAGTCTGAATGTGAATCTGTTAATGTTACTGATTCAGCACTGGTGTTACCTATATCTCTCAACCTATTGTTTAGGATTAATTCTATATTATCTATATATTTACAAATAGCTTCAACAATCGGCCTAACCTCATCTCTAATTGCAAGTTCAACATTAGATTCATTAAATACCTTTCTTAAGTCCATAAACCCATTCTTCACTTTGTCCAACCTTTTAAGTTTCCTATGCACTACTTTCTCATTTCTTCGCCTGGGCTCTCCGTCTTTCTGTAGATTTCTATGGAACACCCTTAGCTCCTCCAGGATATGCCTAAATTCCTTCCAGTCCATTCCATAACCCTTGTTCCGACAACACTGGTACCTGTGTGGTCATATTGGTATTACGCTAGACTTGTTCCTGGCTCCTCCTTAGTTCAGTCCTTATTATTTTCTCTAGTCTGCTCTTTAACCGTCTATATAAATAAGTTGCTAGGGATATAGCTAGCAGGACGACTACGACGATCGTGAGGGACTCGTGGGCTGTTCTGTCTAGGAAGCCACGTGAGGATGCTGCTGCATTGCCGGCATTATTGACGATCACTTCTTCCTTTGATTGGCCTTTACCCATGATTTTTATCGTACCTCACAATAACACGTTCATTCTGCACAGAAGACCTTGAGCTTTTTTGGCAGGGTCGCCATGTGGTAAACTCAGCTCTTGGGTTTGAAGGTTCATTTTAATCAAACAATCTTATCGATGTTCTCATCGTGAATACCCCGTTTATTTCCTATTTTTACATCACTACCTATCCTAATTCCAATGTTTATTGTTTATTGCAATTAATGCTTACTTAACTACTTACTTATACACTGCTCAACACTCACGAAGCACACGCACAAATATATACTGCCTTACCTAGTTACATCATACATTACAACGGTTCCAAAGTTTAAATGAACAAAAATAATAAAATTTAACCACAATATCCGAAAAATTTTTATAATTTGGCCAAATTTCCAGATTTTTTTTGAATGCCCATAATTTTCAAACTGCATGGGATAGATTTTTTTTCTGATTTTTCTCATGATAGTTACAACTGATCCTGTCACCCCGTTGTAGCTTGACGTTGACTTCTGGGACACCCTGTATACAACCCTAGCGTAGTCGATCGTAGCTTCAATTAAGTTCTTGTATACTTTGATGAGAACCTCACGATCTGCACCGCAACGAGTATTGCCGATGCGCTTAACTAAATTGAGAGATTTTCTACATCGGGTGGAAAGATATTCCACGTGACCTTTCCAGTAGAGTTTATGATCAAAAACAATACCTAAGAACTTAACTGAAGCTTTGTTTTTTACTACATGTCCCCGCAATTTCAAGTCAGTTTGAAGGTGGTGAGTACGGAGTCTGCAGAAATGGATGCACGTGGTTTTTGTGGGTGAGAAAGAAAAACTCCTTCTTCTTGCGATTGAATTCAGCCTATCGATCTCCTCTTGTAGATGCCCAAAGTTGCTATCGGAGGTAGTACTGGAGAAAATGCACGAGTCATCTACGTACAGGACCGATTGTATATTTGTAGAGGCGCTATCGACTGAGAAATTAATGGCCACTATGAATAGGGAGACGCTCAGAATGGATCCTTGTGGGACACCATTCTCTAGTGTTCTTATTGATGACCTGGTATCCCCAACTTGCACTTGGAATTTTCGATCTGACGGAAAGATTTGTATTATGTTAGGAAGATTTACATGTAAGCCCCAATCATGCAGTTGTTTCAAGATGGCAAATCGCCATGTCATGTTAAAGGCTTTCTCCAAATCGAACATAACTGCTACCGTGAAGTGGTGCCGTCTGTACCCAACTTGATGGTCCGAGATTAAGTGGTTATGTTCCAGATACCACATAAGTCGATAGCTGATCATTCTCTCTAAGATCTTACCCAAACAGCATGTAAGCAATACAGGTCGGTAGTTATTGGGAGAGGTAGGTTCCTTATTGTCTTTCAAAATAGGCACGACTACGGCTATTTTCCACGGATCAGGATATATTCGTCTTTCCCAAATGTTGTTAAATATTTTCACTAGCGATATCTTTGCAGTTGAAGGGAGATGACGGATCATACAATAAGGTGTTGTATCAATACCTGGCGCCGAATCCTTTCAGTTTTCTAGAGCATGCTCAAATTCTCTCAAATATAAAAACGGAGCATTATATGAAGAAGTTTCTGAGGTGTCCAAGTTTATATCCTGTGCCTTGGAGGTTCGCTTAATTTGTTGGAAAGGGAGCTCATAGTTTTCTGTACTACTGGCATATGCAAATTGATCAGCAAATGCATTGCATATACCTTCGAGATCTTCGATAACTATATTATATATTATTTATCTTAAGAGCACTAGGAGGTCTGAAGAGGTTTCGTCCTGAAATTATATTAATCTTTTTCCATACCTCCCGGATTGGTGTTTCAGAGGTTACGGAAGAGACATACATTTCCCATGACTTCTTTTGCCCCTCACATATCAGTCTGCGTGCTTTGGTTCGAAGTTTTTTTAAAGAGATCATATTAGCTGTTGTTGGTCTTCCCTTATACAGGGTGTCCAGTTAGTGTGTCATTCTTCGATATCTCGCAAGTTATACCTGATAGAAGAAAATGTCAAATACTAAAGTTATTTGGTTACCTAAGATGCATATTCTAAAAATATTTTGAAATATACAGGGTGTTGCGGGAAAGTAGGATAGTAATGAACTTGATTTTTTTATATGGAACTATAGCTTTTTCTTAAATTCTTCTAGTTTCCATCATTGATCTCCATTCAGCCCTAAACTATTTTTGGGATCGGTTGCGACGTTGCCAAGTCATAATTTATTTTCTATTAATTTCCGGATTTACAAGGTCGCAAGTAATACGTCCAAATTGATATATTCCTTTAACTTTTCTCAATAATATTGTAACATACTGTATATTATGGTATTCGTGTATTGGGTATTAGTTGTCATGCATGATGTAAAGTCAAAGTGTTAGGTTAGATCTTTGAAGTGTAAACGTCATCGAATCGTCTGTAGTTTTCTAGAATGACGGATTGGCATTCTCGAATGTCATCGAATACTCTAGATGGTTCGATGAAGTATATAAGGCGCCACGTGTAGCGTGGCAGTAATTCAGTTCAGTTGAGTTCACTTCTAGTTGAGTGTGACGTATCCCGGGGGTGACGTCTTGTTTATATATTTAAATAGCTCAGTCAGACACAAGACTGTGGGTATCTTATTGTTGATTTGAGTAATATTTAAAACCCGATAATAATTCTGAAGCCAGGGAGGGCGCCAGCCAAATAATCGACAGGAACGGTGAAACAGACAAGCTGGTTACTATGTACTAAAAAATATAATTTTTGCTAAATACTAAAAAACATATAATTAGGTATCAGATTTCCAAAAGGCAATTTAACTAGTTCTATGACGGCTATCAATCACTAACGACTAAATGACCTGCATCCACAGTACTGTTAAGTCGGTTTACATGGACATATATAATATTAACATATTTTAAATTGCAATGAGTAAAATGAGGAATTAAATTTTGAAAATTATTAAACACTAGACTAGCCAAAAACACTTCAATGGCCAGGAAGCGGATTAGTTTAGCCTTCAAAGGTGTCCATAACGTCCAACTCGACGTCGACGATAAAAAGATGACTTCATAGAAGATTTTCATTGAACAAAAAAAGTATGAAGAGTGAATACGACCTTCAAATGCACACGCCGGCTCTGCTGGTTGGCTTAGGTTCTCACCCCCTAGGTGATAACTGACACCTCCAAATTAACGGGACTCAGTCGAAGCTGTCCTGAACTCGGGGTCTATATACTGTCTGGAGCATGGATGGCTGAAGACCTCAATCGGGCTTCGAACATAACTTTTGGGCTCGAGTACTGCACGAACACGTGCCTTGTGCCGGTGTAAAAAGAAGCCTACAATTTGAATTTCTTGAGAAATTGTCGGTTCGAATGAATAATTGATTTGAGATGAAATACATTCTTTATAATAGATTACCTTAGATGTTATGAGGCTTCACAGACACACACACAAGATTACGCCTGACGACAAATTTTACATCTCCGCCATCTCCTAAATTCCTCACTTTTTTTGTCCTCTAACGGTTTCCTTGTTAAATATGTGGGCAAATTATAGCCTCTTGTATAGGCCACCCATCATTCCTATTAATACCGGGCATCCCAAAATCGAAGAAAAAATATAAATAGATATCGAACCGTTACATGAGATAAGGTTAAGAGATATTGTATTGAGTTGTGAAGTAAAACGGTGAAAGTTGCGTCCAGTTTGATTCTTTGGTGAAGAAAAAGAGGCCGTCGTGACAATTGGTGTCAGAAGTGGGATTATCCATCGAATCAAGCCAGGAAAGGAGAAGTGAGTACAACGTCCGTTAATGTCAGTTACAAGAGCTATGGCATCCGAAATGAGTGCATTGAAGGCTATGATACAAGAAATGAAGGCAGATATGAGAAACAACGTAGAATAAACAGCCGAAATGAGAACTAGCATAGAATAGAGATTAGAACAAAGTGCAGCCGAGACGAGAACAACTGTGCAAGTCCTGTAAGAAAAGTTAAAGCACCACCAAGAGAACCTTGAGCAAAAGTTAAAGCGACATCAAGACGAGGCAGTCGCAGATTTGAAAAGTGGACAGGAACTTGTGATGACTAAGCTGGAGGAGCAGAACCAAGTGGTAAGCCAGTTAGAAGATCAAGACCAACGTATTAGTGCAATAGAGACGGAACTACAGCACGTGAAAGATCAGGTCAAGGAAATGATCAGAGAGGAGCTGCGAGAATTTAGTGCAGGTGAGCGTGGTTTAACAGCTGCAGCATCCAATTTACATGACAGACACAGTGGCGTAGTTGCAAAGCCATATCCATACAATGGGAAAACGTCATGGGACATTTATCATATGCAGTTTGAAAACATCGCTCGTATGAATAACTGGTCGAATGATGAAAAAGCTTGTGTGCTGACATCCATGCTAAGAGACTCTGCCGCAGCTATTTTGGAAAATCTCTGCTCATCAGACCTACGTGACTATGATAACATCTGCACTAAAGTTACGCTTTGGAGATACACACTTAACAGAGCTGTTGCATGGCCAGTTGTATAACCGGACACAACAAGCGAAGGAAGATTTAACCACATTTGCACACGAAGTCCAAAGCTTAGCTAAACGAGCATTCGTCAACAGTCCCATCGAGACACAGGAATACCTCGCTGCTCGTCAGTTTGTCGAAGGAATTGCAGGCCTGGACGTACAGAGAATCGTAAGACTGTCCAGTCCCAGGACCTTACAAGACGCTTTGGTCAAGGCTCTAGAAATTGAAGCTGCCACAAAAGCCACGCGAATGATACGGAGGGTGCGCTCTGTAGAACAAGATGATGAAGTAGAAGTCAGGGCCATATCGTTCATTCCAAGAAGAAGAGGTGATACGTTCCAAAGAAACCCAGTTCACAGAAATCCCGAAGGAGCTGAGAGGTTTACGTTCTGGAGATATGGGCAGAAGGGGCACCTGGGAGTAGACTGCCGGATACAGGTCGATAAGGTGCAGGTGGATTTAGAAAAAGCAGCAGATGAATATGCAAGCAAAATGAATTCTATGCAAGGCACGATAAGCTCAATGAAGGAGCAGTTTGACAGAGACACGAAGATTTTGCTGAAGAAGAACGAGGAAACTATCGCTAAGCTTCAAGGACAACATAGAGTAGCCATAAGGGAACTTACAGCAGACCGGGATAGGCTAAAGCAGTTGCTTCACTCTCAGAAACGAGAATGTATGGGTATTAAGAGCAAGTTTGAAAGGGACAAAAAGAATCTGTTGAAAAAGAATGACCAACACGAGACAGCCTTGAGAAATCTCAACGAAAAACACGACAGAGAAGTTTCTGCTTCGAAATGAATAAATGAAATCAAGAAATTGAGGGATTTGGATCAGCTGAAGAAAGCGGAGGATAGATGTGACCAAGTTAAGGACGAGAATGCAATGCTGGAACTGAAGATCACCCAGTTGGAGGCTGAGAAGGCATCCTTAAAGAAATACCTGGACCACGCGATTGTGCAAGCCAAAAAGACCGGGGTCAAGGAAGACGAGTCAAAGTTGAGTGAAAGGTTGGTGCATCATGAAGCAGAAATTAAGAAAATGAAATCAGATATGTCAGATGTGCTTGATAGTGTGAGAAAGGTCATGGAAGACTTGTATAGAGCAAGAGACGCTGACAATAAGATGAAAGAGCAACTGGCGAATTTGGATGATCAGAAAGTTCGACTGAAAAAGGAGCTGGAAGACGCTTTGGCTGCAGCACAGGCTGATAGTTCTGGGATGAAACAATTGAAGTACCGGCATAATAAGATAAAGCAGAAGATTACGCAGATAGAAAGCGAGGGTGATAGCGATAGGCTAAAGAAGAACTCGAACAAAGTCATTGAAGTCAAAGTCATCAAGCAAAGGTGTTTTCGAAATATCAGCGATGCAAAATGACGATGCAGATTTGAAGTAAATATTGGCGCAGCTGAAGAGGGAAAACGAACAGCGCTTAATGTTGCGCTCAAGGACGTGTCATGGGGCTCTGATCAAGCCGCGCAACTAAGGAGCGACAATGGTAAGCAGAAGAACGGGATTACGGAACAGGAAGACAAACTGAGCAGACTCACAGAGGAACTGACGAGCAACCTGAGTGACGAGAAGGGAGTGTCGAGAGTTGACAGCCGACAAGACGAAAAGGCCAAACTGAAGAGGATGATAGTAGAGTTAGGAATAGAAAACGCTGCTGGAGCTGAAAATGAGAATCACAAGTTGAGCAAAGGGTATCGCAAGTTACCAAGGTGATCTGGTATGGTCTTACAACACACGACAGAAAGAAGGGTAGATGTCGGAAGCTTCAACATCATTCGGAGGGACCCTATTTGGAGAAGAACCGCCTCAATGACTTGGTCTATAGGTCATGTAAGGGAAGTGAAAAACCGAAGATCGACAATACTGATGTCTGTAGTGATACAAGAATCGAAGTTGTTCGTCGAGAACGCCGAACGCTAAGGGGGGAAGAATGTAACATACTGTATATTATGGTATTCGTGTATTGGGTATTAGTTGTCATGCATGATGTAAAGTCAAAGTGTTAGGTTAGATCTTTGAAGTGTAAACGTCATCGAATCGTCTGAGTTTTCTAGAATGACGGATTGGCATTTTCGAATGTAATCGAATACTCTAGATAGTTTGATGAAGTATATAAGGCGCCACGAGTAGCGTGGCAGTAGTTCAGTTCAGTTGAGTTCAGTTCTAGTTGAGATAAGGTTAAGAGATATTGTATTGAGTTGTGAAGTAAAACGGTGAAAGTTACGTCCAGTTTGATTCTTTGGTGAAGAAAAAGAGGCCGTCGTGACAATATTATACAGTGAGTTACTTGAGTGATAAGTGGATATTATTTTGGATGTTACCAGCAATTTCTATCTACACGGTGTTTTTGGCAGAATTTTAAATTACGGCAACTTGAAGGTCATTTTACTTTGTTTTTTTAAATGTAACACGCTGTATATTTTATTTTAAATCGAAATATCTACTGACACCCTATCCCGCCTTGTGATATTTTTTTCGCATTTGCGGCGCTGCCAAGTTATTAATTATTTTTCAAACTTTTTGAACAGATATCGCCGATTTTAATTTATTTTAGCTAGAATCCTCTACTTATTTTTATCGCAATAAATTGCAGATGTCGGAATTAGTAAGATCTCACAATTTCAAAATTTTGTTTCTGTTAATTATTGAGATACGGCAACACCGTTTTTTCAGTAAATAGTACCAGAACGCTTAAATATTTCCAAAACTGCCACAGCTGGAACAGTGAAATTCAGTACTTGGCGGTTTTTGAACACACAGGTGTTGTCAGATTTACCACTGGTTACAATTCGATCAATAAAGTAATTGTATCCAATTGTGAAGGACCAACTAAATTGGCAAATAACCGCAAATGACTCACGAGAATCGAAGGTTAATCATGCATCGGTTGACTCACCCCTTGTTGGTTGGCGTCGGATGTCTTCCCCAGCTGGGTACTGCGTTGCTCTATCCAGATTCCTAGTTAGCTGAGCGATGTAAGGCTGTGGTCGCCCTTATTGGAGGTACCCGCTACACACGGGGTGACGGATATCACGCACACGTCCGTTCACCTCGGTAGTTGAAGTACGACTCACTGTTTCTTCCGCGTCAACCGTCAGACTTCAAACTCGCAAGTCAAAACGCGGGAGATTCGAATATACAAAATTATTTAAATGGTAAATACCAATCGTAACCATTTTCCGCCCACCAAAAAATATAAAAAAAAAAATATTTTTTCCAATCATAGTAATTCCTATATTACCCACAAAAGAAAATTAGTGGAATTATCCCACCCATAACACAACACGAAAAAAAAAAAAAAATTATCATATACAAGCAAATCATGGCCTATTGTGCCGGCAAAGGGCACAGTTTCAATAAAGGACGGTCTAACAGCCCTTTACTCGTCTTAACTTGGGCGACTCTCGAAATGTTTCCCGTACCGGGATATAACTTAATAATCCTGCCTAATGGCCACTGTAAAGGACGGGTATTTTCATCCTTGAGAAGAACCAACTGGCCGACCGAGGGAGGATTATGTGGTGTATTCCACTTATGTCGTTGCTGAAGGGTGTGGAGGTACTCCATATGCCAGCGCCGCCAAAAATGTTGCTGCATCTGTTGCACTAACTGCCACCTGTTCAACCGACTATGTTTCACACACAACAAATCTTCGTCAGGCGGAGCATTCAGGGGCTCTAATGTCAAGAAATGACCCGGAGTCAAGCTGCCTACATCGTTAGGATCAGAACTCAAACTACACAAGGGTCTCGAATTTAACATTGCCTCAATTTGGATTAAAGTGGTGCTCAATTCCTCATAAGTCAACACTTGCGCACCTATCACCCGCCGCAAGTGAGTTTTCACAGATTTCACTCCGGACTCCCATATACCTCCAAAGGAAGGACTAGCTGGAGGATTAAAATGCCACTTAATTTGCAAAGCTTCAGAAGCTTTAGCACCCAATAACTGTAAAGTTTTATAAGCACCAACAAAATTCGTACCTTGATCACTATAAATATCACTGCAACGTCCTCGCCGCCCTATAAAACGCCTAAGTGCTGCAAGAACAGCTTCACTAGTTAGATCTGACACAACTTCTAAATGTATTGCTTTAGTAGCCATACACACGAAAAGACACACATACACCTTTTGAGAACTAATGCCTCGTCTTTTACCTAAAGACATCCTCAAAGGACCAAAAAGGTCTACGCCACTATGGGAAAAAGGTTTGACTTCCGAAATTCTAACGGAAGGTAAATCACTCATTATGGGGACCACTGGAGGAGGCTTAACTCTAAAGCATTTTATGCAACGAGATAACACTGAAGCTATAGCCCGTTTGGCAGATAGTATCCAATATCTCTGCCTTAACAGATAATGCAAAGTTTGTGGTCCAGGATGACAACTCCTATTGTGCACACTTTGGATAATGAGATAAGTCAATCGATGCTTCCTAGGGAGCAGAATTGGATGCTTCCGATCATAGCTTAGACTAGACTGTCTCAAGCGACCGCCCACCCTCAGGACACCCTGGGAATCAATGAAAGGAGCTAACTTCTGTATAGCTTTGGGACAGACCTCCGCTCGACGAACTTTCCGCAGTTCATTATCCAATTCAACTCTTTGCACGTCTTTGACCAGAACCACCATAGCCTCATACAATTCAGCCTCGGATAAATTACCTATCTCACGCGGGTAACCCCTTTTTCGACACAAACAATTTTTACGAAATCTCAAACAATAAGCAACAACACGCTCAATTTTGCGTAAGGAAGAATATCTATTCAACAATTCTGAAACAATACTAGAGCCGTGAATAGTAATACAAACAACCTTTGCTTCTTCTTGTACATCTGTACAGGAAGGCTCACCTACACAAGTTACAGGCCAATCATCCCGAGGAAGCTTAAGCCAAGTTGGCCCCTCCCACCACAAGGGTTGTTCTAGAAATTGCCGAGGAAAAGTCCCCCTATAAGCACAGTCACTAGGATTCTCTTTCCCAACCACATGATACCATGAATCAGGAGCTACCTTCTCCTGGATTATAGCTACACGATTGGCTACAAAGCTCCGCCACCTATGCGGAGAAGATTTGACCCACGTCACAACTACCTTCGAATCCGTCCAAGCACAAACATTATCTATTTTCTGTGTTACCATTATATGGGATACACAATCAATCAGCTCTGCGGCTAATAAGGCTGCACACAATTCCAGTCGTGGAATCGACAGTCTTTTCAAAGGCGCCACTCGAGTTTTGGCACACACCAAATGTACAGAAATACTGTTCTCCGTGGAAACCTGTCTCAGATAAACTACAGCTGCATACGACTTCTCCGAAGCATCGCAAAAAGCATGAATTTCTGTAAACTTTGCCTCTATATGAAGTATATGTCTAGGAATTTTCAACGAAGATAGCTCAGGTAACTCAGCCACAAAAGTTTTCCACTGGTTTGCAACTTCCAGCGGTGGCTCATCATCCCAACCTATCCCTAAAGCCCACAATTGCTGAAGTATTTGCTTGGGAACAATGATTACTGGAGCTAAGAATCCTAGAGGATCATACAGTCTTGCTATTTCTGACAAAATATTCCTCTTTGTACAGGACCGTATCTGAGGATGTACAGAATAAGAAAAACAATCCGTAGTGGGACACCACTGCAAACCCAACACTTTTATTCCAAGAGAATCCTTATCAAATACAAGTGGCTGCTGATGAACCTCAGGTACCTGAGCAAGTACTTCAGAACAATTACTTGCCCATTTCCTCAGTTCAAACTTTCCCAACGCCAATAATTCAATCAACTGGTTTTGAGTATCCAAGGCAATTTCCTTGGAGTTTGCTACTCCAATGGCGTCATCAACATAACAGAAATTCTCCAAAATATTTACAGCTAACGGAAACCTTTCACCCTCATCCCTACACAGTTGCAGCAACGTCCTAATCGCTAGAAAAGGACTAGACGTTACTCCATAGGTAACGGTCTTCAACTGATATTTCCTTATAGGCTCGTCACCGTTAGGTCTCCACAAAATAGTTTGATAACTAGTGTGAGACTCCTCAACTAAAATCTGTCGATACATTTGCCGTATATCCGCGGTAAACACATACAAATACAACCTGAAAGATAACAATATTGAGACGATATCATTTTGTAACTTGGGACCTGCTAGAAGAACATCATTCAAGGACTTTCCATTGGTAGTTTTAGCTGAAGCATCAAAGACAGTCCGAAGCTTTATTTCACCATTCGCATTCCTTTTCACCACCGCATGATGAGGAATGTAATACTCACTATTAGACCCCACTTGGTTCCCAACTTCAGACATGTGGCCTTGCTCCAAATAGTCAGCCATAAAAGCACAATATGCTTCATGTAAGACGGAATCACGACGAAAACGTCCTTCCAACAGCTTAAATCTATGTAAAGCCTGTGAATAGGAATCACCCAGAACTGGGGGGAATTCAGAAAAGGGAAGCTTCACCACATATCTTCCTGAGTCCATACGCCAACAAGATGACGTAAAGAATTCCTCAGCCTGCTGTTCCTCTTCAGACAATGCGACACACTTAGGGATACTTTCAATTTCCCAAAACTTTTTCAATGTACAATCCAATTCCCCCACAGAAGTTAGAAAATTCAGCACACTATTAGTGGAAACACCACCCAACTTGCCCATTAACACCCACCCAAATACGGTGTTAATAGCATGTGGCCCACCATTCTGTCCTCTCACATAACCAGAACGTAAGATCTCACCAAATACTTCTACCCCTAGAAGCAGATCAATTTCCATTTCATCATGTGCAGCCAAAGGCTCTGCGAGGCAAAGATTTTCTAAATACTTCCACTTCTGAACAACAGCAGGAATTTGAGGTACCTTCTCACAAATCTGAGGTATCACAATAGCTTCCAAATTGAAGCTAGGATACGGTTTGCTGTAGGGAAAGATAACACAAGAGACTTTTCCCGAACTCACATTCGATGACATTCCATTAATGCCAACAACAGGGGTTGAATACTCCTTACGAGTCAGATTCAACCTTCTCACACAAGATTCACTAATAAAATTGGCTTGACTAGCAGAATCTAACAAAACACGACATTTGGTGGATCTACCCTCAGAATCCAATATTGAGACTAGTGCAGTAGCAAGCAACATTCTAGGCTGCACAGACAACTTACTTGCCATGACTTGAACATGACTCTCAGATTCATTAGAGGTACTACCACTGACATCACAATCTGTCACTTTAGTGTCCGGAAAATGCAATAGTACATGGTGTTTTCCACCACAAACCCCACAAAGTTCTTTTGATTTACATTTATTTACTAGATGAGTAGCTCCCAAACAATTAAAACACATTCTAGTCCGCTTGACAAAGGCATGCCTCTTACGACATTCTGCCTGCAAGAATCTATCACATTTGATCAACGAATGTGGTGAACCCTTGCAAAAATTACACTTTTCCTGTGTTAATGTGCCAGTCGAAAAACTAAGTGTCTGCCTTCCCTTGGGATTAGCAGGACTATTATTCTTTCTAAACCCACCACTAGCATTAGACACATTACTCCCTTGATATGCGGAAGTAAGGGATGTATTTTCCAGAGCTCGACAGGTTTTCTCAACAAATCCAAAAAGCATGTCAAACCCCGGAACATTATTCCCATTATGTTCTAGTTCAAATCGCGTTTTAAGGGAAGAAGGTAATTTCTGCAACAATAAATTGAATTTGGTAAAATCCCATAGGTTCAAGTTACTCATCTCTAAAGCCACCAAATTTTCAGAAAATATTGACAACAATTTTCGAAGTTCAACTGCAGAATCATGCCTAGAGGGAGAAGCATTATAAATTGAAAACCAATAATTGCTCAATAAAACACGTTCATTCTGATATCGACTCATTAATGCATTATAGGCTATTTCATAATTATCCTCAGTAATGGGCACATTCCTTACTATTAGACCTGCCTCTTTTTCTAAATAAGAAATCAAGAACTGAAACTTTTCTATTTTTGACAGCGAATTATTTCTATGAATAAGAGTATTGAATAAGTCGATGAACGTAGGCCACCTTGTAAGGTCACCATCAAACTTCGGTATTTCAATTTTGGGAAGCCTCAAACAATTTTCTCTTACGACCACTGCAGATGTTTCATGCTCACTACGAGCCATCATCTCATCAGAAAGATCTTTATGAATGCCCCTTATTGAATATCTCATATCATCAAACATTGTATGAACTGCTTCCTCCTCCTCTAAGGCAGACTCATCTACCAAGGCTATTATTTCATATTGCAAATTCTCAAACCTCGTTACTTACCCATCCAGCTCTCCATACCTGAGAAAAAACTCCGTCCGATACTCGCCATTATCACGAGCCTTCTTGGCCGCCTCAAGAACATTTTTAATAGATTTTAAAACTAGCGCGCGTTGCCGTTGCAACTTCACAACATTTGCATTAGGCATGTTCAGGTATCAGGTAACGATTCAATGTAAACACAAGACCAAAATAATCAAATTTAGAATCAATCTGCTAGTAAACACAACTTCTTTACACAAACAATACGGCAACCACACACAAATCACAAAATTTTCAGTTGTTATTCTTTTTCGAAATCTCCGTCGACTACACCAATTGTCGAAACGCCGGTTTTCGAACCCCCAACCGAATGTAACCAACTGAATCAAAACAACTATTGCGCTCACGCAATTCGCAAAATGTCAATTTCAAATGCCCAGAAAACTCCCCAGATATGTATTACCAACACAATACACCAAAAGTTGCTTGTTTTCGAATATAACCAATTTTTACAAACAGCGCGCAACACTAACAAATTCCGATGTCACAAAAAAACTCCGTTTTTTGTCAAGGATACGTACCAATTTAGATTTTACGTAGACTATTTTACTATAGCGCGATTTATTTATCCGTGCTCGGAGGGTCAAAAAATGGTTACAATTCGATCAATAAAGTAATTGTATCCAATTGTGAAGGACCAACTAAATTGGCAAATAACCGCAAATGACTCACGAGAATCGAAGGTTAATCATGCATCGGTTGACTCACCCCTTGTTGGTTGGCGTCGGATGTCTTCCCCAGCTGGGTACTGCGTTGCTCTATCCAGATTCCTAGTTAGCTGAGCGATGTAAGGCTGTGGTCGCCCTTATTGGAGGTACCCGCTACACACGGGGTGACGGATATCACGCACACGTCCGTTCACCTCGGTAGTTGAAGTACGACTCACTGTTTCTTCCGCGTCAACCGTCAGACTTCAAACTCGCAAGTCAAAACGCGGGAGATTCGAATATACAAAATTATTTAAATGGTAAATACCAATCGTAACCAACCACTTTTACGTTAGACTTCATAAATAGGGCATTCCATTCGAAATTATGACGTAAAATTGGTAAATCTGACAACACTGATGTTAGCGTTTTTGAATTCTGTATGTTCAAAAACCCCCAAGTATAGAATTTCACTTCTCCAGGTGTGGCAGTTTTAGAAATATCTAAGCGTTCCGGTACCGTTTATTGAAAAAGCGGTGTTGCCATATCTCAGTAATTGATAAAAACAAAATTTTTAAATTATGAGATCTTACTAAATTCGACATGCGCAATTCATTGCAATAAAAATAAGTAGAAGATTCTATTTAAAATAAATTAAAATCGGGGATATTTGTTTATACATTTGTAAAAATAATTTATAACTTGGCAACGTCGCAAATGCGAAAAAAAAGGCGAGATAGGGTATAAGTAGATATTTCGATTTAAAATAAAACATACAGGGTGTTACATTTAAAGAAACAAAGTAAAATGATCTTCAAGTTGCCGTAATTTAAAATTCTGCCAAAAACACCCTGTAGACAAAAATTGCTGGTAACGTCCAAAATAATATCCACTTGATATTCATATTCGGTTAACTCGCTGTATAACGTTATTGAGAAAAGTTGGAGGGATATATCCATTTGCACGTATAACTTACGACCTTGCAAATCCGGAAATTAAAGGAAAATAAATTATAACTTGGCAACGTCGCCACCGATCCCAAAAATATTTAAGGGTTAAATAGAGATCAATGATGGAAACTAGAAGAATTAAAAAAAACGGTATGGTTCCATATAAAAAAAATTATGTTGATCACTATCCTATTTTTCCGCAGCACCCTGTATATTTCAAAATATTTTTATAATATGCGACTAAAGTAACCAAATAACTGTTGTATTTGACATTTTCTTTTACCAGGTTTACCTTGCGAGATGTCGAAGAATTACACACTAACTGGACACCTTGTATAGATTTAGAGCTGTTTTCTTCTCCTTGATTGCATTTCGGATGTTATCGTTCCACCACGGCACTGCCAGATGTCATAGGGATACTTACTCTAGCGGCATCTGTAATAGCTCGTATGATATCATGCACTGTTGCATTGATGTCTTCCACTGGTGGTGGTAAGATGACATTTTCTGATAATTTTTCCCAATTAGCCTTACCAGTCAACCACCTTCTGTGCGAAGAATGGAAGATCTTTGCAAAGTCTGTTGTTATAATAATAGGAAAGTGGTCACTAAAATTCATATCGGCTAGAGATTTCCATCTCAGTATAGTTGCAAGCTGTGGAGAACACATACTTAGATCAATAGCAGAAAGACCAGCGGTTCTAACGTTGAAGTAAGTTGGAGAACCTGTGTTGATTAGGACTAGGTTTGAAGAATCAATAAATTCTTCAATAGTTCGTCCTCGTACGTCTCTGCGTGCAGATCCCCACTGGACTTGGAAGGTGGGAAGGGAGCCTATGCAACTCATCAATATGCCAGCTAGCATCCGGTAAATATAAATTACATAATGTAGCAACAATGCACTGTTAACGCCAAAAATTCACTCAAAACCATTATGCCAATCAAATTAAGTTTTTTTTCTGCAATTAATTCCCATCAAGCTGGAAGTCATTTTAATACCTCTGAGTGCGTGTAATCTGAGTTTGCACGTAACGAAAATCCACGTCACTCATTTCCGTCGATCTGTCTGTCTGTCTGACGGTCTGTCGGTTGGTCTGTCGGTCTGTTGATCTGTCGGGCTGTCGGTCTGTCTGTGCGCGTCCATCTAGCCTCATAATTTCAGTAACCGCTGCATGTACGGTGAAGAAATTTAAGCATCGATATGCTGTGGGGTCGTAGTACGTAACGCTGCTATAGTTTTTTGAAATCAGTGCATGGGCGGCGAAGTAATTAGCAAAAAACAAAAAGTTTCAAATATTCCTCAAACTTCGTTTTTAGACGTTTCAGGTGTTCCTGATCATTTTCTACCTTTTTTTGGTAGGGGTGAAATTTGGGGTGGTTGGGGGGTGGGACATTGTAAAATTGGAAAATTTGTTGCATTCATAATAGACTGTCCACTGACCTGTGAAGGAAGACCTAGTGACATAAATAACTTTTTTAGGTCCATCCGAACATTGCCTTTCCTATTACAGAAACCAAGGGACTTTGTTCTGGTGTAAATATACGTAGTCTCCGGACTAGTCTCCGGAAGGAAACATTCCGACATTAGGTGTATTCGACTCAAGACGTCAAGTCGAGACGAGTAACCATTTTTTCCTCCACAACTCAACCGGTTTGGATAAGTTAGGTTAGGTGATGAAACTTCAACATGTCGTAGTTTTTCGCCAGAATGTTTTCTCCGGGAGGAATCTCGGTTAACTCAGGAAGTGAAGCAAAGTCATTCAACACCATTATCGACCCGCATTTCTGTTTGCGCTAAAACAAAGCTTTACCGTTTATACGACATATTACTTAACCGCCGCCGCAATAGTTATTCTTAAATTGTTCATATGGCACCTTCTGTGACAGCGTAAAGGATTAGTTACCGTTTTTGCTCAATATCTTATATAACAACAAATGCATAGGACCAGTATGTTCTTCTGCACACGCTTCTTAAGCCCTTTTGACATGACTTCTATATATACTCAAACCAGCTTTGATATTTTCATTACCAATTAGTATATAAAATAATATAATGGTTTTAGGTGAAGACGATCAAGCAACATGGCCAAATAACCCCGTGCCACCTCCCACTATTATCAAGCTGCCGCTGAATCACTTGATAAGCACTATGTTTATATTACTTTCACGATGGTTCAAACAAACAGAATATTTGTTTACTCCTTCTAGCCTTTTCAAATTTGTTGGAAAGAACAAAGTGTTTGGAAAAAAAAATGATATAGATTGATTGAAGTAACCTTCTGGATGAGTCGTAGGTTCAACAGACGCAGGGTCAGCGGAATTATAGAAGATAGAATAGAAAACTGACAGGTCACAAACCTCATGCCGGTCAGAAAGAAGCTCGAGGTGGCACGTGAAGATTGAGTCACCGATTACTCGAATTGCCCTTCCCTAGGCTACAACAACTATAGCCAAGGTAGTTGGGAAGGCAGTTCTCCAGGTATGAGAGCAATACTTCAGGTCAGGTCTGCTTCGTACAGCGTGAGAAGGTGGGACGGTGAGAAGTACTTTCTGGCTCTGAATAGGCATCCGAGTCTTTTTCCACCAGCCGTTGCCATTGGCGCAACGTGTTCGTGCCAGATCAAGTTTTCTGTACTATTGAGTTCTAAAATGTTGAAAGAGTCACCGAGTTATGTCAAAGGTCAATCAAAAAGAACCAGTCACCACGTCAGTACCCATAGGTGCCCAGTTAAACTTTCTGGTCCATTAAGGGTTGCTTTAATTCTTATAAAACTAATGCTGAACACTATGCTAACAGATCAAAGGTAAAATCATAAGAATTAAGTTAAACAGGGTACATAGTATGTATGGAATTACACCTTTCAGGATAGCTTACATACCAATAATACAAAAGACCTGTAGACCAAGGAAAAATGAAAAATTAAACGCATCTCTTCTCAATTATCAATTTAAGCCATGAGATACAGAACGTCATCCATACGAGGACAAATCTTATGAAATTGAAAAAGTTAGCCGAATGAGAGAAGTAAAATATTGGTGAAAATGGTGCCTACAAATCGAAATATTAAGAATAAAAAAAAGACGAGGTAGGAGGTACTACTTAATATAAATAGAAGTATTGGATAATGCCTTAGTACTGAAATGTAGAGGGCAACTCTTGAAAAACGAATATAGAGAATGATAATTATGTTGAATGGGAGGATGTCGAAATAACGACTAATTAAGGCTTCTTTACGACAATAACGTAGAAACTATTATATCCACGAAAATGTGATTTGTTGCTTCTTAGAAAGCCTGATTCAGAGGGAAATACTGTTCTAGTACAGATAAAGAATGTGGTTACTGGAGAAACTAGACTTGTGATTCTTGTGTTCTTTTTGCCAAAATTTAAACTAGTAAATTACCAGGTGGATTTGTTATTCCGTTCTCGTAGTAGGTTGTCTTCCACAGCAGCAAGACTGGAATTTTAATAGTTAACCACAAGATACAACAGGATGCCCTATAAGTCGTCTCAGGTCTTATTGTATTTATTGTGTTAGGCTTGCCTTTATTGTAATATCTAGGATTCTAGGTCTGGTTCAAAAAGTCCGATTTCCAAATTTTTCCATATCTATTTCTATAGAGTTGCCCCCTTATTAGTTTCGTTTTTTGTAGTTTGAGAGTATTGTCGCAACCTGTCTGAAAGAAATACTATATAAGCTACCACGTTTGAGAGGTGAAATACCCTGACCTTGTCTAGACCTCTGGGTAACCAGACCTGACATACCGACATAACTGTGACTAAGAACAAAAGTCCACTATAGACCGCTCTGACAAGCAATGACGAATTGAAGTGAGATATTCGCCCATTCAGGTTACACTTTATTCAAAACTGTTGCAGTAAATTACGCTTATACCAGTTATACTACTAAGCATCTTAAACACATCAGCATCTGAGATTAATTAAATCCTTACTAAATCCTTATGAGGATGCCACGTCATGTGTGAAAACATTCAACCACTATTGAAAAGTAAAACTAAACCCTACATAGACGTCACGCGAAAAAGAGTTCAGTATAATCTTCAGTTTCAAACAACAATCTTCACTTACTTTTTATTGTATGAGGTCATTCAAACAAAAACTCCTTATTTTTCTATGTGCGACGTTTCGACTTATATGAAGTCACCGTCAGTTCAGTATAATATTCTACGATGAGATCGCTGATGGTTCTTGGTGATCTGGAATCTAAAAGTACAAATAGTATGATCCATGTACGTTCTGCGCATGAGGCTATTCTTTTTAAAAGTTTTGCATAAAGACCAACCATTTTATAATTTGAGACACCTGGACCATTACACGTAGTTCATCATGGTCCAAATGACGTATTTTCCAAGTATTTGTAGCTCAATCTGAGTTCAATTTGCCGTAAACGTTAATGTTTAGTACACTCACATAAAGGTAAACATTATTCTAAAAGCAGGTGTTTTTTGAGACGCAATTTTACCTTGGTCGATATCGTGACTTTGGTCTCTATAATTAAAAGTTGGGAAGTTTTAAACAGTTTGATGTAGAAAATAAAAAGCAATTTTAAAGCGACGCAAATCCTGACGTCGTAATTAAGCTTTGAAGACGGTGCCCCTCTTTACAAACAATTTCAGTGACGGAGGAGTGCCACGCAGGTGATTGGTCGTTAGCGGAATGTTAAATCCCGGTGAAATCGTGGGGTTACAAGCTGGCCAAAGCGACCATATCTCACAATAATTCTAACAATTGTGCTAGTAAACTCTAGCTTTGCATGCAACAACTATCTGCTTGGAAATCACAGCCGCCATTCATGTAGCCACAGAAGCGTATACCCACATACAATCAAAATATCCAAACCCCACTAGCTAGTTTGGCAGATTTTGTGATAGAGCCCGTCGAAGAAAAATTCTGGCTAACCGATATTATTTACAGTACCGCACCGTTGTGTTGCTACGCCAAGTACTCGTTTGGACTTAAAAAAGGCTAATTGGGGAACTTACGATAACATATTAGACAGTTCAGTGAAATACACGCCTCCCGTAAGTGATAACTAGAAACACCTTACTAGAGCGGTAATAGCCACTGCAACCACGAGTTTACCGTAAAACTTACATTCCGGGTTGGAACGAAGAGAGCGACAGGTTGTAAGAGGAGTTTGCAGTAAGTGGTGATCATAAAATGGCAGTCTCGACGCAGCGCGATGGCAGAAATGGCAGGAACTAACAACTTCTCTAGGTTTTAAGTATTCCAGCAGAAGGCATGTAGTCTACTAAGGAAGCTTGGGGAAGCGCGGCCTACCGAACGTCACACCCAGTCGGTCGGACGAAATCACGTCTCACAGCGTCAAAACATCAAAATCTCCCTGCGATAAAGAATTTATATAGCGAATAAAAAAACTCAAGAATATAACATATCAATAGAATAAGCACATTACTTCCCAGGCATTTCTCATCAACTGAAGCATCCACCGCCATCGAATGCATGGAAGGAGAGATAGTTCCAGGTTCCAGAATTTATAATTCGCTGTGGAACACACACAAGAGAGTGACTGGGGTTATTTTACACAGACATTTTAAAGACTGGTCTGACTCCAGAATTAAAAAAATCAAAGATAATTGGCATACTGAAACAGTGAAACCACTGCGAACTTGTGGAGAACTATCGCCCCATCGAGCTACTTAGCGTCTGTCTCAAACTCCTCGAGCGATTAGTCTTGATGAGAACAGATCCCAAGATAGAACAACATATACCAGTTGAACAGGCGGGTTCCAGATCGAATCGTAGTCGGTTTGACCAGGTAATCAGCGTCACATTTCTCATTGCAAGCAGACACCATTGTTGCCTAAATACCGGCATAGTGTTCGTAGACCTAACCGTAGCCTATGGCACCATCTGGAGAAATAGGGCTCTTATGCAAGCTGTACAAGTAAGTACTGCAAAACAGTATGCACCCTAATAAACAATATGTTTTGAGCCAGATCATTCCAGATCGTCATGATCTCTAATACCAGCAAAGTGAGACATTTAAATAACGGATTACCCCAGCGCTCAGTTCTACCGCCCGTCTTAATCAATACATATACATATAAACCTCGGACATTCCTCGCGAAAATTCGCATGTGCATACCAACTTTGACATTTTAAAGTCCACACTAGCTGCCGATCATTCAATTGGGGATCATTCTTCAGCAGGTGGAAGCTAAATCCAAGTATGAGCAAAATAACAGCATCTTGTTTCCACCTTAACAATAATATGGCAAAAAGCAAGCTGAAGATTTACCCTTAATGGCACACTGATACCCTATAATCCCACACCCAAATACCTGGGTGTCACACTGGATAGGACACTATCGTTTAAAAAGCATATTCAGTCCATTGCAGCCAAAGCAAACAGCAAAAGTAATGTCCTGTAAAAATTACGTGAGAGCTTTCGGGGCGCATCCGCTTCTACGCTCCATACTTCGGCCCTGAAGTCTGTTTTTCTGCGGCCAAATTTCAATCGCCGGTGTGGCTAAACAGCTTACATACTAAAATAATAGACACTTCTATGTGAACTATTACGGGATGCATCAAATCAATCCAAACTTACTGGTTACTGGCCAAATAGCTTCACAACCCATCCCTCGAGAGAATGCCCTTCTGAAAGAATAGAACAAAATCAAAACAAATCCCTCACTGCCAATCTACCAAGACAATCCTTGTGCAGATTACGGTCCAGGAAACCAACAATTACAGCAGCTCTCTAACTTGTCTGATGTTTTTGACCTGGCAGTTAGATGGGCAAAAAATTTGGCGACCCAAGCACCAGAAGAAGTGAACAGTAATCTAACTGTTGGTCAACTGGTTTTGAGCTCCACCAAAAGGAATGGTCAACCCTTAACAGAATTCGTACGTCGCATGGAGTGTACGCTGATTCGTTGTTTGAGTGGAACAAGCAGCAATATCCAGGCAATAACAAGGACTTCCTCCAAGCCAGACCATGAGCCGTAGAATGGATTTCCTGCTCGATATTAACCTATACCTAGCCTAGTTACTATTTAAATCATCGCAAAAAACAAAAAAAAAGAAAACAAAAGGAAAAAACCAAAAAAAGGAAAACTGCTTTACTTTTATAACACGGAGCCAAAATAAAGCAGAATGTTATGTTGAATCTCAATGATATCCGATCTTTCTGAATTCTGGCCAGCCAAATAAAGATGAAATTTCTCAAATTTGCACAGTATCCAGTAGCAAGTCAACGTTCAAAGCCAAAAAGGGGCCGCACTTGACACCAATAATGCTAATGGTCCCGACACGATCCTCATTATTGTGTGAAGAAGTATACACCGAAGCCCATATTTACCCGTCACTTTCGAATGCCTCATAACTCCTGGATCTTCCGAAAAGACTGTATGTCAGCTTCTACCAAGTCGGTGCAAAACAAGTGATCCAAAAGTGCCCCAACTAACTACAAACCCATAGCTGTGCCTCCTGTGATTATCAAAGCGATGGATCAGTTGAAATATCTTGAGCTCAATCACTAATATTTCAAAGTTATCCTTCAGCTGTAGCATGCGGCTCTCCTTAACAAGCTTCCGCCTTGCGGCCTTACCGCGAAAGTTTGCGGCTGGTTAGTCAATTTCCTTCCTGGTGGCAAAATATCTATAGTCGTAGATGGCCTCTCCTCTTCCTTTGATAACATGCATGTTGGGATTCCACAGGGTTTTGGTCTTGGTACAGACAGAAAACTTCTTCACATCAATGATCTACTCTATAGTGCTTCAAACCAGATTCACAGTTTTGCAGATTACAGTACTTTGCAGGCAGGCATCACGAGAAATAGATTTATATCTGTAGTCAAACTGGAATGCAAAAGGTTAGTAGCAGCTGATTCGCTGTCAAATGATCAGAAAACTATTACCGCTTGACGACTCAAGAGCATGGTAGAACGCAATCCTTTCGATACCCTTATTAAACGATAAGTGCCCAAGCGGTCACCCTATTCTACCAAATAGTGAGGATCTGCCAAAAAGTCAATTATTCTAGGGGGGTCATTTGCCAATTGCAACAGCTGCTGCGAAAGATCTCGCATACCTACCTATTCATAGTCAGAAAGTACTTCTCACCATTCACCAACCAGCCTTCTAATGCTGTATAGAGCCCAGATGATACTTGATCTGGAGTGTAATTCATATGCTCCAGACTTCACGCGCCACGTCCAGCTTTGTTCTGCTGAATCTCATCCCACGGTGGTCGTAGAGACATCAAGAACCCAGCAGCATGACCGCGCCTTTATTCGCAGGGCGTCCAGGGCTTGAAACCCCAAGTATTTATTTAGTCGTGGTGCTCAGGTATTTTGCGGCTGCTAAGTTATAAAAACCTCTCAAGCATAATCTGTGGTTTTATTAGTGGACCCGTGAAAGATGATAGATCAAAGGCACAACCACATGTTAGGTTCCAGAAATTACATTTACTCCCTAAGGGGCCTGGGTACACACATTTATATATACAGGGTTGGGATAAAGTATGGAACCAAGCAAATAACTTTGGAACGGAAAGAGTGGTATTGCTGAAAATTTGCAGGCAAGTGTAGTGACGTCTAGTGCATCCGAAGACATTATGTTAGCTATTAATGTACTTCCGGTTTAACCGGAAGTACCGTCAACTTTTTTAATTTAAATGGGACACCATGTACATTTTTGCAGATTTTAATTCATCTTTTTTTTCCGAATACGTCCATAGTCGGTTTAGCATTAGTTTCTGTGAAAACGGGAAAGATAAAGCCTCTTTATCATTTCAGGTGTTTAAAATGCCGGTCATTCAAAGTCGGTTTTGGCGATTGCGTGAGAACTCACAAAGAAGTGTGTCAACTTTTAATGATTTACGTCCCGACAAGGGTCCTATAACACGTTTGACGGTGACAAAAAAAAATACAAAAAAATTACCTCAAACGGGAAGACCGCAGACCGGCACGGACGAATTTGTGAGACAAATTTTTTAAGAAACAAATACTAAACCCACTATGGACGTATTCGGAAAAAAGATGAATTAAAATCTGCAAAAATGTACAGGGTGTCCCATTTAAATTAAAAAAGTTGACGGTACTTCCCGTTAAACCGGAAGTACATTTATAGCTAACATAATGTCTTCGGATGCATTAGACGTCACTACACTTGCCTGCAAATTTTCAGCAATATCACTTTTTCCGTTCCAAAGTTATTTGCTTGGTTCCATACTTTATCCCAACCCTGTATGTATTTCCCATATAACAGATTCGCAAGTAAACGCAGGACTCACTTGTTTTTCAAACTACATATTGTAGAAACCTACTTGCTGTGGCGGCCAGCGTCGAGACCGCGGAGACAACGTTCAAGATGGGGCGACACGTATTACTGTTCAAGACACGAAAGAAGAGCGGGCTCAGGAATGCAGATTAGACTCACTATTTAAGGAAAGCGGCACGTAAAAAATTGCTAAAAATCATACAGCAATGAGAGCGCGTGAGTATCAGCGCTTATTAGTAATAGTGAACATACTGCGGTCCAGTTCATTTGTAGTCTATACGCAGCGACGTTTCGCCGACAACATCGCTGGTCAAGCATCCGAAATTTTGCATTGGTCAGTGTCGCAGGCTCGCAGGACTCAGTTTGCGTTTGGTGTAACGATAATGGCTACGCATAGGAAAGGAGAAACGATTAGAGGCGAAGCTCGGGAAGTAATAGCTCGAGTAATTGAGGCGTGTGATAAGGAATAGCGTAATCATGCGTTGAAGATTCCTCTTCATGCAAAAACTGAGAGGGCGGCTTATTATACCGGAGTGTCGACAACCAGTATTAAAAGGATTAGGAATGAGAATCGTAAGAGGAACATGGAAGATCTTGGAAGTTCACTTGCCACACCAGGCGCAAAAAGGCCACGCTTAGCAACTGAGGGAAAAATTGATGATTTCGATTTTCGTGTTGTCAGAAGGACAATCGAAGAATTTTACATAGAAAAAAAATTGTTCCAACATGCGCGAAGCTTTTAGTGGCCATAAGAGAGAAAATTGATTTCCCTTATTCTTCTAAGTCACTGAACAGGCTTCTGAAGAAGCATGGCTTCCGCTGGAAGAAATGTGGAAATAAGAGAAAAATTCTTATAGAGAAACTTTCAATTGTACACTGGCGTCTGAAATATTTAAGGGCTATCAAAAGGTACCAACAAGAACCACGTCATATTATATATATACATATCGATGAAACGTGGATCGATACAAACAGCGCTTTCCCTGCTACTTACCGCATACAAAAAATATATATAGCAACGTTGCTATTAGTTCTGGTGGATGACAGATAATTCAACATTATTCAAGTAATTTCCATTTTTCAACAGATGTACATCAAATTTATTTAATTTCTCCAGGCAAAAAGGCAAAAATATAGACAAAATATAATAAGCTCCATCATTATTTTTTTTTGTAAAAATCATTTTATTTAGAAAAATAGCGGTAAGCTTAACTGTGACCGGTTTAAAATATACTTTTCCAATAATTTCCGCTGATAAAATTGGTATATTATAATAAAGTCGACTATCTCCAAGACCCGTCATGCGACGCTCCTGGTCAGAGAGAACGTAAAACTGCCTCTCCCCACCAAACCGATCTTCTCTCGTGTCTCCAACAGTACATAAGGAGAAGCGGCACAGCCGGGTGGCAGAGTTAACAGAGTGAAGCAGCGAGACGCAATCCTTGATCGGCGCCGGCGTGTAAAATAAATGCATAGTGGAGTAAATTAGTGAAGAGAGGGACAAAAATAAATTAGTGTAGGGACTGTAGATAAATTAGACCGATAGGTGATAGGTTAGGCGTATGTATACAAGTGAGGCGTTTATCGAAAAAACGACATTAGTCCAAAACTAACATATAATGAAAAAACTTCCCAGCATGTAAAACTTTGATTAGATTGATTTATTGCTATATCTGGTAGAAGTGAAGGTATATAAGACACATCGTCCACGAGCAGTAATTATTTTATTGTGAAACACACATGAAAAAAACACAAAAAATACATGGACATATGAATTTTTGAGAGAAAAGGTTAACAAATTAGTGTCCTTAATACAAACAGCATGGAAACAAAATAAATTCCGATCCAAAAAGCAAAGAAAGAGTAACAGTGAACAACTATGCCTAATACAAAAACCGACCAACTGAAACAATAAACGCTGACTAACCAGAAAACCCGATATCTACCACTCAGTCTTCGCAACCACCACACTACTACATTATTATAGTTGTCCACCTCGTTGTCGATGACAAAGTTACTAGCAGTGTCAGGTGCTGTGTTGTAGTGTTTTGTTGACAAGTTTGCATGACAATTTATATGCACAAGTGGCTTTCTTAGGTGAAAGAATATGGATAATGTTTTTAGAACAAGTCAATTTTTCTCTGTAAATAGTATGGAACCTATAACATTTTTTCAAGAAATAATTATTTCTATCCATTTATGTGGATGTTAGAAATGCGATGATGCCATTATCTAAATTTAGGCAAAAATTGACTTATGAGGTTTTTCCGAGAAACGCCTCAAGTGTATAAAGCTAGTGTAGATAAATAATTGAATCCATACCAAGTGTTTTCCTGCCCAATCAAACTAAAGACTTGTAATAATATTTCAGACGGTGATAGTTCTTTAGTGTGCAAAAAAAACTAACAACACAAAATCATACATTTTTCACACGTCTATAACTTAATAGCCAGGCACGATATCAAAATAAGGCCACAGAAGTGACATAGTGCAAGCTAACTTCTTCAATCTTCTTTTTGAATCATTACTGTAATTGAAAGGTAACGTCAGGAGCTTTTAAATGTGAAATTCATTTTTATGGCGAACTTATTAACTAAAGATAAGCCCAAGAAATGACTGTTACTGGTCTTTTCTAGAAATTAACTCTCGCACAACGTCAAAACCTAGAAGATCCACTATTCCGAATTCGAAAATATTTACAATCACCACTTTCTTTTCGCGTATGCGTGGGAAGTGGAACAAGAGAATTTTATTCAGCTTCGGGGATTTTTCCGATAATTTGTATGTATTTTTGCGACAAATGCATTATTCTGATCTGGCCATTTCTACCCCTCTTGAAAGGTTTTGAATAAAACATCAGAGTTGACCTAATTGTGTAATGCCGTTGAGTAAATAAAATTTACTGAACCCTCGCAAAAAAGTAGCAGCTACAGAGTTTGTTTTATACGAGGAATCTGAACGTGGTTTCACACTCAATTTCATACTGTAGCTTCGCCTTTCGATATTTGCATGAACTGCTTCAACTTGCAAAATGTGATAAAATATTCCATATAATATTCGTAGATGGTGTAGAGAACAACGAATACAATTTCGATGCCTTGTAAAACTCAGTTATCCGTCAGAAATTCTTCATTTGGAATACTTGATCAGCAAATTGTTTATCCGCGTTTTAGAAATCAACAAAGAGAGTGAAGCTTCTAGGACTTACTTGCCACACATTTGCGGTAAAAATATAGTGAGCATCAAAATTGCATTAAAATTGAGCTAGGAGTTTCCAAGTTTTAGATACAATGTCCTATAAGAGCCCGTCCAGATAAAGCGATTTACGCGTGAGTGGACTCGCGCGTAGTCAATTTATATTGCGTCCAGATGTCGCGTTTCACTTGCGTTTCTACGCTGGGAGAGATTTCCTTCCAGTTAAAAACATGGAGTTGGATACAGCAGTTGTGTTGTGGCGTGCATACCAGTGATGGAATCTTCGTAAACAAACAGAAAGGCGACGATTCAACATGCATCCAATTCTACATGACAGAATGGCGCACAGTATGTTTATAACATTATACCCCAAGCTGAGAGAACACCGTGAAAAGTGTTTCAACTATATCTTCCCAGTTCCTACGTCTTATGAGTCTATTGGATTAATCGGATGATTCCATATCCCATAAGGCTACTCTTTTTTCGACCGCGCCAATGAAAAGTTCTGTATCGAAGTTATCACGCTCCATTTTCAAAAACAAATACGTCCATACGCTAAGGAACTCTCGCGTTGTACTGGACGCAACAATGTCGCCCAAGTATCTCGACTCGCGCGGCGCTCGCACGTACAACGGGCGAGTCGAGAGCCCCGCGCCTTACAAGCGTTTTACGAGCGAGTAAAGCAACGCGCCAGAGCATCTGGACGGGATGTATGTAAATCTAGTATCTCGGGAACGCGCGAATGACAACGCGCGAGTCCACTCGCGCGTAAATCGCTTTATCTGGACGGGCTCTAAAACAGATAAAAATGAAATAGAAGCATATGTAGCGACTAGACTCGCTAATAGGCAGAAAAGCCATTCTAATAGCAATAAACTATGAATTTGAAACAGTATTTTTTGACACTTTATGACATCTAACTAGTGAAATTCCATATCTAATTTCCACTGACCTGCCATTTATCTTTTGCCTGTCTTTCTATCTTGACCATCCTTGATGTTGCGATAGCGTAAAAAATACTTAAGCAGTGTTGGCTTCACTGCAGATTAACTACTACGGCAAGAACGAAATAACGTGCAGTTGTGTCGGAAAAAAGTAAAAAAATAGTTTTGCCTTTGATTCATATTTTTCAGAAAAAATTAAGGGTGCTAAAATTGTTGATAAGGGGATTAACTAAATCATTCTTCTCCTGTAGTTTTTTATTCTCAGCGTTCCATAAAGGATGAAAGCTTATTGTGCTGTAGAAGCTCTGCGAGAGGATAAGTCTTGGTGCACGTTAGATTTAAAACGCTGCAGGTCGTAGGCGTCAGGAAGCAAATTCCCCGGTAGCTCAGCGTCAAGTTCTCCAAAAGAAAGATTGCTGTAGTAGACTGGTTCGGGGAGTAGGGACCTCGACCTGGTAAGAGCGACCTCGCAGAGCCTCTCTAGTATTTCTCGTTCAGACGGCCTGAGGCGCTATTTTTTGAAGAGCTCACTCGAACATCTTCGGTGATAGAATCTGTAAAAAAGGGGCATGTCAACCACCCTTATTTGATGTTCCAGGCTGTGGAGGTCCTTTCTGAGGTTAGGCGCATCGATTAGCCTAATTTGTCTCTTCTATCTATCCTCGATATAAATAGTGTCCGGAAGCATTAAGGAGTGCTTTGGAGCGCATCCCCATACATTGGAGCAATACTCCAACGATGGTCGGACCTGTGACTTGTAGAACAGGAGCAGTTACTCTGGTGTATACAAATACCTACAACAAAACAAAAATCCAAGCTGTTGGGATGTCACTTGAGGAATACTGACGACGCCGACGTGGTCATGCCAGGACATGGTATTGTTGATGTTGATCGCCAAAAGCTTGACAAAAGGTGACTCGACTATTGGGTGACCCTCCATTTCCACTGATAGTATGTCTTCGTGAGGCTTCTGTGTCAGTGTTGTTGCCTCAGTTTTCTGTACGTTGAAGTGTACTTTATTTATTAATCGACACTCGACAATTGTTTTGATATCTGCGTTGATCTGTGAGGCATGTTGTTGTCGTCGACGTACCGTCTCCTTGGATGATAGTAGCTTGCCTGGGTCTGTGCACGATATTAATGTACTGTCGTCTGCGAAGCTGCAGATTGGACTGGATGTTATTTTCAGCAGCTCTTTGATGTACAGCAGAAACAGTGTAGGAGATAGGATAGATTCCTGAGGAACACACAGACGTTTATTGAAAATCTAGTCCATTTTATTGCTCTTACTCAGTACACTTCAGAAACGCACCATGACAGCGCTGGAGTAATATACCTCTGGCAAAGCTGGGCAATTGTCCAACTTGTTGACAGAAATACAGAAATGAAAATATACAATAACATATCTAATAACAATGTCAATATGTGCCAATTTATGAGCAACCTCTTTATGCTTTATTGGTATTAATTTCATCATTAATGTTTCTAGTGAAAAGTGTTATTCGTTTTGACGCTAATAGATGGTTGCAGAAAATACACAGTAAATTGAGTTATCTGTTAAATTAGACCTTAGCTGGAGGAAGGAATAACTCTATATAAAGTGGAAATATAGGATGAAGAACCTCAGCTGTACCCTTACATTCTCTGTGAATATTTGTACAAGAAGTTCCATAACAAACATGAATCTAGTAGGTTGGAGTATTTTTATGAAAGTATGTATCTATAATAATCAATGCCTAACTGACTGATATGGGAATGATGGGATTCATAGAGGTCAATTAAGGTCGCTGTGATTGACCCTACTTTTGTGATTGTGTGACAAACTAGCGCAATTCGAAATTAATAATTGTACAATATTTATATCACATCAATCACTTTGTGATACGTCTGGCAAAGCTGGGCAATTGTCCAACTTGTTGACAGAAATACAGAAATGAAAATATACAATAACATATCTAATAACAATGTCAATATTTGCCAATTTATGAGCAACTTATTTATGCTTTATTGGTATTAATTTCATCATTAATGTTTCTAGTGACGAGTGTTACTCGTTTTGACGCTAATAGATGGTTGCAGAAAATACACAGTAGATTGAGTTATCTGTTAAATTAGACCTTAGCTGGAGGAAGGAATAACTCTATATAAAGTGGAAATATAGGATGAAGAACCTCAGCTGTACCCTTACATTCTCTGTGAATATTTGTACAAGAAGTTCCATAACAAACATGAATCTAGTAGGTTGGGGTATTTTTATGAAAGTATGTATCTATAATAATCAATGCGTAACTAACTGATATGGGAATGATGGGATTCATAGAGGTCAATTAAGGTGGCTGTGATTGACCCTACTTTTGTGATTGTGTGACAAACTAGCGCAATTCGAAATTAATAATTGTACAATATTTATATCACATCAATCACTTTGTGATACTTTACTGCTATGATTTTGATACATAAATTTTAAAATCTTTTTGACAAAGGTGTCATCCAGCTTCGATATTTTGTTTTCAATAATGATAAAATACTATTGGATGATACTGATTAACTATAGACCTCAATGCCCAATAGAATGTAACGGTTAAACAACAACGAATAGAAATTGACAGTCAGAATACTCATCAGAATATGCATGTTGATAAAGTCAGGCCTTAGTAGTACCGGCATAGTAGCCTATAAATGAAGTATTTATTATTGCATAGTACCCTCAAAAAGGTATGGTGGTACCCTCAAGAAGTGATCTTCATATCCAGAAGATAATTGTTCCTTATACCCTTACCAAGAAGGAATTGTACTCTCATCGAGAAGAATGATCGTCACATCCAGCAGACGGGTTGTTCTTGTACCTTCATCAAGAAAAATCTTCACACCCAGAAGAAGCGTGGTTTCCTTAATTAGGACATAATTCCACACACAAATTATTGACCCTACTTTTGTGATTGTGCGACAAACTAGCGCAATTCGAAATTAATAATTGTACAATATTTATATCACATCAATCACTTTGTGATACGTCTGGCAAAGCTGGGCAATTGTCCAACTTGTTGACAAAAATACAGAAATGAAAATATACAATAACATATCTAATAACAATGTCAATATGTGCCAATTTATGAGCAACCTCTTTATGCTTTATTGGTATTAATTTCATCATTAATGTTTCTAGTGAAAAGTGTTATTCGTTTTGACGCTAATAGATGGTTGCAGAAAATACACAGTAAATTGAGTTATCTGTTAAATTAGACCTTAGCTGGAGGAAGGAATAACTCTATATAAAGTGGAAACATAGGATGAAGAACCTCAGCTGTACCCTTACATTCTCTGTGAATATTTGTACAAGAAGTTCCATAACAAACATGAATCTAGTAGGTTGGAGTATTTTTATGAAAGTATGTATCTATAATAATCAATGCCTAACTGACTGATATGGGAATGATGGGATTCATAGAGGTCAATTAAGGTCGCTGTGATTGACCCTACTTTTGTGATTGTGTGACAAACTAGCGCAATTCGAAATTAATAATTGTACAATATTTATATCACATCAATCACTTTGTGATACGTCTGGCAAAGCTGGGCAATTGTCCAACTTGTTGACAGAAATACAGAAATGAAAATATACAATAACATATCTAATAACAATGTCAATATTTGCCAATTTATGAGCAACCTCTTTATGCTTTATTGGTATTAATTTCATCATTAATGTTTCTAGTGACGAGTGTTACTCGTTTTGACGCTAATAGATGGTTGCAGAAAATACACAGTAAATTGAGTTATCTGTTAAATTAGACCTTAGCTGGAGGAAGGAATAACTCTATATAAAGTGGAAATATAGGATGAAGAACCTCAGCTGTACTCTTACATTCTCTGTGAATATTTGTACAAGAAGTTCCATAACAAACATGAATCTAGTAGGTTGGGGTATTTTTATGAAAGTATGTATCTATAATAATCAATGCGTAACTAACTGATATGGGAATGATGGGATTCATAGAGGTCAATTAAGGTGGCTGTGATTGACCCTACTTTTGTGATTGTGTGACAGACTAGCGCAATTCGAAATTAATAATTGTACCATATTTATATCACATCAATCACTTTGTGATACTTTACTGCTATGATTTTGATACATAAATTTTAAAATCTTTTTGACAAAGGTGTCATCCAGCTTCGATATTTTGTTTTCAATAATGATAAAATACTATTGGATGATACTGATTAACTATAGACCTCAATGCTCAATAGAATGTAACGGTCAAACAACAACGAATAGAAATTGACCGTCAGAATACTCATCAGAATATGCATGTTGATAAAGTCAGGCCTTAGTAGTACCCTCAAAAAGGTATGGTGGTACCCTCAAGAAATGATCTTCATATCCAGAAGATAATTGTTCCTTATACCCTTACCAAGAAGGAATTGTACTCTCATCGAGAAGAATGATCGTCACATCCAGCAGACGGGTTGTTCTTGTACCTTCATCAAGAAAAATCTTCACACCCAGAAGAAGCGTGGTTTCCTTAATTAGGACATAATTCCACACACAAATTATATTACCTTATATTATAGTAGAACAATTTTAGTTTTGGTTTGGCTGAATGAGCCCGTACTCAAAGCCATTAAACAAAAAAAGAAATTATATCATAGTACCATACAGCTCAAAATGTAGATGTGAATGGAAATATTTTTCAATTTGTCAGATACGAGCAAAGTTCGCAGAGAGATATAGCAGGCTAGCCACATTAAGGCTGCGTTTCCACCAGAGATGTGCGAGGATGTATTACGATGTATGCGTCTTTAACGAACCAATAGAAGCGCTTGAATTACCTTGCCTCGCTCACTACAGCTCTGGTGGAAACGGCTTAAGGGAGCGAGCTTTTTGAACATACAAAGCAAGGCATGTTGGCTAGGAATGTGTGTTTCGAGAGATGTGCTCTAGAAATGTGGGCAAGGTATCAGGGTTGCCAGTTCAATTTTTATCTATTCAGTAAATATGTACCTAGTTAATAATTCAGTACATTTCAGCCAATTCAATGCTTCATAAATTTCAGAAAGGCTAGTGAAATAAAGAACGTAAACATATATTTTTTAGAAATGAGGAAAAGTAACACAGGTGCAACAATTAATAACGAATAAAATGTAGAACACAAATAATCATACCTTATGCCTGAATAATCGCGAGAGAAACAAATCTCCGCCAAATGAGCCTCTAGAGCTATTCGGCTGTGTTTAGGCGTTTTCTATTGTTTAGCGCTGTTATCTTGCTTTCTGTTGTTATGGGCTGTTTTCTGTTCTATTTGGTGGTATTTGGTCGTTTTATACCGTTTACAGTTGTTATCTACTTGCTTTCTGTTGTTTTAGGCTGTTTTTTGTTCTTTTATGTTCTATCCGGCTGTGTTTAGTCGTTTTCTATTGTCTAGCTCTGTTATCTGCTTGCTTTCTGTTGTTATGGGCTGTTTTCTGTTCTATTCGGTTGTATTTGGTCGTTTTCTATCGTTTACAGTTGTTATCTGCTTGCTTTGTGTTGCTTTTAGCCGTTTTCTGCTCTTTTCTGTCGTATTCGGCTGTGTTTAGTCATTTTATATTATTTCCCGCTGTTATCTGGCTGCTTTCGGTCGTTTCGAGCTAGTTGTGTATCTATTTGGTTGTATTTGGTCGTTTTCTATAGTTTACAGTTGTTATCTGCTTGCTTTCTTTTGCTCTTAGCTGTTTTGTGTTCTTTTCTGCCGTATTCTGAATATTGCTGTGCCTATCGTGGGAAATACTGAAAAAAATTATACAATCATTATTTACTGAGATATATACTATACTCCATACGTAGTATATTAAAAACTAAACGTATATTTGTATTGTATTCCTATATTGATCTCAGCTATTTCATCCCTTAGAAAACAATAGAAAACATACACATATATCCAAACAAAAAATTTGCACACTTATATGATAATATTGAGGAACCGAGTTAGGACAAAAAAGCATTTTTTAGTCGCATCTCGCAAATTCCTTGAAACACAAGACAGATCATTGTCATTGTTTGTCAAATTGCATGTAGTATGGTATGGTTGTCGAATGCATATTACGGTAGATTTAGGTGTGTTTGAGGTAGAACTGCAGAGGACTGAAATGGCAGATGTACCGTAAAACGGTAGATCTGGCAACACTGACTGAGACGCCAACAACGGGCAGATGCAGCCTACTCGCAGCTCGAAGGCTTTGATGAAATCTAAAGATATCAATGCAGTACATTTACCTTCATCACAAGCTTGAATAATGTCATCAGTTATATTTAACAGTGCAGTTGTATAGATGTGGTTTGGTAGGAAGCCTGACTATGTTTCAGGAGGCAATTTATCATTTTCAACGCACACCCTAATTTGCATATCAATAACTTTTTCCACCAGTTAGGAAAGGCCTGGTAATATACTGATAGGCCTGAGATCTGAGAGTTGAGTGACTTTACTGGTTTTAGGTACTGGACAAATGATATGGGTCTTCCAACAGCTAGCAAATTTATTTTAGAGAAGAACAGTGCTTGTAATGTACTGAAAAAGGAGCTACGTAAGGCAGACATAACTTAGACATTACTTATACCATCAATACCTGCGGAAGTATTTTTCAACCTATTAAGAATATTAGTGACATCACTTTCCGATACTAATTTCAACCGAAATTCAGAATCACAAATTTTGTTCAGTGAGTAGTGGTCAATAATATCTCTGGTAGACTTGGCTGAAGGAATGCTATCGACAAAATTAGTATTTATTGCATCAGCGTCAGCCAGATGAGCGGGGATTTCAGTCTCATAGCTGTTAACAATATCAAGTGGCCTCAACACCTTCCAAATTGTTTTTTGGTTTTTACTTTGAGCAATTGTCTGCAAGTGATTTCTTTTGGCTGTACTGATAGCATGATGTACTCTATTTTTTGAAATTTTATAACTATCCCAGTTTAGTGTGGACGGTGTTTTTCTGAATTTTAGTTTAGCTGCATCCCTGTCTTTCATCATCTTCTTTATTTCGTCGTTCAACCACGGAGCCTTCGGATTTGTGACTTTAAAGGTAAATGCTTATCAAATAAACCAATAAGGTGGCTATTGAAAATAATGAGCTTGTCATCGATATCTTTTATATAACAAATATCTATTAATGAAAGGTTTCCTAGGTCTTGATAAAATTGGTCAGAATCAAAATTTTTGAAACGTCTTATAAGTGTATATAAATGGTCTAGACTCAGCTCTTGTTCTATACTTAGCACACAGGACCCTAATTCGTAAACTGAAATGTCAGCACCTCCTACGCTGCATGACCTTATGGATGGATGGATAACTACATAGCATAACGTCAATGAGCGATGCCTTGTTAGCACTTATGTGAGTAGGCTGTCTTACAATTTGCTCGATGTCTATGGAACCAGAGCCGAAATGATCTGCAACATAAAAAATGCCTAAAAATTAATGATGAAGCGATTCCAAGAAGTTTTGTTGTTTGCTAATTACTGCCAATGCATCTAGTTTTAAAAAAGTATAGCAGTAATACTCGCTACTGAGTGTGTCCCAGCTAACATCTTCCAACCGCCTTATTTCTGGAATGATAAAAAGAGTAAAATCGAAGTGACATGTCGATTTTTATTTCGAGGGGGAACTCTTCCACCGAATAGGCATTATTGTGAAATCAGCCCTCTCACTTCCAGCAACCCCTACTTCAAGATCTTAAAATAACGACGTTCAATACATCATTTTAAAGGGAATTCATTAACAAATACAATACTGTAATCAGATTGAAGATACATTCACTATTATCAAAGTTAATAAAAAGTATCGTGATTATCAGAATGAGGTGTTATTCTCATTATCTGAATTATTACCGTAAGAAAGGTTTTCAATGGGAGCCATTTTGTTCCATGTACAGGCTATACCAAAAATGTCTCCGACTGTCTTTATGGGGACATTTGAAATCCAAAGTCTATATTACACAGCCCGGTCCTATAGGCGATCTCTGCAGTGACTCCGCAAATATTGAGAACTGTGCGAAGATATTTTGAATATAGCCTGTACCTCTGTATGAAACAAAATGGCATTTGGAACCTTTCTTATGATAACATTTCAGGTAATGAAAACAATACTTCACTTTGATAATTACCATATTTTTTATTAACGTTCACAATAATGAACCAATCGTCAATCCGAGTACATTGTTGCATTTGTCAATAAATTTCCTTCAAAACGATGTATCACAACTACGGTGGTCACATTTAATATTTTGAAGTACGGGTTGCTGGGGTGAGAGCGTTGACGGCACAATAATAACGTTCTTGGTAACGTACTAAATAAAAATCGACGTATTACAGCAATTTTTATTGTTTTTTATCCTTTTAAACAAATCTATAATATTCCTGTATGTATCATCACACACAGGAATCCGGAATGAAAGGAGGCAGAGCAGTATCGATAACAGTGGTTGAACCAAATTATAAAATACCACCTTACTAGTCTATGGCAAGAAGAATGACACAGCTCTAGCAAATTACATAGAATTGGCCCGGATGTCACAACAAAGTTAATCCTACCTTCAAATCGAATAGAGCAGATTATAGGTCATACTCTGACGACATATAAGTACATCTTCGCGAATAGAGATATATCCAGTATGTAGTGAATGCGTTACATTAGCACACGTCCTCAAGGAATGTGCCTTCTACCTAGATGCGAGAAGATCCAACAACCTTCCAGCGACATAAAAGAAGCACTCCTACACCAAGCTGATAAACTGTTGAAAGTTATTTAAGACGTTGCTTTATATTTCTACTGTATTAACATCAAATACAACCGCTTCATATGTTAAATACAAAAAATACTCCCTGTCAAGTAAAAACGAACAAACAATGTGAATCCCTGTGCAAAATTGGATTTTTGTTACTCTAAAGATAAAAATAGCCTAAGCACAGTACAGAGAATTGCAGTATTTCAGATAGGATGAACTATTTGTCTTCAGTCATAGTCTTACATTAAAATAAATCAAATTAAATCATGATAGTTGGATGGCACAAAATATATTGATGAAGTTTAGTTAGATATTACAAGTGCTATATCGGTAAGTCCTAAAAGACAAAATCTTCTGTCAATATACAAAAAACCCAAACATGTCCGCATAGTGAATTACTTCGTATCTCTAAACCTTTTGAGACAAGACAATTTTATATTCAAGTTCTGCTAATTCACCAACATAAACACAAGAACAGCTGCATAAAGTATATCAATCACAATTACAGCACAAGAAAAATTACAAACTCGCAACATGTAGTGCCTAAGCCAGAAAAGACTTCAGACGTCTTGTGCTTTTCTATGTCCAGAAATCTATAATGAACTACTGTCCTATCCTTTCACTACATCTATTCAAACATAAAATAAAATGCTGGTTATACTCTGTATACCATGAGCTAACCTTAATGGAAGGAAAACGTTATTGTTTACCTACTATACTGTAAACAGCAAAAACTTTCAGATATTTACCTTATGTCAGCAATTTGAAAAATGCGTAGTTGATGTAAAGTCGTAAACCCTATATAACTCCAAAATGATGTAGTGTGAACAAAAAAAAGGTTACACGACTGGTTATGGTGGGTGACAGATCCTAATTACAGGCATCTATAAATAACTATAATGTTTACCCTTCTTGCGTTATACTTCTTATTTGTATCTAATATGTTATTCTTATATACTTACTGATTTTATAAACCATACGATTCTAGCATTACTATCTAATATGAATTAATGTGTTTGTAGGTGTGTGGATGTCTATGTGTCCAACAGGTTTGTATATTTATCTATAGCCTAAATTAGCTACCATTGCCGATTAAAATGCTGTTTATCGTTCATGCACAAGTGATTGGCTTTTTGGACACGTACATGTTTATTTTCTCTGATGTCCTTTTCCTTTAATTTTTTCTTCCATAAACTGTGTATTTTTTGTCAGAAATAAACATTATTACTGTTATTATACATGACAAACTTCTGAATTCGTATGAGTTTGCAAAACTTCTCTATCCTTTCTCCTAAGTGCATGTTATGTCGCCTCCGTAGTACGCCCTCGTAACTCGAGCAAACAGTGAGCTTTCACGTAAATATATCTATTGACCCGGCACATAACTCATAGCGAGTCAAGTGAACTGCAGGCCGGAGATTTCAGCCAAAACACTGGCAAGGCTTCTAATTTTCCACGTTAGTAAGCTCTCTGTTCAACCGAACAAGATTATCCCTGGACAATATCCAGCAATTACACAGGAAGTTGGAAAATAAATCGAGTTTCCCTCAAAGTTGCAGTCTCCGGCTACTTACTGAATATTTTCTAGCTTCCGTGTATTTTCGCTCTACATTCCATGCTGAAGTGGTTGAGGAGCACTGGCCAACTGTATTATTTGTTTTCTATATTATTAGTTTTGAAGCTTACCATAATTTAAAAAACAAACTTTCCTTGGAGCGACGTAAAACTTTTCTTGATAATCAATACGCAGTTTGTTTACTTTTATCAATCGCACTTCACTGACTCATGAATAAAACCACAAATAGTCAGTATTTCGGCTTCCTCTGCAGCTGCAACCATTGTACTATGTACTAAATTGTTCTTTTGAATTTTTAAACAAGGTTAATGTCTTAAAAGGTTTATTTTGGACTTCTGTTGCCTATACAGGGTATCCCAAAACGTAGTGTCAAGCAGCAGTCCAGAGATAGAAGCACACTTAGAAGTATCTGAGTCATATATGTTAGGAATTTTTTTTTAGTTTTGGAGACAAACATTTGTCGACAGATTTGACACCGAAACCATCTATAACATTTTACCAGTGTGAACTGCGAATTGAGAGGAGCTATTTATATGGCACCATATTAAAAAGATGATCCAAATCATAATGGGTTTAGAATGTCGTTTTTAGAATGCGTGAAAGAAAGGAGAAACGAGAGCCAAAGAAGCCCCTCTGGTTTATACGAATATTATTTTGGATCTGTTTGTCTAAGATATGTATCACAAAACAAGTTTTACGATTTTACGAGAGTCGTTAGCCAGGTTAGAACTAAGAGTATGCGCGTTCCAAATGGGTGCGCTAAACTAAACACTGTCTTTGTTTTACATTGTATCACAAAGAGTTTTCAAAATGTTGACAATTTTTCCTTTAAATGCAGATCATATTTTCTGAAGAAGTTCTCTTTGTTGAGCGTACGCGTTTTTTTTTTATTGCCTCTCATGAGTTGATCCGTAATTCGGCAACGTTGCTGATTCCCATCGACTAAACTAAGTTCTTGTAATACCCCATACAAAGAAATCGATAGAAAAATTCAGCTCAAGGGGTGGACGTGGCCATGCAATGGACCTTCCATGACCGATCCACTAGTCTGGAAATCTTTCGTCAAGATACTGCACGAAAATCTGCGCAAAGTGACATGTAGCACCACGTCGTATCTTTAGGGATTAATCAACTATTTAGATCGTTTCTCAAAAACGCTAAATTGGATTCGTTGTTTAATATGTGCGGCAGTTCAAACGGACCAATCAATTTTCCGTTTAATATCTCAGACTACAAGTTTACTTTTGACTATTCTTGGAAATCCGTAGCAGGTGTCATACGCGTATGTTCGATACACAAAACGCGGTAGTTATAGATATCGAATATCCCACATTGCTTAAAATAGGACTGGTCCACACAATTGTGTCAAAAAAAGTTTTCAGCTTGACGTCGCAGCATTTCCTAGGTTTAGTTTCATGCAGCTTAGTACAACAGGCAAAACACAACATTCCTATGAAACAACGGAATTTCACCCGAACCCGCCTCTACTTTTTTCTATTTAAAAATAATTACATTTTTCGACTTGTCGCGACATGAATTGGGCTGCCTTTTAAATTGATATCTTAAAAATAGCTTAATTTACTTCGCAAAATAAACTGCTCATAACATTAGCAAGTTTTACCAAAAGTTTTGCATGGAATTAGTTTTGTTTCTTTTTTGTTAGTGCACGTGTAAAGAAATTTAAATGTTTGGTAATGGGACCATCCCTGGGCATTTCGTAATTTTTTATGATGCAATGGTATCAAATTTGAGGACAAATATTTATGCAATGGTGAGACATACTGCTAACCCAAAAAAAGCAAGTAGGATTGAGAAGAAACTAAGAAAAAGGTTCTGAACTTGAAAATTACAAAAAGTGGATAGTATATCGGGGCGGTGATTTAGATACTTTTAGGTGTGCTCTGTCTCTGGACTTCCACTTGATGCTAATTTTTGTGACACCCTGTATAATTTTTAGAGTAGTTATGACGTTTTGAACGACCCACCTTCTCCAATCGTCTAGTGTCGTCCAGGTGCTACTTCAATCGAAACGTTGTGATCCCCCAAAAATTGTATGGACAATGAAAACCTAAAATAGACCTTCTGATATGTATTGAATGTTCACAAAAACGGATTTGACGTGTACCTTGATTATAAAGAAACCCACCCTATGCATGATCTAACTGACCATAAGAAAAAGATATGGTTTCATGAATATTTTTCACAAAAAAACTATAGTAGATCACAACCTACTGAAAAATATCAGTTATCTGCGGGGGGATGCGTTATCGAATCAAATACCTTATCGCCATGTCATAATCTGTCACTCATCTGGGATCCTTTTTTACTATATAATGCCGGATATTTTTTGTAGCCAATAAATTTGCCTTGCTAGCAGTAAACTACCAATGTAAAGGGAATGTACTGTCTATAGCACCAAAAGAAACCATCCCCCATGCCCCTCTGCAAACAATTTATTCAGAAGAAAATAGACTTTTATGAAGAATTTAATAAATGTAATAGGCAGCTCAGAGCTATTTTATGAGCGATAAATTTTACCTTTCTCCGAGATTGACGAGGCAGTAAAAATACTCTATTTATGTCAGAAGGAGGGCTTTCCGGAAGAGATGTCTCTATATGTGTTCCATGATAGATTGAATCTAGTGTTTCGATGAGCTTTTATGGTATCTTTCGTTGCCTGAAGGAAATTTCTCGTCATTCAGGATTAGTGGAATCTACTTGGGGCAGAATCGAAAGACGAGTAGACCCATAGGCGCCATGTAGGGTAAATCTAGGTACTCTGTGCGCTAGCTTAAATGCAATGTACTCTTCTATTTTATAACTGTACAATAATTTTCTTTACTATAGCAACCGCCACTTTTTGGATGATATTCTACACTTTACAGACCTATCGGAACATTGTTTTTCCGGGACTGAATTAAATTGGGGAAGTGCATATCGTGGGGGACGGGGAAGCTCGAAGTTCTTGTGTATATTATATTCTTATGCAAGGAGACATGTTAGACATAATCCTATAACCTGTAACCTGATTACTAGCTTTGGTATGACGATTTTTTGACAGTGTATTACTATAACGACAGAGATGGATAAATTGTTCAGTTTTATACGATCTTATAATACCATAACTGGCAAGAAAAATGTGTACTGTTTAGTGCAATATAACAGGCTACCATATTTTTGGTGAATTTGTACTTTTGACAAACGAAACATTGGTCTGTATGTTTCTTGCGCGTAAGCGGCATTTTACGAACTGTTCTTAGTGTCCAGACACGTCTCCTTCAATGCAAGTAATACAAACAAAACGGTATTGCCGCCTAAAAGCCTATACTTTTATCTATCCTTCCGGAAGACCTATTTTTGTTCTTTTAGCTGTTAGTTAATGCCAGAATGCCGCTGAGCTGCATCACCGCCTTTTTAGTTCCTACACCAATAGGTGAGGGGAGTATTGTGATGGCGAAGATTTTCGGTTTTGAGATAACACGCTTTTTGGGCGTATCTATATTTATGGTCTCAAATTTTTTGTTTTATTTGTAAATATTAGTGATGTCGTTTCCAAAATAAGTAGTGCAAATACGATCATATATAGTTTTGTATTCTAAAAATAGCGGCTTGCATAAAGTTCTAGCATTCCGTTTCGTACACTGCCAGAGACCAGACGCGTTTTTGAGTGCTGTGCGAAGTGACAAAAAAGTGTTCTTTTCTTTTCCTTATTTGGATTGTGAATATATTTTACTACCTATCGGTAAGAGATTTAGGTTTAAAATTTAATAAACAAAGATTATGGGAGAAAACTCGGGCGGCCAAGGACCGCCCTGATCCACATATACCATCTCAGGAACGTCCTCAAATAACAGCGATAATTTGGGAATACCGAACGGTAGTATAACTTTTGATTTCACAAATAAACATTTACGGTCAGACACAGGTCCCTATTTCGTCTATGTCGAACACAAAAACAAAAATTTAGGCAGACTTTTTCCAATCAAGGTAGGCATTATCTACAACAAAGTTCAGATTTCAAAAATGATATTATTGATATTATATCTCTGGGAATGAAGAGGGTTAAAGTTGTTTTTAAAACATACAGTGTTGCGAATAAGTTAGTACAGCACAACATCATCATTAGTAACGATTTAATTGCTTATATCCCGAAGTTCTACACAAAAAAGAAAGGAATTGTGCGAATGGTGGATACTTCCTTCTCGGAGGATTACTTAAAAAACACTATAATTTCTGATAAAAAGGTTGTTGAGGTTAAAAGATTAAAACGCAAAGTGTTCAATGAAACAACAAACAAAAATGGATTGAAAGACGGGCAAATGATAGTAGTTACATTTTTAGGTAACGAAATTCCTAAAGAAATTATAATTAATTTGGTTAGGTTTGTTGTAGACCCATATATTTATCCAGTGGTGCAATGTTTTCAATGTTTGCGTTACGGTCACACTGCCTCACAGTGCAAGAGTAAAAATAGGTGTCAAAAATGTGAAGGGGAGCATAATGGTGATGCAGTTTGTGAGTCAACTTTTTGTGTACACTATAATATATAAGGACGCACCTCCATTTCAAAGGATTGTCCCATGTACATGAGACAATATAGTATAAAGAAAGTGATGGCCTACCAAAACAAAACTTTCTAAGAAGCCGAAAGCATGGTAGATAACCCATCCTACGTAAACGTGACGACTAACAACCGATTTTCGGTTTTAAAGACCCTCGATAATTTTTCCGAACTTCCACCTTCATCTTCCCCCTCTAACACAAACTTTCTCAGAAAACCCGTTATTAAGCACAGCCAATTATCAACAGCAAAAAAACGTGAAACAATTTCACCACCTCAGTCTCCGTCAACGTCAAGGCGTAAAACTGAGAGTTCTAATCCCGTTATTCCTAATCCTCATCGGAGAGAATTTCAACAATATAAAGAAACGGTAGTTATCCAAATATCTAACATACTAAGTAATAACTCATCTGAAGTGTCCCTATCAGATGTAAGAGCGCAGATAAACTCAATATTTAACGAAAATGCTGAATCAAATATTTATGGACTCCAGAATGACGTCACAGTCATAAGCGATGACGACGAGTCAAATTACTAACGCGAACTTGAAAATATTACAGTGGAACGCACGTTCACTCTCTGCCAACAAACCTAGTTTAGAACATTTTTTAAACCCTTCGAAGTTCACATTGTAACCATTGCTGAAACTTGGTTAAGAGATTCAGCACACTTCAAACTTAAAGGTTTTAGAATAGTTAAAAGATGTAGAAGTAATGGATCAGGCGGTGTAGCTATTTTTATACGCAATAGTATGCCTTTTAAAGAAATCAATTTGGAATCTAACTTTAATGATAATATAGAAGTGTGTGCAGTCGAAATTAACGAGGGTCAATTTAGGATCGTATCGGTATAAAAATCCCCAAGTATTCACGCAACGCAGCAGGACTGGGAGAATTTGTTTAGGCAATTCCATTCCCCAACTATATTTTGTGGCGATTTTAGTGCTTATCATAGTCTCTGGGGTTACCCCTTTGATAATGCACAAGGGAGATTCCTCGCTGATTCCCTTGATGTGTGCAACTTAGTAGTTTTGAATGATGGTAGAGCTACCAGAATATCTCAAGGTGTTTCTAGGAATAGCTTCTCGGCAGTCGACCTTACAATAGTATCACCAGAAATAGCTGATGTTCTTACGTGGGATGTATTAACAGACACATTGGGCTCCGACCACTTTCCCATCCTCATTAGTATCCACTTAACAAGATGTATTCCTCAGAATGTTAATCCATCTACTAGATGGAATGACAATCGCGCAGACTGGTCTAAATTTCAGGCACATTTAGATGCCCAAATTAATAGCAATAATGGTATAGATAGTCTGAGCAATGAAGAAACATTTTGACTTTTGGTTAGCTCCATATCTCAAGCCGCGGACTCGCCTATGCCAATCAAAAGCCATTTACGCCCTCAATCAAACAACCTGTTTGGTGGGATGAGGAATGCACCAGGTTAATTGGATCACAAAAACTAGCTTTAAATGCCTATAAAAGACAAGCCAATCTCGCAAATTATATGGCGTATAAGAATATCGCTGCTAAAACTAAACTAATTTTCAAAAGAAAGCAAAGAGCAAGCTGGATATCATTTCTCAATAAACTAAATCCGAGACCTTCATTAAGTGACATTTGAAAATTTATCAAGTCTATCAGTAATAAAACATTGGCGGCTAAATCTCAGATTTCAGAATCTCTAGCAAACGAGCTATTAAACAAGTTTGCCCCTCCCTCAACAGCTCCTCCTCCGATAAATAGAAATTATAATCAATCCGATATTTTCACTCCGTATCCTCAGGCAGCTATGGAGTAACCATTTAAAATTCATGAATTGCAACTTTGCTTGAGTGGCCGTCAAAATACTGCCCCAGGCGATGACAGCTTCACGTACCAGATTTTAGATAACCTAACTAACACCGCAAAGCAGTTTGTGTTACAGATATTCAACAATTGGTGGGTCAAGCATGATTTTGTTGAAAACTTTAAAAAAGTCATCATTTGCTTAATTTTGAAACAAGGCAAGGATCCTAATCTAGCTGATTCATACAGGCCCATATCTCTCTTGTCTTGCTTAGTGGAAACATCTGAAAGAATGATAAAACTTAGACTAGAATTTTATACCGGAAGTGAATCATTCTTACCGAAAACTCAATACGGCTTCAGAAGGGGACGGGGAGCAATAGATGCTGTTACGCAATGAGTTTTAGATATTCAACTTAACTTTTCAAAAAATAGTTATTTGCTTTGTTGGTTTGTTGACCTTAAGGGTCAAAGGGTGCTTATGATGCGGTTAATTTAGACATACTTGAACAAAAAATGATAGAAAAAGGCATATCCAAGAATGCATCCGCTAATATTGTCGAGCTATACCGAAACAGAACTATTCATATGTACAGGGTTACTGGTAACTCGACCACTTTCCTGCAGGTAGTGATAGAGGGACTCAAATGCAATAGATTTAACCTCCCATACGTAATTCCGAAAACCAATAGTTTTCGAGATAATTAACATTTAATGTTTTTCAACAATATATCCAAATTTCCACACTACATCCCAAATTTAGAAAAACCCTGCTGTCGATTTTAGTAATCTCCAATTTAATTTTTTACTGACACATACGCAAATCTAATTTAGTATTTAATAGAATACTAAACAGTTTCAAACTACATACAATTATTTAAAAAATTAAGAACAAAATTTTTACATTCACCGTGAAACAAAACTGTCTAGCTCAAAAAAAGATACACAACCAGTCAAACAAATTATTTTAAAAACTTCCTTATCTGATGGCCTATTCCAAGAACAAGAATGACAGTATAACCACAAGTAACTATTCAACAATATTTGTCAACATAATACAGAATCATCAACAACATGATATTCCAGCATGATGGTTGTCCAGCACATTACTGTATCACAATTCGGCAGTTGTTGGACAACACATATTCGAACAAATTTAATGGATAGGAAGCCCAGATCTGACACCTCTTGATTTTTATGTCTGGGGTCACATGAAGGCATTGGCTTACGAGACTCCAGTTAATACTGCTGACGAACTAAGGCAAAAAATTATCACTGCGGCGGAGGAGATGAAACGAACTTTTTCAACACGAGTTACAAAAACCGAGGTGAGGAAGCGGATCCGTACTTGTATTCGAAATCAAGGGCAACACATTGAGCAAGATCTCTAGAAACTTTGAGTGGATTTAATTTGTTTTATTTGGATAAAATCATCGACCGCATTTGCAAACATTCTAGTATGTATCTGAGTTATCGATAATGATTGTACTGTCATTCGTTCTTTTTGAATAGGTGATTTTTATTCATTGCTGTTTATAATCTTTCCGAAAAGGTTATTAGGTAGGAAAGTTTTTTTAGCGATTTGTTCAACAGTTTGTATAACTTTTTTTGAGCTAGATAATTTTCTTTCACGGTGAATGTAAAAATTTTGTTATTTTTATATTTGTATTTAGTTTGAAACTGTTTAGTATTTTGAAACATTTTAATACTAAGTTAGCTTTGTGTATGTGTTAGTTAAATACTAAAATAAAAATTATCAGAATCAACAACAGGTTTTTTTCTTAGTTTAGGATCTAGTGTGGAAATTTGGACATTTGGTTGAAAAACATTAAATGTTAATTATCGAAAACTATCGGTTTTCGGAATTACGTATGAGGGGTTAAATCTATTACATTTGAGTCCCTCTATCACCTCTTGCAGGAAAGTGGTCGAGTTACCAGTAACCCTGTATAAGAGACCACAGAAATGGGCTGTATGGCCCCAGGTTAGCTTACAATGGTCTTCCGCAAGGATCAATTCTAAGTCCCATACTTTTCAACCTTTATGCGGCTGATCTGCACGAACTCTTCGATAGCAGTATAGAAATCATACAATACGCAGACGACATTTGTCTGTACACCTCGAACCGCTCATACGACAAATGTGTGGAGACCTTGGAACATAGCGCGTGTAAAGATTTGCTGCTCGAATTGGGATTAGAACTTGCTCCAGAAAAATCTGTAGTTTTGTGTTTTACAAGACATAGGACCTTCTACCCGTACACTATGATATAGGTGGCTTCAAGATCCCCACGATTACATATCATAAATACTTAGGTATAGTGCTGGACCAGAAACTGCTCTGGAACAGACATATCACCTATATAAAAGATAAGTGCCACAAGGGGATCAATGTGTTAAAATGTGCTACCAAAAAAAGATGGGGAGCGGATTCTCAGATAGCGCTAACTTTTTACCGCGCGTTCATACGATCAGTTTTGGATTACGGATGTGTATTGTATGGTTCGGCCTCTAATTCGTATTTTATAAGACTAGATCGTATACAACACCAAGCTTTCAAAATATGTTTTAGAGCTATGAAGAGTTCACCAAATCAGGCAGTACAAGCCGAAGCAAAAGAACCACCCTTAAGATTGCGACGCCAGTACCTCGCTGAGAAGGCCCTTGTGAAATTTTGGGGCATACAACCCATTTTTTGTTGAAGAAAATCAATAATTTGTGCACCGAAAATCTCACAAACACTTATTGGATTAAGAAAAACTCGCCACTGTTGGCGGACGCATTTATTGAGACGAGTAAGTTGGCTCCATACATTGTATCCGAAAGTACTTTTCCTCTTTATAATACTCAATACGAAGTATTTCTAACTAAACCGATAATCATTGTGCCTAATTACTCAAACTTACCTGAACTCAACACCACCATTCTGAAGACTGTAATAAATAAACTAGATAGTAATTTAGTTATTTACACAGATGGATCTAAAAGCGATATGGGAACAGGCTGTGCCTTCTATGCTTCACCCACCCATTATGTTGCCAAGCTCCGTATTCCTGATATCTGCTCCCTTTTTATAGCAGAAGTGTTTGGGGTCTATAAAGCACTTTGTTGGTGTCAGGATCATGACATCAATAACGTCATTATCGTCTCAGACTCTAGGTCCGTCCTAGATGCCATCAGTCAGGACCCTCTCAAGTTCTTCAATAATAGCTTAATTGTCAACATAAGAAATATTTTAACTCATTTGTGTAACAATAGGTGTAAAATAAATTTTGTTTGGGCCAAAGGGCATGCAGGTATCAAGGGTAATGAAATAGCCGATCAAGCAGCTAAACATGCTTTAAGCTTAGGCGAGATTTCACATATACCGTTATATTCCGACCTTTTTAACATTATCAAAGCTAGTTTTCTAGAAAGGTGGGAGGTGACTTGGAGGAACTATGCGTCTACTTCCACTAATCATTATACATTAATACATCCCACTCTTCCCAAGAGTATCCCACATTTAGACGCATTTTTTGTCAATCGAGAATTCTCAATAATTATCACTCGCCTTAAATTAAATCACGGCTGCTTCCCAGCACATCTGCATAGAATAGGAATACTAGAATCTAATATTTGCTCATGCGATAACACTTCAACTGCAGATCTCAGTCACATCTTCTTCTCTTGTGGGTTAAATGTAGAGCACTCCAAAGAGCTGATAAAAGAACTCACCGATTTATGCGTTCAAATGCCGACAAACATAACCAGTCTATTATCTCATTTTAATAAAGGAGTATATGCGTCAATTGTGCGCTTTCTAAGAAGAGCAAAAATTAGTATCTAAAATATAGTATGACATCATTTTGTGGCAAATGGATTTTAATTCCAATGCCATTCTCCACAAACACACACACACACACATACACATGAAGTTCTAGGTCTGCTCTTGGTGATGCATCTAACTGCTCGCTTCTGTAAGACTAACAATTTATTTAAGTAGGTATGAGAACAGACACCCCAAAATGGGATGCCGTAACGCAACCCACTCTTAAATAATGCAAAATGACAAGCTTTGGTGGTGTTTCTTCCTTTAACAATCCTAAAATTTGATTATGATACATTGGTATCTCCGAAGGTATAAAGGTACTTTTATCATAAATTAGGAAAATAAGTAGTAGCGATTATATCTTAGATAAATGATCAGCAATAGTGCCATTCAATTATTCCAAGACAGATGGTATTCTCTCTAAGAGACAGTTTCCCAGTAACAAGCTATTTCGGTTGTTATAAGTAACTTAAATTTTTGGATTTCTTTATTATGTTATGCCTTTAACAATGGTTTCTCTTAATTTTTTCTTAATAATGGGGTACTTACTTAATATTTTGAGAATAGGAAGGAACAGGGTTTACCTATCGTGCTGTTTAGATAACTAAGATGGCGGCGGTATCATAATTGTAACTTTTATAGCTTCTCTAAAAAAGAGAGACAAAGCCTTGCCGATAGACCTTCCCGCTATACGGTAGATAAATGTAAGTCTGTGTTTATGAAAATAGGTAATTACCATTTTATTGCCTGTTGTACCCAAAACGTTCACATCTTTTCTAAAAAAACAACGTATTACTAGCACTGAAATGCCTGTTTTCTCCTAAAGCCTCGAGCTCCAGATTTTACATTCCCAACATTACGTATGATTCATTGATTTTCCATTTTCCCTTCCAAATTAATTATTTTCAGTTGAGAGCGTTCGCCTTCCTACAGTGGGAATTTTCGTCGATTCTGGTTTATTACAGCCAATAAGCCGAAAGCAAAGGACTTTCCGAAGTGTGATGGGACCTCGGCGAATGTAAAATCGATGTAAGTGCGGCGAAAGAGACGGAATTATTTTCCAGTGTAGCGTCGTGCCCCCAGACTTTGCCGAAGAACATGCAAAAATGCTTCTGCTAGTATCCCATTCTCTTATCTAAAGCTTTCCTAATGGAGTGTCGATTATATGCTTCTAATAATTTTGCTATAGTAACATATTCTGCTAGCACACGTGTATTTTTTTCAATTTCCATTTATTTATTTGCAGCATACAAACGTAGGTATTAAGGCCACCCTGGAATGTCACCGCTGACTAGAAGGTAATGATTCTTTCCAGAGGCGTCTCGGGGGTCCGGGGCAGTCCAACGAAAATATTAGCAAAAGATGTAAGCCACTGACCTTGAAAAAATTAAATGCTGTTTTTCTGATTAACCAGATAAAAAATGAAGTCAAGTTGATTGTCTCAGTACTTCCCGCACATTACGGTGATACCGGTTTAGTATTTTCCCATACCATGAAGCTATAATCTGAGATCCCCTTACAAGCAAATCATCCCCCCCCCAAAAATCGTGTTATGCCGGTAGGCCTTTCCTTCACGTGTCAATGGATATCCCATTATCAGTACAACAAATTTTTCAGTTTTACAACTCCTCACCCCCAACCAAAAAAGGTAAGAAAATGATCCAAGACCCCTAAAACGCCTAAAACAAGATGGCATAGAAATAGTAATTGGACTACAGTAAAACTTTGCACAAAGCCCAGAAAAACTGGTGTGTGACACAAAAAGAATTGTACAGTGTGGTAAAAGGGATCGAAAATTATTTCTCTAAATGGCAATAAGCAATTCCTGTGCCCGATCAAGAAGCAGGCACAGTAGCACAGGCTCTTTTGGAACACGTAGTGTCCAGATCCGGAGTTACAAATGAACTACATTCAGACCAGGGACGCAGTTTTGAATCAGAAGTCTTCATACACCTGATGAGAAAGCTCGGGATTCGGAAGACTAGAACAACTGCTCTTCATCCTGGATTACCTGTCAAAATGCGTTAACGAACATCAGTCTGATTGGGATACGAAGATTTTTCTGGGAAAGTTGGCCTACAGATCAGTGGTGAACGAGTCAACTAGGTTGAGCCCAGCGAAGATAATTTTTGGTCGAGAATTGCGGCTGCGACTTAGCTCTTGGTCCACCGCCAGAAACGGAACCACGTCTTCCATGCGAATAGGTGAGCGAGCTTCAGGAAACGCTCTGGGATATCCATGAGTCTGATAGAGGGAACATCCAGTCTGCCAGCGACAGAATGAAAGCCAGTTACGATTTGAAAGCAAATAGCCCAAAGTTCGTCGAAGGTGATCTGGTATGGTTCTGCAATCCACGACGGAGAAGGGGTAGATGTCCGAAGCTACAACTCCATTGGGAAGGACCCCATGGTGATGAAGCGCCTCAACGACGTAGCTTACAGGATACGTATGGGTAGTGGAAAACCGAAGGTCGTCCATAGCGATCGCCTGTGGCCATACAAGGATCGAAGCGAACTGTTCGTCGAAGACGCCGAACGCTGAGGGGGGAAGAGTGTAACATCCTGTATGTAGCATTGCTTATTTGTATTGTTGTTGATGTTTCTTTCAAAATGTTAGGTTAGATTTTTTTGATGTGTAAACGTCATCGAATCATCTGGAATTTTCTGGACTGACAGATCGGCATTCTCGAATGTCATCTGAATGTCTCGAATCTTCTAGATGGTTCGATTAGTGGGCTCGATGAAGTACATAAGGCGCCACGAGTAGCGTGGCAGTAGTTCAGTTCAGTTGAGTTCAGTTTTAGTTGAGATAAGGTTGAGAGATATTGTATTGAGTTGTGAAGTAAAACATTGAAAGTTACGTCCGTTTTGATTCCCTGTGTGAAGAAAAAGAGGCCGCCATGACACTTCCTTTCATTTTATGGGGAATCTTTCCATGAAAATCCTTGGGTACCTGGTAACGATAACATGAAATGGTGTTTATGCAGTGATATACAGACTGGATATTATGACGATCGCCTGTTTTGAGTGGCGCATTACTGTGGCTATCTCTTAGATAAGGCTATCCTTCCTCTAGTCAGTGTTGGTACAGGGGACTTTCAATGGAAAATAGCGGATTCTTTTGTTTGGAGTTTTGGGCTTTTGTTAGCTATATAAGAGGACATTTTATGTCTGAGACACCCTTCAACTCCAATTTCACCTCATCCTCGTAAGTGACCAGTAAATAGAAGTAATTGATTTAGCTCAGTGAATTTGATTATTTTCTGGTTTGAATCAATACGATCAATACGGTGAAGAAATCGGACAGCTCAATTCGATTAACTTGATTTAATTTAGAGTTAAACGATTCTAATGTAAGATTGGTAAAGGAACATCTTGATATGAAAACGTTAGCCTGTTCTACCTAAAACGCATAAAGTACATTCTATGATTACCATATCATAATCCTTAATTATTCATTCAGAAGCTGATCTATTCTATACAAGATGCCATACGATTCCACAATGTGAGATCGGTTTGTGGTCTGGTTTGAGTAAGGGTTTGAGTACTTATATCTTGGGTAATTTCCGAAAGAGAAAAGCAGATGAAATCAAAGCGGTTTTGGCTTGGTTCTGTTATCGGTGATAACTGTTCTCTTCCATAATTTTCCATGAAAGAGTTACATTTATTTAGACTACGTACTTTCTGGTATTTTGGGATTTATTTTAAACAATACTTATTCCGAGGTGGCACGGAAAACCTTTACTCAGAAAGAGTTAATTACTATCTAAGAATGTATCGTAATCAAGACAAAAAATGCAGTTCTTTTTTCGAATTTTAGCCATAGTATCTGGAAATCCTTGCTTCAAATGGCATAAATGCCGTGCTCAAACCGGACGTGTGGCAGTTGCCTATCCTGTGTGCGCTTCGCGGTCTCCTGGCTTGGTCGCAACGCTTAAATGCAACCTAACAAGGCAAGTTTCTCTCCTCCTCAATAAATGTCTTGTGTTGACGGCACTCGCCACGTTAGGACGGGCCATGCCGACTGTTCAGCCGCAACGGAGGGAAACGAAGCACGGAGAACCATTGTTGTGCATGCATAAATCGGAACAAAAGCGGGCGTGGGCGGCAGGCGGTGGGTGGCGGGCCGCCCCGAGAGAATGGCCGCCCGGGAAAATTATGAAGCTAATACTTTAGCCAGCGGTACTGGTGAGCCGCCGGCCTCTCCGACGAGACGACAGTTGCGGAAAAAGAAATCTTAATTGTGGTATTGTGGTAGTGGCATGAGGCGATGCTGGGAGCTTATTAGCCCAAGCATATTAGGACGTTACGCAATAGGCTACTTTTTACCATTTTGCCAATCCCACAGAACCAACACTAAAAGTTTCTTGGAGAATTATTTTTTTGTTGAACCTACCAGACCTCATGCTGAATGTTTTAGGTTAGGTTAGGTTAGGGGGGTCAAACGTACAGGCCGGGTTAGGTAGCCCCAACACTGCAGCTATTGGCTTATTGTATTGTCCTGAGCGTTTGTTAATCCGTGAAGAGTTTTGTGACCTTGATGAGATCTAAGAGTCTCTTCACGATATATCGATTGGGGAGTGATTTGGGGTTATTTGGCCCTATCAATCTGAATCTCGACCAGCGTAGGGCCTCAGATTCAAAGACTATGTAAGATGTTGTTTCGTCGTCCTCGTCACATAGTCTGCATACTGGGTTTTCTTTGAAAATCCCCAATGTGTCTAGATGTTTTCTTAGGCCGCAGTGTCCGGATAGGAGGCCGATTATTAGCCTAGTTTCTTTCCTGTTTAGTTTTAGGATCTCTTCAGCTAGTTTTGGTGTGGGTTCTTTCACCATCAGCTTGCAGAGTCTGAGCTTTGGGTGTGATTGCCAGTATTTTAGGTGGTGTGAATGCATCCACTGGTTTATCGTAGTTCTTACCAAAGACCTTGTAATGCCTTTCGCCGGTTCGGGGCCGGTAAAACTGGATGCCGATCCGTTTCGTGCTAGGGTATCCACTTTTTCGTTCCCTTCAATTCCCTTATGACCTGGCACCCATTTTAGGGTTACCTTGTTCGTGGCACAAAGTTGTTTGAGGTTTTCTAAGCATTCCCAGACGAGTTTGGATTTGATTTGGCAGCCGTTAAGAGCTGTAATCGACGCTTGGCTATCCGAGCAGACAAGGATGTTTTTACTATTGTATCCCCTTCTTATGTTTTCTCTCAGACAAGAGTCGATTGCATATATCTCTGCTTGGAATACAGTGGCGTGAACTCCCATGGGTTGACTGATGTCACATCTGGGAGATTGACCGTGAATTCCTGCTCCTGTTCCATTGTCTGTTTTGGAACCTTCAGTAAACCAAACTATTTCTTGTTTGGGTGTTTCCTCGAGTTCTCCTTTCCATTCGATTTCGACGCTAAAGGGTTTCTCAAGTGATTTTGTTGGCATCCTGTGACCACTTCCCATGGTTTGTGTGATTATATCAGTGATTGCCGCGTGTCCATTTCGGTACGGATACCAGTTATTATTTAACTGGAGGCGGTACGCCCCAATCCTAGCCTCTGCCTTGACAATTAAGTCAATTGGTGGGAGGTTCAGAATTGTTTCCATTGCTGCCGTCGGTGTGCTTTTTAGTCTTCCGGTCACACATATGCATGCTAATCTCTGGATTTTGGTTAGCTCCAGGGTTGCCTGCTTCTGGTTCACCTTCAGCCACCAGTCAAGTGCGCCATATGTTACCTTGGGTCTTACAATCATAGCATACATCTAGTGTACAACTGTAGGTTTTAGTCCCCATGAGTTTCCAGTAGCTCTTTTTAGTGATATTAGTGTCATTTTGCTCTTGTTGATTGTCTTTTGAATGTGTTGGTTTCAGGTTACCTTCGCATCGAAGATGATTCCTAGGTATTTAGCTTCCTTACCAAAACTCAAGGTTTGTTGGAAAAGTCTGGGGGGTATAAGTTCCTCCTGTTTTCTTTTCTTTGTGAAGGGGACGAGTGTGGTTTTGGAGGGGTTTACGCGTAGTTGGTCCTCCTTGCACCAGTCGTCAACAACATTCAACGCATCCTGCATTAGGATGGATGTTGTTCTGGAAACCTTCCCTTGATTACAACGACTATGTCGTCTGCTGAATGTGTATGTTCGGCGAGTTTCTGAGTATAAAGGTTCCTCTTCAAACTCCGTCGTGCTCAATAACTGAACACTAACCTTGTGTTACACAGAACATCTGCCCAGGCATTGTCTGCATCCCATGATCTAGAGCTCTTTTACCACCTTAATGAATAATATATCATTTTAGCTAGCAATGGTTTACGAGCAAACCGCACCAGAATAGTAAGCGATCTTCTGCCTCTTCCAAAAGTTTTAGCCCTTTACTATTATACTTTTTTTACTTACCTACAGCTATAGGCTTTTAAGCAAGGTTTCGTCAGTTCACTATAAGCCCACTCGTCCAAGGTAATTTGGACTGCATACATTCAGAGCTACTTACGGTATTTTTAAACCTCCACTCTAGCTAGATGATCTGATCCCTCGTTGCCCTTTTCCCCAGCTTAGATTTGGTTGACGATAGATACATTCGCGAGTGCCCGATGACAATGGAATGCTGAGGTCGTCGTTAGCTTAAAGGTGGGACGAAACCAAACGTGTACGCACAAGATGTTTTTGCGTGTTGCAGCGCGATCTGTGTGGGCGTGGAAGCATGCACGAACGCGAACAAACGAGTGGCGAAGCGCGTGTTAGCTGTGATTCCACCAGCTGTCGGTTTTTGAGACGATACATTTGTCAGTTGCTGCCCTCTGCCATCCGAATGTCTTTTCTCGGTATTAAAAGTATTAAAATGACCGAGAAATTGACAGACAACAGGAGTCATGAGAGGGAAAATTATTTGGTTAATAGATTTATATGAATCAAAGCCTGAATTATGCGACCCTACTACTAATAAGTATCATTTAAAAAACAAAGATTCCACGTATTCCAAGAAATTGCAAATGCCGTCGGTATGCCTTTTGGGTATCGCATATTCCACTGAAATGGCCTATCGGTAGTTTGTGTTATTTTTTTATTTCAATAAATAGCCGCATCAACCTGTTGGCCATTAGCGGCATATGTGCGGTATTACAATTTGTGTAAGAAGTTCGTTTGTTCTGAATAGCTTAATAGGCTGTGGATGTTGCAGTCTGGTTCTAATATATCATTTGGAATCTGGAATGTGACATTACCTTGCACTCTATAGCACTCTAGTAAATGATATTGCACTAATATGTGTTTTACAGTTAGCTTCACTTTACACACATAGGTTCTGGATGTTCGGTTATTAAATATCCATGCCTAGTCCAGGTATGTCCAAGATGAAGTCGGATAATTAATGTTTGATGTCCTCTAGTTGCTGTGATTGTGATCCATGGTTCGAATTGAGGTTTTAGTTCCAGTAGTTTTGATGGGTGGGGTAGTTTGTTTTTTGAAGGATGGAATACTTATGGTTGTGATGTATCGTTCAGGTTCGCTGCAGCTTTTGCACACCTGTCCGCTTCCTCATCGCCTTTGATTCCTACGTGCGACGGGTCCAAATAAACACTACTTTGAGATTTTGTGATTGTACTTTATGTAGCAGTTGTTTGATTTCCTGTACTATATGGTTATTTGTATATATTTTTTCAATGAGAAGTAAAGAACTTAATGAGTCTATTGTAATCATGGACTGTTGAATATTCTTATATTTTACCAGTTTCATTGCTTCAAATATTCCAGTTAGAATCGCTGCTGTATCCGGTAGTTTTATTTTCTCAGTGGTAAAAGTCACAACAGATGTCCCTATTTTGTTGTTCTTGATCCATCTGTATCTATATTTTTAAAGTGTCTATGATTATCGATTAATTCCTAGAAATTTTGTAGCATAAGAAGTCTTAGGTTATCTGTTTTACTTATGTTTGTGAGTTCTTTGTTGATGTTTGGTCTCTGTATGATCCAAGGTGGGATGTTTTTGTTACTTCCAAGAGTCTGAGCAGCAAACTAGATGATATCAAGTCTTCTCAAGTGAACTGCAACTTTCTGGTGAAATAAATTTCTTCAAATTTTACTCGAACGGTTTCTATTTATATTTATAGTTTGTGTCATGTTTGTGAACTTTGGGGTCGATTAAATTAATAAGATATTCGGAGCCTTCAGGTGACATTATGCAGAAGTTTTTGAATTGTCCATATCGAGGTAAGGATAAATCGTTCAAGAGATTTTTTCCACCACAGTTTTTTCGATGGTTTACTGGTCTTGTAGTCTACCAGCGGCATCTTTTCTTTTTCTTCTGTTTCTCCACTACATCAATTATTGGAATAAATGATAAAGTTCGGGCATATCAATAATGACCAATCTCGTGTTACACGCATAGTGGGACAGTGAAAAAGAAATGTTTGTTGCAGCGTAGAGTAGCCTATTTGTACCATTCACGCGCAGATGTTTGGTTTGGATGCACCTTAAAGTACTTGAGAACCAGTAGCGCTTGTCTGCAATCTGTGCAGATTTCCATTTTTTTTGCGCGTAATGTTCTTTTGGCCAATTTCTTCTGCTCCTGTGATCATGCCAGCCAGCTTGAGCTGAGTAACACTAGCATGTTTATCCATTGGACTCTTGATGTTTATGCAGAGACTTTTAGAGCATACTCCGCAGCCCCCTCCATTAATTTTCGTGGATCCATATGAGTTTCGTGATTGTGAGAATAATATAGAGCCTACCAAATACAAATTTCGAGGATGCAGGATGGGCATGCTCGCAACAGCTATACTTCACATGTGGCATCTAGACTCCCCCATATTCTATTATTGTTCGGAAAGTAATTTCGCCTTTTTTTATGGAAACGAAAGACAGTTTTTGTATAATAAACAAATACTTCATTAAATTATATATTGGGCGTCCTGGCCTAACACCTTCTGCCATCCTCTGGTCGTAGCATAATTCCAATCTCATAAAATTTTTGGTCAAAAGACTGATCGAGCTGGTTTTTGCCCTCCTCACTTGAGGCGAGGGTTTTACCGTTTAAAAAATTTTGGAGTGACAGACACAAACAGTCCGATGGTGCCAGGTCTGGAAAATATGGTGGGTGTGCCATTGTATCCCATTCAAGTTGTAGAGGCTTTTGGCGAGTGACCAAACTTGTGTAAGGTTTCGCGTTGTCTTGGTGGAAGACTACGCCTTTCTTGTTGATTAGTTCTGGCCTTTTCTGTTAAAGTTCATCATTCAGTTTGTCCAGCTGATGACAGTTGACTTTCGGATTAATCGTTGTGTTATCCGGTAAACGCTCAAAAAACGATTCCTTCAAAATCCCGCGAAACAGACAGTATCACCTTTTTTTTGGTGAACGTCGGCATTGGAAATGGTTTGAGTTGATTCGTCTTTTTTGCTCTATGATGTTTTGCGTTTGACGTTGTCGTATACATCCCACTTTTCGTCCCAGTAATGATGCGCTTCAAAAACGGATCATTTTTGTGACGTTTGAAAAGCGAATCAATGCGGCGAAACAGATTTCGCTCTATGAGAACATGGGAAATCCATACACAGAGCTTCGTCGAAAATCTCAGGTCCTTCAACTGGTCACAGACTGTTGAATTTGATAGATTTAACCTCATCCATCCGATGTTACGTGTTGTTATTCGCCGGTTCGCATCAACTAATACCGTTATCGCGTCTTTATCAGCTTCAACCGGCCTTCTCGAACGTGGTGCATCTCGACATCAAAATTGCCGGATTGAAATTCAGCGAACCAGTTTTGGTACTTGCGTGCTATCAAAACACCTTCTCTACACAAACCAGTCAATTTTTTTCTGGATTGAGTAGCATTTTTACCCTTTGTGTAGTAAAACAGTAAGATTATGTGGGAAATGCTGCTTATCACTCTCCAGATTTAAAAGACCACCAACCTAAAATTAATGCGTAGAGTTAATTGGAATTTTTCACACACAAGCCTTGTCATATGAGCTCTCAAAGCGAATAATAATATAATTACACGGCTTAAGTATGAAGTTGGAAAAAATACAATTGAACCCTCTGTCGGGAAAAGACGAAATTTCTTTCCGATATCATAGGTTGTATGCCAACGGACTCATAGCAAGGGTGTACTTGCAACACCGCTAAGCGGAATAAATCCACAGATCAGTGTTTTTCGGGTAGAACAAAACTTTCCAAAAGATTTGTCGGCAGTTCTCATAGATTTAACATTTTTCTGATATCATATACCATGTACATGGCTCAGCATGTAACTGAATACTACGAATGAAGCACGTTTTTCCCCTCAGTTATCATCAGTTATCATGAAGACACCAAATATAAACTTGAAACATTTCTGCACTCAGACGAATGCTGTAACCTAGGCATTATTTTTCAGTGATACCATGATGATATTATTATGCTGGAAATATGAGTTTATCAAGATATAAAATGATTAGCTACCTCCAAAATATCTGCATAGGTTTGAAACGGGGTTTGAAATTATAAAATGTCATCAAGGTAATGATTTAAGGCCTTTAAAGCCTAACAGTGAGTGTTCGTATAGCCTTCCCTTACCGACACTGCAATTTCACTCCCTCTAGGAAAAAATCGACGATAATCAAGAATCCAAGGAAAGCGTAAGAATGCCCTGAATTTCATCAAAATCAATGCAAAAGTTACTGGTATTACACGTCTGTGGGAATGCCTATGGCGTGGAAAGGAAAATTCCACAGATATGCCTTGAGTTCGGATTAGATGTGTAAATTGTGCAATATCACCAGGATCTTTTACAAAGGTTATGGAGAGCCTTTCAAGGGTACAGGATTATTTGGGCTTCCCAATACCCAATCCTTCCCATCTTCTCTTCCACAAGTGTTCACGTAAAACACCTTCGAACGAAGGTTTGAGAAATTCTAAGAATTTTCTTAATTTAATTACTCCGTCGTCAATGCACTGCTTATCAATATTCCATCAGCGTTGCCTATTGAGACACCACGGAATATGGCATCAAACTTTCATCAAAATCGGCATTCCAGCAAGGAAAAAACAGACGGTCAAACAGACATCTGTCCAACGTACAGACAGACTGACGGAAACCAATATTCTAATTCCAGTAGGTCGATAAAATATTTCTATATATGTATTCACATTCGAGAAGATGTGATAATTATGAGCAGGTAACCTGGGCAAAAGTACCTAAGAGTCGACATGGCATTATCGCTATATTTTTAAATAACCGTTATTATGCCATCAACGGATGTTAAATACCCATGCTTGGTCTTTCCATGGGGTTTTGATTATCCGTTCTTACATAACTGCATAAGTGTAAGAGGGCTGGCTGGTAGAAATGCGACTGTTCACTAGTTCTGTCACTTCATCTTGCGGTCAGGCGTTATGGATTGGATATTTTCCTGAGCCGATCCTGTCGGTACCGCTTGACCCGTGAGCATCCTCAGCCGTGTCAGTCGGAACAGACCAAAATACGAGATGCTATCGATTCCCCGGTATTTACCGCACTATTCTATTGAAGAGAATACCCGAATTTGCTAATTCTGATGTTACAGACAGCTCTCGTATACATTTTATTGCCGTCAACGTGGACTTGATCCCAGTATGTCATGGCGTCAGCCAATAACAAGGTTAATTTTTTAATTGGCCAGTCTATACAGGGCAGTACCCGCATTTTAGAATTGTGCTTTGTATTGAGTTTCCTTGCGTCTGTTGTGTAAATAGTTAATGATGGCCTCATGGAGATCTTGGGAAAAGGGATAGTGTGACAGACGTGTGTGTGGAGCCTACTCGTCAAGACCTTTATCAAAAAGAATTAGAGGAGCAGACACAGAGAGTGATACTAAGTATATACGATTGTTTGAAAAACGGGAACGGCAACAAATCAGATAGGGCATAGACTTTGTGTATTGTCAAAAATTAGTCGTTCCAGTATCTACAGAGTTTAAATAGGGCGATGTAGCTAATCATTCATTAAAGAGGAAAAGAGAAGGTCAATAACTTAAAAAAAAATTATCTGGCTTTCTAAGGAGGTATTGCGCGAATCATTTATAGATTTTTATAGCGCCAAAATAAACTTTTTAAATGTGATCAGAGACAAACCAAATGACTTTCCAAATTATAAATATAGTTACAAATCTCTAAACTACCTTGTAATGTGGGTTTTTATATGGAAAAATTGACAAAGGGATTGCAACTATGGTGCTGTCGAAATGCTGCAGGAACATTTGAGGAAAATTAGAAATTAAGAGGTGAAAAACGAGCCCTCATTTATCCAGATAAAACGTCGTTTGACACAGATAATGTTATGCGATATGCAGTGTGGTTAGGCGGATAACAGTAAACACTGCACTCTAAACGGCCCATGCAATCGAGGAAGGACGAGAAAGGATAATAATTCTTCATACTGGTAGTGAAGATGAAAATTTGTTTCAGACTGTTTATTATTATGAGCTAAAGATATTAAACAATCCTGTGCCGATTACCATGAAGCCATAACAGCAGAACTTTTTGAAAAATGGGTCGGGCAACAATTGTTACCAAATATTCCCCTAAATTCTGTCGTAATGGACAGTTCGCCTTACCATTTCTTCAGGCAAACAAAGCTTCCAAATGTATGCACCAAAAAAAAGGAGATATTAAATGCGTGCAAAGCAAAAGCATGGAAGTTTTTCAGAAAACCCTAAAGGAGATATTATTAGAACTCATTAAAGTAAAAGTTTAATTTAGAATAATATGTCAACACTCTTACGGAACGACATGGTTATGTAGTATTGCTTCATTCTCCTTACTACTGTACCTTTTAACCCAATACATATGGCTTGGGATACACTATAAAAACGCAGTGACTGAAAGTTCCCTACAGACCTATCTAAGGAATGTATTGAACATGTAATTGAATGGTAATGTAATAAAAAGGAAAATAAATACTACGCCTCACCTCCCACTGATCCAATTATCATTTTGTTATATAGTGATTTCACCTCAAATTTTTCTTGGTAAGAAAGCTAGTGCTAGTAGTCATAAAAGAATATCTGAAATTTTAGCTTTTTAGGTAAAAATCATGTATCTTGGAAGAACTTGACCGACACGCTTGCGTCATTTTAGCCAAAACGGAGTATTCTGATATTTTTTTGAAAGTATTCATATTCAATGCATAACATATTGTAACATCCTGTATATTACATTGCTTATTTGGATTTGTTAATGTTTGTTTCACAATGATTAGGTTAGATTTTTTTTGATGTGTAAACGTCATCGAATCACCTGGAATTTTCTAGACTGACAGATCGGCTTTCTCGAATGTCATCTGGGTGTCTGGAATCTTCTAGATGGTTCGATGAAGTATATAAGGCATCACGAGTAGCGTGGCAGTAGTCAGTTGAGTTGAGTTGTACTTGAGATAAGGTTAAGAGATATTATATCCAGTTGTGAAGTAAAACGGTGAAAGTTACGTCGAGTTTGATTCCCTGGGTGAAGAAAAAGAGGCCGTCGTGACAATTGGTGCCAGAAGTGTGGGATTATCCATTGAATCAAGCCAGGAAAAGGAAAGAAGAAGTGAGTACAGTGTCCATCAATGCCAGTAATCAGAGCTATGGCATCCCAAATGAATGCATTGATGACTATGCTACAAGAAATGGGAAACAGATTAGAACAGAGTGCAGCGGAAACGAGAGCTAGCTTAGAACGAAGTGCAGCCGAAACAAGGGCAGAAATGAGAACCAGCTTAGACAACCAGGCAGCCGTTACGGAAGCAACAGTCGTGAACCTGGAAGAAAAACTAAAGCAACACCAGGATGAGGCAGTCGTAAACCTAGAAGAAAAGCTAAAGCAACACCAGGACGAGGCAGTCGCAGATTTGAAGAGTGGACAGGAACTTGTGATGACTAGGCTGGAGGAGCAGAAGCAAGTGGTAAGCCAGGCACTAGAAACTCAAGACAAACGCATTAGTGCAATAGAGACACAGTTCGCGACATCACAAAGGCAGGTGGAAGAGCTAGTGACATTCACAGAAGCACGTGGAGGAACAGCTACAGTAGATGAAAGATCAGGTCAAAGAAATGGTCAGAGAGGAGCTGCGAGAGTTTAGTGCAGGTGAGCGTAATTTAACAGCTGAACCACCCGTTTTTCCTGATAGACACAGTGGCGTAGTAGCAAATCCCTATCCATATAATGGCAAAACATCATGGGACATTTATTATATGCAATTTGAAAACATCGCACGTATGAATAACAGGTCAAATGAAGAAAAAGCTTGTGTGCTGACATCCATGCTTAGAGACTCTGCCGCAGCTGTTTTGGAAAATCTCTGCTCATCAGATCTACGTGACTATGATAAGACAACATCTGCACTAAAGTTACGCTTTGGAGATGCACACTTAACAGAGCTGTTGCATGGCCAGTTGCATAACCGGACACAACAAGCTAAGGAAGATTTAACCACATTTGCATACGAAGTCCAAAGCTTAGCTAAACGAGCATTCGTCAGCAGTCCCATCGAGACACAGGAATACGTCGCTGCTCGTCAGTTTGTCGAAGGAATTGCAGACCTTGACGTCCAGAGAATCGTAAGACTATCTAGTCCCAGAACCTTACAAGACGCTTTGGTCAAGGCTCTAGAAATTGAGGCTGCCACGAAAGCTACGCGAATGACACGGAGTGCGCTCTTTAGAACAAGATGATGAAGTAGAAGTCAGGGCGACAGCGTTCACTCCAAGAAGAAGAGGTGGTACCTTCCAAAGAAACCCAGTTCGCACAAATCTAGAAGGACCTGAGAAGTTTACGTGCTGGAGATGTGGGCAGAAGGGGCACCTTCGAGTAGGCTGTCGCATGCAGGTGGCAGAGAAGTCAAGGGAGGCTAGTACTAATACTGATAGTGAGTCGAAAAACTAGAGCCGGCCAGTTTTAGAGGGCAAAAACTGGCTGGCCATCATGACGAAAGCCCCATGGTCATCGAAATTGAAGTTAATAAAATTGAGAAGAGTCCAGTAATTGAAGGTTACATAGAAAATATACCATGCAAGATGTTAGTCGATACCGGAGCAAATGTGACTATAATAAGCCCTAACATATACCAAGAAATTCGAAGGAAGTTGCCTAGCAGAACCACGCAAACGGATAGAATGTTGCTGAAGACCGCTAATGGAGACCGTATACCAGTACTGGGTGTTGAAGAATTAGAGATTCGCATTGGCAGTTTCGGTAAGAAGCATCCCATTTTAGTAGCTTCAGTCACAAATGATTGCATCCTTGGTGCTGAGTTTCTGCAGAGTTCTGGCTGCGTAATAAACTTCACTGGTAATACCTTAAGCATTGGGGATTCAGAAGAGATTTCATTTAGCTGCCGAGCTGTTCAGCTAGAGGAAATGAACGTTATGGCACCAAGGAGTTTTACAATACCACCACAGAAAGAGATTGTTATACCCATATATGCACATAAGGCACTTGAACATAACCTTACCCCATGCGTTTTTGAACCAGATCCTACGCTAGGTTGGAATAAACCTATTTTATTAGCCAGAGCAATAACGGATTCCTCAAATATGTTAATAAGGGCCGTGAATGTATCCAGGAATTCAATACAAATCAAGAAAGGTACGCCACTGGGTAGACTAGAACCAGTAGCATGGATACGAAGGCTAGATGGTGCGGAAGAAGAAGATGATAGTGACTTCACCCAAATCTCAGATAGTCTTCAAGATTTGTATGATAGAAGCTGTGAGCATTTGCGACCCGAACAGCAGCGGAAGGTCCTGAAGCTACTAAGAGAATTTCATCCGATTTTCGCTAAAAATAATGATGACCTAGGGCGAACCCATCTGGTACGTCATAAAATTAATGTAGGAGATGCCCAGCCAGTTAAGCAGCCCCAAGAAGAAATCCATTATCTAGGATTGATGAAGTACAGAATATGGTAAAAGATATGCAGAAACGAGGAGTAATCGAGCCATCATCTAGCCCTTGGGCCTCTCCGATAGTCCTTGTTAGGAAGAAGGAGGGATCAACGAGGTTTTGTGTGGATTACGGGCGGCTCAACGATTTGACCAAAAAGGATTCATACCCTTTACCAAGAATTGACGACACTTTGGATGCAGTTGGAAATTCTTCATGGTTCTCCACCTTGGACCTGCAAAGTGGGTACTGGCAGGTTGAAATGGATGAAAAAGATAAAGAGAAAACGGCATTTACATCGTGTGCTGGGCTATGGCAGTTTACAGTAATGCCTTTCGGTCTATGCAATGCACCCAGTACCTTCGAAAGATTAATGGATGTTGTACTACAAGGTTTATCTTGGAAGACAGCACTGATATATCTCGATGACGTTATTGTGTTTGGAAAGGATTTTGAAGAAGAGCTACTCCGACTAAGACAAGTTTTCCAGCGGATTAAGGAAGCGAACTTGAAGCTAAACCCTAAGAAATGCCATCTTTTCAAAAGGGAAGTAAAATACCTCGGACATCTGTTAACCAAAGACGGAATCCGGACGGATCCAGAGAAGGTGCAGGCTGTGAAGGAATGGAAAGTACCGTCCAACACTCATGAGGTACGAAGCTTTTCGGGATTGTGCAGTTATTATCGCAGATTTGTGAAAGATTTCTCTACCATCGCCAAACCATTATTTGCCTTAACTGAAAATGGTAATAAGTTTTATTGGGACTCCATCTGCCAAGAAGCCTTCGACGCACTGAAAACGGCTTTGACGTCCTCACCGATACTAGCTCATCCTACAAGGGAAGGAACTTTCTACTTGGACACAGATGCTAGCCAATATGCTGTTGGAGCTGTCTTATCTCAAGAACAAGATGGCATCGAAAAGGTAATTGGATACTACAGTAAAACTTTGCACAAAGCGCAGAAAAACTGGTGTGTGACACGAAAAGAGTTGTACAGTGTGGTGAAAGGGACCGGAAATTTCCACCACTTATTGTACGGAAGAAGATTTGTCGTGAGAACCGATCATTCAGCTTTGCAGTGGTTAATGAAGTTCAAGAATCCAGAAGGCCAGCTTGCTCGATGGATTGAATACCTTCAAAGCTATGACTTTGAAATTCGTCATCGTCCAGGAAAGCAACACGGAAATGCCGATTCTATGTCACGCAGGCCCTGTGATGGAGACTGTAAGCACTGCTCGAAAGAAGAGAAACAACGAGAATTCGACATAAACACATTAAGAATAGAAGAATTTGAATTGGAAGGAACCAAGATTTCACTAGAAACCTTCAAGCAAGCTCAGTCACAAGACGCGGAGCTAGGGTTAGTTATTCATTCGCTATTAAATGGAAACAAGCCTAATCAACAGGAAATAAGTGCTATGAGTCCCATCACTAAAGCCTACCTAGCACAATGGGACTCACTAAAGGTAAGGGGTAACCTCCTGTATCGAATCTTGGAGGATACTGATGGCAGACATGCTAAAGAAAAACTTGTAGTACCAAGGAAATTACGGAAAGCAATTATGGAACAACTACATGATAGTAGCAGTGGGGGTCACTTTGGCATCAGGAAGACCCTGGAAAGAATCAAGGAGAGATTTTACTGGGTTGGCTGTCGCGAAGATGTTGAAAATTACTGTTCCACGTGCGATGTCTGCAACTCAAGAGAAGGTCCAAGTATTCGTCAACGATCACGCATGCAGCAGTACAACGTTGGAGCGCCGTTTCAGAGAATCGCCATAGACATTTTGGGTCCTTTGCCGGAAACCAGCCTTGGGAACAAGTATCTGCTTGTTGTAATGGATTGTTTCTCTAAATGGCCAGAAGCAATTCCTGTGCCCAATCAAGAAGCAGGCACAGTGGCACAGGCTCTTTTAGAACACGTGTTGTCCAGATTCGGAGTTCCTAATGAACTACATTCAGACCAGGGACGAAGCTTTGAATCGGAAGTCTTCATACAGCTGATGAGAAAACTCGGAATTCGGAAGACTAGAACAACTGCTCTTCATCCGCAGTCCGACGGTATGGTGGAACGCTTCAACAAGACAATCCTAGATTACCTATCAAAATTCATTAACGAACATCAGTCTGATTGGGATACGAAGATTCCTCTGGGAATGTTGGCCTACAGATCAGCGGTGAACGAGTCAACTCGGTTGAGCCCAGCGAAGATAATTTTTGGTCGAGAACTGCGGCTACCTCTGGACTTAGCTCTTGGTCCACCCCCAGAAACGGAACGCCGTCTTCCATGCGAATGGGTGAGCGAGCTTCAGGAAACGCTCTGGGATATCTATGAGTCTGCTAGAGGAAACATCCAGTCTGCCAGCGACAGAATGAAAGCCAGATGCGATCTGAAAGCAAATAGCCCAAAGTTCGTCGAAGGTGATCTGGTATGGTTCTACAATCCACGACGGAGAAGGGGTAGATGTCCGAAGCTACAACGCCATTGGGAGGGACCCTACGTGGTGATGAAGCGCCTCAACGACGTAGTCTACAGGATACGTATGGGTAGTGGAAAACCGAAGGTCGTCCATAGCGATCGCCTGTGGCCATACAAGGATCGAAGCGAACTGTTCGTCGAGGACGCCGACCGCTAAGGGGGGAAGAGTGTAACATCCTGTATATTACATTGCTTATTTGGATTTGTTAATGTTTCTTTCACAATGATTAGGTTAGATTTTTTTTGATGTGTAAACGTCATCGAATCATCTGGAATTTTCTAGACTGACAGATCGGCATTCTCGAATGTCATCTGGGTGTCTGGAATCTTCTAGATGGCTCGATGAAGTATATAAGGCATCACGAGTAGCGTGGCAGTAGTCAGTTGAGTTGAGTTGTACTTGAGATAAGGTTAAGAGATATTATATGCAGTTGTGAAGTAAAACGGTGAAAGTTACGTCGAGTTTGATTCCCTGGGTGAAGAAAAAGAGGCCGTCGTGACAATATATAGTTCAAAACACAAAAAGTGCAGCCCGGGCTCCGACACACCGAGCTGCTGTTCCATTACCCAATGACTACTCCTCACACCGTGAGGTGAGCAATCACTGGGTCCGCGAATCGTGCGCCCTAAGTAGACGAAGGGACCCAAGGATGACTGCCTTCTGCATTCTGGCGGCTAAGATGTGCGCCGCCGCACGGCACACCGGTATTTTGCGCAGTGCAGAGAGCAGCGTATTCCTCATTCCACCTAGGGATCCAATGACCATAACCAGCAGACTTACAGTGTAGTCTGGCCAGAGCCTGCGAAGTTGTCCGAGCAACTCCTGATATTTGGTCCGCTTTTTCCTCCTCCTTAGAGACGATGTTCACCTCGGCAGGCGCCGAAAACTCAATAACGAACATCGTCTTCTGTTGGTGGTCGAGAAGGACTATGTCGGGCTTGTTTGCCTGTACAAGCTCGAGCGTGGGGAACGAGTAGTTCCAGTAAAGCCGGCATCTCTCGTTCTCCACAACGGACTCTATGTCCCCTGGAGCGTATGGCAGCACCGGTGTCTCATCGATACCGTATGAGTGCCTCAAATGATAGTAGAGCACTCGTAGAGCCGCGTTGTGCCGATGGACGTAAGCCGTCCCAGCGTACGTCTTACACGCCGACAAGAGATGCATAAGCGTCTCTGGCGCCTGTCGGCAAGCTCTACAAAGGGTGTCGGGTACATCTACACCCATAACCCTTTTACGGTACACCAAGGTGTTGAAGACACCGTCTTGGCAAGCCATTATAAAGCCCTCAGTCTCCGACTTCAACCCACTAGACCTTAGGAAAGAGAAGGTCAACTGCTCAGACAAGCCATGCTCTTCCAGATGTTTGTAGAAGATTCCATGCATTGGCTTATCTTTATGAAGTCTTAAAAGGAAGTCGACTTCGGCAGTTTTAAGGTGGGATTTTAATTCTGTGGGAGCAAGTTCCGTAATGGACTGCTGACACCTCCGCTTGAAGTCGAGTGTAAGGCTGAGCTCCTCGGCTGCTCGTTTCGCTGCGCTAAAAAGAAAGGCTCCTTTTCCCGCATTCTCGTGCTCTCGCACAAAGCGGATCAGGGGATCGGTGCTGTTCGTTACATAGCAGGCAGTGGCCAGCACTACTCTGTTGTGCAGACGCTCCAAACTCAATAGTCCACGCGCTCCCAGGTGTCGCGGGAGGTATATTCGCGGGACAGAGGACTTAGGATGCAGGCTTCTCTCCATATTCATCCTTTTGCGGGTCTTCGTGTCGATTTCCTTCAGCTCGTTCACTTTCCAGTGTATAGGACCAAAGGTGTATAATAACAATGGGACCGCAAGCATGTTTGTGGCAGCGACTTTGTTCTTGCCGGACAGTTCTGACGACCAGATCTGCCGGAGTCGGTGCAAATACTTGCGGCGGAGACACTCTTTAACCAATGCTGCCTCTTGGACATGACGCTGCGCCACTCCAAGGTAGGTATAAGTATCTCCGGCATGCAGTTGTCGCAAGATGCTCCCATCAACGAGCTGTTCCTCATCTCCACTATCTCCGCTTCGTCTTTTCTTGAGATGAACCAATGCACATTTGTCTGTCCCGAACTCCATTCCGATAGCATGACTGTACTCCTGCACCACCCTCAGCGATTGTTGTAGTTCGCGTTGGCCGGAGGCATAAAGTTTTAGGTCATCCATATAAAACAGATGGGTGACCTTGTGCCTCCGGTAATTGGGCGTGCCACAGCTGTATCCTTTAGTATTTCTCAGCGCTATGGACAGAGGCAAAAGTGAGATGCAAAAGAGCAAGGGACTCAAGGAGTCTCCTTGGAAGACACCTCTTTTCAATGACACCAACTCTGTCTGTACCCGAGTTTCACCTGATGTTATGGTAAAGCGGGTCTTCCAGAGTGGCATCAGTTGTTTGATGCATCCCACTATCTGATTATCCACCGAAAGACATTCCAACAGCCGCAGAATGAGGTCATGGGACGTGCTGTCGAATGCCTTGCGATAGTCAATCCAGGCCATAGAAAGGTTTCGCTGGTACTGCACAGAGTCCTGCGTGACACATCGGTCAATCAACAGGTTCTCCTTGCAGCCAGCTACTCCTTTCTTTGACCCTCTCTGTTCATACACGTCGAGAAATACAGGATTCACAGCTTGAAGGATACGCATGTACAAGATTCTGGTGAAGAGCTTGTAACACGCGTTCAGACATGTTATTGGCCTGTAGTTTTTGGGATCAGACAAATCTCCGGTCTTCGGGAGAAGCACGGTTCGACCCTCGACAAACCAAGCCGGAATTGGCTGCTCCTGATTTAGCCACGAGTTAAAAACTCTAGCTAAATGCCGGTGGCAACTGGGGAATTTTTTCCACCAGTAGGTGTTTATGCCATCCGGGCCAGGAGCTGCGAAATTCTTTGCGCCTCGTAAGGCGCCAAGAATTTCTTCCGTGTTTATCGGGTGACGCAGTACATTCAAGTTAGGAGTCCTCCTACAAACGGACTCAAACTGCGCCAAGGCCGGAGTGTCTGCTGAGAGAGGTTTGGGTTGTTCGTAAACGTCCCTCCAAAAGGCCTCCACGCGATCAGCAGTTGGCGGCTGCTCTATGGCTGGAGGCGGCTGTTGGAAAAGGCGAGAAGGTCTTTCGTAGAACATTCTGTTCTGCTCCAGACCTCTCGCCCGCGCCACCAACGATCGCTTAGCAGCGATTAGCATCCGTATCCTGTCAAGACAGTGTTGCTTGACAACAACCAGTACCGCTTGACTGAGTGTATGATGGTCGCGCCTCAACCCGTAGGCTATCTGGCGCACTCGGCGCGTAAATGGCTTCCCAGCCGCTCTATATTCCATCACACACTGGATACGGGATGCTTCCTGGCGAGCCAACTGGATTTTCGCTTCCATTTGGCGCACCCGTCTCTGTGCTCTCTCAACAGGAGAGTCTCTCACTCTCCCCTGTCTAGCTAGCCTCAGAGCCGCAGCGTAAATTTCGCAATTGATGCTCCAAATGTCAGAGGCCTCCGATAGACGTTCACCAACAACCTCATCCTCTCTCTTCAAATCTGCCAGCTTCAAGGACCTTCCGTTGTTATGCAAGGCCCTTCGGTCCCTGAAATCCACAGGTGAGACGACTTGGTCGATTTCCCTCTCAGCGGGCCTTACCGGCGAACTTTCAGCCTGGTTAACAGGCCTTCCGTCCGCCGAAGGGGCAGGCTGAGCTGGAGCACGAACATATCCCTGCCTCCGGAGGTACGATACATAATCTCGCAAATTCTGAGAGGTAAGCGTGCTATGCTCTGGGTGCATTTCACACCACCTCTCACACATGCGGGACATGTATCCCCTACGGCGCGGGCTACTGCTCTCGTAGCAGCTCAGCAGGTTATCCCTGAGCTCCGTCGTCCACCTAAAACGGTCCATATCATTGCGGGGGTCGTCATCAGGGCGATTCGAAGCACCGCCACCTTGCCCAACGCCGGCTTCCGAAACCGGCTCGGTGTGGGTGCTTTTCCTTCGAGGTGGTCGAACCCGAAGATAGGGCCCGTCAGGTGGTTAGCCTTAGGGCCCGCAGCCGACATTTCCGGAGGCAGCCGTCCAAATTGCCTCCAGAGGATGGACCTGTGAAGGTTGCCGACCGACTTACATCCTTTGGCTTCGGTATACCCCTCGGTGTCGCCACGCACCGAATAGCCTCTTGATGTTGGGCGGCTGCCTGGGGGTTTATGAAAACAGCCGCTTCTAACATGAAGAACAGACGCTGTCGGAGTACCGCTCCTCACATGGAGATCCGTCGTGTCCTATTAATTGTGGAATAGCCGATCCTCTGGATGCAGACGCTATTCCACTGAGCTAGTTTTGGTCCGCCCCGGGTATTTGATTTCCCCGGTACCACCCATATCTGGGAGGCGTTCCCCTATCCGCCACCTTGGGGAGGCGCCACTGAGGGGATCTAGCAACCCCTCGCGGGGTTATTATTATTATTATAGAATAAGTTGCTGTTCCAAGTCACTTCGGATACACACAACGGTACTACTCTCGGGTGTTCGTTCACCTTTTGATACAGGGTGATACCAAAATGTGGAAGTTCAGTATTTGTAGGTCTCTGTGATTGAGTAAAGGTGGTAGATGCCTCTCGCTGTACCAACTTAATTCCATTTCACTAGTACTATTTTAATTGAATATAAATGTGGAGCCTAAAATTAGTCAACATTCAGCACAACGGTCAGGACCATTCTTCTGAACAGGTATTCCTAATGTAAGTTTTAGACAGTTTTAAGAGTGTTGTTAGGTAATTTGTGAGGCACTTATATTCTCTTAATCGTTACAAACAGTGATGCTCTATATGAATAATATATATAATAATGAAATTGGAAATGTTTGTTTACCAACGCTTTATTGCCTTCTACGGCATCCATCAAAGTACACATTTTTTGAAAGGAATTAGTCCAATTTGAAAATCGGCAAGGTGCTATGGATCATGAATGGGTATAAGTAACAGGGAGTAGCTAATGCTTTTTTTGTTTTTTAAGCTGCAACTCGTCTCTAAAATGTCCAGCTTTCGTAATGCTAACCTGTTAAATGCCCTATTATAACTAACATGCCAACGCGTTTGTAAGTTTAAACTTCAAAACAAAAACTCATTACCACGTTGCATTACTATTTTAATTTGCTTTCTTTTTTGTTAAAATCTGTTTGGTACTTTTTCAACCAGGCAAAGCAATCCCAAATTCAAAGTTTTAATTAATGCAAAACGGAAGTGTCAGAGCATACAACAGAGTTCGAAAATTTCAATAACTCCAATTAAGGCTTTATGCACAACGTGCTATGAAAAACGAACAAGCTAATATCATCCTGCAGAGTTGGTTATTAAAGCGTCTACATTTTCTGAGTCCTTCTTCCAGGAATATTGTTGTTGTCAATGCAGCTAATGTAATCAAGAGTGTCTGTTTCACAAACTGATCAAAAAAGAGCGTACAGTCATCGTTGTCTAAAATCTCAACTGATAAAATTCAGAACCTTAACTCAAAAACTTGTTTGTCCTTGTTCAATGTCGTCCTTCAGCATGACATGCCGAAGTTGTTTACTTACCCCCTTTACGTTTATTAGCTCCTCTGAGACAGAGCATTTTAATAATGTTTTGATAGACTCTTATCATGTTCCCTTAAACGATGAAAGCTTCGTCTTTCTGGTAAGGAGAATTTTTGAACTGTTCTTGTTTCTCGAGTATGGACATGTATTTGTCTCCAATATGACGTACTGATCCAAAGTAAGATGGCATTTTAGCAAGCCGTCTCAAAGATTTTCGAAGAAGAATTACTAACAATCTGTTTCCCTTTTTAATATGATTATGGCACTTCAAGCTCAGTTGGGACATAGCTTACACCATCAATTGTTTCCGGATGCCTATTGATGACTAGGTATACAGGGTTATTCACGTTATTCGACAGGGAGCATTATGGTTAAAGTATTTGATGAAAATGAAAATAATAGTTTCGGATGGATAGAGATCCATAAAGGCTACATTTTACAAATATTTTGATGTTATTCAGGGTGTCCCAAAAACACGAAATGTATCAAAGTTATGTTTTTTAAATGGAAGGCCCCGTATATTATTGCATATTCAGATTCCTTGGTGAATTCTAGTATGATTTTATGTGTCATACATGGGACTTAAAGCGAACCGTTTAGGTGTATAGCACCATTTTCGGTATAAGTAGATATCAGGAAAAAAATGAATATCGCAGAGATTATAAAATTTGGAAGGCTGTGACTTTGCCGTATTACTAACCATAATATAGGTCAGCTTTGATAAAACTGTCAAATTTAAATTACGTTTACGCTTGGAGCAATTGGTCGATTAATTAAGGAAACTTCGATCAGCGATAACTTGATTTTTTCAAATGGGAATGCCTCATTTTTTTATACGGTTAAACGTAGAACTTGATAGCATTTCAAATGATATAAGGTCGTGAATATCAATCTCTAGTAGTTATCATTTAATTTTCAAATTTCAAACAAATCGGCGATTTTCAATTTTCCTACCTATAAGCAACGTACCAGGCCATGAAATATGAACAAAAACCTGTTCAGGTAGAAGAAAACAACTAACTTAGCAGAAAAATACACACGAACTAGGCTAAAGGTACAAATTATAAAAATTACCCACAACCAACGAAGTCTAACCAGAAGCAGCGGCGATAACATCTCTAAGGCCAAAGAGAAGCTGGAGTATGGCAGCAATAGAAATTTTTTCAGTCTAATGGCTACCGCAATTTACTAGAGGTTAAAAATTTCCAAGACAATTAAAAACCCTGATATGAAACAAAAACAACCAGCGACTGTTGCTCCATCACGCAATTATCAATCATATGTAATGGTGTAAAAAAGTTAATTTGCGTCGAAGTCGATACCTCTGACTGGAGCCCTTCTATTTTTCAATATCTATTAGCAATATTGCAAAAAGGAATACTGACAAATCAGATTTGAATTTTCTGCCATTTAAGAATTTTTTTTTTAATTTGAATAAATTTTAATTCATTCTTCATTTTCTGCGATCTTGCAAATAGTACCTACTGAAGAATTTTCGGAACTCTAGTCGGAGGTACTTGACTTGAGTTTTGACAGAATTGCATACTTTTTTATATCATTAAATGTGGAATTTTATTATGAAAATAATAAACTGCTTACAACATTGTCTAGTAGTTTTCGTTTGATTTCAAAAATTTTAATGGTTTTGGAAGTTGCCAATCTCTAGTACATTGTAGTAGCTAGTAGGCCGTGAAAAAATCCATTTCTGCCATACTCCAGCTTCTCTTTGACCAAAGATATGTTACCCCCATTGTTTCTGGTTAGACTTTGTTTGTTATGAGCAATTTTTATAATCTTGTCCCTTTAGTCTAGTTCGTGTGTACTTTCCTGCTAAATTAGTTGCTTTCTTCTACCTGAACAGGTTTTTGTTTATATTTCATAGCCTGCTACGTTGCTTATAGGTAGGAAAATTGAAAAAGGCCGATTTGTTTTAAAATTCAAAATTAAATGAAAACCGCCAGAGATTGATATTCACAACTTTATATCATTAGAGAAGTTATCAAATTCTACGTTTAACCGTCTAAAAAAATTAGGCATTCCCATTTGAAAAAACCAAGTTATTGCTGATCGTATTTTCCTTAATTAATCTACCGATTTGTCCAAGCATAAACGTAATTTAAATTCGACAGTCTCATCAAAGCTGACGCATTTTATGCTTAGTAGCTCGGCAAAGTTACAGCCTTCCAAATTTTATAATCTCTGCGATATTCAATTTTTTCCTGATATTTACTTACACCGAAAATGGTGATTTACACCTAAACGGTTCGCTTGAAGTCTCATATATGATACATAAAGTCACACTAGAATTCACCAAGGAATCTGAATATGCAATAACATACGGGGTGTTCAATTTAAAAAAACATAACTTTGATACATTTCGTGTTTTTGGGACACCCTGTACAACATGAAGATATTTTTAAAATGTAGCCTTTATGGGTCTCTATCCATCCGAAATTATTATTTTCATTTTCATCAAATACTTTAGCCATAATGCTCCGTGTCGTATAACGTGAATAACCCTCTATATTAGTCGAAACGTCACGTAAAGAAAATATATGAAGTTTATTCTTTAGTTTGACCTTGTCCTAAGGAATACTAGTCAATGTTAAAAAGGAGTTTTTAATCTTAATAAGATGTGATGACTATTAAAATATGTAAAGTGTGAACTTGCAGTCATTTTACTATATATTATTTCAAAGGCAATGTTTGCATAGATCTTTTATCGACATGTATAAGACATAGCATCACCAGACACTATATTCAGACATCATATTACAATTAAAGTTGACTAAATCGGTGCAGTACTTACTGAGATTACGAAATTGCAATAATAGATAATACTCCTCTCATCTTTGGTATCTAAAGAGGTCCACAGACGTAATATGTCATCAAAGGAATGTTCGCGTAGGTCTGTAAAATAGAAAATATCACCAGCGTTACTTTTTTAGAATAACAAATAGTTCTTTATGTATACAAGAAATTGAGATGTAAAACTCACACATTTCAGTTTTATATCTTTTTACGCTAGTGTATTTTTTTCACCAAATCATTATTTATCTTGAGCTGATGCAACTGATATATCTGGGGAGCTCTACCCAAAAATATCCCTAAAGCACACATATCTACGCGCAATCAAGGAAATGATTCGTTCAGATAGGCCCTTAACTGAAAAGGGATTCTGGTCTTTGTGAGAAATGCACTTGGATGAGGCATTATCGGGAAACTGGTGCGCATTGCCCTAGTTGTGTTTGCCCGCCCTACGGATTACAGAATACGGAAAGTAGCTCTCGCTGCTAGAGTATTTATCTTTCGGATTAGTATCCAATACTTGTCATGTTTCACTAATCAAGCTTCCAGCCGAACGATGTCTGAAGGGGTATATTTGATATTCGCGTAAATGGTGTTTTCTCATAAAACAAATATTATCTATTCTTGTCTCCAGGTTTCGTAAAAGTTAATCAAGCAAGACTAGCTAGATCCACTTTTTAAAACTTCGATAACGTAGACAAATTGGAATAAGAAGTTGAATTGAATATTCCTGAATTAGCCCTTATCTGTTGCTTCAATTTTATAATAATTACCTTATACCATTCTTATACCCAAGCACACATTTTTAACTTTTTTGGGGCACTTGTTGTTTATTGTATTATTTATTTTATATTTACAATAAACGCTATTATTATTATTCCATATTATCCCATATTGCAATTATTCTGAAACAAATAAATAACAAAACCTGAAAAATAAAATTTAGAACAACATCTGTATAATAATATTACTAAAGCAGCCATGCTTCCGCTACGGATATGGCATGACAGGTATATATTGGTTTCAAACACTTCACCTAACTAGATCGTTGCACAATAAAAAATACGAAAGAATAATCATGCTACCAATTAGGAACTTATTTCTCAAGCCCATCACTACTGCTATCAGCTGTTTCTCCGTGATCGTGTACCACCACCACAGAACTGCTAACACCGGCTCATAATGTTTTGTGCCGGCTCAGTGCTCGCAGTTGTGGCTCGCAGCGTTGCCTGATATGCCATTTCAAGGGGTATATGCTATTTTTAGCACCCAGCTTTTTGCACTGAAATTTTTTGTCGCAACTACCTGCCTATTAAATATTGTCTTCACACCTTTCACCTTTTTGAAACCAGCAAGTCTCATATGATCCCAAATTTGTCTGGTTTTTTATTACACACTTGCTTCATTCGCTTGCTAACATTGAATATTTTCTCAAATGAAGTTGCTGTAAATGCACCAGCGGTATTGCTTAACACGTTTTGCAGTACTGCACTGTTGCTTTGCTTCATAGTAAAACTTTTGTTTGCGCTCAAAAGAAAAATTACGTAGATACGCCATTCTTTCGATTCCACAAAGTTGTTGAAGCTACATGATTCAAAAATGTACTAGGAAAATTCAAACCTAACGGATTCAGAATCGAAATAATAAATTTCCTATATAGTTTGATTACCACAGTTGACTTGATTTGTATATAGCCGCAAGCGCACTTGCTTTAATAGTAATATTTTATGTGATTATTGTTGTGTTATACTTTGTCTGCATCTGGAATAAACAGATTCAATAAAAACTGCTGTTGAGATGGTTGAGATCAATAAATTTCTTGTTTTTATCTGGTCTGCACTGCTGCCGTTTTAGTTCATTTGTACTATTTCCAATTTCTAGTACATATTCGACGTCAAAAGTACAGTACATGAAGGCTGAATTCTAGCTCATTTTCTTAATTTCATACGTTGTAGCGTCTCAAATGGATGTATAATGCAAGAATGCAGAATGACTTTTTTTGTTTTTTTTTTGCAGTTTACAAAATTATAAAGAGTTCATGTAGTGTCCATTGCCAGCTCATAATGAAATTCACAGGTTTTAGTATAATTTCCTACAATCTAGTACATTTTATTACTTTCATTCAGTACATTTCAGAACCGTAATGCGGCAGCACTGCTGCTCTGTTCTACTTGGTACTACGAGTAAAATATTTATCTGGCAGTGACAACACAGCACTGTTAATGTTACTTGACACCAGACAGAATCAGAATATCGCGAATGAAATTTGAAAAGAGAAACAAAACAACATTATAAAAAAACAACAATGCGAATTTAATATTGTTATTAATAAATTTTCCAGATACAAATGTGGAAAAAGGCCAAAAACCATTCCTGGTGTTGACGGGAACAGATGATTACAGAAAATACACAGGAATTTGAATTATTTATTATTATACCTTACATGGAGGAAGGAATAATTTCATATAAACTTGAAATATAGGATGAATGATATCTGCAGCACCTGTGCCTACTTTGTGATTATTTCTTTAAGAAGCTTTATAACAAACACGCGTCGTAGTTGGAAGTTTCAAGTATGTATGTGTCTATAATCAATTTCTGACTGACTGAGGTAATGAGGTGGGATTATTAATTATTAATTAAGGTGGCTGTAATAATACCACTTCTATGATTGTGTTACAAACCAGCGCAGTTTGCAATTAGTAATTATACAATAATTATAAGGAACAAATGAAAAATCTGGCATTAATTTGCAAATCAATTGCTATGTTTTGATTTTCTGCTATGATTTTGATACATGAATTCTAAAATATTTTTGACAAAAGTGTCATCCAGCTTTGATGTTTTGTTTTCAATATTGATGAAATACTATTGGATGATACATATTAACTATAGACCTCAATGCCCAATAGAATCCTAGCGTCAAACAAGGTCCAATAGAAAAGCCCCGTCAAACCCTTCGTCAGAACATGCATGTTGATAAAATAGGGCCTAAGTCAATCAACTTGACTTCATTTTTTCATTATTATTTTTTGTTCAAGTGCCACTAACTTCGTTTACTCTGATTGGTCGAGCTAAGCAGTTATTGAAACGAAAACAAACTAATAATTGATTTTTTAGGGCAAGGCGGTAGAATTAACATGAGACAATGGTTTACAGAGAACATGAACAGAAACACGTCTTCAAATGTTAGGCGGTACCTCTGCCCGTTAAACTCTAGAGGTCCGTAAAATTCGTCCTAAGATCCACCTCACCTAGGGTGACCATCCGTCCGGAAAATCCCGGAAGTTTGGAGGTAAATTTCTTGTCGGAATATGAGCCTCAATCGAAAACAATTGGCATAACATACACCAAAGTGAACCTCAACGATACATCTCGACCTCACGCTAAAAGGTCTACTCTTACACCACGTTCCTAGAATAAGTGGCTATGGCTTTTTTTAATGAGGTCTTTCCTTGAAGTGTTTCATTTATTTTCCAATATACTATAAAGCCTTCTCGCTTAAGCTTATCTGGAAAGTTGTTGTTTTTCAGTTTGAGAGGACTTTAAATCCGATCTAATGAAGCAGCTGGAGTATGGTGCAAAAACAAAAGCAGAAAATGAGATTCCCAGTTTAGCACGATAATGCACGAATCTGATAAAAAGTGACCGTTTAACTCAATTTGCTAATTTCAGCTGGTAATTTCATTATATATTTTACTCCCCTTTGTGACTGCCTTTGAGGAGGTAAATTGATTGGCCTTGATGAAAGCGCTTTCAGCTACATAGACGGCTGGCCTTAAACTGCAGGAAATAAAATAGCTTTACAAATTCCCTGGTAATTGGCCATGAAGGTAAGAAAAAGAAGTGCTTTGCAGTATACCGCGATCCTTCATGTTACGACATGTACATGAGAACGTTAAAACTAAGGCTGCGTTTCCAAAAGAAATGTGTTAGGAAAATGAGCGCAGCGAGGATGTGTAGAGGAGCTGAGAAACGATGCAGGTACTTCCACCAAAGGTGTGCTGAGATGATGAGCGGTGCGAAGATATGTGGCCGAGCTGTGAAACGTATGCAGATTAGCGTTGCGGGGATTTGTAGCGGGTTCTTTTCAGATCTCCATTCTTGCCTGCCTACCTCCACAGCACACATTCCTCGCAACGCGTTTCTAGCACACATCTCTCGAAACACATTGCTTGCACACATTCGCCAACATGCCTGTTTTGTACTTACAAGAACCATGCTCCGCTACGCCGTTTCCACCAGAGCTGTGCTGAGCGAGGTGAGGTAATTCAAGCGATTCTATTGGTTCGTTAAAAACACATTCCTCTCAACACATCCTCGTGCATCTCTCTTCCTCTCGTGGAAACGCAGCCTAAGCAGTCCTCTACACCGGTATATACTCCAAAAAAATTTATGAATTTTATGAGGTCATAATGAACAAGAGATGTGCATTCCTATGAAAGCAAAGATCAGTCATCCAACAGATATTGAAAACTAAAAAGAAGACCAATCGGCAAACCTGTAAAGATCAATTTTGCATGAAATCGCTACACGATAGGGAGGGAGTGGGGTCAGTGAATGATAATAACTACGACACAGGTGTAGTGAACAGCTGTACCAACAGACTCATGCTGTACCCAGTTGTTCATTTCTTTAAATCAAATTTTAATTGTATGTGTTGTCTGTGCTGTAAGATTTTCGTTGAATTTTATTACCGTGGGCAATGTTTTTACGTATATTTAGCAACACTCTTGTTATATTGCTTAGTACAATGAAAACTTCGACATTCTGATTCCTGATGATGACTATATATTAGTCGAAACGTCGCATGCATAAAGAATAATAAGAAGGTTTTGTTTTAATATTGACCTAATCGTAAAAAAAATCCAAGTTTGTCACAGCAGGTCAAAATCGTTACACAAACTTTTACTGCAATATGTGTCTACAACAGTGTAGCCAGCAACCATCTCTCAAATATATTAGGCGTTAAACAAGTAAATTCTTCGTTTGTTTATATTAAGCTCATGATTTTATGGAATAAATTAGTTTGCGGATAATATCAAAGGTCTCACAAGGTTTTAAATAAAATATGGATATCATTGATGCAGGAAAGCCTATGGGGTGATTTGTTTGAACCGTTTTTCGTTATGAAATTATCACGCGTAATTCTGGGACATCCTGTATAACAATAACAGGTATCGAGCATCTGAAACTTTAAACAGATACATCGAACTTTTATATGAATCTCCTGTTGCTGAAAACCGTAGAGTTATCGCCAGCCTTATAGAATAAAGCTATTGCTTTTCTCACTATTTGACAGTCTTGAAATGTTTCCAAATTAACATATCCTTATTTCTAAGCTCAATTTATCTAAAGTTTTACGCCTATTAAGGTAAGGTCGAATCTGCTGTCTTCTCTCTTTTATTAAATGTTTCGTTTAAAATAATATAAGCCACTGCGACATGTATAATATCATCAGCCGTTGTTACCCGACTAAATCGCCCCGGCATGAAAACCCAAAAACCACAAATTCAAAAAAGGTGCAGCCCGGGCTACGACATATCGCTCTGCTATTCTATTGGCCCGTGATCTTACTTCATGAGGTGAGCAATCACTGGGTGTGCAAATCTTGCGGCACCTCAGACGTATGGACCGAATGATGCCTTCCATCTGCATTCTGAAGGCCAAGATGTGCGGCTCCGCAAGGCATTCAGGTATTGCACACAGTGCATACAGCAGCGTATTCTCCATTCCACCTAGGGATCCGATGATCACTACCAGCAGATTAACAGTGTACTCTGGCCAGAGCCTGCCAAGCGGTCCAAAGAACTGTCGGGCTTATTTACCTGTACAAGCTCGAGCGTGGAGAATAAGTAGTACCAGTAAATCCGGCATCCCTCATTCTCCCCAACAAACACACTCGTAGAGCCGCGTTGTGACGATGGACATAAACCGTCCCGGAGTACGTCTTCCATACCGACAAGATACGTATAAGTACTATATATCTTGCGCCTGCCAGCAGGCTCTGCAGGGACATGGTGTATAATGAGGTTTAGTTCCTCCAGTTCGCCTAAAGGTTCCATAGCGTTCGAAAAATAGATTATAATCTGCGTCTTTCCTTAGTCCACAACCACAAACCGCAGACACGTCACCAACTGACATGTGAATATAGGTTAAGTTCGACTTAAGCCAAAGAAATCTTCGGCTTAAAATTTTTGGCCTTTAATCTTCAGTTACACTTATGAATGACAGTGGTCACGTCAAATTTTTGGGAGACGGGATAAGGTCCACTTAAGATGAAGCATCGGTTAAGTAAGCTGGTGTAAGTGGCCATTAATAAATGAATGCGCTGTTACGGCTTTAAATATTATCACACTTGGGCAGTTAAATTACAAGGCAATAACAGATTTAAATTTTTTAATGTCAATGTATAAATGTATATGTCAACGTTAATAAATCTGAAGATTAGCTAATTAAGAGCTCTGACAGAATTAAGAATTGTACTCAAGTGAGCGTGTCACTGCAATTTAGTGGTAATTCAAAGGTATTATAATACGAGACCACAAATATCATTATTGAAGTTTTATAATGGTTGTTTGCTTTTTTGCACTAATTACAATGATAGCAAATATGACAGTGATAAAAGGAAGTATACAGGCAAATTTTCTTGAATGTAATAAAAACACATCGTTTATAATAGTTGAAAAGTGATACGCACCAAAGAATGTCCATAAAAAGTGATAGACAGAACTATACCTTAAAAAATTGATCAAGTAGTTTTACTCGCTTCTTCCCACGTATTCTCGTATTACAAATAAGCCAGAAAATGAGCGTTCATGCTAAATAAGGAGTTTTCAGGTGATTTATATTGGAGCATTATATCAAAAAAATAGTATAACAAAGCTGCTTACCTCAAAGTTATAACAAGCCTTTCTTCTGAGAAAATAGGCTGTTTGTGTAGATTGCATCATTTGCTTGTTAAGCGATATTCCACTTTGTCCAAAATATATTTAAACGTATCCAGGGTTATTCTGGCATATTGAAAAAATCTTTGATTATTATCATTCTTTAAACTTTGGAATAAATGATGATATTCTCCACATTTTGTTCTTTCGCGATTAAGCGTATGTATACCAACTTTTTTCCTTTTCAATTTAGAAGACACCGATTCTAACGCACTAAAGTCGTCATCTGAAGGAGACGACATGCTTTTTACAGCGTGTCTAGATACCACTGGCAAATCTATAGAAAATATAAAAAATATGACGTAACAAAATGAGCATTTAATGATGTTATAATTATATTATACCTGGCGGGCTAGCAAAAGGATCTGTCCGACACGGGAATTTCCACTGAACTCAGGTCGTTTCTGATGCGTTGCCAAGTCCAGGAGCCTCCTCATGTAGCGCGTCCAATGTCAATGGTGTTCCCAATGCCCACAAAGCATATTATTTCAAAATCGATAATTTTCGCTATCACAATACCCCCCTCACCTATCGGTGTGTATCGGAAGTAAAAGCTATTCTAATATTAATATTTAACAAAATAACAATGTACCCGACCAATGATATTACGAGACCAAAATATATACACACAACCACAACACTAGATATAGGCTAGGTGCCACAATGATTCCCAAACCAAACAAATCAGTCATGCGGCGGTCACATCTCAAATTAGCGCCAAAATGATACAACACTTCTACATTTTGATACCAAAAACTACAAGGCGATTCAGACAGTCCCTGCCAGAGTGGATAGCTTCTTCAATAAGACGTGCACAAGAATTCGTTGAACATGTACAGTATCAGTCACATATTGATCTGATTGACAAATTTCCAATAAATGGTTCTAATGTATATGATGTGAATCTAATGTATATGATGTGAATCTACTAATAGTTCATTCTACAACCTCTCATCACGGATTTATCACAAACCGCTGATTAAACGAAAAAACGCCAAGACACGTCAAAATATTTGTCCAGAGAGACAACTTTTTAACCAAAAACTATTTCACCCCCTATTGTACCCTCTAGCCCCTCAGGGGAATCATTTCCAGTGTATTTGCAACTGTTCCTTATTATTTTGCCAATAATGGGCAACATTTTGAACCCTTATTGCATGCTTCCTATACCGTGTCTAGATGGGATGGATAATCTTTGTCCTCTTTTTCTTGTCTGTTTTCACTGTACCATGCACTGGTGTGCTTGACTGCGTGTGGAACCGGCGCCGGCCTGCTTCTACCTGCCGAGGGGACTCGGCGCTAGCCAACGCTCTTCAACGCACTCCAACCCTCCTAACTGCCGCTACTGTGCATGCCTACTAAGTGTCTCGGGCATCAGTTATCGCAAAATGCTCCCATTCTCTAGTTGTTCCTCTTCCTCACCATCTCCACATCCGCCACATCGTTATTTTTTGCGATGCACCATGGCACATTTTCTGTTCTGAGCTCTATTCCAATAGCCTCAGTGCAGAGAGCAGCGTATTCCTCATTACACCTAGGGATCCAATGGTCATTGCCAGCAGACTAACAGTATAGTCTGGCCAGAGCCTGCGAAGCTGTTCGAGTAATTTAATAAAATATAATTTCTGCATCTTATACATTTAAACCTACCTAATGAATAGGTTTTTTATACCCCTTCATATTTTTAATGCACAGTATCTCTTTCAAAAAATGTTTCTTTTTTAATTTTTCTCGCACCACCCGAAAAGCAATAATTGTTGTGGACGCAGTTCACCCGGAGGTCGCAGGTTTAAGTCTTGCTGGAAGCGGTTCTCTTCGGCATTTTCTGGTAGCATCTTGATTTGAGAGCCCGACATGCGGCCAATAGAATGAAAAATGGTAATGCAGTTCGTTTTATTTCGTGCACCAGATAGATAATATTAAGTACGTAATGCCAAAAGCTTCATTCATACAACTAATTGAAAAACATATATTTTTATCCTTAAGATGTTTTCGATTCAATTTTAATTTAATCTGAAACGCGTGCAAGCTTTTGTTTTGATCGCCAATTAAGAAAAATCATACAAGTTATGAGCAACACTAGAGCAGATCATGCATTATCGGGAGGTATTGAGCATTGCTTAATCGTATTGTTGTCACCAGAAAGAAGGTTCCTTTTCTTGGCATATCTACTGAATATGTGTATGTCTTTTTAAACCTAAGCAGCCAGGAAGGCAAAGTGTAAAAGCCAGTGTATTGCCGCTGATCTAAAAAGATTGGTTAGGGGAAGTTTGTTGATGAGTGTGAACAAGTCATACTCTCAAGAAAGACATCACACTGCATGATGTTTCCAAGCCTTGGATACCCTCGGCCGTATCCGCATGTCTGTAAGACTCTCGTAGTGTTGTATATATGTAGGTGATACGTTGACGCGGACTCCTTGATTTTTTATTCCACCAGAAATACCAAATCGGGTTTGTTGGAGGCACATACAGATGAACCGCATATTGATACTGCTATTTATTCTGCAGTTTTTCGTGAAAGACAGTTAGATGTGGGTAATGCTTTTCTAAGGACCATATCATCTCAGGTATTCTGAACAAAAAGGGGGTTTTACGTTCAAGCATTGTTTTTGCCCTCACAGTTTGCAATATCATATTTCTGGACCTGTTGTTCGTTGGCTAAGATTGTTCTCACTTTTTTTTGAAACGAATTTATTATTAAAGCAAATATTACAACACCATATTTAACAATAACTCTAAACAGTGCTTCAGGCACTGGCCTCGAGAAAACAAAATTTAAACTTAGAAGGAGTGTGAGGTACAATTATCCTATATTGGTATATTAGTAAAGTAGGTTTTTAATTCATTTACAAAGGAACTAAAACTGTAGTCTTTATGTCTACTGGTAAGTTGTTGAAAGTTTTAGATGCATTTACTACAGGATTGTTGAGACCCGTGTTAGTTCTTGTGCTAATTTGGTAAATGTTGTTTATGATCCTAGTCTCATAATTATGAACTTGGTTAGCTAATATTATACTAGTATTTAATTTTTGTTGGTGATTGAGTACTTTGTAAAGAATTTACATTGTTCAATTTGTTTGCTTGTGCTAGAGAGTCTGCCACAGTTATATAATACCTTTAATACTTTATTTTGAATAATTGCATCCTTTGAGAATTTGAATTGCCACAAGTGCCCCATACAGGGAGTAAATATCTAAAATACGATATGAAAAAAGCGTCTAGGATCATGTCTTTATTTTTTTTCGTTACATAATTTCTGCACTTGAATACTATGTGGATCATCGGCAGTATGTTGTTATTTATCTTATGTGTGTGTTCAGTCCAACTCAATGTGTCATGCACATTTAATCCTAAATATTTAATTTCACTTACTTGGCCCATAGGTGTATTATTCATGTGAATATTTATATTTTGTACAAATTTTTTTTTTCGTTTGGATACCATGTACTTTGTTTTGTTTATATTTATTTTTGATTTATTGTAGTACAGCCAATATATATAGCTCTGGAGGTCTTTGTTGATCTCTTCACACGACACTTTTTTCCTACATTCGAAATTAATAAATATGTTTCAAGAGTAACGAAAGAGAGATAAGTGCAATACAGTTGAGAACAGCTCTTTGTGTTGGAGTCACTCGAGCTGAGTATCAGTAACGGGTCTTACGTAATAAAATATATAGATTTGTAGCACTCATAGCTTTCATAAAAACAAAGTTCTTTATCAAGTTTAACGCAACACATCTGTAACATATTGTCACGACGGCCTCTTTTTCTTCACCAAAGAATCAAACTGGACGTAACTTTCACCGTTTTACTTCACACTCAATACAATATCTCTTAATCTTATCTCAACTAGAACTCATCTCAACTCAACTACCACGCTACTCGTGGCGCATTATACGTATACACTTCATCGAACCATCTAGAGAATTCGATGACATACTAGAATGCCCATCCGTCATTCCCGAAAACTCTAGACAATTCGATGACGTTTACACTTCAAAGATCTAACCTAACACTTTGACTTTACATCATGCATGACAACTGATACACAATACACGAATACCATAATATACAGTATGTTACAATATAATAACAACTTCCCCAAACACCTAACCTTTCTAATCAAGTCTGTCAGAGATTATTACCTCTTATACCCGTTTTACATCGAATTGCTTTTCGCGAATTTATTCATTGATCAACCCATGGTCGTCTTAAATGTCAAACTGATTCTGTTTTACATCTGTGAATAAAGCCATGCATTTTGTGACAGCACGCAGTACTACCAACACTGTAACACTGTTGCTGTCATATTATGATTTCGCGGTTTTCGCAAGATTATTTAATTCCGCACTTTTTTGTGGCCTTTTGATAGTAGAACTTAATTTGATTGCAATCTTTTACTTAAAAAATGTTTAATAATATACAGGTACTATTTTTAAGGTTGGCACTACTGAATTTTACGTCAAACTTGACCACATATTAGAACAGGTTCTAAATCAGTGAAAATATCCAAGAGGTAATCCATTGACTTATTTGACGTCAGGTTCCTGTTTTGCACTTGTCAATTTTGACCACGAACTGAATCCACGGATTTATTGTTGATGTAAAACGAGTATTAGAGTCACACGTACATTATTATGAACGCAGCTTATTATCTATTATAAACATGCTGCTCGCAAAGGAACCTCTACATTTGCTCATTACGGAGCTTAACTTCTTGGGTTTCGTGACGTTCATATATAATCAGCTCATTATACTAAGAACAAGTTTTAGATCATTTAAATCTACGTAAACTGTATGTTTCTGGCATTAATTTTTCTTTTAACTCGGTGCAATCGTGTACTGCTTTCTAGCTAAGTGCTAAACAATTATATTCAGTTACCTCAGCAACTACTTATCGTTGATTTTCAAACCTTTCGAATCTTAACGGAAAATGGATACACCAATATACTGCGCTTGTGGTTAGTTTTAAGACTCACTTTATATGGGTACATGCTTCAACAAGTTCATCATCACAATGCCAGATTCATCATCATCATGACCGATTGAATACAAAGAAAAATGCTTACAGTCATACAAATACAATACTACAATTGAGAATGGAAGATACAAAAGTATAAATCCACAAACAATTCTTATAAAGGAGCGATTGAGCAAAATAGGATTGTAGTTACAATAAGGTCGAATGCTACAAACTAGTAGCACGGCTCAACAAACAATCAGCAGCTGTCTTACTCAAGGTCTGGGGATGCTTTGCGCCGATCCCTTTGCGCATCGGTATTTTGGGTTAGAGAGAGATAGATTCCAACAGCGGCGGCACAGCAGGGTCATGGCTATGTACATAGAGTATGAGTATAGAGATAACTAACATAGATCACATCGCAAATCCAGTACTTTATGGGAGGTAAACATTAAGCACAACATAAACTGTATGTTAGCTTTAATGTTTACCTTTTACACCGCATAGGTTGAGTAGTATTTCTTAATTTTGCCTTGTTGTACACTTTTTTCTACTCCGCCCCTGCCAGGGCGAATGAAACTATCTCACACTGACGTCACTGACATCAGATATTTGAACACGTCATCACAAAGGAACCGACCGTGAGGACGACAGCTGATTGTTTGTTGAGCCGTGCTAGCAGTGACACTGATTAACAATAAAATGACAAATCGAACCAACACGGTAACTAAAATCAACACAAAAGGCAGAAGTTCAGATTTGGTTAGCTTGGTCTTATCGAGTAGAAGCAATGACCAAGCAAGAACTTCTTGAAAAATGAGTAAATGCGCACCTCTGACATCATAGCTGAATTTCAGCCGGGATACCATATTTGTTGAATATAAGTTTACATTGTTATTGTAACGTATACATAGGCAACCAGTTTTGCGTCTTACAAAAGTCTATATGGTAGAGGAAAAAATTTGTAATCCCCACTCTGACTTAATCTGGCCTGATTGTCTACTCGGGTATAATAAAAAAGTTCATGACAATGAAAGATTCCCGGCTGTTGGAAAAATTCCATAATCAGCAATCACTTTGTATTCCAAAAGGATGTTGCACCGAACTCTTTTTCTCCCCTCGCTCGCCTTGGCAGCTCTTCAGACTCCCCTTTCACACCACTAGAAAGTATTAATCAGATATTATAATGAACCCAAATTAGCTGGGGCATCGGCTCAGCTTCTGAATTACAAGCGGGATAAAATTAATTTCGATTGTCATCGTAGAATGTGAATATCCGGTAAATGAAGGTGTAGAATGTGTTCTGGAGAGATTGTCGGCAAGGCAGATAAGTTCACAAAAATCCTGTTTGTATGGATAGCTCACAGAAATAATATATACCTGAACATAAAGCTAGCACTACATAAATAATTGTCCATTGCAAGTTTTTTCATTACGACATGTTAGATGCTCCAGTTTTTCTGAAGCCGTTTGACTTATTCAGTGATACTGTACAGATCTGTTGATAATATTTGTTAAAAAAATTAATACAAACTGAAGTGTGAGATTACTGATATGATGATCCAGACCAGCTGATGCCTCCAGCAAACCATGAAATTTGTAAACAAACGTCGTTTTCATTAATGCTAAATCAGTCAAAGTAATTCAAACAGAACAGTGAGATTCCGCCTTGATAGACTTTTTGAAAAACAATTTTATATAGCCTTAACGTTAGTTTTACATTGAATGGTAGTGACACTACCGGCTGAAGGCCCTGACGTAATGCCCCTAATTACTGGTTTACAAGATTTTACAGATTCAGATTCCTGATGCAATACTCGTCAGCATAATCAGCATCCGGTCAGCGTTTTCCAGAGGATGCTGTGATATGATATTTTCATGTAACTTGATTATTATGATAAGCTGTTTTTGTCGTTACTGAATAGCGTGAAAGGTGCATGGGACACCACAAACGTACAAAGCGAAAACAACAGACGCCGAAATAAGGATATGACTCGGCATTTGGTTAACTCAACCTGAATTGATCGCAAAATGCGCATATCTACAATAAGCCGATGTCGCAACTACACAATTTGGCAGGTCGAAAATTGAGACACGTGAGACATTGACACGTACGTGCCATAAGCGTAGCGCAGTTATCCGCATATTGAGTCGCAGCTTTAAAGTGGGGAAAATGAAAGAATTTTATTGTTAGACTTGAGTTTCGAATCAAAATCCAATGATGCTAGAGAGGACATATCGTTCTGTGCCTTCTTAAAAAATGGCGTCAAGTGTCTTTTTTTTTTAATGGCACTAGGATCACGTCCCATCAGCCAGAAACGTAATTTAAAAGTTGTATGTACTGAAAGTCTATATAAGTTGCCTGAATCTAGACGAAGTCAAGGAAGACCTACCAGACGAAAACTGATTTAACAAATCTAAGGGGGTAAAAAAGGACGATATGGGAGGGTTTAATAGACAAGGGATACACGCTTCTCGCCCAGGGACCCGCCAGGGCATTTAATAAAAAAACAAACAAGACTAGGTCACGGATAGTAGGAAGATAACAACAAAGGATGAGTACACAGGATTTGTTCCCTATAGTACAACTTTACTAAATACGAATTCCAGAATTTTTAATGAATTTTACCAATTTGTCGATGATCTCCGGTTTATGCACAGATAGTACACTCTCCATATTGAGAGGGGCAGATATACCACAACGTATAAAATCAGTATAGAGGATGTCGCAATGCGTCCTTACTTTCTCACATCCTAGAAATACATGATTAAGGTCACCTTCTGTACTACAGAACTCACATAAGTCTGACTGAATCAAGTGCAACCTACCTAAGTGCGAAGGGAATGATCCATGGCCAATCTTTGCACGGATTATAATGGAAATATATTTTCTTGGTATCCTGAAGTTGTTGTGCCAGAGAGATTTTGGGATGTAGGGTTGAGCTCTGGTGTACCTTGTGGGATTTGTAAAGCAATATATTTGCCATTCTGCTTCCCATTCCTTGAACATATCTCTCTTCAGTGCTGCAAGATTTTCTTGGAAGCTCCTATCTGCTGGGGTTTCTCTTCCTGATATAATGCTTGATTTAGCTAATTGATCTACCTTTTCATTGGCGTGAATACCACAATGGCCTTTTACCCACACTAGCTTTATGTGAGTGCCTCTTGATCTCATATGTTGTATGGTGTACATTATACGTGTAATGTGTGGGTCTGTGTATATATTATTACAATTAAAATTTTTTAGAGCCAAAATCACTGAGAGAGCATCCGAAATAATTGTTACGTGGACCGTACCAGAATTAGAGACATATTCTAGAGCTTTAATGATGGCAATGGCTTCGGCAGAAAAAATTGACGTACGTTGAGGAAGCTGGAAAGTCGCTGCATAGTTGGTTTCTGGAACAAGAAAAGCACAGCCAGTGCCCATTTGATTTTTCGAAGCATCTGTGTAAATCGCTAAGGATGAGTTACTCACATCAGCTAAGATTTTTTCGTTCATCAACTGGATTTCAGAATAAGAGGGGATAATGATCTCAATTGGGCATATAAGTTCAAGAAATTCACATTGAGGAAGGTTTGTCTCACTTCTAGAAAGGAGGATGTTAGCCTCAGTCTTCTGAATGGCAGCACACAACGGAGGGGAGTTCTTTTTTTGCCAAAATGGGTTGGTCAGATCTTGTGAGTTTAGTTGAATTATACTGTCAACAAAGCTGGACTTCCTGTGCAGAAGTTTTAGGAGGAATTTTTTTGCCAACATTTCTCGACGAAGGTGTAATGGAGGTTCTAGTGCTTCGACTCTCAATGCTTCAACAGGCGATGATTTCATGGCTCCCAAGCACGACCTTAAAAACTTGTTTTGTACTATGTCTAGCTTCTTAAGAAGCGAGTTGTTAGCAGATCTGTAAAAAACGCAGCCATAATCCAGGATGGACCTTATGTAGGAGCGATAGAAAATGAGTGCTATCTTCTGATCGACTCCTCACCAAACTTTTGAAATCATCTTGAAAAAGTTAAAACCTTTGTTGACTTTGTGAACTAGATAGTTGATATGAGGTTTCCAGGTGAGCTTCCTATCCAGAAATACACCGAGATATTTTATATCAAGTACAACTTGGAAAGATGTGCCACCAAGAATAATAGTATTCTGATGAGGAATGTTATGCCGTGAGAAAAAACATACTGCAGATTTAGCACTAGAGATCTCAAAACCATTATCTTTAAACCATGAATTATATACAGTAAGTGAGGCACTAGAGGCATCGATGCCTTTGGCTAGAGAAGGACTTTCCACATATAAACACAAATCATCGGCATACTGTATAACCTTATTTGATGTGTTCAAACTATGAAGATCAGCTGTATAAATATTGAAGATAATGGGACTAAGAACAGCACCCTGTGGAAGGCCCGTCCATACTTGGCGCGGCCCTATTTTATTGTTTAACTTATCTCTAACAAATACAGACCTATTATGATACAAAGTGGCTATGACATGTGACACTTGAGGTGGTAAACCAAAGTCCTTCATTTTTATTTCCAACAAACTAAGATCTATATTATCATAAGCACCTGTAATATCCAAGAAAATTGTAGTTAGATAGTTATTGCGAGAGAAACAGTTCTGTATATCTGTAACTATGTTACCAATAGCATCCATGGTACCTACACCACGTCGGAAAGCATACTGATTTACAGGAAGAGGGTTTTGTTTCAGCCACCATTCTAATCTGCTTTTAATTAACCGCTCAAAAGTTTTCAGAATGCATGAAAGGAGAGAAATGGGTCGATATGATTCAGAAGGATTGGGATCTTTGTTAGGTTTTAATATAGGGACAATAACAACCTTTTTCCACTCATCGATATTTTCACCTTTGAGCCAGATATCATTAAATATATCCAGCAGAAACTGTTTTGCATTATTTGGCAAATGCACCAGCATCGGGTATCGAATTTCGTCATATCCCGGAGAAGTATTCAGAGAATTCTTAAGTGCATGGTTCAACTCAAACAAACTGAAAGGATAGTTAAAAATATTTCCGGTAACTGTAGGATGGCTTTCATGAGTGTAATGAAAATCGTTGCTGACAGAAGGAGGTGAGTATTTTTGATGAAAATCATTTAGCCAGTCAAAATTTCCAGATATTGTTGATGCTGACTGTATCGAAATCCGTCTAGCTATTTTCGCCTGATTCCAGAGCTCTTTGATCGGTACGTTTTTATTTAAATTAGAACACCACTTTACCCAGCTATTTTTAGACTTATATTTGAACATTTTTTTTGTTTCTGCAAATATTTTTTTGCATTCTATAAAGTTTAAAATCGAACTGTTTGTTTTATAGGCTAACAATGCATTTTTTCTTTTTCTAATTGCATCTGTGCATTCCTCGTCCCACCAAGGAGGGGGAGCGGAGTTTTTCAATTTAAAGGGCTTATTGACAGGAATGCAAGTCTCGTTAACTTGTTTAATCTTTTCTAACAAAAATGCATATTTATCTTCAGTAGAATATGTTTGAGGAATACTGGTTGAAAAACTATCTTGGAGTAGTGCTTCATAAAGAGGCCAATTCGCTTTTTTTAAATTCCATTTGTATCTTGGATGTATAGTGTCGGTAAGGCTCATTGTCGTGTTAACATTTAGTTGTATAGCATAGTGGTCTGATCCTAGAGTGTCATTGGTCACAAACCAATTTGCTTCTTGGGCTATATCGGGAGAACATATCGTTAAATCAGGAGCAGAGGACTGACAGTTAGGGGATGAGAGCTTCGTTGGTGATCCGTCATTCATAACAATCAAATCGGATGAATCACAAACTTCCAAGATCTGTTTGCCAGCAGAATTTTCACGCATAGGGCTCCATACGCGAGAATGCGCATTAAAATCCCCTCCTATGTTTGCTGAATTTTCGGCTTGTGAGAAAATACGTTCCCAATCACTAAGCGTGGACGCTACATTTGGTGGCTTATAAACCGACAAGATAGACAATAGTTGACCATTCCGATTACGAATATTCACACCACATACCAAGATTTGATCATTAAAAGTGTTATTGAAGTTGATTACAGTGAAATGGATATTTTTTTTAAGTAAGATGGCTACGCCTGCTTTTCCATCATTACGGTCTTTTCGTACAATGTTGTAGCCACGAATTTTGAAAGGTTGCCCTGGCTTAAACCAGGTTTTACTGATAAGGCAAACATCTATTTCTTTAGCGGCAAGAAAGCTAACTAAGCTGTTTCTATTTGATACGGCAGATCTAGCATTCCATATCATAACCTTCAACATGTTACTAGTGTGGGGAGAGAAGACGGATTATGTAATACTATTAATACTGTCTAGTAGAGAGGACAATTCCTTTCTCAATGAGTCTCTCGAAATTTCTTTAAGTTTTTCTAAGCTTGAAACATTATTGATCATATGCGAAAAGATTTTCGCAAAATTTTCTACAATTACTTCTTTATCAGGAATATTCGACTGGTACACTTGAGAACTAGTAACTGGGGTGGAAGGACCAGCGGAGAACGTAAACATTGGCTCCGGTACCGTTGCTGGTGGAGATATAACCTTACGTTTTTTATTTGCAGCAGAATTGCTTGATTGGTAGTTTCTTTGACTGAGCTGTGAGGGGTTGTTTCGTACCCTTGGTTGAGAATTGTTCATTAAAGGAGGAAAACTTGACTCATCTATATTTTGTAGTATCTGATATCTATTAGTGTTTATTACAGCACCGGCATATCGCGATTCCATACTATTTTTAGCTTCATAAAATGAGATGTTACTTGTTGCCATCTTTTTTTTAATCGTTTTTTGTGTCATGAAATGAGGACAATCTTTAGATGTGCTACGATGAGTTGCGTTTTTACAGTATATACAGTAAATATCCTTACAAGCATGACTTTCCACTTTGGTCTGACCACAATTAATGCATCTAGAGTAAGTGTTACGACATTGAACAGAGACGTGGCCGTACCGCAGGCAGTTGTAGCACTGCACTACTCTGGGTACATAAGGCTCTACAGGGAAAACTACGCTATTTATAATTATTTCAGAAGGAAGAATATTACCTTCAAACGATATAATAACCATCTGCCTCGGAACATACTGTATATTATCGTTAGTAGATATTTTCCTCCGCAAACGTTTGACTTCTGTTACTTTGAAATTTGACTCAGTATTATTTTTAATATATTCATCATCAAAATAGGTGTCTACCCCTCTAATTAGACCTTTGCGAAAGAGTAAATTATTCGGAACATAGGCCTTGAGATTTTCATTTTTTAAATTAGGATTCAATACCAGATCATTAGCATCTTTCGTCGTTTTGACTCCTACCTTAATACGGTTCTTACCTACGCGGCTAATAGTTGTTATCCTGTCTCTGATTCCAATTTTCTTATGTAATATGTAGCCTACATACAGAGGATGTAGATTACCAATGTTTTCTGTGTTGGTTTTTTCAATGAAAACATAGATATCGTTTGTATACTTATCATTATTCAGGTTGAAGAGCGTTGGTTGCTTTTCATCTGCATTGTCTGGCTGGGCTGGAGTATTACAATCCTTCGCTGCATTTGACTGCACATCCATATCTTCAACCAAACTATCACCGGTCAGGTCAAAAACATGCACATTATTTTTTTTAGTTTGTAGCACCCCCCACACCGGTGGGAGGTGGAGGCATTTTTTAATTGATGAACAGTGTACCTTCTCACTTTCACGGCGATTTGTGAACGAAAAACAGTAGACAGGCGTAAGGCAACAAAAACAAAGCAAAAAACGCGTTCGTAAAAGACGTCCACTCGCTGTAACGATCTCTACCAAACTGGTCAAGTGTCTTGACTCATACATTCTTGTTGCTAACAAAAAAATTGGAGTTCCTCTATATCTACATCATCCTCATCAAAAAAGTAAACAGTGATCCTTTGAAGCATCCAATAACGAAGTTTGAGCGATTATAAAGTTTTCGTTTTTTGTTGATTCCTTCAAGACTTCCAACAACAAAACACTGTTACCATTTTCTTCACGGTAGTGATACAATGTCACAATTTCATCACAATCAAGTACGAAGTTTCCAAGGTACACTACATGATTATAATATGTATCAAATTATTCTACACATATAAAATGAAAAGACAACATTCGAATAGGTCTAAAACCGCATTGTAGAGCATTTTAGGAGTAACACAAATTTTTGAGCTTTACAATCCCCTACCTCCGAAGCACCCCAATTTTACCCCCACTCAAAAAAAGTAGAAAATAATTTGGAACCCCTAAAATGCCTAAAACGAAATTTGGGCTGTTTCTGTATTTTTTGTTTTTTGTTTGTCGCTGCGCCGCCACTGACACGATTTCTAGAAACCATATGCACTTACCATCCTCGCAACGGTAATAGCACTGTGTCAAAATTTCATTTAAATGAACCTTCTAGGTTAGACAATACAAAACGATATAAAGCAATATATGTATGTATATGTAGAAAATTCCCTTGATTTCTGTAATAGGCAGGGCAATGTTTGGATGCACCTAAGAAAGTGTATTATGTCGCTAAATATTTCTGAGGTCAATGGACAGCCTATTATGAATACAACAAATTTTTCAGTTTTACAACCCCCCACTCCCCAACCATATCAATTTCAACGTCACCCAAAGAAAGGAGGGTATGATCAGGAACTCTTAAAATGCCTAAAAATGAAGTTTAATGCATATCTGAAATTTTTTGTTTTTTGCCCATGGACCGATTTTAAAAATTGTAGCAGCATTACCTACAACGACTCCATCTATATCGCTACCCAAGTTTCATCGCAATCCATGCAGTGGTTACTGAGATTACGAAGGTAGAAAAATGGTTCCCTGAATCTACATCCAGTTTGCGTCCTCGTGGTATTGACGCTCGAGGGTTTCTGGTGAAAACTCTACTTCGCGACGATTTTCGAAAAATATTGTCATTTTGGTAAGTGCTATCGAACAAAAGTCTGTCTGTCTGTTGGTCTGTCTGTCTGTCTGTCGCTTTTTTCTAGCCTCGTAATCTCAGTAACCGTTGCATGGATTATGATGAAATTTGGGCAGCGGTATGCTGTGGAATCGTAGTAGGTAATGCTGCTATAATTTTGAAAATCGGTCTATGGGTGGCGGAGTAAACTTCGTTTTTAGACGTTTTAGGTATTCCTGATCATTTTCTACTTTTTGGGGTGAAAATTGGAGTAGTTGGGGGGGGGGGGGGCGGTGAGCTGTAAAATTTAAAAAAATGTTGTATTCGTAATGGACTGTCCACTGACCTGTGAGGGAAGATCTAGTGACATAAATAACTTTTTTAGGTCCACCCTAAAATTGCCTTACCTACTACAGAAACGAAAGGACTCAGAATTTGTTCTGGCGTAAATATACGAATATTGTTTTAGATCGTTCTGTATTGTGTAACTAGGAAACTATTGCATTGATTTTAATGAAATTTTGTAAAAGGGGTTTGACCTACTGTGATAAACTTCAGCTATTTTTTGTAGGATAATGTCGTTTGAACAAAAACTCCTTATTTTTCTATATGCGACGTTTCGACTTATGTTAAGTCATCCTCAGGCAACTAAAACAATTGATGGTGCAAGTTATAAACAAATTAGATTTAAACAACAGAAGTACACAAAACCTAACACTGACTTTTCTTTTCTTTTTTATTGAAAAATGATGGATGCCACTTGCTAAAACGAACGAGTAATCTAATTTGTGCTACAGATAGTATAAAATATACAAAAAAACTCAGAAAAAATAAAAGTATTTTTCCCAATAAGTACCAGAAAAACGAAGTTTTCATCGTTGGTATGACAATAATCATAAGAGTTTAACTAGATAAAGATACTGGAATAATAAGACACTACCAACGGTTTTAAAATAATATAACGTCACAAAACACGCACAATAAAAACAAATTAAAATAAAAGAAACAGGAACAGAATAAAATCAGTAATGTACCTGTACATCAAAGACGGGTAGGTGGATGAGCTGGAGGAAGATATTAAGCGTTTTTTCTTTGTAAAACATAATATTTTTCTGTCTTTTTCAGCCAAAACCCATAGGCGGAGTACGGAAAGTAGATCAGTGAAATAGAAGTTAGGGTTTGGTTCATAATAATTAGGCAATTTGGTGATAAACGTTGCTTAAGGCATTAATATCCTGTCTGTAATTTACTGATTTGTTTTTTTTTTTTGGATATGTATCATCTCACTAATAAATCTTTTAGACAACATCTGTTGATCATTTAAAATTGATGTTTTGTCAAAGTCAAAATGGTGGTTTTCATTTTTTACATGCTGTACCAGAGCGGTGGGAGCAGAAATGCTATTCATCCTACATTCATCCTTTCTGTGTTCAGCTATTCTTGTTTTTATGTATCGGCCTGTCTGTCCTATATAGCAACTGTTGCAATCCTTAGAAGAGATCTTGTAAACAACGTTAGACTTTAGCTTCTTGGTGTTTTTTCTTTTTTTGCAGTGAAAAACGTTTTCCCTATGGTATTTTCATTGCTGAAGGCAATTGTTGTACTGTCAGAACTCAAAATTTGTCCTATTTCTCCGATAAGTTTCTTACGTATGGAATTTTGGAGTATCTGGTACTAGTAGTAGATGGCTTATTTAAATTATTATCAACAGCTGTGTTCTGATTAAGGATCTTATGAACAAGTAACATAGGGAAATTGTTGTGCCAAACAAAGGAACTGATTTTATTTAAGGCAATTGGATCGAACTTAACATCTGATATGGTCAGCGCCCTGTGCTTTAGATTTTTAAGAATGTTAACTTTTTGTCTGAAACTATGAAATGAATGAAAACTTATAAATCTGCCAGAAAAGGTTGGCTTCTGATACCAATCTACTTTTGGGTAGCTATCTGTCGAACGTATTATTTTTGTGTCCAGAAAAGGGATATCATTGTTCTGTTCCGCCTCTATAGTAAACTGCAATTTATTATGAAAGAAATTAAATATATTTAAAATATCATCCACTTTGTCCCTTGGAATAGTTGCAACAATGTCATCTGCATACCGTTTGAAGAAAGGGATCTGAAAGCTTATAAGGCTCAAACAGTATGACTGCAGCTTAGTCATTACTAAGTCTGCACAAATTGGTGACATACAATCACCCATTCCTAAACCAAAGGTTTGTTTATACAGGGTTATTTACGTTATTGGACACGGAGCATTATGGCTAAAGTATTTGATAAAAAAGAAAATAATAATATCGGATGGATAGAGACCCATAAATGTCCCAAAACCACGAAATGTATCAAAGTTATGTTTTTTTTTAAATGGAACACCCCGTATAGGTGTAAATCACCATTTTCCCTATAAGCAGATATTAGGAAAAAATTGAATATCGCAGAGATTATAAAATTTGGAAGGCTGTGACTTCGCCGTATTACTGAGCTTAAAGTGCGTCAGCTTTGGTGAGACTATCAAATTTAAATTACGTTTATGCTTTGAGAAATCGGTCGACTAATTAAGGAAACCTCGATCAGCGATAACTTGGTTTTTTCAAATGGGAATGCATAATTTTTTTTATATGGTTAAACGTAGAATTTGATAACCTTTCTAATGATATCAGGCAGTGAGTATCAATCTCCGGTAGTTTTCATTTAATTTTGAATTTTCAAATAAATCGGCGCTTTTCAATTTTCCTACTTATAAGCAACGTAGCAGGCCATGAAATACAACAAAAATATGTTAATTCAGATGGAAGAAAACAAGTAACTTAGAAAAAAGATACAGACGAAATAGAATTAAGAGACAAGATGACAAAAATTCCTTACAACAAATCAACTCTCTCAGAAGCAACTGCGATAACATCTCTAGGGCAAAGAGAAGCCGGAGTATGGCAGTAATAGATGTTTTTACAGTTTACTGGCTACCGAAATTTACTAGAGGCAAGACAATTAAAAACCCTGATATGAAACAAAGACAACCAGCGACTGTTGCTCCAGCACGCAATTATCAATCATATGTAATGGTGTAAAAAAGTAGAAATTTGCATCGAAGTCGATATCTCTGACTGGAGCCCCTCTATTTTTCAATATCTATTAACAATGTTGCAAAAAAGGAATACTGACAAATCAGATTTAAATTTTCTGGCATTTAAGTTATGTTTTATAATTTGAACAAATTTTAATTCATTCTTCATCTTCTGTGATCTTGCTAAAAGGTATTGAAAAATTTTCAGAGCTCCAGTCAGAGGCACTTTTGACTTGAGTTTTGACAGAGTTGCATATTTTTTTATATCATTAAATGTGAAATTTTATTATGAAAATAATAAACTGCCTACAACATTGTCTAGTAGTTTTCGGTTCATTTCAAAATTTGTAATGGTTTTGGAAACTGACAATCTCTAGTACATTGCAGTAGCTAGTAGGCCGTGTGGGTAATTTTTATAATCTTGCCCTTTAGTCTAGATCGTATGTATTTTTCTGCTAAGTTAGTTGTTTTCTTCTACCTGAACAGGTTTTTGTTTATATTTTATGGTCTGCTAGGTTGCTTATAGGTTGAAAAATCGAAAAACACCGATTTGGTTGAAAATTTGAAATTAAATAAAAACTATCAGAGATTGATATTCATAACCTTATATCATTAGAAAGGTTATCAAATTCTACCTTTAGCCGTATAAGAAAAATTAGGCATTCCGGTTTAAAAAAATTAAGTTATCGCTGATCGAAGTTTCCTTAATTAATCGACCGGTTTCTCCAAGAATAAATGTAATTTAACTTTGACAGTCTCATAAAAGCTGACGCATTTCATGCTTAGTAATACAGCAAAGTCACAGCCTTCCAAATTTTATAATCTCTGCGATATTCAATTTTCTCCTGATATCTACTTATACCGAAAATGGTTATTTATACCTATGTATGATACACAAAGTTACACTAGAATTCACCAAGCAATCTGAATATGCAATAACATATGGGGTGTTCCATTTAAAAAACGTATTTTTGAACCATTTCGTGTTTTTGGGACACTCTGTATAACATAATGTTTTTAAAATGTAGCCTTTATGGGTCTCTATCCATCCGAAGTTATTATTTTCTTTTTTATCAAATACTTTAGCCATAATGCTCGGTGTCGGATAACGTGAATAACCCTGTAGAAGGAACCATTCTATAATCGTCCACTACATACAAATAATAATTTTGCAAATGCAATTCTAGATGCCTCATTGCCTCATTAATTAAGGGCTTGCCCTATACTTGCGTTATTAGTTCATAAGTTATCATGCATTTAGGAAGCATTTAGTTTATATTACGTGGAGAAATTTGACGTTCTATGTTATTGTTCTGTTTGACAATAATAAGAGCAATGGGAAATACATAACTTTATTTAATTCTACATTTTCTTTCAGTCAACATAAGGTTGCTCGCAACTTTATCTTTAAACATCTACATGGTAAATATCAAGTGATGTCTTCGGACTGGACCCTCGTATAATTACAATCGAACTTCACTTGAGGTAAGTTCGTTTGATCGATTAATTTTTCTGTTGATACCACAACAAGCATTATTCCTGGTACCATATAGCGTGTCATGTCCGGACACCATTTTTGCAAGAGTAGGAATTGATATGTTACATAAAGCCTAGTAAGAAAACATTTGAAAGAGGTTTATTTGTATGACGTTGCAACTCGATCTTTTCTAAATAATTGGATTTGTGACTTATAGCGATAGCGCTATTCTTAAAGAAATAACTCAAGATTAAAATAAATAATTAACTGATTCAGTATTAGGAACCATAAATGTACCTTTTTGTTAGGGTGGTATGAAGATTAGCAGTTTCTGTGGCGCCATGGCTTGTCGAAAAGATGATTGCCATCAAATCATAGACTCTATGACTTTGTAGTTTGTTATTGTTGATATTTCGACACTACTACGTAAAGGGCAAGTGTATTTATAATAAACAAGAGGCTAGAAGAACTGGCGCAACTCATTCTTTTACAAGAAAATTGTCGTCGATGTATCATCATCGTCATCAGTTCCATCACAGTATCTCATGCATTATAAAGATTTAAAGAAACTGGGTTTTCCTCAAAAAGTCTTGGGTGGGAGAGATGGGGAAAACAGTCACAGTTGAAGATTTATCTGCTTTTCCGTCTAAATAGAGCGGAAAATTTCTGCACCATCTTAGAATATATGTTATTCATCATGCCACCCTTATTTTCCCTGAAACTGGACATAAGGTTTTGACAGAGCATCTGCTACAGATTTTGAAAAAGATGACGGCGACGGGTCAAAAGTATGTTCTAGTCGCGTATCACTTTAGACATTATTCACATGGCAGACGTCAAGGATTGTAGAAAAGGCTTGAAGTATGATATTCGATGTTTCTCCCCTAGAGCTCATATCCCTAGAGTGAAATTTGGTGGTGGAGGAGCGACATGCAGGCGGCATTTGTTTGGTATAGACCTCTTTATACTTTAGGGTGGTATTACCTCTGAAAGACACATTAGGCAGAAATATAACGACTTTCTTACCGACAGTCTTTGCAAAATTCCTTTACAATCAACCGAACTGGGGGAAAACAGGCTCAGAATACTTCTAGCTATGCCTTACCTTTACAGATAGAGTAGATCATTACAGAAGTTTAGTAATTTTCTGTTTTTCCTTGCAGCGAAAATCAGACTTGAGGCTACCTACCTCCTTTGGATTCATTTTAAAGCAGACGTGTGTAAGGAACTCTAACTCTTTAATGAAAATCAATTTCATACACATTCCGGCGCTGGTGGGAATTAAATTTCTCCTCTCTGTATTCCTGGAACACATCTCGTCGGCAGGGCGAAAGGAGTTATAATAAAAAAGTACGGTCACAGAGGAGTGAATTGAATTTGGACCGTTGTCGCCGCCTTCTAGATGAAAGAAACGCTTTTAGCGGCTTTCTTCGGGACCTTAATCCATTATGTTTTTGTCCTCGGGGACATGAACTGCGAGTGCCGTACCTATTGATTGACTGTGGACTATTCTTGTATGCCCATAGCGTCCCTTGCTAATATAAAAGATTGACCAGAAGCAAGAAGCTAGTAGGCCACCGGTTTATGCCAGCCACACACGCTATTTTCTACCGGAGAGGTCTGCCTGTGCATAATAATTATGATGTTTCTCCAAAATATTTATTTCCGATTTTGCGCCGCCAGTCACTTGCACAGGTTAAAATACCTGCACAAACCAGACCTTATATAATTTCCAGTCTGCCTGCGCCTGCGCAAGTAAAATTGTACTTTTATTATTTTTAGTTTTAGCCATTAGCATTGATTAAGGTATTAAGGGGAAGATGAACAACCACACAGTAAAATCGCGCGCTCGCAGTCTATCTCACTCACTCTAGTCTATCTCACTCACTCTCATAGAAACCACGACACCGTCACCTGGCGCCCTCTGGGCTAATCTCAGAAGCTTCAAAAATTCCTGAATCCTTTATAATAAATATGCCCAATAGATGGAGCAAAGGAGCATCCAGCTATAAAAATACGACCTTGAAGTGCCAATGACCATGGCTGACCCATACCTAACCACCGACGGGTCGGTCGGGATCGTCGGTGAACCTAACATTCGAAAATATGCTTTGTGTTCCAATTCCAAACGATCAGCTGACAGCGGTTGATAACCTTGTTGTCGGTATACCGCCATATGAAATTGAGGACTTTTATTTGTTTTTTACAATTTCTTGGACATTTTCACCATAATTGTTGTTGTGATGTGTTTTTTAAGGAACCTTTTTTGTCAGGTAAGCACATCTGTCAATTAAAATGATGTAATTCATGAGATAATGCATGATGAAAACTTGAATGCATATTGAAAACAGCAAAAAAAAAACGTTTATTCGCCAATTACAGTTATCCCATGAGTTATCACATTCACTAGAGCGATAGTTGTTATAGTCATACTGCATTTTTATCACTTGATACTCCAAAATAATGCATTTCTTACTTGGAAGTTTTATCTGTGAAGTATATAGAAGTAATGAAGTTGTAGTGGCCAACCTTTGGTGGATTATGTTAAAGTAGCAAAAACATCCATCCGTAGGTAATAATTGCTAGTTGTATACCTATGTACATATAGGCAAGTTCAAAAAATGGATCATTTAATACATTCATTTTTTGACATAACCTAAAAGTTGAGTTTCTGGAATAGGTACATTATGACTATTCACTTCTCTATTCGAATAATTTGCGCACTATTTCAAAATGCTCCCTTTTTGTCATTATAGGTGTGGAAAAAATTCTCCAGCTTCCCAAGCATTCGAGACAGAAGAGGCAGACCGATACCAGGAGGCGAAGAGTGTGCTGACTTTACTCCACATACTGTGTATACTAACAGCACCAATAAATGCTCATGTTATCTATCCATATATTTTTTAATAAATGGTGGAGTTAAAATGAATTATTTATTATTATAAGGTATGCTTCTCACACAATCAAAATGAAAATATTTCATATCAATAGCTTATACCCACATTCATACTTTTTTTCCAAATATGTAACATGAAATGGTGTCTAGCTACAGAGAGGTGAAAATATGTATTTCAAATGGCACTTTGCTTAACATAGTGTGATTAATTTGTATCTTATCAAACAGGGTGACTATCTCAAAAACACTCATTGGATGATTGTTAAGTTGCACCATTGATTGTTGCACACACCAGAAGCTAAAGGATTATTGAATGAAAAACTATTAGTTATATTTTCCTATGTATTTATTATATATATATTTCTTTGTTGTATTAAGGCTTGTTCTGAACAGTATATAATTCAGTGTATCGAAGGGCAATGAGTGAAACACCATTCAGTGATGTCAAAATCCCTCTATAATTTACATAAGAGTAATTGTCTGTGCACATATTATAGTTATGTTTATTCAAAACAAATTTCATGTCTGATGTTGCTAACAAATTTGATTTTAAATGATGTTCTTAATAATCACATTACTTCATAATTTTAAACGTTATTATTATAATTAACCATAAACGTATCGATGAGGTAATGAAACAGGATACATTTCAAAAATTTTATTATTCTAAATGATAAACAGTTGCATCTTTCTTTACAATTTTTGTTTCATTTTTAACAACCACAGATAATACATCTCGGGACTGACATGCTGAGTTCAACATTTGCTTTAAAAGCTGTCTTAGACCAGTGCCGAAGCCTTCAAAAATAATAAAAAGTGAAAAAAAATTACAGTAGGATGAAACTCATTAGAAAAGGAGGAGAATATGATAAGAATAAAAGGAAAAATAAATTACGGTCGATTCGAGATCGGGAAGTGGGAGGGGGTGAGCTTTTAAGGGTAGAAAATGGTTTATCTTGATTTCTGGCAAAACTACAAGTCCTATGGAAAAAAGTTGAATGGCAACGATGTAGGTAATAAAAAGATCTACAACTCTTGTGTTATCAATTTTTTCACATAACCTCAAAATTTTGGTGAAAAATTCAAAAAACCAAGTTTTTGGTCCTTTATTTTTATCTTTTTCAAAAAAAATATTTTTTTTACGAAATTTGGTGAATACTTCCCTTATTATGTCCCAAATACACTGTAATTTATTTGATTTAAAATATTTATTTTTTCGCCTTATTTGACCTTAAGATAAAAAATGCACCCCATTTTTCAATCACAAATTCTCGCGTCAAAATATCAGCTTTTTTCAAAAAGTTTGGGAGCCTTTCGTTCGTTGAAATCTCTATTTTCTGATGGTGTAAAAAAAATATACATTACTATAGAAAATCTTCTCAGAAAATGCAAAAAACTGAAAAAAAACTCAAATTCGAAAAATTTGTTTACTCACCATGTACAATTTTGAGCTATTTATTAAAATTTACACTTATTTACTTAAAAAACGTGAGATTTCATGTTACATTGATAAACTAAAAAATTGCAAATTGGAATATCCTACTATAATTAACAAATAAATAAGTTAATATTTAATAAGACATCCACAATATTTTGAAAAAGTTGTAGAATCTTCTTTAAATAATATTTGTACCTGAGTGACATATGGTGAATGTTAGCCCATTGTAAGGTATTTCATGGAGAAGTGGGGGAATTACATTTTCGATGGTTATGGTGGAAGGACAAGTGACAAGCATCTAACAGAAAATTGTGGCTTTTTAAATTTAATTATACCTGGTGACATAATATTAGCAGATAGAGGTTTTTTAATTAGAGACTCAGTTGAAGTTCTAGGAGGTCACTTACATATTCCAGCATTTACAAAAGGTAAGACGCAACTTCACCCAGTAGAGATAGAAACCACTCGTAGTATTGCTAGAGTTAGTCCATCTCAAATTCCCCTTGGTTAGTCTCAATATTTTTTACACAACTGTGCATCATATTCAAATGCATTTATATTGTTCACATAAGTTTATACTAGATATATGTAAATTATATCCTCACAATTACTAGGAATTCTGTGAAACTAACAATGCCTAAACAAAAAATGCAGTTTTTGATAGATGATTCTCATATAATGTAGCTAAATCATACAATAGTGTCCCTAATTATATTAGAAGTAGCTATAAACTATAACATGTTTTTAATGTCTCAGAAATTCTTGTCATTTTGTTATGTATAACAATATGATAGTTCAACTCTGTGTATGCCAACTTTTTTTTTAGAATATGTATATATAGCTTTCTTGTTGGCCGACACTTTTAGGACATGCTTTAAGGAAGAAAAGAACTGCTGCTTTGTGGCTGCAAACTTCACTTAATCCTGCCATACAAGTGCAATGAGCACATGATATAGCACCATCTGACAGTACGATAATCCATACCTGTAGTGGTTTATCATTTCTTCTTTGTGAGTGCATAACCTGTAACAAAATAAGGGCTGTTTTAGTAGGTATAGTTTGCTTTTATGGGCGAAAACAGGATGGATGGTTCTTTCTAATCTCTAAAACTATTTTTTTTGATAGATTGTTCTCGCTTCACATAACAACATGGAAAAATTGACTTGACATAAATATCATGTAACAAGGATATTCTACATTACACATGCTTGTTCTTTTGTATTAATTTTACATAAAATAAAATTATAAAAAAATGTTCAGGCCAATTATTTGTATCACCCAGTAAAACTTTGAGTGAAATAAAGAAGTAGACATGTTTTTTACTTTTTCTGACAAGAAAAAAAAGGAAGGTGTATTCACTAGTGATTCAGCCACTTGAAATTAAGAATACAACAAGCATTTTTTTCTGCATTTTTCTCACCAACTTTTTTTAAACTGAAATTTAGTGAGACCATATGGTTTGTCATGTTCTAAATAGCTGTAATTGCGAGCATCTAGTTTAGTGATCATTGGAATGCTCCATTGATACCTTGGACTGTCAACAAAACAAAACGAAATACCAGAAGTATGGCAGATTTATGCTGTTACTCACACTAATAAACCCACACATTAGCTTGAGCGTTAATACCTTAATCAATGCTTGAGCATAGTATACCTAAAGTGACCATTAATCAGCCACTCGTACATTTTTATAATGATTATGCCATGCCTTGGAACCACTCTTGTCTGTTTGTTGCCAAATTCTTGGGATCAGTAATTCTCAAAAGAAATTCATTTTGCTGCTCAGTTTGCCATAATATTTAGCAAGCTTAAATTGTAACATGAAATTGGAGTTACTGCATTGAGAAATGTTACTGGCATTGGTTTATTGAAAAGTGTTCACAAAGTTTTTGTTTTATTTATTGAAAAATACCTAGTTATTTTGATGCAGTTGGTCAGCTGGTGCTGATTTTGAGTAGGAATAACATTTTTAGAAGGTGTTTTCAATATCCATTTTAGGTATCAACATCGTCCTAATAACCAGAATGAATCACTGGGTTTTTTGAGGCATTCAACATTAGACCATTGAAGAAAAGACTCTTTCTGCTGATGCATTGGTGCTGGGCAGTATATAAGTTCAGTCAAGATACAAAAGCGTTATGTTTGAAATTGTTGTGGTGGAATGCCCCATAGGCTTAAGAAAATGGCAGAGTATGGTAAATTTGCGTATTGCTTCAAGTTTTTAGTGATGTAGATGAGTAATAGAAGGCAATAGTTTGGTTTCAATGGTATAGGCACTTACCTGAATTATACTCATACATACGGTACTGCGTGTCTGACCAAGAATTTCTTTGTATCTGATCTCTGGATATAGTTCTGTTTGAAGTGTTGTTCGCAGACACCTAATTGCTTTGGCAGTGGGTCAGACTTTCCAACATATTGGAACAAATTCACATTGCCACTATTCTTGATCCAAATATCACGTATAGCTGTTGCTTTTGGGAAAGCAAAGAACATCTCTGGATTACGAGTTTTGTTGTTTGGACAGTTATAGTAATAACATCTGTAAACCATTTTGCTTCCCGAAATGGCGAAAAATTCAATACAAACGATGATAAACCGAAATCAATATAATCAATTAATATTTTTTAATCGTGGTTGATCGAAATTTTCCAAATAACATCGGAATATTGAAACAATTGAAATATGACACTGACATCAATATGACAGATGTCAAATTGCCAATTTCAGCGACACCTGGCGGAGATAATACTAAGTAGCGTTGATAGATGGTGGGAAGTAGGGTACTTTATTCGTATCAAAGTCGATGGTTGTTATACTGTCAAAGTTGTATCAGTAGAGGTACATTTGTGCTCATATAGGTGGCGACACTCCAGAAGAAACAAAAATTAGGCGCGAGATCTTAGCATCTGGTGACCCATCTTCCCCTTAATACCTTAATCAATGCCATTAGCTTCTTATTCAAAATAGGATGTCCGTTGACCGATGAAAGAAAGACCTAGCGGTATGTTGCATCCGAACATTGCCTTGCCTATTATAGAAACCAAGGGACTTAGAATTTTCTGATGTATACATACAAGTACTGGTTTAGATTGTTGTAATGTGGAGTAATATGTGAAAATTATGGAATTGATTTTGATGAAACCCTGATACAGTATTGTTACCGTGGCAAAGTTGGAATACGTGTATGGTTTTTAGATATCGTGTCAGTGGTGGCAGCAAAAATTAAAAAAGCTAAGCACATAAAGCCAGCTCAAACTTCGTTTTAACGTCTTTTTGCCTTTTTGGGGTTCCTCATCATTTTCTGCTTTTTCCTTGGGGGGGGAGAATGAGGTGGTTGGAGGGTGGGATGTTGTATAACTGAAAAGCTTTTCGTATTCATAAGAGGCTCTCCATTCACATACGCAAAAAGAACTTAGCGGCATAATACACTTATCTAGGTCCATCGGAATATTGTCTGCCAATTACAGAAACCAAGGGATATAATTTTCTGACGTATACGTAAGACTATTGCTTTAGATCGTTATGTGTTGTGTAACCTGGAATAATTTTATGAAATTTCTGCACAGCATTATTACCGTGGTGCGGATGGAAAATTCGTATATGTTTTTACTTCCCACACGGATAGGTGGGGGGAGTATTGTGATCGCGAAAATTTGATTTGAGATAATACGCTTTTTGGGTGTTTTATCTTGTCCACATATAACGAAAACCTACGCCACTCATTCCCGACGGTATGTCTGTCTGTCTGCCTGTCTGTCTGTCTGTCTGTGCGCGTTCTTCTAGCCTCGTAATCTCAGCAATGGCTACATGGATTGTGGTTAAATTTGGGTACCGGTATGCTATAGGGTCCTAGTAGGTAATGCTGCTATAATTTTGAAAAGTACGTTGGCGTCCGAGTAATTAGCAAAAAACAAAATGTTTTAAATACCCCTCAAACTTCGTTTTTACGCGTTTTAGGACTTCCTGATCATTTTTTAATTTTTTTTTGGTGGGGGTCAAATTCGGGTGGTTGGGGGGTGGAGGGTTGTGAAATTCAAAAATTTGTTGTATCCATCATAGCGTGTCCATTGACCTATGAAAGAGAATCCCAGCAGTATAATACCCTTTTTAGGTCCAACCGACCGGCGACCGTTGACTTACAGAAACCAAGGGACTTAGAACTTCCTGATGTGTACATACGAATATTGCTTTAGATAGTCCTGTATTGAGTATAACGTGGAAATTATGGAATTGACTTTGATGAAACTTTGCCACAGCATTATTATCGTTCCAAGGATGGAAACGCGTATGATTTTTGGAAATCGTGTCAGTGGCGGCGCAGCAACAATAAAAAAACTAAAAGTTTAAAAACAGCTCAAACTTCGTTTTTAGGCATTTTAGGGGTTCCTGATCATTTTCTGTTTTTTTTTTTTGGATGGGGATGAAATTGGGGTGGTTGTGTGGTGGAGGGTTGCAAAACTAAAAAAAATTTTTTACGGATAATAAACTGTCCATTGACCTGCGAAAGAAGGACCTAGCGAAATAATACACTTCTTTCGGTCCATCGGAACATTGCCTTGCCTATTACAGATACTACGAAACTTTTTATGTTTTTAGAAATCATGTCAGTGGCGGCGCAGCAATAACAAAAAAACTAAAAATATAAAAAATAGCGCAAACTTCGTTTTTTAGGCAATATGGGGGTTCATGTGCGTTTCATTTCATCCAGTTGAAGCTCGCAGAGTAAAAACTATGTCGTTCTAGTTCCTACGGAGAGAGTTGCAACAAATTATTTACCACAATTTTTGTATTGGATGTTTTTTGAGGGCAAGCGAGCGATGACTTGGTTGCAAAAGATATCTAACTATAGCTTCATGCAACGGGAAAATGATAAAATGATGTCAATGATGTGTGGGAAATACTGGGTCAATCAACTTGACTCCATTTTTTAGAAATTGTATCAGTGACGGCGCAGCTATAACAAAAACATAAAAATAGAGAAATAGCTGAACCTTCGATTTAGGCGATTTGGGGGTACCCGACTGTTTCGTTTCAGGTAGTTGAAGCTTGCAGATTAAAAACTGTGTCGTCGTAGTTCCTGCAGAGAGAGATGCCAGAAAGTATTTACGGGAGTTTTTGTGTCGATGGTTTTTTGAGGGTGGGCGGGCGATGATTTGATTGAAAGGGGACATCAGACTATAGCTTCATGCAATGGGTAAGTAATAAAATAATATCACCGTTATGTGTAGGAAGTACTGAGTCAATCCGCTTCACTCCATTTTTTTGCAACGTAGGTGAATAGACGTAGACACGTACTATCAACATCTTCCTACGTTACGGAGGAGTGAACTAGTGGATGAGAATTTAAATAAAAAGCAATCATTTTGTAATAGACACCTACATTCAAATGCAAAGATTCTTGATACTATGTTCTGATTTTTGACATACGATCACAAAACATCTAATTGCAGGTAGGCAGTTGTTTTGGATAAAAAAAATCATCGTGTCCACGTTAAAATGTATTACAGCTGTATGAGATATGTACATCCATATTTATGGTTTTTGATAAATCATGGTTAAATTGCAAAAATCAATCTTTTTTTCGCAGCATCTTTCGGTAAAGTTTTTGAATAACCTTGTTAAAAGGAAAGTAGTAACTATTAAAAAGACGATCATCTTGACATTTTGTGAATTAATATACATCAATAATGACTAATTTTACAATTATTGTTAATCGTTTTGAAAGTAAATATTATAAATAATACATAATACCTGGAGATTGTCCTCCTTTGCAAGCACAGTCATGTCGGACCCATATTTTCCGGAGGCTTATTCTACTTTAGGCCTATGTAGTAAACGATTTAAAAACTGGCTATTGCTTCCAAAAAAATCTACATACATGCTTTAGAAAAAGTGCTTGATGTACTTTCTAACCAGGGAGCAGAGGATAAGTTTCAGGTATCAGAAGCAATTGGGCAGAGTTTTTTCCACTTAATAGAGCATTGCTAAAATCTCTTCAGTGACTAGCAATCATTCAGGCAGTTTAAGCCAATGACAGTTTTTACGCTACATTCGAATACACCTCTCCACTTTGTAGCAAAACTGGGGAAATCGTCTGGGAGACTGAGAATGGAAACAAAGGAGTAGATAAAATAATCACATCTTCTTTAACTACACTTATAACATAACAATCTGATTGGAGGACGAGAGCTCTTACTACAAGTAAGGAAAAGAAGATAATCTCCTTAAAATAGTTACTACGATATTCACTCGAATGACTCAAAGCTATTTTAGGATATCCCAACAGCTTAAAGACAAAAATGCAAACTTGAGCTCGGGTACTGGTTTGTAATCAGCAACTTAAAATCGAATAGGAATACAGTAAATTTTATTGGTTTTATAGATTATACAACCCCTTTGTGCTAACCCAACAAAAAACAAGAAAACATTGAAAAACACATGATGATGTTTGAAATTTGTGACAAGGTAGATATGTCAATAGGTCTAATTTGATACTTTAACTATACGATTTTTGAATATAACGTTTCGATTGATCTACTACCAGGTTACCTGAAGACGATTGAAGAAAGTAGATCAATTGAAACGTTGCGTTGTACTCAAAACTTTATAAACAATATATGTCCGTAACGCCTTATGAACACAATAGATTCCGCAAAAATTGATCTACATCGTTTTTACTGCTAATTTTGATACATACGCTGTTGATACTCATACTCTACAAACATACCTATACAGGATGTTCTATGACGAGTGGAAGATACTTTAGGAGAAGACTTCACAGCTCATTTCCAACAAACAAGATCATATAAAGTAGAGTCCTATTTTCAACTGTTTCAGATATAAATTGAATTTTAGATATGTTCATTAAAATGCAGGCCTCCTAACGAAACTGTAATAAAACAAAGATGTTATTGCCGGATTTTTTAATTTTTTGTATTGGTCTTTAGAAAATATGCCATCACGTCGTTATAGACTGAAAGAAAGTGATGTGATCATGTATAAAACACTTCGCGAAATAGTGTCAAAATCAGCGTCTGTTGAAAAGTGACTTAAAGCAGCGTTACACAAAAATTAATTTGTCTTGAAGAATCACCAAAGAAACAAGCGTGCACTTTACGGTATGGGTCTATGTTTTCGTTGGTACCACAAGCCTGTTGCAAATGTGGTAAAAATAGGCAATAGTATTGCATGAAACTCTAGGAGCGACCTGCGAGAGTACATTTCAACAGACCTTGCTATCGGATTCTTGGATTTTGTTATAGATACTTGAACAATATGCTATTACATCATGATAAGTTATAAAAAGTGATCGGTTATTCAAAAGTTCTGTATAGAGGCTCAAAATTGCATAATTTTAGAAGAAAGCATCAAGCTGTAATTTATAATGGATTTATCTGAAAAAGGCGCTAGGCAAGCAAGCAGAACATGCAGGCTATGTTATAAAGTATCTTGAATCCTTGGTTTTTTAGTTATGTATGGACTTATCCGTTCAAAGAATCGTACTTAAAAAAAGTTACATCTTCGGCGTCGACATGAAGCATAAATCGACAAAAATTAATTCTTCTGACATGATCATCTTCCTTTATAATGTATACTGGCATGTACTGGTACGCATACAGACCAGTTGTTTGCACATTGAACCACACCTTTCATTGTGAAATACCGTATTGACGCAAATTTGCAACAGCGTAGGTGGATGCTGTAGGATTTTGTTTATAATTTCGGAAAATTTGGTCCTCGCCTTCGGGATTATTATAGACGATGCCCACGGATATAACTGGATGTCGCTGCAAGTCTCCTGTCTCGCGTAGTCAAAAAAGGCAAAAGTCAAGAAGTCAGAAAAAAACACTTTGGTTGGACTGATTGCGATGAGGGTATCGCCGTTTGTATTCCTCGCGAGCACCTGCCTCGAGTCCATTGCAAGAAAAGTATACCAACACAATGCCGGCATATTCTTCATTTGTAAACGTAATGACCACTAGTGAACACACTGTAAATTGATCATCGCTAAATCTGACTGTAGATGATTTCCGTGCACGCGTGAATGAACAACGACGCAGTTGCACGTTTTAAAAGTAGACACGCAGCTGTCGCAAGCCAATGAATCTTGAGCTGCTCAGGCGTGCGTTCATTGTTGCCAATCTCCAACACTATCCACTAAAAATATCATGTTTAATCCTATATATACTTTCTTCTAGTCAATAATGACGTGACAGCATATTTTCTAAGAACTAATACTAAAAATTCAAAAATCCGACAGTAAAAATTTGATTCCGTTAGGAGGTCTGCATTTTAACGAAAATACCTAAAATTCAATCTATCTCTGAAGCAGTTCAAAATCGGACCCCACTTTATCAGACTTTTTTGTTGGAAATAAGCTACGTATACAGTCTTCTCGTAAAGTTTTTTCCACTTGCCATAGAACAGCCTGTATATCATACATATCTCGGAGTCCGTACAATACTGTGTATTCCAGAACACAACAGTCTAAGCGAGTCAGTCAGAATAAGGAGTTAAATATAAGATAAAAGCTCTGAAATCCATGCACACTTTATGTATACACCTAGTACTCAGACAAATGCCGCATTATAGTCCTCTTGAAGCCTACGCTCTGCTAAACGTAAGTGCACTGAATGTACATTAAAATGTCTGGATTTGTCTCGTCAGGCACTTCTATGTCACAAAGGGTATACAGATTCAACCAGCTTGCATTTATTCATTTTAATGATGCAAGTTTTTACAGGGTACCGTGCCACAGAGGTGCCTTAACTGTAGCATAAAATAACTCAGTAACGTCAAGAAGTGTTTTTATTAGGTTAGCACAAAGGGGTCATATAATCCATCCTATTTGATTTTAAGCTGCCTAATATGGATCAATTCCACAGATCAAGTTTGCGTTTCAAACTTTTCGGCTTTTGAGAGATCCGAAGACAGCTTTGTTTCGAGCAAGTGAATATCGTTGTCACTGTTTTAGGTAGAATCTTCCTTCCCTCACTTGTAGCAAGGCCTCCAACCAGCTTTTGTATGCAGCACTTCTGCGTAAGATTTCGTCTTACAGCCTAATCAAGTGGCTTTTCGTATTGGTGCGTAAGAACTGACCTGGTTACATTTAGTAGACATAACAACTAGGCAAACTGATCAACTGAATAAGGGAAAAGTTTCTCGCAAGTCGCGCTCAAGATACACGGTGAATCGTATAAGTGCATACATGCCCTAGTTTAATTAAGTTTAATTTAGTTTTGTTTGCTATATATAAATATTTATGCAAAGTAGATATAACAGACTGTCGTCTGTGGAAAGTATAACCTTGTGTACGGCCATCAACCAAGTGACATGCACGATGGATTTGGTGTTGGATATATCACTTGTTATTTTCCTATTCTACACTTGTGGGCACGATGGTTGTACACTCCTAAAACTGATCATAATGCTGCGAGTGTATATTATTATTATAATTATGTCGGACTGTAATTTAAGAGGATTCGAAATTGATTTCACATACGACCTAATTTAGCACACTTTTGAGTTATTATTTTACCTACTCCTCAGTTCCCCTTGTCAGTTCCCCAGACAATTTCCCCAGTCTTAGTCCAAACTGGAGAGGTATATTTGAATATAGTATTAAAATTGTCATTGGCTTAAATTAGCTGCACAGTTGCTAATCACTGAGTAGATTTCAGCAATGCTCTATTGAGTGGAAGCAACTGTGCCCAGTTTCTTCTGATCTCTGATACTTATCTTTTCCGTACTTCTTGTTAAAAAATATGACTAGCGCTTTCTCTAATGCATGTATGTCGATTATTTTGAAAATGGTATCTAATAATTGGAATACTTTGGAAGCATTAGCCATTATTTTAAATCGTTTACAGCAAAGTCCAAAAATGGAATAAGCCTCCAGATAATAAGGGCCAATCATGATTGTGTTTGCAAAAGAGGACAACCAACAATGTTGACCTCTTATGCGAACTATAGAGCTGTTCTGGTAAAGGCAACAAAGTTTAAGATTGTGTAAAATTTGTACAGATAAATGCGTCCTTTTCAGGGCTCATAACAATAATCTATCAGATTCGTTTTCACGCTGCGGAAATGGAAGCTTGTACACTACGAGTTGATCTCTCGAAACCCCAAGATTAATGTTCGCGGATGCATTGAATCGTAACTTGTTTGGTAAATATAAGGCAATATTGGAGGAACAGCTCATTTTTGTTTCCAGAAAGATATTGTTGTTAGTGTTTATATTATGCTACGTTTCTGTTTAGTTTTTTGCTCGGATTTTTGTGTTACCGATGAGGCATTTTACCTGCCAATTAATGCAGTGGTCACTTTCAGTTTATCGTAGTTAATTCTAGACTGTTAAATCCTAAAAGCTGCATTCATAATAATGTGCCACGTTCAGGATTTACCACTTTAAAATTAACAAAGATAAACAGAAAGTACACTACTGGACTATCTGGCAGGTGCATGCTTAATCGATAAAACAGGAATGCAAACAAGACACTAAACATAATTAGACTAGGTACGTCTTGTTACGTAAGCCCAGATTTACAGTTTATATTTTCTATCTCGCTTATTTTTCAGTTTTCTTAAAAAAGTCATTTAAAAAAGTTTGACGACTTCTAGTCACAGTTAAAAAAAGTATGAACTTGAGACTCACCCTGTATATAATAAGGTGCGTCCAAGTGCGTCCTTTTGAAATATTTGTCCTTAAAAGTCAATGGTACATGTCTGTTGATAGTGTTGATATACCCCATACGTCACTACTTGAGAGGCATCATGTTAGTTGCTTGGCAGCTAGACACATAATCCAGTCTGTGATAATGTCATTCAAATTAATCAATATCTTAGCTGATCGTTCTATTATTTCTAGTCAACTAACATTCAATAGTATAGAATAGTGTCTCGATAGAAGGTCACATTTTACCTTCCCACTGCACGTACCAACTACTAGTATTTCTACCCACAGTTCACAATGTGTAAAAACTGTAACCTCATAAGTAGCCAGCTTAACATATTTCGTTGTTAAATATCGAGTATAAAAAAACCTCCTGAAATAAGCCCATTTTCGTAAAAAACTGCTATTGGTCATGATACCATATGTATTTTTATTTCTGTTTGGCATTATAGCTTCACACTCAAAGTGGTGTTGGGTACAGCAATGAGGAAAATAAAATTAACGTAAAGAGGAAGAAAATCTTGGGGATGTCTGCAAGGGGGAAGAGGTTGAGGAGCAGAAATATTGAAAGATGATAACCCGAGCGATGCGTATTTCTGCTAATTGGCTTCATCAAGCCCAAATGGATGTCATATGCCCGCATCTAGATAATCTAGATAAGGTCACATAACATAACATTTGGTTTCGGGTGTATCCTGACGAGTCAAGGTTAGAAAAAACACACAGCCAGAAGCCACCCACAAGAACAAGCTAGCACATTTGTGGCTTGGGCCAGCAGATCTCCTTTTTTGAGACAGTTAGCTTCTACCTCTTTGCGGACATCCCCAAGATTTTCTTTGTCTCTACATTTTGTGATCCGCCGACTACCTTTCTTTATAGTTTTCCTTTGGAAGCTGTAGAAGTCTTTCTGCAGGTAGCTATAGCTGGCCTCCGTGGCGATATTGATTGTCGTCAGAAAAAGGAGACCTGTTGGCCGAAGCCGCAAATGTGCTATCTGGTTCTAGTCGGTGGCTTCTGGCTGTGTGTTTTTTCCATTCATGACTCCTGAGGTTATACCCGAAACCAAATCTTATGTGCTTTATCTACATGTGGGCATATGATATCCATTTAGGCCTGATGAAGCCAATTAGCAGAAATACGTATCGCTCAGGTTACTACCCTTCAATTTTTCTGCTCCCTAACCACTTCCTCTTTGCAGACAATCTCAAGATTTTCTTCCACTTTACATTTTGTGATCCGCACGACTACCTATCTTTATAATAAAATTAGTTGGGTGTTTCGTGAAGCACACACCACAAAGGAACATTATCTTACGTTCTAACTTATTACTAATTATTATAATTAATTGATCAATCGACTTACCTGGAAGGAAGGTTGATCATAATTATATGAGCAGTCTCGTCGAAATATTACAAAACACCCTGTAGTAGCAGTTTGCTGTACGAAACAATACGACGTTTAAAGAGCTGAAACAAAAAACATAAACACCACATTTCTTACCTAGGCGAACGGCGCTACTTCGATTCTCACTGGTTGAAAGTATCGTCAGGTTGACCCAATAGGGTCGGGCAAAGAGCATTATGAAAGATTATGCACGAGGGTGGGGTTTTGTAATATTTCGACGAGACTGCTCATATAATTATGATCAACCTTCCTTCCAGGTAAGTCGATTGATCAATTAATTATATTTCGCAGTCTCGTCTCATATTACAAAACACCCTGTAGATGTTTAAAGAACATTTAGGGTCAACCTGGAGCTGATTCTCTGGAAGGTGTGAAACTAAATAATCGAGACAGGTACCCCAACTCTTTTATATTGCTTTAGATAACTATTTTTATGAACAATTTATATATTTATTAACGCTTAAACTAATTCAAATTATTCAATCCATATTCACTCCTGCACCCTTAAAAACTGCTTTAGCAAAGGTCTCTGGTGCAGAATGAATAGGTCTTTTATAGAAAGAACAAAAAACACTGGACTTATCCGACCAGCCAGCTGCCTTCCTAATAACATCAATATTCACCCCAGCTCTATCTGCTGAAGATACAGCCGCATGTTTAATACTATACCCTGAATATAGATTTGTATTTATACCACTCTGTCTTAAAACCGACTTAATCCAACGGCTGATTGTTTGAGAGGATGCAGCCCGAAAAGGCTTTTTAATCGTTATGATAAGTGTGTTTAAGCCGACTGGTCGGATAGCTTTAGTTTTCTCTATATACAATTCTATCGTAGATGCAAGACATAAGGCCGGTTTTTCTGAAAAGTATGGAATATATAAAACTGGCTGTAGGCTGTTCCTACCCGATGTCTTGATTTTATCTTCTATAAAAATCTCTACATATTCCGCACATTTAACAATATTACTAATTTTAATTTTAGTTAATGTCTGCATTCTATGAGCGGTGGTTAGCGCTAACAATACTACCAATTTTAAAGTTAGATCCCTTAGACTCAGTGAATCTAGAGGATACAAGGTCTCCAAGTAATTTAGCACTGGGTGCGGGTCCCGTGTACTAGAGTACCTAGCTTTTGGAGGCCGGATATTCCTAAGCCCTTTCAAAAACCTGTTAACCATTTTTTCACTATCTTTCGACATTTGTAATACTAAGGCCAATGCTGACTTATAACTATTAACTACTGAAAATGAACAACCTTCTTCAAATTTTAATTTTAAGAAACATATAATATTCTCCAATACACCCATATACGGATCCACCTGTTTATTTAAGCAAAAATACCACCAGGCCTTATAGGCACAATCATATTGTTTGAGAGTTTGTTCACTTATTGAGGCGAGAATGCCTGCTATTCCCTCCTCTGGAAATGACCTTCTTGCATAGGTCTCCCTGATATAATCCCTGCAACCAGGGTAAGGGATTTCCACAGGGGATGGGGTTGCCTGGAAGGAGAAGTTAACAGATTTTCATCTGGCCCCATAGTAAAAGTATCAGAAATTAGCATTTGCTGGAATGTCGGATACCACACTTGGCCTGGCCAGTCTGGCACAATCAAAATTCCTTGCGCGTTGTCGTCTCTAACTTTTTTCAACACTTTTGATATTAAGGAAAAGGGCGGAAATGCATAAAACGAGGTTCTCCCAAGAAAAGGTGAATGCATCTACCAACTCTGCATGCGAATCTGGCTTCCAGGAGACAAATTGATGACATTTTTTGTTATGTTTAGTGGCAAATAAATCTATAGTAGGTTGATAAAAAAAATTGATAATTTTATTGAAACATTCTTCGGATAATTCATATTCTGTTTCATTGTAACCTCTTCTTGATTCCTGATCAGCTATGACATTTTCCTTTGTATTAATATAAGATGCAAAAACATATAGATTTTTCTTTTCACAGTAATCCCATATCTCTTTTGTAACCTGATTAAGATTTTCAAATTTAACACCTCCCATGCGGTTTATATAGCTTATCGCTGTAGTGTTGTCTAATCGTAAAAGTACATTAATGCCATTTCTAGTCTGAGTGAAAAATTTTAAACATTTAAAGGCACCCAATAATTCCAATTGATTTATATGATTTTGCATCTCCTCAAACCCCCAAAGGCCATTGATCCTTTCATCTCTGCATATTCCACCCCATCCCACTAAGGAGGCATCAGAAAAAATTTCCAACTCATATTTCATTTGTCTTAGGGAAAAACTACCATTTTCCAAATGAGAGAGCCACCAATTAATTTCCGAAATTACTTCAGCTGTAACTACCATTTCCTTATTATAGTTGCCCTTCGAATTTAGGAGGGCTAGAAATTTCGCTCGTTCTAGTACTTTTGTATGAGCCCAGCCATACTTTATTGCTGGACATGCCGCCACTAACATTCCTAATACCTGGGCAAATAATTTTATCTTACAACGCTTCTTTTTAAAAATTTTTAAGCATGCATTCTTTATTCTAAGAATTCTCTCTTGAGGCAAGGATATAACCATATCAGCAGTATTGAAATTGAATCCTAAATATTTACACAAACGCGAAGGGCACAATACGCTTTTTTTATAATTTATCACACAACCTAAAAATTTTAACACTTTCAAGACTCTATTCACCTTTTCTTGACACTCTACTTTTTCTTTGCCAATAACCAGTAAATCATCTAAATACATTATCACTATAATTCCTTCTGATCTCAATTTCCTAATTACTGGCTTGAATATTTTTGTGAAAATATAAGGCGCTGTGCATAAGCCCATTGGCATGCAGTTAAACTCATAAAAGGTTTTGTTATATTGAAATCTTAGAAATTTCCTTGAGCTACTCTCTATGTTTATCAAAAAATATGCGTCCTTTAAATCAATTTTTGCCATATAATAGTTGTCAAATAATAGATTTTTTACACTTCTATAATCGTCTAACTTAAAATGTGGGGGAGTTAAATATCTATTTAATTTTTTTAGATTAAGGATGAATCGTTTTGAACCACTACTTCTCTTGATTAAAAAATAAGTTGACAAAAAACCACTTCTGGTATGTTTACATTTTGAAATAACTCCTTCACTTAACATTTCCTTAATTTTGATATGCATCTCAATTTTGTCTTTATGATCAACGTTAACCTTGGGAGGATGTTTCTGAAAGGGAACCTTCTTGAAATGAAGTTTGACGTCTTTCACCCAATTAATAATAATCTGGTTAGAGGTTGTTAAGTTCCAGTTATCAACAAATCTAGCCAGCCTACCAGCCAAGCCTACCTCGGTGTCTATCTGGGGCCCCGATGGTATTTGTTCTTCCATTGCGCTGCTCCGCTCCTGCTCCTCACCCCCTCCTCCTTTTTCTTCTTCTTGTTGGTCTGGCGCTTCCAGTTTAAATGGTACGAGCTAGCCTGTCTTGCAACCGCTTGGCCTTGCCTTACATAGCTTGTGCCAGGCTGTTGATTATTTGTCTGTGGCAGGTTCCTGAATGCCGGCTTTTTAAGCTGCATTCCCAACTTGTGCAATTCTTGTGAATTTTTCACTGACTGGGAGAAATTTTCTCCAAACAGATGTGTATCAATTGCACAATTCTCAGACACCTTCTTAATTGCAGGAGTTAAAGAATTTGACAATACGAATTTTCGGTGCACCGATATGGTATGATGCAAGTCTGTGATTAGTTTGGTCAAATCTATCATTCGCTGCAACAGTTCTTTCGAGGTGTCTCCTTGAGCTATAAAATGCTCAATTGGGGCAACGGCAGCGCCTACACTAGCCCTCATTTGTTCTTGAATATGACAGAAAAAATTATCTTGTCTAATCGTGAAGTCCTGTAACCCGACTGATATCTCCTCATTGAGTTTCGGTGGACATAAAGCCAGGCAATTTTCTATTGTCGGGTACTTCTCTATAAGCTCCCGTCTCAAATCCTTATTTAGGCCATTCTTTAAAATTGATGTCCAATGTGAGGCAGTATCATTATTTACTGCCGGACCTGTTTTAGCAGAGTTCATAGGGTCTTCTCCTAGAATTTCTTTGAGAATGACCCTATCATTTATGAGCTCATCTTGATTGGTCGGGGTGTCTTGCTGGTCTTCAACTTCCATACACTCTTGGTCTGACAATGAGTCTGACTCAGTAGCCGAACCTAATATAGAGAAATTTTATGTGACATGTCTCTTTCCTTTACAGTATCATTACATTATTCATAATTATATGCAAAGAACTTTCATCACAATGAGTGAGAAATGTTAAAACATATGCATGACACACAGGCTACTGCAGAACAAGCAAATAACATGACCACAATGAGTGTTTAGAAGGTGCACACAATAAGTGGCTGTCCAATGACTGAAAACTTGCCAAAAATAACAAAAAATAGAATAACTTGAAACATCCACAATGAGTGGCTACATAGTGCATACAATGAGTAGCTAGTTAGCTTTGCACACAATAAGTGGCTAATTATTGCACTTGATAATAGGCAAACAAATTCTAATACCCAATAAGTGTAATAAATTTGTTATACCAGGTAGTATTATTCTTTCCACAACCACATTTTATTGTAACGGACTTAAAAATGAACACTTACTCGAACTACTACTGCTATCCTCACATTCTCTTAGCATGGCACTTAACAGTTTCTTCACTTTTCTAGCCCTTCTGTGTTTTCTACTATGTTTTCCCATCTTTTCACGCGCACGCACACCCGAAACCAAAAGGCGAGAACTCTACGTCTATACCGCTTCATACGACAAACCACAGTGAGAATCGAAGTAGCGCCGTTCGCCTAGGTAAGAAATGTGGTGTTTATGTTTTTTGTTTCAGCTCTTTAAACGTCGTATTGTTTCGTACAGCAAACTGCTACTACAGGGTGTTTTGTAATATGAGACGAGACTGCGAAATATAATTCCTGTATATTGGCGTGGAAAGTATAAGCGTGATAAGTTATGCAGGACTAGCTGTATGATATATTATGAACAGCCTCGCACGTCATTTCAAAATATCTCTAACGCAATACGTATTGCATTCTAAAATGTAATAAATGTCAGATGGCAGATGGGATGTATATGTAAAATGGTCTATCCTCTTTCCATATTAAATTCTTTTGCAAGCTACATAGAAATGAAGTTCCCATCGGGATGCCTTTACTCGTTATGTTACAATTTGAATTTTGCTTTTGTGACTTTAATTGCTTACCCATTGGAATTTGCCTTGTTGGAGCATAATAATTTATCGTCACATTACTGCGAAAAGTCACTAACTGGCTTTTTGTGGAAAAACTAACTAACTGCATCTTACACTTTAGTTTCATTGTATCTTTGAGTTTTAGAAGTCACTAACTGTCTACATATATCAGATCAGATTATATCTATATATTAAAACTCATCAACAAAATAGAAACTAAAAATTGTAATACGAAAGGTTCTTAAGTACCTTAATGACTTCTCGCATAAACGATTCATACATGTTTGAACGGGGCGCGCGAATGCAAAAACTCACTAACAGCAACCTATTTGAAGCTTGTAAACAAAGTAGATGTTTCAGACGGTCAGTTTGGGACTGCCATAACCATTTCGATGCTACTTATTCTCATCTAGCTGACGCGCCGTTTTTCGTGATTTGTTCTGATTGGTCGGTGCCGCCTTCTGCTGAGTGTGTCAGTTTTTGACGACATGCCGTTCTTCGCGGCTTGTTCTGACCGGTCGCTGTTGTGTTTTAGTTCAGTGATGTCGCGCGTCGGTCCTTACTGACGATGACGTGGCTGTTCGATACCCACTTCGTTACACGTTTGTGTCCAAGTTTGTTTTGTCGAATTTTATTTTTCCTAAGTTTCCTGTTAGGGGCGGCTATTTTGATGTAATTTCCACAGTAGGCTTGCTGTACACGTTTTTGTTCCAGGCGATATAAGCAGCTTCTTCGAATTTCCGACTATACCATTGAAGTTCTTTACTTAGCGTCTGCCCAAATAATTTTGTACTGCTCGGATACAAAATCACCTATGCGCCGAGCATTTTAAAATTACCTATTCGGATAGACGCTAAGGTTATTGACAAAGAATGTCACTGGTAACGCCAGATATAAGGCCGCCTAATCTAATCCACAAAATCTGCACTCCCCCGCCTCCGACGATAACAATTAAAAAGGTAGCAACCCTAATCTGGACCACCCCCAAAACTACATTATGGCGTGACGATTCCGTGATTAGTCCCTCCATACCAAAAAAGAACTAAATCCTGGATTAGTATTGCTAAAAAGGAAGATCTATTAAAACTATGTCGCAAGAATATTATACCAGAAGAGCTGGTATCAGTCATTCGCAGCCTCCAATAACGTGTCAGATCACACTACGGAACCTGCCCAAGAGGGCGACGAACAAGAAGAATAAGCCGTTTCCCTTTCTACAGACATTATGTCTTATTTAGATTATAATATTGCCCGTGGGCGAATAAATAACTAGTTCCACAAAGCTTTTTTTACTGCAAAAAGTCACCAACTGAGTTTGTTTATTTTTATTATACTTTAGAGAGAATAAACCTTAATTTTTGCTACTAAAATTAATTTGGCATTTTATTAGCAGAACGCAGGAACACAGCTTGCGTGAAGAAAAACAAAAACTGATTTAATAAATAGAAAACAAACTTCAAGCTGAAATATCTCGAAAGTCAATAAATGTTTGTTAGTGAATTTTCGCAGGAATATGACGGTATGTTCCAACTTGGATTCCTTAAGTCAAATTTAAGTCAGCATACCTATTTTTTAAGTCACCAACAGTGCCTGCAATTTTTGTACCTTTTTCAGCTAGTCGCTTACGTTTAGCATATGTCTGTAACTTTAACATTAATGTTTACTCATAAGTTTTCCTTCGCTTGTCCTCGATATAATTATACGTTGTAGTTTCCGTGAAATCTACTTGTTAGCACGATGTTCCTAAAAATAACAAACGAATAACCCCATCTCTATTTCATCCGCCTACCCTAGACGGTACTGCTACCACTCAGTCCGTTTTTCGTGCTTGTCGGTAGTACATGTTCCGCAATTTATAAACTGTTTAGGTGTTTCGCAATAAAAATATGTCGAAAAGGAGAGTGTGCGTGCTCTACATAAGGAAATCAAGAGGCGTATGAGGAAGCTACTACAAATCCAGTGTGAAAAGAATTAGGTTTGCCTGTCGTCAGACTGTTCATCCGAGTCATCAGGTAGGCCTTAAATTTGCAGACAAATATACTCTTTTTAGGTACGGAGGAATCACTATAGAGTTAATGCAGCAACCTCCCGTAAATACATACGCATCACTGCGGTCGCAGTGTGGTGCATATTCATTCCCACTTAAGATAACGTTCGTTGTCTTTTTAGCATAAATAGAGTCGTTCGATTCTATTTAATGTGAGGTAGTAGAATTCATATGCATGGTAGCATAATATTTCCAGAAACTCAATAAATAAAGTCGTTCGATTTTATTTATTTACGACCTTGTATTGGCTCGGCATTTTTTGCTAAACAAGAACAGAATTAACGTTCGTTAGTTCTGGCCAAAAGATCGAGTTGGGAGATGTGGGGAAATTATTTCTTTGTTCATATGTTGATCCTGTTTTTTTTTATGGATTAATGTGCGTTGGTCCAAAAAACAGTTGAGCAGAAGGAACACTTCGTAGGAAAGATAAGATTAGCATGCGCTAGTCTTTATTCCTTTTTGTAATAAGTAATAAGCAGAAGGCATCTATTCTTCGAACAATTCTTCGAAGCTGGTGTGTTCCTGTTCCAATCTCAGACTCAACGACAGATCAGAAAAGGCGAAGGCAAAGGCAGAGGCAAAAAGTATCCCACGGCTTGTTTAGACCAACAAGCATGTACGCTTCATGCCTCAAAGCCGGAGCCGTTTTTTTTACTACCTCGGTTTCAAACCAAACTTTGAAGATAAGGTAGGTAAGCCAATTCATGACGAAATATCATTTCGTTCGAGAAGTTTTTTGCAGAAATGGCTGACAAAGAATCAAAGAGAGGAATTTTTGGGAGAATATAAAGCGCCGAGTAACTGTAAAGCATTACCTTCTCCTCAAATTGGTGACGAAATTATTCACTGTAAAAAAAAAGAAAGACAATGATCATTATAGATTCCTAAGTCACTTACAACAACAAATAGCTGTAGGGTTAGGTGCATAGGTGCAGTCGCAAATGTTATAGAAGCATTAATGTTTCTGCAGGAACAATTAAGCAACCTCATACTTCCAGCTGATGCTTACCAGCTATTTTGCTAACGTGCATTATTCGTTCGTTACACCGTCAATTCAGTTCCTCGTCAGAATTCAGATTGTACTGAAGGTTAAAAACCTGGTAGTCCCCTGCTAACTTAGCTACAACCTCAGCGGGATATACAATCGTTGTTACTGAAACTGCAATCTCCCTCAACTCAAATTCAAGAGAAGGAGGAGAGAAGGGGGAGAGTAAGTCGGGTCATCCACCATCAGCACATTGGAAGAAAGAAGCCAGCTAATGCTACAAACAAAGTCATACAAAGTGTATACATGTATATACTACTTAAGCTGGCAACCTATCTAAATAGGTATTTGCAAAATTGGAAAACCAGGAAGTCTTAGTATGTGTATTATCGACTCTTTTTTTTTGTAAAAAAAACCAGAGTTGTTGTTTACACGTTTATTCGTACTAACACAACAACCACTCATACATACTGACTGCGCGCCTAACGCTCGGACGCCAGTCGTCAAGTAGATAGTGCTTACTCACTATAGACTGAAGTGATATATATTCCTTTTCAATTTGTGCCAATGCAAAATTCCGAACCTACTATGTAAGAATTTCGGATAACCCATTCCCTGAATACCAAAGTTAATTGATGAGTTATTCAAGATTGGTGGTAGCAGAATGTATCCTCCTACTCTAGAATTCACTTTATTTTAATTTATTTTTCATTCCAAAACCACAAGAAACATATAGATTTAATTTAAATTTAATTAATATTTTCAGTGACGCTCCTCACTTCAAGTCATGGAATAGTCTTAAAATTATGAAATAAAGATGCATATCTTTCGGAAAGATACTCTAAATCCTGCGTTAAAAAGAATCTTGAAATATTATTAAGGTTCAGATTCGACAATAAATTGTATTAGTTCATTTGTCTTCCCTTTGACATAAAGGTAGCTCTCTATATTTCTATCAAACTTCTTAAACCAGGGGCGGAAAGACTTAGACTCAAAGGCGTATTGACAGTTTTTCTATTTAGACGATATCCTAGTAATAGGAAAGAATAAATTCCAATGTATGAAGAATACTGGAATAACCATAGTCCTCTTAAAAGGTTGAGGTTTTTTGATGAAATTAGGATCTGCTGCTCCTTAAATCGGCTACAGACAATATAATTTTTGGGTTTTAAATATGATGCAGTAAATATGCAGATCTCACTGCAAAAAAAAGACATTAAAAACTGATTTGCAAAATAAAAAAAAAGAAAAGCATAATACGTCTACTGTAGGGGAACATTCCAAACTAATTGGTAAATTTATTTCTACCAGGGTTTCCTCCTCTCCAGTTATCAAATTAAGGTTTGTCCACATAAAACCAATCAAAAAGATTAAATATCTATTTATAAGACTAAAAAACCAAACTTATAATGGAAAATTGGTTATTTCAAAAGAACTATTGCTAGAACTACAATGGTGGTATACCTACAGATATTGGAATAGGGCAAGATATTTAACCTATACCTTCTTCTATGGAAATTTTTTCGGATGCATCTCCAACAGGTGATGCAGGTTCTCCTGTGGAGGAATTACTTGCCATGAGTTTTAGGATCGGTGCAGGCATATTAAGTATCTAGAAATTAAAACTGCGTAATCAGGTCTTGCCATCGAAAAATAAAACTAATATTGTTATACTATTCGCATTAAGAGTTGACAACCAAACTGCCAATTCTTGTATGAACAAATGATGTACTATTATTATGTATCCACAGTTAAATGAGGCCGTGAAGTCGCCTTGGCAATGGTGTGAGGAGTAAAGTATATTAGTAGTATATATGGTAGCTATACCTGTACTTAGAAAATAAAGAAGCTGATAAAGAATCAAGATCGCTTTCTGTAGATTCAGAGTATGTAATCAACAAGTTACATAGCTTCAAACAAAAAAATTGTATAATTCCGGAATAAACTCATTGGCAAAAAAATATATATTTCAGAAATGTATGCGCTGGTTTCCGGACCCAGAATCCTTCTACTGACACATTTAAGATAAATTGGGTTACACATACTACTTGTATGTTTTCCCCCATTTTCTGAAAAGTTCTGAAAAGAAAAAGTCTTCAAGAAAGGGCTTCAGGAATTGTCGTTAGTCTAGATTGGCCAACACAACCCTGGAATCGCAAATTTTTTTTAACTATTAAAAAAATAATAGTAACGTCATTTTTCAGCCTAATGAGTATGTATACTCACTTCTCCTTTTTACAAAGTCATCCTCTGTACAAGCAGATTTTTCCTACTGGCAGGGAGATTGTACAGCGCTATTTTCAGACAGGTACCAGAAAACGTTATAGAAATGATGATGTTAGCCTCTTTAATAGAGGGAACCCCGAAACAGTACTCAGTTTGTTTTCACAAACTACTGGAAATTTACATACATACAAACAACAAGACCCTTTTTTGTGTATAACTTTGAAGCATATCTAGGTTAATTTCACCGAGAGTGAAACCCGTACTCAGTTCTTCTATTCCTATAGATAGGCATTAAACTTAATCTATAGTTCTAGCGAAGAAAAGATAATATAAAGAACCTTTAGAGGAGTTTTTTTCATAGATATTCATCAAGACCCAAACGTGACATAACCTGGAAACCAGATCCCTAACAAGGGAAATGGTATCCGTCACACAGCTTATCATTTGAAAATCTAACCTATAAACTTGTTACACGTGTGGCTCTGATACTGCTAGAAGAGTTCAAGCCAACTTTATCGTCGGTGGTGGTTCAAACATTAACATTAATGAAGTTCGTAAGCATACAGAAATTAAATTAAATTAAAAAAAACTTCTGGACCGGGCAGATATCAACCGAATTCAATATTTTCTTATTTAAAAAATAAACCGGAATTGAATATCGCGTCTACTATAGAATTTTACATGAAAAAGAGTACCATATCGCCAGAAAGAAAATAAAAACTCATGCTCACTCATGAAGAAGTGTTCCATGCAGCTTAGTCATAGACCAGTATAAGTCGGTGTAAAAAAAACGAGATGTAGCTGGGATACATACATCAAACATTGTTGAATGTTCACCAAACTCTAGATGTACTGTGACTCCAATAATTTGTATTTGCGTTTCATAATAGGTCCTTGAAAGATCCTAATAACTTTGCTGAGACAATTGTTAGTATGTTTATTATATATGTATGTATTACAGATATGTACGCACGTATATAACAATGTATATTTTTTGTTTCGTTGCTGTGTGATTAATATTGTGGAATTAATGTTGTTGGTATCAGAAATACCTGTGTAGGGTGTGTATGTTCTTTACACTCAGAGACTTATATTTAGTACATATAATTATGTACGAATTGATGTTTTCATTATAAATTTATATTAAAAAAGAATATATATTTTTTCCATATTGATCTCGGATGATATTCTATATACTAATATATTGAATTAATATATGCTGTTCAAAAAAAAAATCGCCCTCCTTACTCTGAACCGCTACAACATATAATTATATCGAGGACAAGCGAAGAAAAATTAATAGATTAATCGACTTACCTTAAGGAAGATTAATCCTAATTTTCCGAGCTTATCCGAAGATATAATTACCCACCCGCCCTGTATCTCCCGTTGGTTGGGCGATTCCTTCTCAACAGCACTTCAACGGAATGCACACTGTCCTTTTCGACATATTTTTATTGCGAAACACCTAAACAGTTTATAAATTGCGGAACATGTACTACCGACAAGCACGAAAAACGGACTGAGTGGTAGCAGTACCGTCTAGGGTAAACGGATGAAATAGAGATGGGGTTATTCGTTTGTTATTTTTAGGAACATCGTGCTGACAAGTAGATTTCACGGAAACTACAACGTATAATTATACCTTCGGACAAGCTCGGAAAATTAGGATTAATCTTCCTCAAGGTAAGTCAATTAATTTATTCTATTAAGATATCGCCGTGCTGAAAGTGTTTAAACAAATTAAGGTGGAAATTTAGTGGACATAATATACCGTATCTGAACATAATTTGCAGTAAATTTTCACTAAAACCAGCGTCATTGTAGTAGCTAGTGACCCCAACATTGAACAATAACCGGGATGTTTGCATCGCAGTGGTCAGAATACGTATATCTTTAACTGATTCAGTAGCTGGTATATTGATCAATCTCTATTTTGATCCTCAGTGTATCTGTTATCCGCGTAGGTATGTCAACGTCCGATCTCTAAAAGGTACGACCTAGATAAGACCTATGTTCAACAACTTACTGTTGTTTGAAGCCTGTAGACAAGATAGACGTGTCAAAAGGTCTGTTTCGGATTTCAGTTTACCTGAAGACGATTGAAAATAGCAGATCAATCGAAACGTTGTACTCCAAAATAATATAGACAATGGAAATTCAAAACTGATCTTTCAAAACCAACTTGTCGTCCATAAATCATACTGTGCAGGGGATAACAGGGAGGGGTCATCCAAAATTTTTCAAAATGTATGCTTTGTGTTTCCATATCTTGACCACTTCAAATCAATGCGGCCAAATATTATTTCCAATCGGAAATATTCTTTCCTTAACTTTAAATAGCTGTTATACAATGCATGCCGTTTTCCTGAAAACGTCAAAATGCGATTACGTTCAACTCTGCTGTAATAATAAGGAGTTGCTTTTATATATGCACAGTATCATTCTGAAAGACACACATGGGGTGGTAAGTATAACAGTGCTTCCTTCCTTTTTGTACTGTAAAGTTTCCTCAAAGTTTGAAAACTAGGTGTGAATTCCAATTTATAAAAAAGGAGGAGGAGGAAATTAGTAATTATAGACCAGTAATAATGCCCTATTGTCACTCCAAAATACTGGAACAGTGCTATTTAGACAAGCTAAAACAGGTTATACACATTTACCAGAAAACTAGCATGGTTTCCGCAGTGAAAAATCGACAGATACGGCACTGCTGTACCTTGTTTAAAGGTTCACTCAGGTGATAGAGGCTGGAGAATGTCATGTTGGGATCTTTTGCGGTCTCAACATAGAATTTGACTGTGTAAATCACGAGATGCACGTGCACGCCGAAGATGCAAATTTTTTAAGTAGAATTCTTTTGACGGATGACTCCATACATAACTGAGAATCTACGGATCCAAGATACTTTATAACGTGGCCTGCATGTCCTACTTGCTTGCCTAATCCCTTTTAAATTACAACTAGAAGTTTTATTGTAAAATTATACAAGTTTAATACCCTATACCGAGTTTTGGTTAACCGATCACTTTTTATCTAATCTAACTAATCATGATATAACAGTACGTTATTCAAGTACCCATAACAAACATTGGAAATACGATGAAGTGTTTATCAAACGCTCTATTGAGACTTTGTACTCTCGGAGATCCATTATGCCTTTAGAGCTTACATAAATGCAACTTTACTGCCTGTGTTTATAATATTTACAAGTTTGTTGTACTAGTGGATAACTAAAATGTAGGAATGTTTTTACCGTGAAGTGCACGATCCATTATTTGGCGATTTTTTGAGATAAATTAATTTTTTGTATCGTTTCTGATTTCTCACGAATTGTTTGATACATGATCACTTTCTTTTAGTCCATAATGACGTGAAAGCATATTCTCAAATGACTAATGCCAATAATTCCAAAATACAGAATCCGACAATGGAATTTTGTTGTGTTAGCGTTGTCGTTTGGAGGCACTTTAATGAAAATCTGTATAATTCAATTTATTTCTGAAACAGTTGAAATTCGGACCCTACTTCATATGACCATTTTTTGTTTGCAAATAAGCAATATGTATGTCTGCTTGAAGAACGTCATAACTGGATTTCTGATTTAACATCACAACCGACTAGTATTGAAATTTGCGTCCCTCAGGGATCAATTTTGGCGGCAGTGTTGTTCTCAGTTTATGTCAGTGACATTGAGATATATCTCCCGTGGTAATTTTACTTTCTATGTGGATGATGATGTGATAGTACTGTTTAACAAATCGGATGAGCTATTACAAGAACAGTGTGAGCATGTGACAGATACATGGTTCTCCAATCATGACCTTCATAAAATGAATTTAGAGAAGACATCCATTCCAAGGTTCCACAATGTATGGAAACAATTAGCAGTACTTGATCTTAAAATTGAACAATTTGAGTTGAATTTTGATGAAGAAAATGGAGTCAAATTGATTGCCAGAGTACTTCCCACATATTCCGGTGGTGCCAGTTTATTATTTACTATTTTTGCATAGCGCGAAGCTACAGTTTGGGATTCCATTGCAACCAAAGCATCGCCCACCCGCCCGCAAAAAACAACTAATACAAAACCTCTCGTAAATAATTTCTAACATCTCTCTCCGCAGGAACTAGCACGACATTGTTTTTATTCTGCAGTCTTAAACTCTCATCTTAATCCCATGTCATGTTGCTTTTTCGACGTTTGAATACAGATTGTATTACCAGCCTCAATCCTGGGGGGAAGGGGGAAAAAACGGGATCTCTGTTTTTTGATCCTCCAAAAGTCCTCAAAGACGTAGTTTGGGCGTCTTTTATATTGTAATGTTTCTTTTTTTTAATTTAGTTTCACCGCCACTAACACGACGTAAGAAAAAATGAAGTCAAGTTGATTGACTTAGTACTTTCCACACATTGCAGTTTATTACAATTTTATTATTTTCCCATAGCATGAAGCTATAGTCCGAGATCCTCTAGCAACCAAAATAAGCAAGATAGTCGTATGTGCACAGTAAATTCTAAGTCCTTTAGTTTTGGTAATAGGTAAGACGATATTTGGATTTACCTAAAAAGGTGATTATGCCGCTAGGCCTTCCTTCACAGGTCAGTGAACAGCCTATTATGAATACAACAAGTTTTTCAGTTTTTCAACCCCCTACCACCCAACCACTCCAATTTCACCCGCACCCAACAGACCGACAGACCGACAGACCGACAGACCGACAGACCGACAGACCGACAGACCGACAGACCGACAGACCGACAGACCGACAGACCGACAGACCGACAGACCGACAGACCGACAGACCGACAGACCGACAGACCGACAGACCGACAGACCGACAGACCGACAGACCGACAGACCGACAGACCGACAGACCGACAGACCGACAGACCGACAGACCGACAGACCGACAGACCGACAGACCGACAGACCGACAGACCGACAGACCGACAGACCGACAGACCGACAGACCGACAGACCGACAGACCGACAGACCGACAGACCGACAGACCGACAGACCGACAGACCGACAGACCGACAGACCGACAGACCGACAGACCGACAGACCGACAGACCGACAGACCGACAGACCGACAGACCGACAGACCGACAGACCGACAGACCGACAGACCGACAGACCGACAGACCGACAGACCGACAGACCGACAGACCGACAGACCGACAGACCGACAGACCGACAGACCGACAGACCGACAGACCGACAGACCGACAGACCGACAGACCGACAGACCGACAGACCGACAGACCGACAGACCGACAGACCGACAGACCGACAGACCGACAGACCGACAGACCGACAGACCGACAGACCGACAGACCGACAGACCGACAGACCGACAGACCGACAGACCGACAGACCGACAGACCGACAGACCGACAGACCGACAGACCGACAGACCGACAGACCGACAGACCGACAGACCGACAGACCGACAGACCGACAGACCGACAGACCGACAGACCGACAGACCGACAGACCGACAGACCGACAGACCGACAGACCGACAGACCGACAGACCGACAGACCGACAGACCGACAGACCGACAGACCGACAGACCGACAGACCGACAGACCGACAGACCGACAGACCGACAGACCGACAGACCGACAGACCGACAGACCGACAGACCGACAGACCGACAGACCGACAGACCGACAGACCGACAGACCGACAGACCGACAGACCGACAGACCGACAGACCGACAGACCGACAGACCGACAGACCGACAGACCGACAGACCGACAGACCGACAGACCGACAGACCGACAGACCGACAGACCGACAGACCGACAGACCGACAGACCGACAGACCGACAGACCGACAGACCGACAGACCGACAGACCGACAGACCGACAGACCGACAGACCGACAGACCGACAGACCGACAGACCGACAGACCGACAGACCGACAGACCGACAGACCGACAGACCGACAGACCGACAGACCGACAGACCGACAGACCGACAGACCGACAGACCGACAGACCGACAGACCGACAGACCGACAGACCGACAGACCGACAGACCGACAGACCGACAGACCGACAGACCGACAGACCGACAGACCGACAGACCGACAGACCGACAGACCGACAGACCGACAGACCGACAGACCGACAGACCGACAGACCGACAGACCGACAGACCGACAGACCGACAGACCGACAGACCGACAGACCGACAGACCGACAGACCGACAGACCGACAGACCGACAGACCGACAGACCGACAGACCGACAGACCGACAGACCGACAGACCGACAGACCGACAGACCGACAGACCGACAGACCGACAGACCGACAGACCGACAGACCGACAGACCGACAGACCGACAGACCGACAGACCGACAGACCGACAGACCGACAGACCGACAGACCGACAGACCGACAGACCGACAGACCGACAGACCGACAGACCGACAGACCGACAGACCGACAGACCGACAGACCGACAGACCGACAGACCGACAGACCGACAGACCGACAGACCGACAGACCGACAGACCGACAGACCGACAGACCGACAGACCGACAGACCGACAGACCGACAGACCGACAGACCGACAGACCGACAGACCGACAGACCGACAGACCGACAGACCGACAGACCGACAGACCGACAGACCGACAGACCGACAGACCGACAGACCGACAGACCGACAGACCGACAGACCGACAGACCGACAGACCGACAGACCGACAGACCGACAGACCGACAGACCGACAGACCGACAGACCGACAGACCGACAGACCGACAGACCGACAGACCGACAGACCGACAGACCGACAGACCGACAGACCGACAGACCGACAGACCGACAGACCGACAGACCGACAGACCGACAGACCGACAGACCGACAGACCGACAGACCGACAGACCGACAGACCGACAGACCGACAGACCGACAGACCGACAGACCGACAGACCGACAGACCGACACCGACCGACAGACCGACAGACCGACCGACAGACCGACAGACCGACCGACAGACCGACAGACCGACAGACCGACAGACCGACAGACCGACCGACAGACCGACAGACCGACAGACCGACAGACCGACAGACCGACAGACCGACAGACCGACAGACGACGCGACAGACCGACAGACCGGACGACGACCGACAGACCGGACAGACCGAGGGACGGACAGACCGCCGACAGACCGACAGACCCGACAGACGCGGACAGGGACCGACAGACCGACAGACCGACAGACCCGACAGACCCGACAGGACCGACAGAACCCGACAGGACCGACAGACCGACAGACCGACAGACCGACAGACCCGACAGACGACAGACCGACAGACCGACAGACCGACAGACCGACAGACCGACAGACCGACAGACCCGACAGACCGACAGACCGACAGACCGGACAGACCGACAGACCGACAGACCCGACAAGACCGACAGACCGACAGACCCAGACAGCCGACAGACCGGACAGACCCGACAGACCGACAGACCGACAGACCGACAGACCCGACAGACCGACAGACCCGACAGACCGACAGACCGACAGACCGACAGACCGAAGACCGTCGACGACAGACCGACAGACCGACGAGACCGACAGAACCGACAGATCCCGACATAACCGACAGAAACCGACAGGACCGACAGGAACCGACAACCGACAGACCGACAGACGACAGACCGACAGAGACCGACAGACCGACAGACCGACAGACCGACAGACCGACAGACCGACAGACCGACAGACCGACAGACCGACAGACCGACAGACCGACAGACCGACAGACCGACAGACCGACAGACCGACAGACCGACAGACCGACAGACCGACAGACCGACAGACCGACAGACCGACAGACCGACAGACCGACAGACCGACAGACCGACAGACCGACAGACCGACAGACCGACAGACCGACAGACCGACAGACCGACAGACCGACAGACCGACAGACCGACAGACCGACAGACCGACAGACCGACAGACCGACAGACCGACAGACCGACAGACCGACAGACCGACAGACCGACAGACCGACAGACCGACAGACCGACAGACCGACAGACCGACAGACCGACAGACCGACAGACCGACAGACCGACAGACCGACAGACCGACAGACCGACAGACCGACAGACCGACAGACCGACAGACCGACAGACCGACAGACCGACAGACCGACAGACCGACAGACCGACAGACCGACAGACCGACAGACCGACAGACCGACAGACCGACAGACCGACAGACCGACAGACCGACAGACCGACAGACCGACAGACCGACAGACCGACAGACCGACAGACCGACAGACCGACAGACCGACAGACCGACAGACCGACAGACCGACAGACCGACAGACCGACAGACCGACAGACCGACAGACCGACAGACCGACAGACCGACAGACCGACAGACCGACAGACCGACAGACCGACAGACCGACAGACCGACAGACCGACAGACCGACAGACCGACAGACCGACAGACCGACAGACCGACAGACCGACAGACCGACAGACCGACAGACCGACAGACCGACAGACCGACAGACCGACAGACCGACAGACCGACAGACCGACAGACCGACAGACCGACAGACCGACAGACCGACAGACCGACAGACCGACAGACCGACAGACCGACAGACCGACAGACCGACAGACCGACAGACCGACAGACCGACAGACCGACAGACCGACAGACCGACAGACCGACAGACCGACAGACCGACAGACCGACAGACCGACAGACCGACAGACCGACAGACCGACAGACCGACAGACCGACAGACCGACAGACCGACAGACCGACAGACCGACAGACCGACAGACCGACAGACCGACAGACCGACACACCGACAGACCGACAGACCGACAGACCGACAGACCGACAGACCGACAGACCGATGTTAGAATTTGATGTTAAACTTATAAAGTGCAAAAATATAAAACTTTGTAATATGGCGCGAATTGAATGTAGTTGCTCAAGATTTATGAGTAACTTATAGTGGAAAGGGGAGAACCAACTATTGAGTCGAGGTTTTTGAAAAACTGACAAATTCACCTCATCTACATAGCACCTCAGTGCGATGGACGGATATACCGTAAATAATATCGTCTAACCGTTTACCACTACAGATAGATACTTGAAAGGTGGAAGGTCTACAATCTTTGGGATCAGCTGTTACTTGGTACCTGCTGTCTTAATTTTTTTTTAGCTATAATACGGAAGTCAGCATAAGTCAGTTTCCGTTATACAAAAATATGTATATAAATGTTGCAGCTTGACAACCACGCTTAAAGTAATACAAGTGAAGCATATATTTATGCATTAGTACGTGAACTGAGAGTAGCTGCATACGTGGTGAATATTTTCAAAATTGTTTCGAGCATCGAAGATGAAAGAAATCGGCAGACGCCTATGATCGAAGATGCTCGTTTAGGGGACTGGATTGTCAGATGAGGGGCCTTGTGATATCTTCCTTTGGGGCCTACTAAAATGTCACGTCGCTGCAAGAGGGCCACGCACTATTCTACAATTCCTGAGGAGAAATTAGAAAATCTCCGCAAACAGCCTTAACTACAGAACATGCTTTACAGTTGCGAGTTTCGACTGTCGTTGTATTGAGCAAGATGGCCACCAATTGGAGCACCTACATTGACTTTTTATCACATACCTAAAGTATGACACCTTGCGGTTGTAACTTTACAAAAACAGACGTTCATTAGTTTTTCGCGTTGTTCATTTATTTTCAGTTGTGCAAATCGGGGAACTGACTTTATTAATTTTCTGATAATCTATTTTATTTCTGCAGGATGAATTATCAAGGTCTTTCAATTGAAGCAACCATAACAACCAACCAAATATAGTATTGTAACATCCTGTATATTATGGTATTCGTGTACTGTGTATTAGTTGTCATGCATGATGTAAAGTCAAAGTGTTAGGTTAAATCTTTGACGTGTAAGCGTCATCGAATCGTCTAGTCTTCGGGAATGACGGATGGACGTTCTACAATGTCATCTGGATGTCTCGAATTCTCTAGAAGGTTCGATGAAGTGTATATGTATAAGGCGCCACGAGTAGCGTGGCGGGAGTAGTCGTAGTAGTGGTAGTTCAGTTGAGTTGAGTTGGAGCTGAGATAAGGTTAAGAGATGTTGTATTGAGTTGTGAAATAAAATGGTTGAAGTTACGTTTAGTTTGATTCCTTAGAGTACAGAAAAAACAGCCGTCGTACAGAAAAAACAGCCGTCGTAACAGTATGTATGTACAGGGTGACCTAATAAGAATGAACGCCGGCAACATCTCGGTAAGCGTTAGTCGTCTAACTTCGAGCAAAAAATACAATTAGGTAAATCGGCTAAGAGAAATCGCTGGAAATTATTTTCCAGTTCCGCAAGTAGCCGCTAGGGGGCGCAACTGTTACGGTCGATCAGAAAAATGGCTTATTCTCAAAAAATATGCAAATAAAGGTATATTATGAATTCTACCATCATGTAGACTGAATAATTCTCGATTTTTTTTGTTAATAGTTATTTGCTCTATCTTGTAAGATGTAGTGGTGGGGGAATGTCATGGAGCTTTTTGTTTAAATGACCATAACTTTGGCATAGGTTAACGAAATTAAACAAGCTAGGTCTCGTTCGAAAGAGCTGTTCTTACCTAATAATCTGTTATATAAAAATTGTCCAAGTCTATCTTGACTTAGAAGCTACAGGGCGGTATGTGACATAATAACAATTATTATGCATTATCACGAAAATTTCAAATGGTATGCTATATCTCTTTTAACATAGATATATAGAGGACAAAATTCCTAAAAAGTCAGCGAAAGAATCAACTTCCTAGCGATTTTCAAACCGGAGATATCAATAAAACAAGTATTCTAACAAGCGTGCTGTGAGTTTCAGAAACAATTGCCGCCCTATAGCCTCCGTCTAACGGTTTTAGTAATCATTTTATAGATAATACTCAAGTAAAAACACTACAAATCGTATTTTGACTTTCTGAAACAACCACAAGTAGGCGCCAATAAGTGCGTATTCAATTTTTATGATAATGGAACTTCTAAAAGGAACAAACAAAAATAAATTACAGTATAAAATTGATTATTATTTTAATCACTATTAAAAGTCAATTTGAGCTGATCCCAAAGTGTTATATGAACTCAACAAGCACAGATACTAAGAAAAAATCAATGTGAATAGATCTTAAAAATTAAGACCAATTAACAGTAAAATAAAGTAGCATAATAACAAGGATAACAAACAAATCATACACAAACGTAACTCACATGCGCATACCATACCTATTGTCAGTGTTGCCAGTGTTTGATGGCGTCTATCGTGTTAGATGCACTTACGCATCCATTCTAGCGTAGATAAACCTGCTAGCTTGGGCATCTAGAGCAACACTGAAAATAGGTATGGTATACGCATGTGTTTTAGGTTTATGTATTTTATCTATTAAAATTGTTATTATACCATCTTATTTTGCTTTATTTTGCTGTAAATCGGCCTTAAGTTTTAAGACTATTCACATTGATTTTTTCTTACTATCTTTGCTATCGAATCATATAATACTTTGTGATCAGCTCAAATTGACGCTTAATAATGATAATCAATTTTAAACTGTAATTTGTTTTTGATTGCTTCTTTTAAAAGTTCCATTATTATGAAAATTGAATACAGCAGCTATTGGCGCCTACTACGCCACCTGGTGGTTGTTTCAGAAAGTCGAAATACGATTTGTAGTGTTTTTACTTGAGTATTATCTATAAAATGATTACTAACACGATTAGACGGAGGCTATATTATATCCCTATCGGGCGGCAATTGTTTCTGAAACTCACAGCACACCTGTCAGAATACTTGTTTACTGATATCTCCGGTCTGAAAATAGCTAGGAAGTTGAATCTTTCGCTGACTTCTTAAGAATTTCGTCCTCTATATACTTGTGTTGAAAGAGATATAGTATACCATTTAATGTTTTCGTAATAATGCGTAATGGTTGTTATGATGTCAAATACCGCCCTGTAGCTACTGAGTCAAGATAGGCTTGGATAATTTTTATATAACAGATTATTAGGTAAGAACAGCCCTTTCAAACAAGACCTAGCCTGTTAAATTTCGTTAACTTATGCCAAAGTTATGGCCATTTAAATAAAAAGCTTTATGACATTCCCCCACCACTACATCTTACAAGACAGAGCAAAAAACGATCAACAAAAAAAAATCGAGAATCGTTCAGTCTATATGGCGGTAGAATTAATAATATACCTTTCTTTGCATATTTTTTGAGAAAAAGCCGTTTTTCTGATTGACCGTAACAGTTACGCCCCTTAGCGGCTACTTGCGGAACTTAAAAATAATTTCCAGCGATTTCTCTTGGCCGATTTACCTAATAATATTTTTTGCTCGAATTTATACGATTGACGGTTACCAAGATATTGCCGGCGTCCATTCTTATTAGGTCACCCTGTACACCCCAATATAGTAATAGAATAATAGCTGTGGAAAAAAACCGAAAAGGTTTTCAAGTTATATCCTTTCTAATATAATACAGAGGTATTTCAAGCTTTTTATAACTATTATAATACTATTATTCTTATTTTATAAAAACAATAAGGTAATCGAGTCCACTCTCATTAGTATTGCTTGTCTATTCAAATTGGCCAAGCGAAGCAGATAGTGAAACAGTTTGTAATGTAGTAAAATGCAGCAAAGAGCCTTTTTAACCACTTAGGATAAAAAATCAGAATCTATAAGATCCAAGAAGGTTCATAATATACCACTGTATGTAAAGTATATCTTTTTCCACATTCAGAAGGTCGAAAAAGACCTTCTGAGGTCAATTTCAAAAGGAACCAATTATTTTCAGATAACTTTGAGTGAAACAGGTCTTGAACTGGGCGCGGTCTTATTGGATGAAGTGCTCGTTAAACTGAACAGTTTCTCAGATTTTCATAATGTAGACATCAAAAAATCGTCCAAAAAGCACAAAATCGATAAACTTTGCGATTACGGACATAAGCAAAAAAGCTTTTTAGCTTCTGCAACGGCAAACTCCAAGCATAAAGTAAATCAAATCAATATTTCTATAACGTTTTGCGCTAAGCATCCGTTAGAACAAATCGAGAAAAAATGCCGCTTCGCAGGAGAAACGTGACTCCTTTTCATGTTGATAAAGTTGATTGGTTATTGAATAAGTCAATATCGAAAATACGGCGCACCGAATACGACTCCCTGAACTGGAAAATATTTTCGTTCGGTGTTTAGGTTTATTTTGTTACACTGCGAACACTTATCGACAACATCAAATCAGGATAGTGGAAATCAAATATGGATAACTCAAGAATATCCTGTATACGCTGTTCTGGATGGAAAAGAAACAAAACTGATCGTAAAAAGTGAAAAAGCTCGTAAGATGGAACGACCTCCAAATTTTCTTCTCAGTAGTTCCTTATAACTCAAACGTCATTAAATAGCAGTTTGAAACAGTTAGGGCTAGGACAAATTAGTATTCCTAATTAATTTTTAGAATCATGTAATGTTCTGACGTATACTCATCCATGTACTCATACATGTAAAAAATAATTGGGAATTAGAATTTACTACACCCTAAAAACAATCGATAAAAATTTCAAATACATTAATAAAAATAAATTAATAATATAGCCAATAATTCCATGAATTTCCTACTTTTTCAAGTGTTTTATTGATTTAGTTTTACGTTCCTATACTGTGTTCACCCTGTGCATGTACAGGGTGTCCCATTTTGGGCACTTTTGCGGGGTATCTCGGTTATTTTTGAAGATAGAGAGTTGCGGTTTTCGCGACACCATGCTACTTTTTTGTGAAAGTTAAGATGCCGTTAACAAAACTATCATGGCCCTCTTGGTTTTTGAGATACAGGGTGAAATCGAAAATTATTGGTTTTGAGACCACCCTCGTAACTTTGTTGTCTTTTATCTTATTGAAAAGTTCAAAAAAGGGTCTCATAGAATTTTTTCTGTAGAATCCAGTGGTGTAGTCTGATTTTATTTTGCACTAATCATTTTTCAGTTATGAAGCAAGCATATATTTTTTTAAATGGAACACCCTGTATATTATTTTCCAAGCTAATCGCAAATAATTCAGGCTTTTCAAAAATATATATTAGTATTAAGTTGTTTCAAAAACTAAGCTCAAAATTTCATTTTTTACTTTATTCGTACCAGTAGGCCATGACTAATCTATTAAAAACAATATCCAGATAAACAATTATTAAGATATTAGATAATCAATACTTTTAAACTCAATTATCTAATTGTATTTTATACGCTATGAACTACTATGTGTAATAATATTCAGTCAATATTACTTATTGTATTACATTACTTAAAACCAAACATCATTGTATCTCAAGAATATCAACACACTATAAAATTTGGAGTTGAATCAAAATAAATCTAAAAACATCAATGAGCTTTTAGAGATCTTGGTTCAAGTTGGAGACTATTTTCTCGATTGCAAATCTGGCACAATTTCTTATTCTTTTAATGGCTTTTAAAAGAATTATTGGTCTGCTTCGTTTTATGGCGATTAAATGCAGTTGTTGAAGTATCTTAAACTTGTATGGATGGTAATTGTATTTTCTTAGAATTATTTCTGCAGTTGATTTTTGTACCCCTACAGCTTCTTCTTTGCGCTTACAAGATGATAAATGCGTTGCTTCTATGTAACCTAATACGTTTGTTTCCCTTTGCTCCCTATTCTCCTTGAAATGAGTTTTAACCATGGCCTACTGTTACAAATAAAGTAAAAATTGAAAAAATCATATTTTGAGTGCAATTTTCAAAATAACTTAATACCAATATATATTTTTAAGAAGCTTGAATTATTTCCAATTGGCTTGAAAAATAATATACAGGGCGTTCCATTTAAAAAAATACATGTTTGCTTCATAACTGAAAAATGGTTAGAGCAAGAAAAGATCAAACTGCACCACTGGATTCTACAGAAAAAATTCTATAAGACCTTTTTTTATACTTTTCAATAAGATAAAAGACAACCGAGATACGAGGGTGGTCCCAAAATCGATAGTTTTCTATTTCACCCTGTATCTCAAAAACCAAGAGGGCAAGGATAATTTTGTTAACGGCATCTTTACTTTCACAAAAAAGTAGCACCATGTCGCGAAAACCGCAACTCTTTATCTTCAAAAATAACCGATATACCCCGTAAAAGTGCCCAAAATGGGGCACCCTGAACAGCGCTGCCAATTCGATATAAGTATGCCTACTCATTCACTAGGCAAATGCAATAAGCACGAAATTGTCAAAATCCTGAATCCGGATTTTATATTCCATTTGCCTTTGCCATGCTTAACTATTGGATAGTAGAAAAAACTTGAGAGGTCAAGAAAAACTATGTTTTATATTATAAGATTTTCACTATGTTTATATTATAAGATTTTCAATATGTTTTTCTGAAGTTCAGTACAACTTTTGGATCAACTTCAGTAGATTTTGAAATACCGCAGCGCTGTGTATGTAAAAAAACATCTTAGTTCCTGCTGTAATCCTCCCTATATTTTTTATTATATATTATATTTTATAAATAAATTTGCCCAAGTTTTTTGGAAATTGAGTACATGGATGAGTATACGTCAGAATATTACATAATTCTAAAAAACTGTTGCCAATATTCGGTTTCACTACGAATGATTCAAAATTTTGCTAAAATATGGTTTCTATATTGGCATCAAAATATACGAAATTATTATGGGGCATTTTCAAATTTCCAAATAAACCTCATTGAGGATTTTCATATCCTCTAAAAAAACAGTCTAAAATATTACATAAAATAATTACTCAATAATGTAGTGAGTTTTGACGCGCCTCGGCACTTTTGGAGCGCTGCATAACCCCCCAGAATTAATGAAATTGAAAAAACCTTATATAAAATTGATAAAAATGACAAAATAAAAAGTTATAGAGCAAAAAAGAAAATTTTTAACAAAATGTTTGCACTATTTTGCTCATAACTCTTAAAATTCACAATTAGTCGTAAAACATTACATAAACAAAATTGTAGGCAAAGCGATTTGCCACAATTTATATCGTTGCAAATTCTTTGTGTCGTCAATAGTTTCCAAGATATCGTCAAAAACACGTTTTCACCCCTTTATTAAAGATGGCGGCACAGGAACAAGGGTAGCAACCCCACAAACTTGGAGTTAAGCTCCTATTGATCCCCCCACACATGTATCCAATAAAATTGCGTCCTCTGACAAACGCAAGGTAAGGTTCCTGAAATTGTAACATTTCAATGGACTGACTATTTTGAAAAAGACTATTGCAGATTTTCACAAAACAAATATATTCCACAAGCACAAATGATAGCAGTAGTAATGCCATAGCGTTAGCTGTCACCTGACATCACAAATTCACAATACATGTAGGAGTCAGTGATTTACAGACTGACATTACCACCACAAAGTTACCAAGGACGACGTCCGATATAACTCCGTTGCTAAGACGTCATCCGGACATTGTGATATCTGAAGTAGGGCTACAGAACTCACAACGTCGGATTCTGCGTCGGTACTCTCTAACTTGAGAGATAGAAACATGCTTCTATCACCATGACGACCATGACGATCGGGCAGTTTCGGGTGCCTATCACGTGTCTACTACGCTGCCACGGCAGGCTGTCATATTTACACGAGTCCACCCGATCCATCATGTAAGTATTGGTTGCACTTACTGAAATCCCCATCTAGGTACAATACAAGTTCTTATGCCGTCAAAAGGACATCAGCTCCGACGTTGCGTGTGACAATATCGATGTATGCGCAACATAATGACAAAACTCTAATGCTGCTTGGGTTCAGTTGCCCTTTTTAAATAATCGCTATCATAAGTGCTTGGTACTTATACCAATAAATGCAAATGTTGCTAAGTAACGGGTGTACCATACTACCATACAAAACCGACCGTCTACGGTGATCTCTGAAGCTAAGTAGTGCGAGTGCGGTTAGCATTTGGATGATTAGCCGCTTGAGGACACCTCGTTGTACGATGCTTTGCTTTTTTAAGCGTTGATCCACCCCAATCCCCTATCAGTTACTATTGGAGTTTCTCATCTATACTGGGGGTTATCCACGGTTCTCCACACCTACTACGTCGCACACCTCAGCCTTCGATCTGTCACGTTAGAATCACGTATCACAATGGTAGTCAAAAATGGCGAGTAATTCAAATCTTGCGGTTTTATAAATATTGCTACTTCTATATTGATAGCATTAAAGAGCAGGTTGCCAAGGCCACTGTAGTACGACTTCGACTCCTTGTGGCAAGTAACCCAGGAGAACCGGAGTAACAATGTATTTTTCATTAACGATATTTTTGTGATTGATATTTATGTAGATGTGATGTGCATCAAGCTGCAACTAAGAACTGCGATTGATATAGCCTTAGAGAATTTAAGTCGTTGGTTCTTCAATAACAGACTAGTGGTGAATGCTATGAAGTCTAAGAGTGTGTTCATTCTATAGTCAATAAAAAAGTCAATAAAAACAAATGAAATGAAGTCAAGTTGATAAAACTCAGTAGTTCCCACACATTACGGTGATGCCACATTATTATTTTCCCATAGCATGGAGCTATGGTCTGAGATTCCCTAGGAATCAAATCATCGCCCGGCCGCCCGCAAAAAAGTGTGTTGTGTGGCTAGGCCTTTCTTTCACAGGCCAATTGACAGCGTACTATGAATACAAATATTTCAGTTTTATTTGCCTCCATCCTCCAGCCACCACAATTTTACCTCCACCCCAACAAAAAGGTAGAAAATGGTAGCAACCCATAAAACGCCTAAAACCGAAGCTTAAAGTGTCTTTATATTTTTAGTTTTTTGATTATTGTTGTGGCGTAACTGACATGATTTCTAAAAACAATACGCGTTTTCCAGCCTTGCCACGGTAGTAGCACTGTATCAAACTTTATTCAAACCTTAACTGGTAACGTGCCGTCTGTGAGATTGCAAGCAATCTTAAATTCGACCCTAGAACAAAACCTTACCGCATTTCTGGTAAATGACCTCATCTAATCTACCAGCCATTGGTATCTCTTTTAGTTTTAGTTTAGTAGTTTGCATAAACAACATTCCAGATGTGCTTAGTTGTTAGCTTGGTTCAGTCTGCGAGACGGAGCGTTACGGTTTACGTTATAATTTTTCTCAACTGGTAATCATGGCAGGTCCGTCATTTTTTACTAAAATATTTGTATAGGTGTATTACTTTACTTATTATCAATCACAAAATATATAGATTTGAGTGTGGTCAAATTTTTTTTTATTATCTTGGTCCTACAAATTTGTGCTGCTAGTTTGTGTTCTAGTTAATAATTATCATAATTTTTTTCTTTACATCACATGTTCTGCTACTTCATACAAAATTATTATTAAAGGATATCTATCCAACAAATCTTCATGCATTTTTTCCAAAAAATAATTAAGAGAATTTGATTGTTTAAGCTTCAAAGAGGTTACAGTTTCACAGACAGCACGTTACCAGCTATGCCCTGAACTTGCACGTTACCGGTTAAGGGTTAAAATCAATTCGATAGCTTCCGCGATCCAAAGCAATATTCGTATGTATACATCAAAAAAGTTTCTTAGATCCGGTAATAGGCAGCGCCATGTTCCGATGGACCTAAAAACGTGTATTATGCCGCTAGGCCTTTATTTTACAGGCCAATGAACAGTCTACAATACAACAAATTTTTCAGTTTTACGACCACCGAAAATTTCAACCCACCCAAAAATAGTAGAAAATAATCAGAGGCTCCTATGGAATAGTTGAAATTTATGCCGCCTATAAACGGATTTCCGATTTCGAAAATTATAGCAGCATTACCCACTAGGACCCCACAGCATATCGCTACCCAAATTCCATCACAATCTATGCAGCAGTTTAAGATTAATACATTATTGCTTGGAAGACAGTTGGACACCTTACTAAAATAGCAAAGTTGATGCCTTCAGCGAGCCGCTTTCACAGAATGTAGTGTCGAAATATATTTTCTATCTGAAGAATCTCTGAGATTTTAAAAACTCCTTATCTTTCTATGCATTAATCGGAAATAGATGAAACAACCTATTATGCCGCTTAGTGGACGAAAGCTAATCACAATAAAAAAACATCTTCAGTATCTAGTATTTCGAGAAGCTTGTTAAAATTTACCATTTGAGAATTACGTGGAAGATTTTCCGATTTTTCTGGACAATTCATCAAACCTCGACGGTAAATGTCAAATACCGCTTAAAAAATCACATTACTGAACTGTATTTGGCAACACAATTATTCTCAATTATAATTTTATAATAAAGTTTTTTGGAAATTGAGCACATGGATGAGTATACGTCAGAATATTACATAATTTCAAAAAACTGTTGCTCATCTTTCTATGCATTAATCGGAAATAGATGAAACAACCTATTATGTCACTTAGTGGACGAAAGCTAATCACAATAAAAAAACATCTCCAGTATCTAGTATTTCGAGAAGCTTGTTAAAATTTACCATTTGAGAATTACGTGGAAGATTTTCCGATTTTTCTGGACAATTCATCAAACCTCGACGGTATGAGTAATGGTAGACAAAGTTTATCGAAATAAATTATCGCAAATTGGATCTAGCCCTTGGATGGTAAAGCCTCCAAAAAATTTTGAACCAACAAATGCTTCTACTGGATTGCAGCTCAAGGCTTGCCGAACAAATATAGTATACATCCTTTGTTGTCGTCCCTTTTGGCACGATATGAGGGAATTGGTTGTGGTGTGGAAGTGATATGTAACTTGAACGGTTTTATGTGTGGAATAATTATCTCCTGGATCTCTCATTTATGTTTGAAATATTTTTTGAGGGAACTAATCTACCCTATAGACGTAGCATAGTGATACCTGAAAAATATATCGATATATTTTCCTAGAAATATTCGACGTTTTTTTGACAATTTATAATCGTCAAACATTGGGTGTGTTCAACGGGACCTAGCGGAAAAGCGCTAGCGTGGAAGCGCTTGCAGGCGCTAGGAGTGACCGTTGAACGACCTTTTGACGTGATAAGACTGTCATATATATTTCCATATTTTAATATTTATGATTTGTATTGTCAAAAACCTAGGCTATAAAATCACAAAACCTGGTATTAAATTGACACTAAACAAAGGTAGCTACTTCTCTCAGAACTACAAATAACTTTTTTCCAGTTATGTGCTGCTTTGCTAACCAAACAGCGCTCTTTTGAAGCGCTTACCAAGCTGACTGGCGCTCTGTTGACAGCTTGCCGTTCACCGGTTAGTTAGCGCAAAGCGCCCACAAGCGCTGACGTCCGCTAAGTCCCGTTGAACACTACCATCGTATGCCGTATGCTTGTATGTTTTCCTGTCACCGTCCTTCCATCCGCAAAATTTCTGCTATACCGATTTTGATAACAAAAAAGTGGGAAAGAATTTACTTGGGTAAATTTTAACGGCGCTCTCTCTGTGGAATTTGTTGGTATAAAAATTAGATTTTTTTATTATGTTGACAAAACCGGATTTTTCCCGGATTATTAGTCAACAAATTTAACATTTAATCTTAAAAAAAGAAAAAAAAGTTGTTGACCGCGGTGAGATCCGAACTCACGCCCTTTCGGACTCGTGCCTAGCGTCTTAACTACTCGGCCACGCTGCCTGTGCTTCAGGAATATCCATACACTGTATATAGTATGTCGTCAGTTACCTGTCGTGATTTGATTCAATTCTTTTTAAACCGCAAGCGATATTGACAACATTGGACTAGTTTTTTCATGCTAATTCCGAATCTGCATTTAGTTTTCCTCTAGCAGCTGTAGTTTTGGCTATCTTTTGTATACGGACAGACGAACGGACGGACGGACGGACGGACGGACAGACAGAGGCTCTGCATAAGCTGTCTGCAGTGACTTCAGTGAGTCAGTGAGAACTAAAATGGTAATTTCTGAAACCATTCTCAACTCCGCTTATAGGCGTTTAGATAGTAAATAAGATATAATTATGGTAAGTAAGCTTTTTATAGTGCACAATATTTTGCTCTATTCCTATTACCAAACTGAAATGATTCAACACGTGACAAGCAATGAAGACACTTAATCCGACCCTTCATACCTTCTGGGTTGAAAAGCCTGACGTTAGTCGCCGTTCACTTCAGGCACAAGTTTCTTTTCATTCAGATAACGCTACTGCAGCACGCAACTTGCTGAAGCTGATTAAGGATTCGGAGCCAATTAAATAACTTTTGCTGCAGCCTGCCTTCCTCTTGATTGCCGTACTCATGGCTCGCTATTATTTAACGAACCTAACTAATGTGGGTGCATGTATTATATGAACATGCTTCATGTTGTCACAACATAATAGAGGAGAGTGCTTCGGGGTCCGGTAGTAAATTACTTATTACTATCCATTAGTGGTTATCAGTAATGTTAGAAGTAGAGACTGTTGAAAGTATTTAGAATAATTTAGCTTACCTCACTGTAGATTAGGGAGGATTATAATCACAAAAATTTTCGATTTTAAGAGCTTTTATAATGTACTTATATATTACGAAAATTTAAGTCCATCCCTCACTTCCGTCGGCCAGTTTATTGGCCTGTTTTTGCTATTTTCTTTTATCGGCGTGACCTATGTAACTTCTGCACTGCTTTGGAGTATGAACATTCTTATGGGTAGAAGTAGTATCTGTAAAATATATTCTTTAAAATAGGTGCAGTAGCGTCAAGGCATTTTCTAAAAATTGAAATTTTCACGTTATATGCTCCAAACTTCGTTTTATGTTATTTTAGAGATTCCTGGACATTTTCCGTTTTTGCCGGGATGTCTAAAATTAGGGTGCTGGAGAGAGTGGAGGTTTGAGGTTACTGCAAAACTTCTTGTATTCAAGAGGCTGTACGTTACTTGAGAAAATATTTGTCTTTGGGTGCAGTTTTTCGGGCTTGAGAGCTTGAGATTAAGAACTATTTTTGTGTAGCTACATTCTACTTACCACACAGATAGACGAGGGGAGTATTGTGATCGCTAAACTTTTCGATTTTGAGATAATACGCTTTTGGGAGTTTTATGATATCTACATAAATTAAAACAAAAAAACTTTTTTAAAAGAGCTTTTATTTAAATGTTCTAAAAAAAGGAAATAAAATATTCATTTAAAGTGCTAACTATCAACTTATAGCCTCATTATACACAATTTATATGATCATAAAAGCTTGTCGCAAGGTTTACGTAATTACCTATAAGAATTCAGTTAAACTGAGATTTTAACACAATTAGTCAATTGAATAGGTACTGGTTAATTTATACAAGTAAATCGCGTGACAAGCTCTTATGATCATATAAATTTTTTTTGTTTTAATTTATTTTTTACTTTTTAGTTATTAACTTGCATTTGTATCAAAAAAAATTATTTATTCTCGGCAAGCCCTTTTATTTGATACTCATATTGCAGGAGGGCATTAAAGATAACTATTTCGCCATCATGGATGGTCTGCCATAGTTGTTTTAGAATGACGTCACATTATTTTTCGAGTCACTCTCAACAAGCCCGTTCACTGTGCAAAGACTCTCTTCTCTCAGGTCGTAAACAAGTTTCATGCAGTGATAAAACGACCCACCGACTTTGAATAGTACATTTTGCCCAAACTCTTATAACAGAACACATCGTATTATATCTAAAAATACATATTTGCCATCATTTGAACGACTTGACAGTTTCTAACTTAGAATTTGTGCTATCCTGATATCCACCCATTTTCGTAGATTTCCTTTTATTAGGCATCATGAAAACGTTAAACTAAACTAAAAATATAGACTTACGCTAAACATAACCTTAAAACTGTGTTGGTGATAAGCGTCCACTAAAAACACGAGTTGATCCCTATTACTTTCCCAAAGTCAGTCCAGCACCCCAAATGTTCTTTTACAACTTATTATTGGAAAATACTTACCGCGGATCCTCTTTACCACTTACGTCGCGTCACATCATGCAAACCGGCTGTTCGGACCACCCTTCGTGGTTGCTCGGTGCACCAGCGCAGCGGTTCGTTCATCATCATAGTCACAATGTCTTTACAGACCTGTTGTGAACTCGTAAAAATGCATTTACTCATTTTACGAGTTTCTCTTGGGATATCTTTAGGATCTTTAATGCAGTAGTTTCCCATTTGCTTTCTGCACCCTCATGCCGTTGACCAGATGGTATCTACTGCTGCATCCTCCTTTAACCCTTAACCGGTAACATGCAAGTTCGGGGCATAGCTGGTAACGTGCAGTCTGTGAGACTGTAACCTCTTTGAAGCTTAAAAAATCAAATTCTCCTAATTATTTTTTGGAAAAAGTGCATAAAGATTTGTTGGATATATATCCTTTAATAATAATTTTGTATAAAGTAGCAGATCATGTGATGTAAAAAAAATTATGATAATTATTAACTAGAACACAAATTAGCAGCACAAATTTGTAGAACCAAGATAATAAAAAAAATTTGACCACACTTAAATCTATATATTTTGTGATTGATAATAAGTAAAGCAATACACCTATAAAAATATTTTGGTAAAAAATGACGGACCTGCCATGACTACCAGTTGAGAAAAATTGTAACGTAAACCGTAACGTTCCGTCTCGCAGACTGAACCAAACTGACAACTAAGCACATCTGGAATGTTGTTAATGCAAATTTATTGATAAACGGGATATAAAAGAGATACCAATGGCTGGTAGATTAGATGAGGTCGTTTACCAGAAATGCGGTAAGGTTTAGTTGTAGGGTCGAATTTAAGATTGCTTGCAGTCTCACAGACGGCACGTTACCAGTTAAGGGTTTTTAATAATAATAATAATAATAATAATAATAATAATAGCTCTATATTACCCAACAGTAGATCCAATTACAGGGTAACATTGAATGAAAAAAAATGTATATATTCATAGTGCACGCAGGTACGTAAACTAACAAGTACTACTTACATTGATTCATATGTTCCTTAAATAAACACAAAATTCTAGTGAGACTATCATTGTTTATATCACAGTTGCTGGCAATAGAATTAAAATTTGAGCACATAACATTGACGGGAGAATTTGACAGAGTATTGGTGCGCGAAAATTTACAATAAAAACATGAGGCTTGGCGTAAGGTATGTTTAGGTACAGAAAAGTTAATTCTATCCAAAATACTTGGTGCATCAATTGAGTTATGGATTAATTTATATAGAAATACCATTCCTGAACCAGCTCGACGAGATTGTAAAGATTCAATGTTGAAGCGCTCTTGCAACAAAATCTGATCCATACCCCGCTGAGGATAAACTCCATCAATTCTAAAGCATAAAAATTTTAGAAATCGGCGTTGTACATTCTCCAACAACGTTATGTGACACATATACTGTGGATCCCAAACAATGCTAGCATATTCTAGTTTTGAACGAACTAACGCGAAATATAATGCTTTAAGCGCCGCTACATTTGAAAATGACTTACAATTACGAATAATAAAACCTAACATTTTAGTAGCATCGGAGGAGATTCTAGAAATATGAGATACAAAGTCCAATTTGAAGTCAAAGTAAACACCCAGGTCCTTTACTTCAGTACACCTTGTAAGTACTGAGTTATTAATTATGTAGTTATAAAGAAGAGGTGATGTTTTGCGAGTGAAAGAACAAACTTTGCATTTTGAAATGTTGAGGTAGAGTGAGTTCTTTTCACACCACAGGTTAATGTTATCGAGATCCTGCTGCAAAGAAATGCAGTCTTGAATACTGTGAACTGTCGAATAAACCTTGAGATCATCAGCAAAAAGGAGAGTTTTGCAGGTTAAAGACTTGGTAAGATCGTTAATGAATAACAGGAAAAGTAAAGGACCTAGGTTTGAACCTTGGGGGACGCCTGAAGAAGCTATATATACATCTGACGAATGACCGTTATAGGATACAAACTGGCGCCTATTATGTAGATAGGATCGCATCAGAGAAATCAAAGGATTACTAAGGCCGAAAGACTCTAGATTATTGATCAATATATTATGATTTAGTCGATCGAAGGCTTTAGAAAAGTCAGTATAAACTACATCCACCTGTGACCTAGCATCAATTGCTTCTGATATATATTGAGTCATCTCAGTCAAGTTCGTAGTTGTTGATCTGCCCTTCATGAAGCCATGTTGTGCTGTGGAGATTAACTGCCTGACATTGTCATAAAGAAAAGAATATATTAATTTTTCAAGTACCTTGGCAAAATTGTCCAAAACAGATATAGCACGATGATTTGAGACATCAGATTTATCACCATTTTTCAGTATTGGACAAACTCTAGCTACCTTCCACACATCTGGGAATGTACATGATTTAAGTATAGAATTAAAAATTATAGAAAGTGGAGTAACAAATATGTGTGCACAGTCTCTTACGAAAAAGCTGGGCATTGAGTCTTCACCTGCTGTTAGTTTATTGGGTAGCCCTTTCAGACAAGATAGAATAGACTCGGACGAAAATTCTGTTAAATTAATGACAGGGACATTTGCAGGCAGGCTTGGCAAATCATTGCCATCTAAACTTGACTGAACATAGGTACTATGGAAAAAATTTGCGAAACACTGTACAATCTCCTCGGGTGTTTCATATGACTCATCATTAAAATGAACTTTTGCCGGTATTCTTGTACAGTTTTTCTTCTGATTGATATAGGACCAAAAAAATTTTGGGTCATTGTATATACTGTTCTCCGTTAATCTTATAAAATTTTTAAAGGCTTCGTTTATCTGACTTTTCAAAAGCCTCCTAAATCTAACAAACTCCTCATAAAAATGTCTATTTTTTGTTGATTTGTATTTTCTGCGGTAGTAATCCTTTGTCTTTATATTGCGGATGATAACAGAGGTAAACCATTTAGGGTAAGCACGTTTGAAAGTCCTATACCTGGGAACATACATATCTAAAACGTAATAAAGTTTGTTATAAAATAGTGAACACATTTCATTCACATCCTTGGCAGCATACAAAAACGACCAATCAATATAACTTAATGCACTATAGAGTCCCGGAAAAAAAGCTTTTTTAAAATTGTACGACTGTGAAGTGAGATTAGGAGACATACACGAATTATTGCTAGATAGTAAGTTGATAGTAACGTTTAAAGATGGGTGACTTACCAACGGTATGAAATCCCTACCAACCTCACAGTGTAAGTTTTCTGTAGCAATAACTAAATCTAAGATTTTGCCCGTACTATTACAAATCGTATTTGACTGCGTTGAACCTGTCATATCTAGAAAGCTAGCCAAACAGCTATATTTAAAGTCATTGTTGTCTCGCAAAATGAAGTTACTAACATTAAAATCTCCTAAAATTAAGACATTTGATTGACTAAGAACTAATTGACCAAAGGACATCACAAATTGCTCAAATTCATCATTTGTTGTATAAGGGGGAATATATAAAACGTAGATGAAAATTGTACACTGATTCAAATAACATTTTACCCCAACTATATCTATAATATGAGGCACCCCCAAAGAATCAAGTTTGATACGTTCGGTTCGCAGTAGATCACTACATGCCAACAAAACACCACCACCAGAGGTCTTGTTCACTCTTACCAAGTCACGATCGCTTCTATAGACAACGTAGTTCTCCGGGAATAGTTCAGAACTAAGAACATCTGCAGACAGCCATGTTTCCACTAAACTGATGAACCTATATTCACTTTCACTCACAGATGCATACAATTCATTGATCTTGGTATTTAGGCCTCTCACGTTTTGAAAATAGAAGGACAACGACAACTCAGCTGAACTGTTGGGTTCCTCTAGTTTTCCGAGACTATAGTTGGAATGCCTCTGATATACTTAATGCGTAAGTTAGTTTCACCAGCTTCAATCCTTCTGTTGAGTTCGTTCTTTGTTCTTTTATAACCTTCCACTTGCTTAGGTGTTCTATCAAATGATACCCCAATACCCTTGTAAGTATTCTCCCTTTTTAACTTTGGTGCAGAACGAATACATTGCTGCACCTGATGATGGTTGGCCAGCATAACTTTTATTGGTCTAGGTCTAGGTTGAGTAGAATCGTATTTACCAAGTCTCACCGGCTGCACCGTTGTACGCGCATCCGGGGAGAGAAATTCTAGTAGTTTGCTTACTCTACTGGCATCCTGAGTCTGTTGTTCTTGCTTACTTACATTATTGATTTCGGGTAAACCATATACGATAAGGTTATTCTTTCTCGAATTCCTCTCTTCAATCTCCGTGATGACTTCCTCAAAATTGAATTGTGCAGCAGGAGCAGGTATAGTACTAACTAACGTTTTTAGTTTTTCAACTTCATGCATCAGTTCATCTACTTTCCTGGATAGTTTCGGAACTAGCTTAATACCCATCTGGCATTCTGGGCAATAGAACTTCAATAATCTTCTGCTGCTCAGGGCCATGACTTTTAGTTCCGCAGCACACAGTTCGGAGCATTCTTGATGTATTAGACATTCGCAGCCATCACAATTTAAGGACGGTTCATTGTCTGCTTTATTACATTTAACACACTGCATTTTGTAAATACGGTCCTGGCCCGATTGTTTCACTAGGAGATGACCAATACTCCGAAAAACTGCCGGTTTTTACAAGATAGTTTTTGTCACCACCGAAAAAACTGACCTGAGAGGCTAAAATGTATGTCTATAACGATAACACTGATTGAAAATCCAATTATAACTTCTAATTCGTAGTATAGATTACCAAACTATTTTCACCGTTGAATACTGCACACTTTTCGGAACACTTAGGTATAAATTTCTGATATAAACTCAGCGAAAAAACGATAGAAATCGGAGAAAATACGGGAGAGCAAAATAAGCGTGTACACTACAATATATCAGACTTCTGCCTAAGGGTTAAGGGCAATTTCTCATCCCAAGGACAAGAAGGTGTCCTGGCTCTTCTCAACTCGTCCACCCTAAGCTGTTGGTTGAGAAGAGGTTACTGCTTGTACCGACAGTAGTTTGGTTCCTTTTAGTCGCCTTTTACGACACGCAGGATATACGATGGGAGATATTCTAACCCGCCCCCACACGGGACAGCGGTTCGTTGTCATGTCGATGTCGTCACGATCGTCGATACAACCTGGTGATGACCACTGCGTAGGCTGTATAATGGAACTCGTACAATTCGATACAGAATCTCCTGAGACTGCTGCCAGATTCTTGCTCACACCGCAAGCCTCTAGTTAAGCGCCAAATTCAAAAACTCTCTTCTCTCAGGTCGTCAGGTTCATGCAGTGATAAGACAACTTGCCTGCTTTGAATAGTATATTTTCCCCAAACTCTCACAACAAAATTTATCGTTTGACTAAAAATGATATCAGTGGATCTATTGTCAGTCATGATATACTTTGCATTAGATATCATTCCCGTAACCATCTACTGGGCGTTCTTATATCAATATGGATATCCGTATTGTAGAAGTGCATTAAATAACTGTTCCATTATTGGATCTAGAACGACGTCATACAGCTTGTCGTGCATTGTCATCCAAACTAAACGTGTATACAAAATTTCAGCTCAATCGGTTGAAGATATCTGCTTCAAAATTGAGTTGCAAGATTTCACCCGAACAAGCATACATACATTGCAAGTTAAAAAAAAGCTTTTCATAAAGATAATCCACGACACTCATTTCCGTCGGTGTGTGTGACTGTCGGTTGTGTCTGTCTGTCGGTCTGTTAGCGTCTTTCTACCCTTGTAATCTCAATAACCGCTGCATCGATTCTGATGAATTTCGGGTGGCTTTGTGCTGTGGGGTCATAGTAGGTAATGCTGTGATAATTTTGAAAATGGGTGCACTGGCGGGGGAGTGATTAGCAAAACACAAAAAAATTCAAATATTTCTCAAACTTTGTTTTCAGGCGATTGGGAGAGACTGACTGAGCGAGTGTGAATATTGGCGAGAGAGCGATTGTTGTTAGCCAGTTAGTGTTCGGATCGCGACTACAACGAGCGGCTCGACCAGAGAGAGCGGCACACCTGCGGCGCTTTGGTCCACCTGAGACCCGAGAGTGGAGGATGATGGTACCACCGAAGACGGGACCACGGCTCGGGACGGGACGGGCTGCTGGAGGAGCTTCAGGACGGCTCGCGGACTGACCACCGCCCCCTAATCGAGCAAGCCAGCCGATGTGCTTTTGTTTTCGCGGGTCGTACCGCTGCAGGCCGTAGGCAAGGGGGTTTCTGATCATTTTCTACTTTTTTTGGGAGGGGGTGAAATTGGGGTGGTTGGGGGGCGGGGGAGTGTAAAACTGAAAATATTCTTGCATTCAAAATAGACTGACCATTGACCCGTATATGAAAGACCTAGCGGCACAATACACTTATTTAGGTTCATCCGAACATTACCTTGCCTACTGCAGAAACCAAGGGACTTGAGATCGTTCTGTATTGTGTAATGCGGAAACTATTGAAGTGGTTTAATCAAATTTTGACACAATATAATTACTATCGCGAGAATGGGAAACGCGTATGGTTTTTATAAATTGTGCCAGTGGCGGCGCGGCAATAATAAAAAAGCTGAAGAATTTATTGTATTCATAATTGGTTTCCTGTTGACCTGTGAAAGAAAGGCCTAGCGGTGTAATACACTTTTTTGCAGGCGGGCAATGATTTGGTTGCAAGGAGATCTCACACTATACCTTCATGCTGTGGGAAAATAATAAACTGGTATCAGTAGTATGTCGAAAGTATTGAGTCAATCAACTTGACTTCATTTTTTTATACGTGAAAATATTACTTTTTAGAAATATAATGAATATTGATAGCAAAATGGCATTTTTTCTTATATTGGGAGAAAACTGAAAATACTACTCAAGGAACTTTAAATTTGTATAGAAAATTTGATACAATTAGGAATAGTACCCAGGAAATATTTGAAAGACATGTTGCACGCCTGAAATGTTCGCAATAAAGTTGTTTTTTTCAAGGTATAAAATATGTTATTGTCTGTTGTATGTTTGGCATCAATACGCTTCTCTGGATATGACTCAGACTGTAAAGACATATGAATTATAAGCCATTTTCTGGTGACATATTGACTTTTGAACTAAATAATTAACAGAAGATTTGAATAAATTTCTAGCATACGTACTTTCTGACAGAAGATTTTTTGAAAGCTCCGAATCTAATTTCGTCCAAAACTTTTTGAAGTGCTTGTTCAGAATATTCACATTGTTTTCTGTTTGTGGTGGTATCTGAAACGGAATTGTAATGATACAAGTTATTTATCAAGCTTAGCTTACCCCTCGTTTATTATAAAATTTATAAATATAAATCATATTTATATATTATTATTTACTACAGAAGGTCGCTGGCGTTTGCAGAAGAACATTTTTTTGACGTAAGTGCATTATTAACGTACATAGAAATATAAAAATGTAGCAAATATTGAGCTTTATCTTTAACTTTTTTATTCAGAATAATTGTTTCAAAAAACTGAACCTTATTTACCTCATATTGTTGCCAAAACATATAATTTTGTCAAATGAAAATAGCAATCTAAATTCGTTTATAATACATAACTTTCGCATACCAATTAATATGTTTCAATCTTTATTTTTGTTTATTTTGCTGCTAATGATTAAAAGTTTTGCAGTTTCGCAGTGCCTATAGGTGTCACACAATTATTTTGGTAAGTGCTTGATAAAACTCTATTTTTTTAATACAAAAGCATTTTTGGGAAATTTGCAAGTTATATTGTAAAATATGTATTGTTAAGAAAGTGAAAAACAATATAGCCTCACTCAAGTTTTAATGGAAAAAACCTAATTCTGATAATGTTAAATTAAAGCGATAAATTTGGACAAAATATAGGGAAAATCCATTTAACTGATGAACCTTATATACACGGTGGTCCAATAAGCGCGCGGTGCTCCCTAGCGGCCATAGCGTTTAAATTAGACGAAAATGTTTGAGACAAAAAACGTTTCTTTTTAAACGCTCTACATTTAGAAAAGAATTTCAAAGTTGGCGGGCTTCCGGATATACCGGAAGTACGCATCAACTTCCTTATTTTAAATAGAACACCCTGTATATTATTACTTTTTTGAATTCAGCATTGATTTTTAGGACAGCTTGTTAACCATTGTTTCTGTCTACGAAGTCTATTTTCGGAGTTATTCAGCAATTTTTACAGAATTTGAAGTTTGTAGTACTTTACAACTGTTAATATCTCGGAGACTAAGGGCCGGTTTCTCAATGTCCAGTTAAAGTGTCAGATAGGTATCTGCCAGATAGCGTTGCTATGGATACAACTATCAGGTAAGATTTACGTGACTTCGTAAGTTTAGCCTTCGATTGTTTAAACAATTTATCTGATAGTTGCTGTTATCTAGCAGATAAATACTTATCTGGACATTGAGAAACCGGTCCTAAACCCGATAGAAAGATGCTGTTTTCGGTTTTGAAACAAGCAAGGAACGTGTTTGTGTCTCTAACGTTGTTTCAAAAAACATTAAATCAACAGACTAGCAATTTTCAAATTTGAAAAGTTAATAACGTTAAACACTTTTTTTTCAAATGGGATGGTATTATAATTATTTTCACATCCGTGGATGCGAAATTAAATTCTCTTTCACTTTTATCTAGGCACATGTGGTTTTATCTTTGACGGTTTTCAAGATATTTATGGTTTTGTAATTATGGCGTAGGAATTGGAAAAATCGTAGGTGGCGTGGCTCGCAGACAAAACAATTGGCAGGAAACCTTCCATCCAAAGTGATTCGGTCTCTAATACTAAAATGTGCTTTCGCTCCATCTACCTGTAACCACATTATTCTTAAAAACTCCAGTGGTAAATTTTTCGACAGGTTTTCCAAATTTTCATTTAGAATATTTTAAAAAACATTAGTTTAATATGCGATTTCCAATAATACCACCCCAAATGCTTAGACTCCATGCTGATTGTCAAGAAACCTCTCAAAATTTGGATTTACATCGGTATAAAAATGTAAATTATGCCAGTTTACATGGCCGTTAATGATAACGCTGTAGCTACATTTCATAAAACAGAAAGTGAAAGAATTTCAGAAGAAATGTAGCTTCATTCGTAAACAACACACTGTTGAAAAGGAGTGCATCTTCCTGGACTCGAGCACGACTCCAGTTACAGAAATTCATTCAGTTTAAGTCTTGTCTGTCAATTGCTTGATTTCGCTGCACGTGATAAGGATGCTATATGTACTCCGTTAAGATCATGTTCACAGATGTTTGACCAATGCCCAAATAGCGACTAATTTCTGCTGTAGCACTGCTATGCGGATCTTTAGCTATAATTGTAAGAATGTCAAACTCACTATCTTCATGCATTACTACTTCATGTTTCCTTCCCTCATATTTTACGCCCACGTAAATCCAAATTTTGAGAAGTGTGTTGACAACCAGCATGAAGTCTAAGCATTTGGGGTGGTATTATTGGAAACCGCATAATAAACTGATGTTTTCAAAGATTCTGTAAATGAAAATTTAGAAAACCTGTCGAAAAATTCACCACTGGAGTTTTTAGGAATAATGTGGTTACAGTTAGATGGAGCGAAAACACATTTTAGTATTAGAGGTCGAAACACTTTGGATGAAAGCTTTTCTGCCAATTGTTTCGTCCGCGAGCCACGCCACATACAATTTTTCCGATTCCTACGCCATAATTACAAAACCGTAAATATCTTGAAAACCATCAAAGATAGAACCACATGTGCCTAGATAAAAGTGAAAGAGAATTGAATTTCGCATCCACCGATGTGAAACCTATGATACCATCCCATTTGAAAAAAAAAAGTTTTTAACGTTTCTAACTTTTCAAACTTGAAAATTGCTAGTCTATTGATTTAGTCTTTTTTTGAAACAACGATCTTACTGAAATGCAAGCACGTTCCCTGCTTGTTTCATAACTGAAAACCGCATCTTTCTGTCGCTTTTAGTTTCCCAGATATTAACGTTTCTTTTAAAGTACTACAAACGTCAAGTTTTGTAAAAATTGTTAAATAACTCCGAAAATAGGCTTCGTAGACATAAATAATAGTTAACAAACTGAACCTATAAATCGATGGTGAAAGGTTTTTAATTTAAAACATTTTCGTCTAATTTAAACGGTATGGCCGCTAGAGAGCACCGCGTGCTTATTGGACCACCCTGTATGTTACAATTCCTTCTTTTAATTTTTCTTCCTTAAAATCATGCTTAAGTGGCGAAAAGTAGAAACATATATTACACTTGTAAGAATACCAACTGTAGGCACGTATAATTTTCAAAGGATCCCTATAATTGCCATACGGTGCCAAAAAATAGAAAAACATTATATTGAAGTACTATTAGTTGGCATCCCCTGTTATAACAAAAATATACTCTTAAGCTACCTTAAACTAAAGAAAAGGTAAGAGCATATGTATTTTAAAGCAATATTCTTAACTACATTAACTTGCAGTGGCTCAAATTTAATTAGGAATACTTCAAAAAAACATATATTTTCACAAAAGATTTCTTAAGCAAAATCATAATTTCTTAACCTTTTTTTGATCACAAACAAAACACATCCGCATTTTTGGCTGCTCTCATCGAAAATAGCATTATACCTTATCCACCGAACAAACGGAGTAACTATGCACAATATATGTAAATTTTTGCTATAGGGTCAAGGGTTATATGCACACTGTCTACAAAACTGCATACTGAGAGCAGTGATGTTATTATAAACAGAAAAATCAAGTTCGATTTATTTGAGTAACGCCCCGAAATATGGGTTTGAAATAATTTTTTACTCCTTTTCTTCAGTGAATGCAGTATAGTAAGATATGGCCCGTTACTTGTTGCTTAGACATTATCAAGGTTGCGAAATATTCAAAAAATACTTCACAGGCTAGAATACATTCCCAATACCTTATTGTTCATCAAAATACCTTTGGGTGCCAATATTTGGGTAGCTGCCAACCTCGCTGCCAACATTAGGGCAGTTTACCCTAACTTCAAACCAAATTAGATCTGTGAACCCATGCTTAAGATGAGGAGGGGTATTGTATTCCTACAATCCCGCAATAATAAAAACAGAAATGCAGAATTTCATAAGCGAAAACGTTTCAATTTATTTGGATGTAAGATTTCATTTGCGAGTTAACAACATATTAAGAATGCTTTGTACCCCTTCGCCGCCATTCTGACGCGAAACATTATTATAACAATATTTGTGATAGATTTATGACTATAGAGGGTCGAATACCTAAAGTATGGCCACTTTAAAAGGCGTCCAAAGGAAGCCAGTAGAAGATTTTACTCGATTATTTCAGAACATACCCGTATGTGCCAGTCGAGCTTGTTCTAACAGAGCAAAAGAAATTGTATTGCAATCTAATTGAAGCTAAATACACGGGGGAGATCGAAACAAGATGACTGGGAAGAAGAAGGAACAGTTATTTTTCCGCTTGGTGTCACCTGGTGTCTAGTCTAATTTTTACATTGGTAAACGTTTAAGATCCACAACAAAATTTATGATAGAATCGCCAACCAAAGTAAACTTAAGTAATAAGTATTAAACAGACTATTATTTTCCCAGCTACTGTTGAGAAACCTCTGGTTATTTATTTTCTTGAATGAGGTTACCTAGCGCTCTAGAAAAATCCCTACTCCCCATAGGTTCAAAAAAACTAGAAAAATGCATGGAATTACAGAGATACTAAAATAGGGTCAAGAAGGGTTGGCCAATAGTTAGTTGACGGAAGATTGTGGAATTACTAAAAAATATTTCAGAAAGCTGTCACTTGATCATGGTAAGGACTCTTGACTCCTTGGTGAATTCTAGTGTGACGTTATGTATCACACATGGAACTTTAAACGAACCGTTTCGACCCAAATCGCCATCTTTGGGATAAGCATGTAGGTATCAAAAAAGAATTGAATATCGCAGCGATTATGAAACTTAGAAGACCGTGACATTGGGGTACGACTAGGCATGAAACGTGTCACCTAAGGTCAGGCGGTTAAATTTGAACTCTAACTGTACTTGTACAGTAGATTAATTAAGGAGACTTCAGTCACAGATAACTTGATTTTTTCAAATAGGAATGTCCAGTTTTGTTTACAAAATCAATTCTAAAATAAAAAAAATCAAATGAAAAATATAACATCAAACACGATCATAACACAAGATATAAAAACATGCAAAAGACATACCTAAAACGAGAAAATCGATTATGCAGAAATCATATAGGTATTTATTCGGTGCCAAAACTATGTCAAAAATTACGTAACGAGATTATAAAGGAATTACAATCCAATAAACGCTTCAAAATATGTCTCAAAGAATGCGTAAGTACAGTAGATAGGAAAGAAATACATAAATTAATAGACGAATCATATTATAACTGAATTCACATGTAGTCTTATAATCTTATAAACAAATTTCATTTAAATTATTCCTAACTATATTTACCTTATACATATACGTAAGTATATGTAACATTTTACAGGGTTTTTTAGTACCGGCTCGGTCGATAGCTCGATATATATAAAAGCTGTAGCCACGGATATGCTCTTTGCTGAGGAAATATTCCGATTTGTACAGGGTGATCCATAACTACGTGGTGATGCAAACATGCATTATTTTAAATGAGACACTCTATATAATAATAATATAATATATATATATATAATAATAATGTGTTTATTAACAAAATTCACAGGCTTTCGGTACAACTAAATATGTGAATATCAATGATAAATACAGAAATACTCACTGAAGTAGCATTTTCAGCTACTTGTGTGTGAGTGAAACTATCTTAAACATTTTCATTTCCAGTATTCCTTCCTACTCTTAAATAATGTTGTCTAATCGAATCATATCAAGTCCGTGTAATTATTATTGACTATTTCTATTCCAAAAACGATTGTCCAATCAGGTTATCACTTGGTCAATGCTAAATATTATTTATTAAATCATTGAACAGTTTTCTTCCGCTATGCACTATCCAGTTTTTTATTTCAAATTTAAATTTATTGATTGGTATTGACCTGTCCTTGCGCTTTACAGGTGATAAATTAAAAATCTTAGAAGCAAGAGAATAAAAATACTCTGCCCTACAGTCTTGTTGCTTCGAGGGATCTTATAACAATGTTCTCTGTTGCGTGTTTGACGACTATGCTCAATATTCTCCAATTTAATTTTTCCTTTATAAACATACAATAGTAGCGTCAAGCAATAGAGCTGTCTTATATCTAAAATTGATGTTTCAGAATATAATAGGTTTGTTGAGTAAGTTATTTTTTATCATATATTGTTTTTATAATCCATTTTTGTAAAATCTCAAGATCATTCGCATAGTTGTTGGTAACTCCACCCCAGCCAATAATTTCATAAGACAACTGGGATTGAACAAGTGCTGTATAAAGTGTCTTTAGGGGTGTCTCGCTCAGGAAATTACTTAAATATCTAAATTTGTAAAACAAACCTCTCAATTTTTTACATACAGGGTGGCCAATCGGGTGACGGTAATAATTTTTTTTAGATACCCCGTACCGAGACCTATCCAAAACATCCCCATATATATGTACCGATTATTGATAGTTTTCGAGTTATGACTTTTTTTTTTGAAAACTTAGAGATTTTCCAGTTTTTCCAAGAAATCGTCAAAAACAAAAACAAGAATGCCTTTTTGCTTATATTTTTTTCTGCAATTATACTCAGTATTAAGCCTGTTTTAATATTCAATAAGGAGAACCTGTACATCCGAACAATAATTAAGTACATTTTGGGCCCAAAGTTTGAAATCTCTGTTTTTAGTCAGGAGACCAAAACCTTAAAAATAAAATTAAAAATACTTGTGCCTGGTTCTGGAGCTCCAATCTAGTCTTAAAAACTCTGCAAGATATTGCACTTTCAAAATAATAATTAAAAAGTAGCACTCATGGGGGCAATTTGCGCCGTACGTGACTGTTAAATGTAAAAAGGTGATAATTCACGAATTTTCAAAATGATTTAAAAAACTATTATTTTACTCTATTATGACAAATTAAAGAAAAAAAACTCGTAACAACTAATAAACACGATAGTCATTGATGGTTTGATCACTTTTAATAAAAAAATTAATACCTGTGCTTTTTGTTGTGTACTATTGAACTGCTAAATTAAGTTGTATGGAAAGTTAACAAAGGAAAGGAATAATAAAATAACAATCTGACTGTTAATTCCATGGCGGAATTACCTGGGAAGCGTAATCGTAGCATACGCCATCCCTTTTAGTTCCCACACCGATAGGTGAGGGGAGGATTGTGATTGTGAAAATTTTCGATTTTGAGGTAATAGGTTTTATGGGCGTCTTATAATGTCTACATAACGAAAATCCGCGTCACTCATTTCCGTCGTTCTGTCTGCCGGTCTGTCTGTCGGTCTGTCTGTCTGTACGCGTTTTTCTAGCCTCGTAATCTCAGTAACCGCTGCATGGAGTGTGATGAAATTTGGGCAGCAATATGCTGTGGGGTCTTAATAGGTAATGCTGCTATAATTTTGGAAATCGGTACATGGGCGGCGGAGTAACTAAAACAAAAATTTCAAATATTCCTCAAACTTCATTTTTAGGCATTCTAGAGGTTCTTGATCATTTTCTGCGTTTTTTTTTTGGGTGGGGGTGGAATTTGGGTGTTTGGGGGGTGGGGGGTTGAAAAACTGAAAAACTTGTTGTATTCATGATAGACTGTCTACTGACCTGTCGAGCAAGACCTAGCGATATAAATCACCTTTTTAGGTCCATCCAAACATTGCCTTGCCTATTACCGAAAATTAATTAACACAACTGCGCTTCGCCGACATAAGCTCGCAAAAAGCTACTCTGAAAGAAAGGGATGGCATATGCTACGACATCACTTCCCAGGTAATTCTGCCATGAAACCGGAAGTCAGGTTATTGTTTTATTATTCCTTTCCTTTGTTAACTCTCCATACAACTTAATTTAGCAGAAGTTCAATAGTACATAGCACAAACGCTTCAAAAATCACAGATTGGGTATTAGTTTTTTTATTAAAAGTCATCAAAACATCAATGATTATCGGGTTTATTAGTTGTTACGAGTTTGTTTTCTTTAATTTGTCATAATAAAGCAAAATAATAGTTTTTCAATCATTTTGGAAATTCGCGAATTATCACCTTTTTACCTTTAACACTCACGTACGGCGCAAAATGTCCCCATAAGTGCTATTTTTTCATTATTATTTCGAAAGTGCAATGTCTTGTAAAGTTTTTAAGATTAGTTTCAAGCTCCAGAACCAGGCATAAGTATTTTTAATTTCATTTTGAAGATTTTGGTCTCCTGACTAAAAACAGAGATTTCAAAGTTTGGGCCCAAAATGTGCTTAACTATTGTTCGGGTGTACAGGTTCTCTTTATTGGATATTAAAATAGGCTTAATACTGAATATAATTGCATAAAAAAAAGCCAAAAAGCATCCTTGTTTTTGTTTTTGACGATTTCTTGGAAAAACTGGAAAATCTCTAAGTTTTCAAAAAAAAAATCTTAACTCGAAAACTTTCAATAATCGGTACACATATATGGGGGTCTTTTGGATAGGTCTCGGTACGGGCTATATAAAAAAAATTACTATCGTCACCCGATTGGATACCCTGTATATATGATATGTGTAAATTCCATCTCAAATGTCTATCCACCACGATACCAAGGTATTTCACCGAATCGGATTCTGGTATTGTAATGTCTTTGTCGACATACAACGTGCCTAAATTGGGCTGGCTATTAATATAAGACGTGAATGTCAAATACTTATCGCAGTTAATTATTAATTTATTGAATCTCAGCAGGTTAGCTATTGATTTGAGATCTGTGATTGCTTTTTCTTTCAGTGTATCCCATGAATCTGACGTATAAAATACCGCGGTATCATCAGCGAAACTTATTATGTGACCCTCATAAGTTTTTTGAAGTAGACTGTTCATGTAAACAGTGAATAAAAGTGGCCCAAGAACTGTTCCCTGTGGTCCACCACAAGTTACAGTCCTCGCACGGCTAGTTACACCGTTCACACTGACAATTTGCCTTCGATTCGTTAGATAACTTGTCATTAAAACTGTATCGAATGCTTTGGATAGGTCAACAAAAATGCAGAGGGCTGGCATTTTTTTATCTAATGCGTCATATATATAAGATGTGAGTCTGAGTATAGCATCTTCTGTTGACCTACCCTCCCTGAAGCCGTACTGTTTATGTGATATGATATTAAATTCATCTAAGAAGCTTGTCAGGCGAATTTTAATAATTTTTTCTGCAACCTTCGACAAATTTGAAATCAAGGTTATCGGCCTGTAATTGTTCATATCTGTTTTTGAACCTTTTTTGTGCAATGGTTTGATAACTCCAAGCTTTAAAACATCTGGAAAAAGTCTCTCTTCAAAACTAAGGTTTACCAAATATGACAAAAGTGCACTTATTTCATTACAAATTTGCTTTAATGTACTTGAATGAATATTATCATATCCAGGAGATTTCCCTGATTTAAACTGTTGTCCAGAAGTACAATTACATCGATTCCGTTTAATTACGATAAAAAACATAGTAGATTATCAAAATGTTTAGCCATGCTCCTTATATTCATATGTATAGTTTTAATTGCATTTTTTTCGGTAGTGACATTAAGGCTCGATTTTATCATTATGCTTCACTCCAACGAACAGATTCTATTGGTTGATTTTTAACGAACCCTTTCTATTGGGTATTGAGGTCTGTAGTTAATAAGTCTCATCCAATAGTATTTTATCAATATTGGAAACAAAATGTCAAAGCTGGATGACACTTTTGTCAAAAATATTTTCGAAATTCATGTATCAAAATCATAGCACAAAATCAGAGCAAAGCGATTGATTTGCAAATTAATGCCAGATTTTCCATGTTTACCTTATAATTATTGTATAATTACTAATTGCGAACTGCACGATAGTTTGTGACACAATGATAAAAGTACTATCAATCACAGCCACCTTAATTAATAATAATATCACCTCATGTAATCCTCAGTGAGAAATAATTGATTATAAACACATACATACTTTTATGTCTACTGGATGCATGCTTGTTATAGATCTTCATACATAAATATTCACAGAGATGTAGGTGCAGCTGATGTTCTTTATCCTATATTTCCAATTTATATCAAATGATTCCTTCCTCCATCTATGGTATAATAGTTTTTAAATAATTCAATACCCTGTGTATTCTTTGTAACTCTGTTCCCTTCAAAACAAGGAACGGTTTTTGGCTTTATCCAGACTTGTTTCTAGAAAAACTAATAACAAAGCGTAAAGTAACTTCTTATACGTTGGTAAATTCACAATCTTCACAATTATTATTATTGTATATTTTGTATTTTCACATCTGTTTTCTTGTCAAGTCAAAATCGTTGGGAGGCGGACGTTGGGATGCGTGGGCCCTGCGTTGCCAGATGTAAATTTTACTTTTTACTCTAGTAGGATAAGGGAGATGGAGCTTTGTCAATCTCAGCAGTAGTTTTTCTTGAATGTGTTTTTTCCTGAAGCAGACAAAATATAACGCAAAAAATAAACACAGAAAATGGGACCAAACAAACAGGTGAGCTTGATGGTATATACGAATAAAAATCAACTGTGGTAAAAAACTTTTATTTATTTTAAAAATTTTATTGGGTTTCTGATTCTGTTAGCTCTGAAATTTTTTTTGTACATTTTCGAATCTCCTATGTAGCTTCAACAATTCTGTGGAATCAAAAGGCGTACCTAATCTAATTCTTCTTTCGAGTTCCAACTAAAAGAGGTTGATGTGAAGCAAAGAAACAGCGCAAAACTGCAATGGCTCTTTTTCAGCAAATTCATTTGAGAGAATATTCAAAGTTTGCAAAAGACTGAATTAGGTATAATGAAAAACAGGCAAAATTCGAAACACGGGACATTTGTCTACAGAACACTTTTTTTGAGGTAATCCTAAAGTATTTTTCCTCCAAGGGTATTGTGGGTGTAATGTGTAAGATCGTATACTAGAAACATTATGTAATAGCTAGTTGCAACAGCAAATTTCAGTGTAAAATGCTCGGGGCCTGATATAGCAAATCCCCCTCAAACAGAGGAGATCTGGTAACGCTGTGACGGAATGTCAATCGTCAATCCAACAGAGAATTTAGTGATGGGCACTTTGATATGAACTAGGGAATCGAGTAACCACTGAATGAATGGTTGCAACTACCGATTGAATTAATTCGAATAAAAACATTAACTAGACTACCAGCTAAATCAACCAACCTGCGCTGTGGGGCTGACTGAATCGACGAATACCCGATTGCCAGACGTTATTGAACAACTATTCAAAAGTATCGAATAGCGTATTTGAGAGGGTAATTAAGGATTTTGAAAACTTTTATTTTTGAAAAAACATCAATATCAGTTCAACTTGAAGTATATATAAAGTGCAGGGCTTTTCGCATAGATCATGGCCGACTCTACACTAGGCCGGAGCCTTAGATGTGGCAACGTGGCTTAGCTGTCAAATAGTGGGCCTATAGTTTCAGAATAATTATTACATTTTATATGATTAGAGTTCATCTGGGTTAATAAATTAAGAAAAAAATGCTTTTTAGAACTACTACTACTAACACCACTTACATCTGATGTCTGGTTCATCATAGTCAGACACTACAAAATAAAAATAAGCTACCTGTTTCCTGCTGCCACTTCCACTTCCACTTAAATGAACACTCAATTTACTTTGCAAATTGTCACTTGAGCTAGAAAAATTCACTATTAGGTCACTGTGAAGCCATTCTTGCTGGTGTTGATTCCCTCTCACTATAAAATATTTTCGTAGGTATGCCCAGATGCATGCCCTCGTTGGCTTGCCCAGATGAGTTCTATTAACTGTCTTTTTCTGTGATATTTGGGAGGTCCAGAAAACATTGTAGGTACCACATTGTGGTTTAAAATAGGTCTTATCCTTTAAAATGTTTGTAATTATTGTCTTTATTCTTATAAATATAACCAGCCCTTATGAGGAATAGGTACCTTTCACCCACTTCTGTTTATGTCCTCCATTGGAAGCACTAATTGCTAGTGCAACCTGGTACTGCACACTTTGCAGGCATCTTTTTATCTTTATAGTTTCGTTTGTGCAGGTAAATAATTAGAAACACATTAAAAATCACCTTCCAACCTTATTTTCTGCTCTTTGAACTCGGCCTGCTGATTCAGTGTTGCCATATTTCATGCTCCGGCCTAGTGAGTAAAGTCGGCCATGCATAGATGGAATACGACACATACGCAGATAACAGAATTATTTTATTATTCGACCAAAGCTTACTCTGATCCTTCCAAGCATCAAATAGGTATATTGAAATAATGTAAATTTGGATATGCTGTCATAGTTATAAATGCATAAATATAAGTATAGAGTCCTAATCAAAGGTGTTAATCAACTAATATCCAACATTGTGTATGTAATCGGGGGCACACAAATCGATAGCATATGCCTAACTTCATTCTCTATTGTGTAGATTTTAAAGCCAATTTGCAAAAGAAACTGAATTGTTATTAATTTTTGTTCGATTGTCTAAAACGAATAAATACTCCAGGAAAATCAAATAATTCGAATGAATAGTAACTATCGAAGCCTTCGATAGTTTTTATTCGATAGTTCCCGTTGTACTAATAAATATTATACTAATCACAGATTGCAAGAGGAAGCTGAATGATTCATTTTTATTGGGTTCTCCAACGAATAAATACTCCAGAAATATCGAATAATGCGATTCAGTAGTAACCATATCGAATTGATATGATATACCAATTGGCAATATTATGTTGTGTAGGTATAACAAATACCGACTAATAACCACCCACGAAATGATGAATGTCTTTAACAATTAATGCTGAACACCTCACGCTTTTTGTATAATAAAATCATATACATATATTTACCACCTCATTATTATTTAGAAGGCGAATACTTCTGGTTTTGCAGCTAGTTTTATTAATCACAAACTTCAGCAGGCTGCAGAACTTCAATATAGTGACTGACTGATTATTATACAGAATTTCGGTCACGGCCATCTATTAATTTGTCGTCGGTGGCAGCATTGGCGCCACACGCCACTGGTAGCGGTTACGAAGAGTTCTATTGTCACATCCCTAGCCTAGACAGTAGACACTAACCTCACTAACAGACAGAAACAAAAAACATATGATTTCAAATTTCAAGGCTATCCTATCTGCTCTGGTGTTTTACAAAATAGTGAAACTGTTGTCTTTTCCAATTGAAAACAGCTATATTATGTACCTGCGTTTCCAGTAGGGCAAAATGCAAATGTTTACCTTGGAATATCAACAGGTCAACACCCTCTCAAAATATTTGGTAGGACTAATGTTAAATGTTATTAAAAAGAGAACCTGGCAGGGTGGTATAATAGGAAAAACATGAAGTTGGAAGTTGGTGAATAGTGAAGTACCTCCATATATCCTTTTTTACTATGATACAAAGGTATCTCGCAGGTATTTATAATTATTGTAGATAGTAACATTCTAGTTTTATCAGAATTAGGCAGTAGGTAATAATATTAGATTTTCTTCACATCAGCATATTCATATAAAAGTGCACTGCATAAATTTTATCTACTACTTGTGTGAGGTGTGATTGGCCAACAGTTAAAATAGTGTGTTTAGCTTTGGAAAATGCAACAAAATGTTCTTTAGCCATTTTTACTATAATACAAAGGTATATTGCAGGTATTCATAATAATTGTTATAGTTAGTAACATTTTATTCGTCAAAATAATGCAGCTTCTCTTCAATATCATTTTTTAATACATCAACAATCCAGTGATTAGATGGTGGAATCTGATTGGTCTAGATCAATTAATCGTTAGACTGTTCGTTCGTCAAGAAAATGCAAGTTTTCACCCATTCAGGATGGAAAATCAGAGTTGAGAAGACACTAGAGGGTTCATAATGGTTGATTATATATAAAGCATGTCTTTTTTCACCTTTTTGAGCAAAACATCAAGAGAAATCAATAATTTTCAGAGAACTTTGACAGATGCCATTTCTTGAATGGGCTGCTCTGATTGGTCAAAGCCCTTGTTAGAATACATGTGTTGATAAAATCGGGCCTATAATTTTCCAAATTATCAATAATGTTTGCATCTATAGTTTCATTCTGATAACCTCTAATATATGGGTCCATCTTACATATTATGCTATACGAGGATCTTATAGGTGTATCACATATCACATAAATATTGTAATATAGATTTCTAAAAAACTACTTAATAATAAAAAAGAACTAGAAGAAATGTATAATTCAGTTAGGGTTTAAGACAACGTAAAGAAGTACAACCAACAATGTCGCACAAAGAATGCACTCAAAAAAGTAAAGCAGGTAAAACGGACAAAAATATTGATTGGTAATTAACAAACAATTAATACACCTAAAATTGAGTTATCTTTTCAACTTCTTTGTGGGGGGGGTGTATTGTAGTACCTGATGATATGTATTTATTCTTTGTCGCTGACCTGGTAGAGATGGCTTGGTTCTGGCTGGTTGAGTTTGGGGTTAGTGTAGACTCCACAGCTTTGCCACCTTGTGTTGCTGCAACGTTCTTGAGATTTAAATCATTCTCTTCATCGCTGTCGTCCGCTATGTACTCTTCGTCTTCACTTTTTTCTAATTGTTCTATTGTATATGTATCCATTTACTATTAACTTATTTTTCCTTATCTTGACGTTTTGGCTGCTGGATTTAGCTTCCTTAAAATGTTTATACAGTATTTTTTGTTTGTTTCGTTGTTCTAGTGTTAGGTCGTGACTAATAGATACTCCTGTACCTTTCAGTTTTTTATGTTCTTTAGTACATGCTCTTTTACGCAGTTTCTTACTAGTTCTACTACGATCGGTCTTGATTTACCCTGTTCCTTTTTGCCAATTCTGTAAACTGCACTTATTTCTCCTCCTCTATTTTGATATTCAGTCTTGTGTCGGCTGTGTTGATTAACTCCTTTATTAAATTTTCTTGCTCTTTTTCTATCAATCCAAACACAACAATATTGTTTTTCTTCAATTTAGCTTCTACGTTTTCTACTTTTTCTTTGAGTTCTGAATTTTGTTTCTCCAGCTTTTGTACTTTTTTCTTTGTTTCTTGAAGTTCACCTGACTGAGTTGTTATTGTCTTTTTTATTCCTTTGACATCGTTACGTAGGTCATTATTTTGTTGGATTAATTGTTGCACTGAATCGTAGATTTCTCGTGACGAGATCTCGTCCTTGTCGCCCATGCTATAACAGTGTGGCGGGCAGTCTAGGCAGTTTTTATCATGCTTTGTTACATGAACCAGCAGCTAATTTATTATGGAAATTTAACGATAGCTATTCAAAGATTTACTTCAGATGTAGGGCTTCTTAATGTATGTGTTGGTTAAAACAAAAACCTTTGGACAGTATCACTTAGAACCACTTCACATTACTATGTCCTCAAAAACTAGCTATTTTTGCGGATCATCACGAAAACACAACCTTCCTGCTTGGCTGTCTAGACATTATTCCATATTCAAATTCTACTGATAATGTCCGTTCTTCCAATGTAGGGTATTGCTACATTATACATGGTATTCAAAAGTTATGACCATCTCTATATCCAAATCGCTGTCAAATGAACGTACTGTATATCAAAAAATGATGAATCAAAAATCATTTTTTTACACAGATGGATAAAAAATATCATATAGTTTCAAATTCGGCTATAAAAAAGCCCGCGATGCATATTCGTATACAGGATAATGTAGAATGCAAAATCTTGATTTTTCTCTCTTTTTTTAAATGTAACTCCCAATATTTTATTATACCACAGAATTGCTTTTAATATGCTCTTTCATCTTTGTATAGCATTTGTTATGGCTGAATTCATTAGATTGTGAGATGTTTCCATTTTCCTACAAATTTTAAACATACCTTCGATTTGTTTACTAAAATTTATTTAGTTTGAGAAAATACTATCAAATTTTATTTTTGCTTAACGAACAACTAAAATATGCGGACATAATAGTACTTGATTAACGAGATAATATAGGCCAAGTGTGCTGGGGAAACAATTTTATAGGCGCCATGTATAATAATTATCAAGCAGATCTATCAAGCAGGCTATGAAATATTAAACGACGCGGTCCAAATAAAACTATTCTTCAGTCTTAATCTTTCAAACGCATTAGTTTTAGAGTGCCTCCGTTCTGGATATTGCTGTTCATAGTTGATATATTCCAGAGGCAAAGAGGAAATTTCTTAAAGATTCTCCTAAATACCCTCAATGAAAAAATTAATTTTTGAAGCTCGTTTTTCACACAGTATGGAATTATTGAGCAGGTTATGAAAAATGTCCATCAAGTACTATCAGTACCATATAATGTAGTTGTTCGTGAAACAACAAACAAATTTGATAGTAGTTTCCCGAAAGAAATAAATTTCAGTACACAAATAGAAACTATATTTTAAATTTACCGAAAAATCTAAATATTTCGGAAACTGATGGACGTAGGTACAAGTGCTGTACAAGTATGGAAGAGCATATTGAAAGCACTTCTTTGGTATAGTAAAATATTGGGTGTTACATTTATAAAAAAGAGAAAATCTGGATTTTGCATTGTACATCACCCTGTATACGAATATGCGTAGCTGGCTTTTTTATAGCCGACTTTAAAACCAGAGGATATTTATAATCTTTTCATGTAAAAAAATAACTTTTGATTCATTACTTTTTGATATACAGTACGCTCATTTGGCAGCGATTTGGATATAGAAACGGCCATAAATTTTGAGATACCCTGTATAATATTATAATATTGTGAGAAGATAAATTATTAGTACAATCTAAAAATGGGATAATATATAGGGTCTCATTTAAAAAATATATGTTTGCAGCACCACGTAGTTATGGATCACGCTGTATGAATAAAAATATTTTAAGAGCAAGGAGCATATCCGTGGCTACAACTTTTATGTACAACTTTTTTCGATATCTTCTACTACAGTAATGGAGTTATCGACCAAGCCGGTACTAAAAACCCTGTATATGTACAGTGTAACACTAATTCGTCCATGTATAGGCGTAGTCCTTCTATGGATGTTAACACAATTATTTATTTACTCATTTTTTTCAACAATTCGTTTTTTATGTAATTTGAGAGTACTACTGTTATTATTATTAATGTGAAATTTGATTACCTCTCTAACGATATGGGATTATCAATACCAATCTTTTTCAGTTTCCATTTTATTTCAATTTTTCAGTCAAATCGTTGTTTTTCAATTTTCCTAAGTGTAAACAACCTAGCAGGCCATGTAAAATGAATAAAAGTCCGTTAAGTTGGAAGAAACCGACTAACTTAGTAGAAGGATGCAAACTAACTAGAGTAACGGGGCAAGATTATGAAAATTTCTTACAACACATTAGCTCTAACCAAAAACAGTAGCGGTAAAAAGAATGCTCATTTTTCATAGCCTACTACTCGGCCTACTATCTATTAGCCAACTTCGAAAGTCAGTAAAAACATATGTAATCGAAGGAAAGCTACCAGCGATTGTTGCTGGCAGTAGAATATCTATATCCGCTGGATAGATTTTCACATTTAATGCCATAAAGAAATAGTTATTCCCGTAAGTCAAAAGTAATGATACCTCTGACTGGAGCCCTTTAAATTATTCAGTAAGTACCTCTACTTATTACCAACATCGCGGAAAATGAAACCTGAATTGCAGTCTGTTTGAGTTATGAAACATAATTTAGTTTGTAAGGAAATATATTAAATAAACACATGTATAACATGGGGTAATAAGAAGTTCTAGCAATCATTTAAATAGACGCTCAGAATGCTCCAGTAGAGACACCTTTTCTTTTGACTCAACGGAACGGAAATTACTAATTTTTTATCTCATTAAATGTGAAATTTCATTCTAAGCATATTTTAAGCATTTTGGCAAGTTGTCAAGCTCCAGTAGACCTCCATAACTAGTAGGCTGTGAAAAGCAAACACTTCTGTCATACCTCAGTTTCTCATTGACATTAGATATCTTGCCGCTGTTGTATCCGGTAAGAGGTGATGTGTTGTAAGGAATTTTCGTAATCTTGCATCGCTACTCTAGTTCGTTTGCATCTTTCTACTAAGGTAGTTGATGTCTTCCATACTAAGGAGCTTTTGTTTATTTTTCATCGCCTGGGAGGTTGCTTACACGCACGGAAAATTGAAAAACACTGATTTGACTTAAAATCTGAAACAAAATGAAAACAAAAAGATTGATATTGAGAATCCTATATCATTAGAAGGGTAACCAAATCTTACACTTACTTCTAAAAACCAAAATAGGCCTTCCTATTTGAAAAAAACAGGTTATCTGCGATCGAAATTTCCTCATATACTGATTTCATCAACCACAAAAAGAATTCAAGTTTAACCGTCTGATCTAATGTGACGCGTTATTCAATTTTGTTTGATACCTACTTATACCAAAAATGGTGATTTGTGCCTAAACGATTCGTTTAAGGTTCCATGTATGATATATAAAGTCACACTAGAATGCACCAAGGAATCTAAATATGCAATAATATGTAGGGAGTTCCATTCAAAAAAATGTAAGTTTAATATGATCACCCTGTAAACGTCAAAATTTAAGTGAAAATATTTTTATGTTATAGCCCTCAAGGGTTTCCCCTGTATATAGCTGTTTTCAACAATATGGTTTCAGGGCCAACGAAGGCACTGATATTAATCTAATGATTTTATTTTGGAACCTTTTAACAATTTGAGTGTAATGCATGTTTCACTGAAGAATTTAACTACACTTTGACGGCAGTATCCTTCAAGGTAGGCTGACAAAATACAAATTTTAAAACCGTAGCTTGCAAAATCCTGTCTTAATAATAGGCCTCAAGAGATGAAGGCGATGGTAGTGTCAGATGATGAGAGAGTGGTTACCTACATTAGGTACTCTTCAAAGGTCACTATTGGGGCTTGTGGTTGTTTTCAACTCATAATAGCGACGTTGTACAAGATGGAAAATATAGTATCTTTGCTGATGGCATAACGATCTACACCTTGGCTGATGCCTACAACGCGACAGCTGAGGACTGATTCTGTGCTAATAGTAATGATTGTCATAAAAGCTTGTCGCGCGATTTACTTGTGTAAATTAAATAATAATAATAATGAATAAATAATAATAAAATTGAATTAGTGCCTATTTAATTGAGTACTTACGCAAACCTCACGACAAGCTTTTATGATCATGTAAATTGTGTATAATGATGAGACTATAAGTTGATAATTGAAACTTTAAAGGAAAATTTTATTTTCTCCTTTTTATAGCATTTTAATAAAACTTTTTTTTGAAAAAGGTTTTTGATTTATTTTTTTCTTTTTAGTTATCGCTGCCTAGGTTTCTGAGTCTATTCATCTCATTCAACGCATCACTGTTGCCGGTCATTTGCCGGCTAATTTCAAGTAGTCAAGCTTCAGGTGGATTAGAGCAACGGAGCTTACAGTCACCATCCTTTTTTGTCCTGCGTCTTTAATTCTCAGCGAACCCTTTCATTTAATATAATAATACTATAAGAAAGCATACAAAAATCAAATGTCCGCCATATTGGATTAAGAGTGATGAAAGAATATTTTTATAATTATTCTCGCAACGCCCTTTCATTTGATGCCATGTTGTAGAACTGCATAAAAAACAACTATTCCGCCATCTTCGATGGTCCGCCATATTGAATTTAGGACGACGCCACATACTTTGTCCTATATTGTCGTCCAAGCTGAACGCGTATAAAAAATTTCACCTCAATCGGTTTAAGATACTTGCTTCAAAATTGAGTAGCAGGCTTCCAGCCGAACAAACATACATACATACATTGCAAGTTAAATGAAAGCTTTTAAAATAAAGGTATCTGCATGCATACATTTGGATCAGGATTTATTTTCTCGTTCATCAGTTAACAGTAGCTCAGTATTGTTGGATATGCTTCAAGAAAAAATCCGATGTTCTCTAATCCAAAGAGTGGACCGAAAGTGTTTCTATTAATTTTTCCTTCTGTTAGTTGTTAGATCAATCTGGAAATAGGTAATTAGACAATTAGACACTCATAAGACGGCACCATCCTGATTCCTAAGACGCTGATGCATTTCTGGCTCTCATTTTAGTGTTATTAAAAATGCAAGTGCAGCAGACACTCTGTTTTCAAAGTTTAAGTCACTGTTGGTCAGACACCAAGTGAGTTTGCAATAAACCGAGAAAAAAGCTCTTACCTGCATGTATACATTTATTTTGTACAGGGTGAGTCAAGCTCAACGTATCGGACTCTTGTGACCAAACGATACCTCTTTTCAGGAAATTTACCCTGCGATTGTGTGTAGATCGAGTTAGACTACCTTTAAAAAACAACGAATTTTATACAGGATGTCTAATAAAAGCGTGACATGTGTAACATGTGTACCGAAACATTTTTGGTAGGAGCTTTCAAAACATAAAAAGAAAAATGGAAAATATTGAGTATATGGTTTCCCACTTAAGTTTCATTAGTAGCATGAGATCCTTTTTGTGAGTTCTGAGAAAGAAGATCAACATTTTTAATGATCAGCTTGAGAAAGTGTCACCTTTTTTGCTGATGGCACTTATATATGTATAGAGACTATAGTTATAACTATCACATGGGACTAGCCTCCAGTATCCACATTTTTCTATCTTTTCTTCTAAAATTTCAACACTCCTCTCCTGGCTCAAGCATTCATACAAATTACTGCATTATCAAAATCTATGGCCTGGCCAGCCAGGATGCTCATTTATGACTCGCCAAGTTTGTTGTCCTGGTGGCTTTAACGGCTTCAGGGCAGTAACAATACCGAAATCCGTACTCTTATCGTATCATTAGGTTTTCACGTTCATTAAAGCTGTCGCGTCAAATCATTCTTAGTGCCTGTCACGGCACCCTTAGTTGACTGCACAGAAGCAGTTTCATTTAATTGAATGGAGCACTGGCTGTTTTCAACGATAGAGTGGTTTCTGAACAAGGATGAACTTCGTTTAAACCATAGTGGGTTCAAAGCAGATGTTGCTTATTTGATAAGTTTGCAGCTTCACTAGCCAGTATATTTTACACCAACTTTAAATTTGCTTCTGAGATGTATTGAGTAACAATTGCAACTTTTAGTATCTAATTTATGGCATGTAACACGAGTGCAGATAACAGCTGTCACCTGTCTATTATATTTCTATTTAATGAGTTAAAAAGATCGTTTGAGTAGACAGACAATCCGTATATCAGAAAGGATATGTGTATTCTGCAATATCAGCATACTGAATTAACTATAGTCGTGAAACAGTAATTGTTATTTCTTCGACTGGTCATACCAATGTGGTTATCAACAACTGGACTGTTACTGATCTGAATTTTTTGTCCTACTCCTACTTGTCTAAATCTCGGTATTTCTACACAATACAATACATCTGCATTTTAGTGCCATCTTACTTCGATAAAAAATAAAGTGATTGATTTTGTACTTCCCACACTATACGGTGATCCCAGTTTACTATTTTCCTATAGCATGAACGTTTGCAACCAAATCATCTCGCGCCTGACGAAAAAAGTGTGTTATGCCGATAGGCCTTTCTTTCATAGGTCAATGGATAGTCTATTATGAATACAAAAACTTTTGAGTTTTACCATCTCCCACCACCCAACCACCCCAATTTTACCCCCACTAGGAAAGAAAGTAGAAAATCATCAGGTATTTATAATTATTCATTTTTGCATTATCAGAATTATGCAGTAATTAGATCTTCTTCACATCAGCATATTCATGTGAAGGTGCTCTGCTTAAATTGTACTACTTTTGTAGGCCGTTATTGGCCAACAGTAAAATAGTGTGTTTAGCTTTTCGAAATGCAACAAAACGTTATTTTCACCCGTTTTACTTCCCACACCGTTAGGTGAGGGGAGTATTGTGATTGCTAAAATTTTTGATTTTGAGATAATACGCTTTTTGGGCGTTTTATGATGTGTACATAACGAAAATCTACGTCACTCATTTCCGTCTGTCTGTCTGTCTGTCTGTCTGTCTGTCGCTTCTTTCTAGCCTCGTAATCTCAGCAACCGCTGTATAGATTGTAATTAAATTTGGGCAGAGATATCCCGTGGGGTCGTAGTAGGCAATGTTCCTATAATTTTGGAAATCGATGCATAGGCGGCGGAGTAATTAGCAAAAAACGAAAAAAATTAAATATTGCTGAAACTTCGTTTTTAGGCGATTTAGGGGCCCCGGATCGTTTTCTACTTCTTTTTGGGTGGGGCTGAAATTGGAGTTGTTGTGGGGTGGGGGGTTGTAAAATAGAAAAATTTGTTGCTTTCATTATAGACCGTCCACTGACCTGTGAAGGAAGACCTAGCGACAAAAATAACTTTTTTAGGTCCATCCGCACATTGCCTTACCTATTACAGAAACAGGGATTTTCTGTATACATACGAGACCTTATTGGTTTAAACTGTTTTGTATTTTGTAACGTGGACACTGTTAAATTGATTCTAATCAAATTTTGACACAGTATTGTTACCATGATGAGGATGGCAAACACGAACGTTTGTTAAATATCGTATCAGTGGCAGCGTAGCAATAATCAAAGAACTAAAAGTATGAAAAAACTCAAACTTGGTTTTTAGATGTTTTAGGGGTTGCTGATCATTTCCTACCTGTTTTTTGGGTGGGGTGAAATTGGGGTGGTTGGGAGGTGGGGGGTTGTAAATCTGAGAAGTTTGTAGCATCAATAATAGGCTCTCCATTGACCTGTGAAGGAAAGACCTAGCGCATAAGGCAATTTTAGGGGGGAGGGGGGTGCTGGCGATTATTTGGTTGCAAGGGATCTCAGACTAAAGCTTCATGCTATGGGAAAATAATAAACTGATATCAGCGTAATGTGTGGGAAGTACTGAGTCATTCAACTTACCTTCATTTTTTACTATAATAAAAAGGTATATTGCAGGCATTCATAATTACTATAGTTAGTAACATTCTTGTTTTATCAAGATAATGCATCAGTAGTTTGAATTACTTTTCATCAGTATTATTTTTTGATAGGATAACAATCCAGTGGTCAAATGTAATGCTTTTGTGGAATGTAATTGGGGCAGATAAGCGAAGGCTAAAACTTACGTCAAACAAGAAAATGCAACTTTCACCCATTTAGGATGGAAAATCATACTGTAAAAGATGCTAGATGGTTCATAATGGTCGACTGTATATAAAGCATATTATTTTGCAGTTTTTTGCGGTAGATTTTGAGAGAAATCAATAATTTTTGGAGAGCTTTGACAGGTGCATGCTCTTGAATGGACTGTTTTGACTGGCCAAAGCCTTGATCGAAATGCGTCTATTGATAAAATAGTGCCTCAAAATGACAAAAAAGTGTATCGTTTAATAAACTCATACAAATTTAAACCAGTATTATATGATCTGGCTAATAACAGTTGTCATTTGAAAACCAAAAAGACGATGCATTGCAAGAGTTTGCAATTACCCTAACTACTCGTATAGCCAGCGTACTTTCTTTTTCCGTTTTTCTACTGCATCACATACTATGGCTATGGCTCATATTGATAATGATCACCCTCAATCAAAAAATATAAATAAAACTGCGCGAACAGTGGAACGCTTCAGAAGCTAATATCTGTTGCAGCATATTTGAACATTTCTCGTGCAATAGTGAAACTATGGATGTTCCCGTATCGAACAAATGCACTGCGCTGCTTGGCGCGGAGCGGCGCGAATGTGCGCGGTCGGTGTGGATGCATCTTTAGGGTTTCATACTGCATGATTCGTTGCACGTCATTCTTGCATGCATCCGTTTGTTGGAATTTCTTCCAATCGTTTCACTAGCACGCGTAGCTTGTATGTACAGAGTTTTTTTTTACTTCTGTGTCATCGGCATCGGCTGCTCTGGTCATCAGCCTCGTGTTCCGTGTAGGCTTTGTTAATGTTTCCCGGTGCCCGGTGTCTAGGAACAGCACTGTTAATTAGAAGCCAACAGCGAAGGCTCAGATGGGGATCCTTCGCTGAGCTTTTTTATGGATATTTATTATTGATTGAAAACAGAAATAAATGTCCGCCTCTAAGAGAATTGAACCCGGGACCTTCCAGTCAGGAGCCCTCGACCCTAGCCACCAGACCAACCCCCCCCTCCCCCTGTCTACGGAGTTTGATATTTTTGTCATGAAATCTACACGGAGTCACCGATGTGGTGAGTCCAGAACACCGTTTGAGCTGTCCTTCAATCAGCGGTCGGAGGCTTTTTCCATTTCTCACCAGCTTGAGCAGCTAGCATGTTTAGAAGCCGGGGTACCCGTTATGGAAGCTGCCTCGTAACACTGTGCTGAAATGCTGCTCAAATGTCATAAACAGGGTGAGTTTTTAGTACCGGATCTGGCGATAACTCCACTACTGTAAAAGACTTAGCAAAAACAGTTGTATATAAAAGTTGTAGCTAAGGATATGCTCCTTGCTCAGAAAACATTTTCATTTACACAGGGTGATCCATAACTACGTGGTGATGCAAACATAGATTTTTTCAAATGAGATACCCTATATGGTATCCACATTAGATTCTACTAATAATCGTCCTTCTTACAGTAAAGGTACTTTAACATGATACAGGGTATTTCAAAAGTTACGACGATTTTTATATCCAAATCGCTGTCAAACGAACGCACTGTATATCAAAAAGTAATGAATCAATTATTTTTTTTACACTGAAAGATAAAAAATATCTTCTGGTTTTAAAATCGGCTATAAATAAAACCGACGACGCGTATTTATATACAGCGTGATGTAAAATGCAAAATCTGGATTTTCTCTTTTTTATAATGTTACCCCCAATATTTTATTATACCAAAGAATGGCTTTTGATATGCTGCTTTATCTTTGTATAGCACTTGTTATACCTACATTCATCACTTTCTGAGATATTTAGATAATTCTGCAAATTTTAAATATACCTCCTATTTTTTTTTATTTGTATGTACTATACCACCTCGAAGGCTATGCCTTGTTTGAGGTATTGGCATTGAATATAATACACTAAAATTTTGCCTAACCTAATTTCACTGCTGTCTCTCTTTGGACTGTTATATTTGTACTCTTCTCAATGATTTGCTTCTTCTTCTTCTCCTTGACCTTCTATGTATCCATTCTCAGCAGCAGCAGGACATTCTCTTCTATAATTTTTTGATAATTTCGTAATTTGAACGAAAAATTTGGATGGGATGTCCGAGTGACATTTGTAGGGTTCATTTATTCTGAGAAAATACTATCGAATTTTATTTGTACTTAACGAACAACTAAAATATAACGCCGTAGTAGTATTTGATCAAGTCAAAACACTGAATCAACGAGATAATGTAAGTCAAGTTGACAGATTTTTTTAGAGGATATAGACTTTTCTATGCAGATCGTTTTCTGTTTCGGCTAAAAGTACTAGGTCATCGGCATATGAAATAGAGTTTAGGGTGGTATTATGGTTAAGATGTATGCCTTCAGGGCATTCCGTTTTCAACTATTTTCTAACGGCGTCTAAATATATGTTAAATAGTGTTCGTGAAATACAGCAGCCTTGTCAAACTTCCTTATTTACCGATATTTCTCCAGTTCGTTTTCCCCTATATCTATAGCAATTTTGTTGTCCGTGTATAAGATTTGTATTGCTCTTATTAAGTGTTTTGGATACCCGTGTTCTTTCATAATATCCAGTAGTTTACATCTATTCACGTTGAGGCATCCGCATAATTTGTTGTATTAAGAATATTCCATCTATTGTTGATCTGAAACCCATTTGTTCTTGTTCTATTCCCGGTTCTGCCTTTGATCTTTATCAAGATATTTACGATTTTGTAATTATTCCGTAATGGCGTGTAGGAATCGTAGAAGACGTGGATCGCAGACTGAACAATTGGTTGGCAACTTTTCATCCAAAGCGTTTCGGCCTCTAATGCTTAAATGCTCAGGCTCTCCATCTAACTGTAACCACATTATTCTTAAAATCTCCAAATTTTCTAGCAGGTCTCCTAATTTTCATTAAGAAAATGTTGGAAAACATTAACTTATTAAGCGGTTTCCAATAATACCATCTCAATTGTTTGAACTACATGCTGGTTGTCAACAGACCTCTCAAAATTTCGATTTACGTCGGCGTTAAAGTGTGAATTGTGTCAGTTTACATGGCCATTATTATGAAATGTAGCTTCATCTGTAAACAATACACTTTTAAAAAGGACGGCATATTCTCATACTCGAGCACGACCCCAATTACAGAAATTCGTTTCGCATTTAAAGTCTTGTCTTTCAAGTGATTGAATAAGCTGCACGTGATAAGGATGCTATTTGTTCTTCGTTAAGACCATTTTCACAGATGTTTGACCAATTCCCAAGTCACGCGACTAATTTCTGCTGTGCTGCTATGCGGATCTTCAACTACAACTGCGAGGACGTCAAACTGATTATCTTCGTTAACTACATGATTCATTCTCTCACATTTTACCACGACATGAATAGACATTTTTGAGAAGTTTGTTGACAACCAGAATCGAGTGCAAACATTTTGGGTGGTATTATTGGAAACTGCATCATATTGAAAATTTACCACTGGCGTTTTCATGGATAATGCGGCTACAATTAGATGGAGCGCCTGAACATTTTAGTATTATACCTGATTCTCCCAACAGAAAAATCTCATATAAACAAAGACACGCATTCTGTACGTGATTAAACGCGGCGAAGCGTGATCTCTCTAAAACAGGTACCGATTACAGGTCCGGCTTAAGATATCACTTGATAATAATTATATCTGATTATCCGTTGAAAAGTTGGAAATTGACAAGAAATGAAAAATACTTATATATCGGCACAGAATATATATATATCCAACATTAATACGAAACAGAAACACAATTTGCGTTTATCAAACTAATTATAATATTGCCTCCCCGCCACAGAAGTTATGGATACGATGGCGTGACTGGATGCCAGCAGTTATTTCAAAAATGGTTTACGTCATTTTAGGATTTCTTCACATAATATGTAGTCAACAAGTTGTCCATATTATCTATTAGACAAAACAAAATATCTAAGATACAAGAAAATCGGAAAGGGAATCTACTTAAGTGCAAAAAATTAGTGAAAAACCTGGCATGCAACTTCATCATAGGTAAAAGTGAACATTTATATCATTGCCGGAACTTAAGTGCTCTGACAAAGAGAAATTAATTATTAATATTGACTTGCGGGAAACCGAACAAAAACAGGAAGCCGCGATAACAAACGGCTTTTGTTTGTTTTTATTTCTCACGCTGGCGCCGATAGGCGACGGAAGTATTAGAATCGATTGCAGTATACTTTTTCCATATCTGCCATCGTAGTGATATGGTGTCAAAATTTCATCACAATCAAGATGGTAGTTTCCAAGTTATAGATTACAGGTTACATGCTGTCTGGTTGGAATAGGCCGAACTGCTTTATTTTTAGCAATAGTTCACTGACAGCGGAGTAGTGATCGAAAAACAAAAAAATCCAGAATTGCATCATCCACGTGGACGGAAGCAAATCATTTTGAATATGTACAAAAACCAAAAGCACGAAAATTTCTATTTAGTGTTTGAAGGAGTTGTATGGAAGGTTGGTAATATTTCAGGAGTTAGTTGGTCAAGTGTGTACAAGAGTATTTAGGAATATAAAAGTAATAAATCACTGTCACAGCTAGAATTTTTCTTTTAGGATAAGATTTTGGCTCTGACAATGAATGATTACATTTATACTCCTTAATGATCCTGTATACACTTGATCGACTCACACCCGAAATCTCAGCTACCTTCAATCACTAAATCGGCATTTTGTTGCATTTCGTTTTTATAAATATTTAAAATGATTTGCTTCTCAACAGGACTGAGATGCAGTCTTTAGGCCCATTTTTTTTTTGGCGGTGTAAAGCTGATATCATCGATCTCTCTAGCTGTGTCCGTGTCAAACATCTCAGGATATAACAAATTCAAATATTTGCGCTAATAATAATTAAATTTATTTCGATGCACGATGGATCGCTGTATGGAAAACACTAAACAAGTCCACTCCTGTTTAAGCGGTGGCGGCGCGGCGCGCCGTGCGTTGAACGGCTGTCTCACTCACACTTGCTTGCAATTTTATTGGCTGTCTAGAGAGGCTCGACCAATTAGGGCCAATAGGGTTAGCGGTTATCATTCAACCAGTATAAATGCCGCATGACGACCTACCTATCACGCATTGATCATTGTTTATACTCACTTTTTCTGTTGGGTGAATCTAGTATAGAGTCCGAAACACTTTGGATGAAATGATTCCAGGCAATTGTTTTGTCTGCAAGCCACGCCACCTACGATTTCTCCAGTTCCTGCGCGCCATTACGGAATAATTACAAAATCGTAAATATCTTGAAAACCGCCAAAGACAGAATCACATATGCCAAATTAAAAGTAAAAGATAATTTAATTTTGCATCCACTTATCGTGCCATCCCATTTAAAAAAATGGAGTCAAGTTGATTGACTCAGTACTTCCCACACATTACTGTGATATCAGTTTATTATTTTCCCATAGCATGAAGCTTTAGTCTGAGATCTCCTTGCAACCAAATCATCGGCAGCCTTCCCTCCCCAAAATTGTCTTATGCCGCTAAGTATTTCCTTCAGAGGTCAATGGACAGCCTAAAACATCTAAAAACGAAGTTTGAGTTGTTTTCCTACTTTTAGTTTTTTGATTATTGCTATATACGCTGCCACTGACACGATATTTAACAAACACACGCGTCTTCCATCCTCACCACGGTAATAATACTGTGTCAAAATTTAATTAGAATCAATGTAATAGTGTCCACGTTACAAAATACAAAAAGATCTAAAGCAATAAATACTCGTATGTATGTATACAGAAAATTCTAAGTCCCTTAGTTTCCGGAATACGCTAGGCAATGTTCGGATGGACCTAAAAAGTTGATTTATGTCGCTAGGTCTTCCTTCAGAGCCCCTACCCTACACCCTATTATGAATACAAGAAATTTCTCAGTTTTTCAACCCCCCACCCCCTAACCACCCCAATTTCACCCCACCCAAAAAAAAAACGCAGAAAATGATCAGGAACCTCTAAAACGCTTAAAATTTTTATTATTTGTGCGCCGCCACTGGCACGATTTATAAAAACCATACGCGTTTTCCATCCTCGCCACGGTAGTAATACTGTGTCAAAATTTCATTAACATCAATTCAACAGTTTCCTTGTAACACAATATAGAAGGATCTAAAGCAATACTCTCGTATGTTTACACCAGAAAAAATTCTAAGTCCTTTGGTTTCTGTAATAGGCAAGGCAATGTTCGGATGGACCTAAAAAAGTTATTTATGTTGCTAGGTCTTCCTTCATGGGTCAGTGGGCAGTCTATTATGAAAGCAACAAATTTTTCAATTTTACAACCCCCCACCCCCCAACCACCCCAATTTCACCCCCACCCAAAAAAAAGTAAAAAATGATCAGGAACCTCTAAAACGCCTAAAAACGAAGTTTGAGGAATATTTAATTTTTTTTGTTTTTTGCTAATTACTCCGCCGCCCCTGCACCGATTTTCAAAATTATAAGAACATTACCTACTACGACCCCCCAGCATATCGCTGCCCAAATTTCATCACAATCCATGCAGCGGTTACTGAGATTACGAGGACACAAAAACGCGTACAGACAGACCGACAGACAGACAGACCGACAGACCGACAGACAGACAGACCGACGGAAATGAGTGACATGGATTTTCGTTATGTAGACATCATGAAACGCCCAAAAAGTGTATTATCTCAAAATCGAAAAGTTTCGCGATCACAATACTCCCCTCACCTATCGGTGTGGGAAGTAAAACATATTTTTAACCTTTTAGATATCTCAAATTTGAAAATTCCTAGCCTATTGATTCAATGCGTAATTGAAGGAATGACCTTACTAAGGCACAAGTATGTTTTCTGCTCGATTTAAAACTGAAAACCGCATACTTTTGTCGTGCTTAGTTTCCGAAGTATTAACATTTTTTGTAGAGTACTACAAATGTCAAATTTTCTAAAGATTGCTGAATAACTTCGAAAATAGGCTTCTTAGATATAAACAATGGTTAACAAATACGTAATAATATACAGGATGTTCTATTTAAAATAAGGAGGTTGATACCTACTTCCGGTATATCAAGATGTCCGCCATCTTTGAAATTATTTTCCACAAGTACACCATTTGAAACGAAACCCTTTTAGCTCTCACTGAGGAGGAGAGCTTATGCAGAGCCTCTGTCTGTCCGGCCGTCCGTCTGTCCTTATACAAAAGATAGCCAAAGCTACAAATGCTAGAGAAAAACTAAATACAGAATCGGAATCAGCATGAAAAAACTAGTCCGGGAAAAATCCAGTTTTGACAATATCGCTTTCGGGTTAAAAAAAGTACTTTTTTATGCCAACAAATTCCGCAGTGGGAGCATCGTTTGAATTTACTGAAGTAAATTTTTTCCTGCTTTTTTATTCAAGCCATTTTCTTCTGATTTAAACGGTAAGGTCGCTAGAGAGCACCGCCCGCTAGTTGGACCACCCTGTACATTAACGACTTGTTTGGTTATTTACTTCATGTAAAAGCAGTATATTATGCTAACGACACCACATTGATTAGCCGAGCAAAATATGATTCAGGGATAGAAATAAAAATGGAAAGCAAATTTAGAGGGCTTAAATGTGAACAACACATAAGAGTTAAAATTTTGAAAACGTAACATTCAAGACAATCCAAAGATAATGCTAATGTACTAGTCGTAACCTTAGATAAGAGACTGAATTACAGCTCATATTATGTCATTGAAATCTAAACTGGTTTCATCAATATACGTTATTCGTAAACTGAATAGGCTAGTTAGTGCGACGACCATTCTAACGGTAAATTGTTCACTTTTCTGCAGCCATATGAACTACGGCATTAGTTTGTGGAGAAACTCGTAGTTAATACTTCCAGACTTCAAAAGAAGGTTGTACGTATTATTCTAGGTGCTGGCTATAGGGACCATTGTAAGCCCCACTTTATTAACGTCCAAAGAATGACACCGCCATCATCATACATTACTTTGCATCCACCCTTGTATCTTACGAGTATGCTTATTTATAAAAATAAGAACAATTTCAGCCAAAATTCGAACTACCGTTATTATAATACGCGATCCGCAGAGCTAATGAGGATCCCTAGATATCAGCTAAACAAGTCCGCTAGGAACTTATCACAATTACATCTACATATTACATTACCAGATCATCTCAGAAATTAAAAAAATTCAAAGCTTAACGCTTCCATCAGAGCATTTTTTCAGGAAAATACATTTTATTCAATCCGTGAGTACATGGATACCCTCAAAATGACAACTACTTAAAAATTTGTAAGATGGTGCTTTTGTTGTTGCTTTTTACTTTATAAGTATTGTCTCGGTTTTTACTATTTGACTTTATATTTTTATATTTTATGTATATACAATATATGGCTTAGCTATTTTATCCTGACTTCTAGCACAAACTTGTATGTATACTGACACTGTTCCTGAAAAAAATAAGGGATTTGAAGAAATTTCGTTGCTATTTGAATTTTAATTTTTTGAACCCACAATATGATATTGTAACATACTGTATATTATGGTATTCTGTATTTGTATTAGTTGTCATTAGTTGTCATACATGATGTAAAGTCAAAGTGCTAGGTTAGATCTTTTTTTTTTAAACTTCTTTTATTTCGCATAATCATTACATTACAAACAACAAATTCTCTAAACAGTGCAAAAAGCCCTGGCCTCGAGAATACTTAGATTTTCATATCTGTGTTGGAGAGCGGAAAGATCCACATATATATACACATAAATTTACTTACTAACTATACCTAAATACATTTTCACCTGTTTGACAAACATTGTATAATTTTTTACGTTTCTAGTGGTCTCTGGAATTTTGTTGTATGCCTTACTGGCTTGTAGAAATGGATTATTCAGACCTATATTTGTTCTTGAACTTATCTGATAGATATTATTTTGGAATCGGGTACTGTAACTGTGTACATCATTTGTCATAACAATACTAATATTAGATTTCTGCATTTTAATTAATATTTTGTAAATTAATTTAATTTGCTCAAACTCCAATACTACGCTAAGTTTAGAAATACTGAGTTCACTATATAATTCGTCTGTGCTAGTTAATTTATCATAATTAAATAAAATCTTTAGAACCTTGTTCTGAAGTGTTTGAACTGCATTAAAACTAGTTTTACAACATGTTCCCCACACTGGCAATAGATATCTAAAATGTGATAGGAAAAAGGCATTGTAGACACTGTACTTAGTTTTACCTGAAAGGTAATTTCTACATCTATATATTATTGGTATCATCGGCATGATTTTCTTGTAGATATATTCTATATGATCCGACCAGTTCAATTTGTTATCAATTATAAGGCCTAAGTATTTTATGTGATGTACCTCCTCTATTTTTTGATTATTAATTTGAATGTTTAAAGTTTGGACACGTTTATTTTTTTGTTTGAATGTTATAAATTTTGTTTTATCAATGTTTATCTTAAGTTTATTATGATACAACCAATTTGAATAGCGTAAACGTCATCGAATCGTCTAGAGTTTTCGAGAATGACGGATGGATTCTAGAAATGCCATCGAATGCTCTAGATGGTTCGATGAAGTATATATTTGGTGCTACGGGTAGCGTAGGGGGACAGTCAGTTGAGTTCTAGTTGAGATAAGGTTAAGAGATATTGTATCGAGTTGTGAAGTAAAACGGTGAAAGTTACGTCGAGTTTGATTCCCTGGGTGAAGAAAAAGAGGTCGTCGTGACAATTGGTGTCGGAAGTGTGGGATTATCCATCGAATCAAACCAGGAAAAGGAGTCAAGAAGTGAGTACAGCGTCAGTCAATGCCTGTCACCAGAGCTATGGCGTCCGAAATGAGTGCATTGATGTCTATGATACAAGAACAAACAGCCGTTATGCAAGCAACCGTCGTGAACCTGGAAGAAAAGCTAAAGAACCACCAGGATGAGGCAGTCGTGAACCTGGAAGAAAAGCTAAACAACCACCAGGACGAGGCAGTCGTGAACCTCGAACAGAAGTTGAAGCAACATCAAGATGAGGCAGTCGCAGGTTTGAAGAGTGACGTGAAAAGTGGACAGGACCTGGTAATGACTAGATTGGAGGAGCAGAGGCAAGCCGTAAGTCAGGCGTTGGAAAATCAAGATCAGCGTATTAGTGCTATAGAGACATCGCAAAAGATCGTTGAGAAACAGCTGCAGCAAGTGAAGGATCAAGTCAAGGAAATCGTGAGAGACGAAGTGCGAGAACTTAGTGGAGGTGAGCGTGAACAACTACAGCAAGTGGAAGATCGTGTCAAAGAAATCGTCATTGAGGAGCTGCGAGAACTTGGTGCAGGTGAGCGTTGTTTAACAGCTGTCCCACCCGCTTTTCCTGATAGACACAGTGGCGTAGTAGCAAAGCCCTATCCGTACAACGGCAAAACGTCCTGGGACATTTATTATATGCAATTTGAAAATATCGCTCGTATGAATAACTGGTCAAATGAAGAAAAAGCTTGTGTGCTTACATCCATGCTAAGAGACTCTGCCGCAGCTATTTTGGAAAATCTCTGCTCATCAGATCTACGTGAATATGATAAGATAACATCTGCACTAAGGTTACGCTTTGGAGATGCGCACTTAACAGAGCTGCTACATGGTCAACTGCACAACCGGACACAGCAAGCCAAGGAGGATCTGACCACGTTTGCATATGAAGTCCAAAGCTTAGCGAAACGGGCATTCGTCAACAGCCCCGTCGAAACACAGGAATACGTTGCTGCTCGTCAGTTTGTCGAAGGCATTGCGGACCTAGACGTTCAGCGAATCGTAAGACTATCCAGTCCCAGAACCTTACAAGATGCTTTGGTCAAAGCTCTAGAAATTGAAGCTGCCACAAAAGCCACGCGAATGACACGGAGGGTGCGCTCTGTGGAGCAAGATGATGAAGTAGATGTCAGGGCCACTTCGTTAGTTCCGAGAAGAAGAGGTGGTACCTTCCAAAGAAACCCAGTTGGCAGAAATCTTGAAGGACCTGAGAAGTTCATGTGCTGGAGATGTGGGCAGAAGGGGCACCTTAGAGTAGGCTGCCGGATACAGGTCGATAAGATGCAGGTGAATGTAGAAAAAGCAGATGAATATGCAAGCAAAATGAATTCTATGCAAGGCACGATAAACTCAATGAAGGAGCAGTTTGATAGAGACATGAAGAATTTGCTGAAGAAGAACGAGGAAACTATCGCTAAGCTTCAAGGCCAACACAGAGTAGCCATGAGGGAACTTACAGCAGACCGGGATAGGCTAAAGCAGTTGCTTGACTCTCAGAAACGAGAATGTATGGGTATTAGGAGCAAGTTTGAAAAGGACAAAAATAATCTGTTGAAGAATAGTGACCAACACGAGGCAGCCTTGAGAAAGCTCAACGTAAAACACGACAGAGAAATTTCTGCTTTGAAAAATGAAATAAAGAGATTGAAGGATTTGGATCAGCTGAAGAAAGCGGAGGATAGACGTGACCAAGTTAAGGACGAAAATGCAAGGCTCAAACAGAAGATTACCCAGCTGGAGGCTGAGAACGCATCGTTAAAGGAATACCTAGACCACGCGATTGTGCAGGCCAGAAAGACCGCGGTCAAGGAAGGCGAGTCAAGGTTGAGAGAAAGGTTAGTGCATCATGAAGCGGAAATCAAGAAGATGAAATCAGATATGACAGATACGCTTGATAGTGTGAGAAAAGTCGTGGAAGACTTGTATAAGGCAAGAGATGTTGACAATGAGAGAGCAACTGGCGAATTTGGAAGATGAGAACGTTCGAATGGAAAAGGAGCTGGAAGACGCTTTGGCTGCAGCAAAGGCTGATAGTTCTGGGATGAAACAATTGAAGTACGGACATAATAAGATAAAGCAGAAGATTGCGCAGATGGAAAGCGAGGTCGATAGTGATAGGCTAAAGAAGAATCCGAACAAAGTCATTGAAAATGCAAACAAAGGTGTATACGAAATATCAGCGATGCAAAACGACGATGTAGATTTGAAGCAGATACTGGCGCAGCTGGAGAGAGAAAACGCGAAGGTAGGGACCAAGCTTAACGTTGCGCTCAAGGACGTGTCATGGGGCTCTGATCAAGCCGCGCAACTCAGGAGCGAGAATGGTAAGCAGAAGATCAGGATTACGCAACTGGAAGACAAACTCAGCAGACTCACTAAGGAACTGGAGAGCAACCTGAGTGACGAGAAGGGAGTGTCGAGAGTGGACAACCGGCAAGACGAAAAGGTGCAACTGAAGAGAATGATAACAGAGCTAGGAAAAGAGAATCCTGCTGGAGCTGAAAATGAGAATCGCAAGTTGGGCAAAGAATATCGCAGTTACGAGGCGATCTGGTATGGTCTTGCAATAGACGACGGAAGGAAGGGTAGATGTCCGAAGCTACAACGTCATGGGGAGGAGCCCTACGTGGTGATGGAGCGCCTCAACGACGTAGTCTACAGGTTATGTACGGAAAGTGGAAAACCGAAGGTTGACTATGCTGATGTCTGTGGTGATACAAGAATCGAAGTTGTTCGTCGAGGACGCCGAACGCTAAGGGGGGGAAGAATGTAACATACTGTATATTATGGTATTCTGTATTTGTATTAGTTGTCATTAGTTGTCATACATGATGTAAAGTCAAAGTGCTAGGTTAGATCTTTTGAAGTGTAGACGTCATCGAATCGTCTAGAGTTTTCGAGAATGACGGATGGATTCTAGAAATGTCATCGAATGCTCTAGATGGTTCGATGAAGTATATATTTGGTGCTACGGGTAGCGTAGGGGGACAGTCAGTTGAGTTCTAGTTGAGATAAGGTTAAGAGATATTGTATCGAGTTGTGAAGTAAAACGGTGAAAGTTATGTACGTCGAGTTTGATTCCCTGGGTGAAGAAAAAGAGGCCGTCGTGACAATATCATACTTACAAATTTAGTCAAAATCAGAGCACTGGTCACTGAGAACGGTTGGCGGGCAAAATATCCAGCTGACATACTAACGGAGTGTTCGACTCGTATACGTAATAAAAAATTCCACGTTATACGAAGCTAAATTATTTTCTTTATGAAGTATTTTGAAGTGCGAGGCCCTTTAAGATTCCGAATAAATTGCAAGCCAGAGGCGAACAGCTTTGTGCTGGAGCTGATCGGAGTTTTTCCTCCTAGATTAGTTTCAATAACGACCCTGTCAGCTACAAACCGAACATCCTTTGAGGATTTAATTATCGTTCTAGATTTTATTTTATACCGTAATTAATTTTCCTGATGGAGCGTTATTCGTAAACATCCGCCTCACTCTTAGATGTCTTTGCGACATTTTCTTCCTGCAGGTTTCCTCAATTTTCTATGCTTAACAGTATTTCTTCATCAGCTACCAAGTAGCTGGATTGGCATGACATTGAATCTTTTTCACGTATATTCTTTCTTGCTTTATATGAAAGTACGGAGTAGATAAGGCTTAGGAATGCTTTTTTAATTTTTTTGCATGGGAAAAGCCAAAAATCAATTTTAAATACGACTATTTATAGTAAAAATCGCTGATATTGTAGCTGCATTCGCGATATTGTCAATTTTCAATCCATATCGAACTCCTACGTTCGATACTACAAGAAACCCGTCCCCAATTTTTAAACTCTATCACTATGTCAAGCAGCTGTTACTTTCACCCAACTGAAACATTTGGAAGGCAAAATCGTTGAAGATTTGAGTAGTGCTTGTGCGTACAAGACCAGCTTTCATTGGAAAATCATTCTTTTGCATTGTAGAGATATGAAGATACCGAAAAAGTGTATAGTTCCTAGATGCCCAAAAAGCAGAACTGATGATTTGCATAATGTTTACTATGTCTTCAACAATGGAAAAAATAACTTCTCTGTTTGCTGTAGCAAGTGTGAACAAAATACCGAATGGACATGAATATTGCTGCTGTGAGGGATCATAGAAAAGTCCAAATCGCCTAAAAACGAAGTTTGGGCTGTTTTTAACTTTTTACTTTTTTGATTACCGCTGCACCGCCGCTGACATGATTCGCAAAAGCCATATGCAATTTTGATCCCCGTCATGGCAGTAATATTGTGTCAAATTTTCATTAATATCAGTTCAATAATTTTCACGTTACAGAATACAGAACCATCTAAAGCAATACTCGTATGCATGTATCAGAAAATTGGTTTCTGTAATAGGCAAGACAATGTTCGGATGGATCTAAAAAAGTATATTACACCGCTAGGCCTTTCTGTCACAGGTAAGTGGACAGCCTTTTACGAATACATAAACCACCCAACCACACCAATTTCTGCCTCACCCAAAAAAAGTAGAAAGTGATCAGGATTGTATTGCTTTGTTTTCTGCTAATTAGTGCGCTACCCATGCACCGATCTTCAATATTATAGCAGCATTACCCAGAGCATATCGCTACCCAAAGTTTCATCATAATTCATGCAGCGGTTACTGAGATTATGAGGGTAGAATGAGTGACGTAGAAATTGCGTTATGTAGATATCATATAATGCCCAAAAAGTGCAAAAGCCATTATCTTAAAGTCGAAAAATTGCATATGTGAGGACTAATAAAAATGAAAATGTAATGACAATATGCTCTGCCTGACTAGGAAGTACTTTAATTCATTATCAATAACGTTAAGCTATACTTACGTAAACTATTTGGTACAAATCTGAACAAAAGGAGGAATATGAGTTAAGAACTCTCAAGAAACATAACACAACCACTTCCACCAGGCAGACTCAAGTTTCAAAACATTTCAAAACTTTTTGACATACCGCCTCCGAACGGGACCCGAAAAGCAAAACACTCCAATCCACAGAAGGTTTTCAAAATGTTGCAATTTTGATTTCCTCGATAGAAGTTTGTGTTTTGTTATTGTTTTGTCCATCCAAAGGACAATCGGCATCGAACAATTACAAAACACAAACTCCTATCGAGGAAAAAAAACTGCCACATTCTACAAACTTTTTGAAAACTGGCTTGTTTTGCGACAGTTCGAGTTTTGTTTTTCGGGTCCTGCTCGGAGGCGGTACATCAAAATGTTTCGACATGTTTTGAAACTCGAGTCTGTCTGAAGTCTGTCTAGAAGTGATTGTGTTGTGTTTCTTGAGAGTTTTCGACTTATATTTCGTTTTGCTTGTCCAGATGTATACCAAATAATTTACGTAAGTATAGTTTAATAATAGTAAATTCTATTCTATTCTATTCTATTCTATTCTAGTAACAGATGTAGGTGCCTTTTAATCAGGCAGATCACATTGTCATTACATTTTTATTTCTATTATATCTAAGTCCATCACAGATGCGATTTTTTACACGTACTTTTTTTTCAAGGACAAACAGGCACAACCTAGCTAAAACGAAGAAAAATAATATCGTCTCCAAGCTGTGCTTGACGATTAATGAAACAATATGTGCTCCTGGCCAATGGACAAGGGCGAAAAACAAAACGTAAACTCGAACATAGGTAGAAACAAGAGTTTTAAGTTTGCTTCACTTGTTTCTCAGGTTCCAGAATACGCAAATGAAACCTAGACACAACTGTCTCTTTGTTGCAAAACCGACATAATAGTGAGTAAGTCGGGCTCACAGTTTGTCTAATCTTTACAAATTCTTATTACAAATGGTACATTTGGTATGTATTGTGTAAGGCCTTCGATGTCCTAGTCCGATGGACTACTGGTTTTTGTATCCTTCGGTCGGCGTCGACACGCACTGCCGGCAGATTCCTCAGTTTGTCGGAAATCGACGAACAGGTAGTATCGGCTAAGCCATCGATTCGTTTTGGCGAAACGTCAAGCTGCGAAGCGCGCCGACGCGACGCCAAGGTGACGGAGCTTAACGACGCCGGACGAGCAGCCCAAATACTAGCAGTTCATCGCATGGGGCATTTTTCTTATGTAGCCTTGGTTCTGCAGGATTCTCCTTCAGTTTATCCAAACCTTTTATTAGGCGACCGATTAATTACTTCTAGAAGCTGTGAATGACATAATAGCACTCTAGGACCTGCGGCGCTTTAACTAAAACGCTAAAGGACCAAACAATCTTAGAAAACTCAACGTATCTAATTGCTCTAATTCTCTATGCAGCCTACTCAAATTACAGCTGATCTCGCGAATCTATTGCACGTACGCAATTTTGCTTCTAATATACCGCAGACCCAACAAATCTGTAAATAAAACCGGTCTTCGGCCACGCTGCGACCTTCCTGCACCCTAGTACCATCTAGTAATTCGAATTACTAGTTTGTGCTTTGTTTGCATGTGTTGAATCACCAAGCCCAGCTCTATCTGTAGCTATTTATAAATTGCAAATCAGACTGTTAGTTCCGGAAATATTGAGACGTAGGTTCTAGTAAACAGACATACTAGAAATATTTATTTCCATTTATAGGGATACCTGAGTATATTTGGATACTACAATGTACCGAGTAATGTGTGCAATCGTAAAACCTGGTTATTTAAGACATTTAATTAGATAGAAGGTACTAGACTGATCTTCCCATTATTCAAGTTCAGAATTACAAATGAAAAACATAGCAACTCTTTTGGACATTATTTTTTATATCGCGGTTTTAGTAATTTTGGTTATATTCAAAACACACTTGAGACAAAATTGGTAGGACAACTCCATATGCTGAAATGTAATACCAGGAACACTCCTATTGTCTAACTAGTAATTTGCATTGACGTATCGCTGTAAACCGTTGATGTCATTCACATGGTAAAGTAGTATGTGACGATAAAGGGATAACTACTGAATTCCTATCCAAACAATACTCTCCTATGCAGGACTCAAATGCAGGTGCAGATTATCTTCCAGTTCTACATGACGTCACGCGTAAAGGAATACACAAATATATTCAAAGAAGGTGACATTCACGTACAGAAAGAGGTCATGAACCAGAAATAGCAAATACAAGAGATTCCGGCATCCAGCATAGAAATCAATGCATTACAATTCCAATGATTGGGAGACAACAGGACTCACTATTACTGAAATGACTGGTGCAAATGAGAAGGTGTCACAAGTCAATGTGAGCCGAAAACATCGACTGATGCAATCGAACTGAGTTCTAAGAATGGTAAAAGGGCAAACAAGTTAGTCGGTACCTCCTTGAGAAATAAGCTGCAGAAAAAAATGCTGCAAAGACTCATTCATCAAGATCGCCGAGCAATATTCGAATATTTTGCTGAATCTCATTATAACAATTACAAAGATTCTTATGTTTGTACGATAAAGTACTAGCATAAGATAAGTTTATTGTTTTAATATTGTTTTATAAATTTTAGTTTAATAAAAATATAGCGGCAAGGTATCTTATACATACGAGTATAATTACTCTAACAAGAAAAAAATTGAGAAATACATCTGAAACAACCTACCCTAAAAGAGTTTTACTATGCTGATGACAAACAAAACTAGACAATTTGATCCACAAAGTATAAACAATATGGTACAGAACCAGGGTTACTAATCTTTCTGATTGTAGCCTACACACATAAAAAGAAATTCTCAAGTCAAGAATTGTGATATTCTTGTAAATACATACTCACAACAAGAATATCGGTTCTCACTCTAAGAAAGAACATTTCATGAGAAAATTATAGAAAATTTATATGAAGAATAATATATTTTTGATTTATATACTTATTTCAAAGAAATATGCTCCGAAAGAAAATATAATTTTCTTTGCAACCAAGGCTATAATAATTTAATAACAAATATTTCATAATTTTATATCAAGATTATCATTTTTTCCAGCGGTGTCCAGTTTACGTCGATCAAAAATATAGACAGCTTGCAACTTACATATGTTAACCTTGGTTTGAAAATGAACGCTGTTTTACAAGCACACCCTACATTTGTATAAAGTAAATCATTTATTTGACGTCTACCAACGTCCGAGTGCGCAGGCGCGCAGCGTGTCACGTCTAACCTCTCCACCCTCTCTACTCAACAGCCTGTTGGCCGTCCGCGTCCTCGCAGCCATTATCGGTTTTCGGCTGGTCCATTCGCCACTGTATTTAGCACCGTAGCGTAATACCTGCATCCTGGATCCTACATAATAGCACATAATAGTATCTAGTTAAACTTAAATAAATTGCCATTGCCACGTGATACTCGTGATACCACCGTCAACCATCAGTCATCAAATCTGCCGGTAGTGCCGGTCCACCGCCATTTGAGTCGCGTCCCAGTTCCCATCAGCTTCCTTGTCACTGGATCTATCCAACCATGAATGAGCTATTAAAAAAATTGGGATGCGAAGACCTGACTCAAGTGTTCCTAGATAAGTACTAAGTATATTAAATGTGATTTAAGAAATTTTGCAGAACTATTTCACCAGAAAAGTTTCTACATGCTCATAGAAGAGTTTGTATGCTCAAATTAATACTACTAGATTCCTCATCCAAGAATATCACAATTTTGGAATAAAGTTGAGCTACTTGCGTCAAGTTTATGAAATGCTCCCAGTTAAGATTATGAAATGCTTCAGTCAAGATTACCATATGCTTGATTTAAGATTTTGGTATTCTTACAATCAAGAATTTCCCAGTTTTGCAGTGAAGACATTTTCTCAATCTAACCCTTATATGGTCAAAGATATCGTATTCTCACATTAAGATTAGCATAACTTTGCGCGTATAGGAAGTTATGGTATACTTGAATTAAAGCACCTGTGCTCCATCTATGATGAAATTATTTTAATGTGTGTAATATACCTACTATGTTTTTTGTCTAGAATATTCGATAGATATTGATCAAAAGTATACTTACTGGGTTTTTGAGTTTTATACCGTCTAAGTAATACATAGCTAGTAATTTAAAGCTTCACGATAACTTTTCTGTGGAAACCTAATCAAAAAAGTATTTTCGTTAGGCGACAGGAGAAGAAAAAGATCTATTCTAAGTGAGCATTCGATTACCAAAAAGTTTGTATAGAGAGATGTATGCAAAAAAGTTAAATAAAGCTTCAAAATGATTTTGCCGAAATTGCCGTTTTTTGAGTTACCAGGGTTTTCGATTGCGCGGCTCTTCCCCAAATGCTGCCATTTTCGCTCGCTCTCTGACGGCACTCATTCTTAGCAAATAGTAGCCAATTTCAGCTCTCATGCAGTATATAGGGTGCATAATAAGTGTCTGAAATGCGCATGACGTATTTCTTTTATTTTCGGGTAATCCTCGTACAAAAGGTAACGTAAACGTCCCCAACATCTCGCCACAGAATTTCCAAATAAACGAGACTCGATCAGCTTATAAATGGAAATTCAAGCGGTTGGCCTTTTGTCTATGTTCGGAGCTTCCTGTTAGGGAGTACATCAATAGTGCATTGCGTTTCGTCGTCTCAACGAGTCAACGCATCGTACGCCGCACCTACGCTGCGGCAACGCACGACCCTCAGGATTCCCAGATGTAACTTAGGCCCGATTTTATCAATATGCATATTCTGACGAACACTCCAACGAACAAATTCTATTGGTTGTTGTTTAACGAACTCTTTCTATTGGGCATTCAGGTCTGTAGTTAATAAGTATCATCCAATAGTATTTTATCAATATTGGAAACAAAACGTCAAAGCTGGATGACACTTTTGTCAAAAATATTTTAAAATTCATGTATCAAAATCATAGCACAAAATCAGAACAAAGCGATTGACTTGCAAATTAATGCCAGATTTTCCATGTTTACCTTATAATTATTGTATAATTACTAATTGCGAACTGCACGATAGTTTGTGACACAGTGATAAAAGTACTATCAATCACAGCCACCTCAATTAATAATAATATCACCTCATGTCAACCTCAGTGAGAAATAATTGATTATAAACACATACATACTTTTATGTCTACTGGATGCATGTTTGTTATAGATCTTCATACATAAATATTCACAGAGATGTAGGTGCAGCTGATGTTCTTTATCCTATATGTCCAATTTATATCAAATGATTCCTTCCTCCATCTATGGTATAACAGTTTTTAAATAATTCAATACCGTGTATTCTTTGTAACTATCTGTTCCCGTCAAAACAAGGAACGGTTTTTGGCTTTATCCAGACTTGTTTCTAGAAAAACTAATAACAAAGCGTAAAGAAACTTCTTATACGTTGGTAAGTTCACAATCTTCACAATTATTATTATTGTATATTTTGTATTTTCACATCTGTTTTCTTGTCAAGTCAAAATCGTTGGGAGGCGGACGTTGGGATTCGTGGGCCCTGCGTTGCCAGATGTAAATTTTACTTTTTACTCTAGTAGTATAAGGCAGATGGAGCTTTGTCAATCTCAACAGTAGTTTTTCTTGAATGTGTTTTTTCCTAAAGCAGACAAAATATAACGCAAAAAATAAACACTGAAAATAGGACCCATCAAACAAGTGAGCTTGATGGTATATACGAATAAAAATCAACTGTGGTAAAAAACTTTTATTTATTTTAAAAATTTTATTGGGTTTCTGATTCTGTTAGCTCTGAAATTTTTTTGTACATTTTCGAACCTCCTATGTAGCTTGAACAATTCTGTGGAATCAAAAGGCGTACCTAACCTAATTCTTCTTTCGAGCTCTAACTAACAAAGGTTGATGTGAAGCAAAGAAACAGCGCAAAACTGCGATGGCTCTTTTTCAACAAATTGATTTGAGAGAATATTCAAAGTTTGCAAAAGACTGAATTAGGTATAATGAAAAACAGGCAAAATTCGAAACACGGGACGTTTGTCTACAGAACACTTTTGTTTGAGGTAATCCTAAAGTATTTTCCCTCCAAGGGTATTGTGGGTGTAATGTGTAAGATCGTATAATAGAAACATTATGTAATCGCTAGTTGCGACAGAAAATTTCAGTGTAAAATGTTCGGGGCTTGATATAGCAAATCCCCCTCAAACAGAGGAGATCTGGTAACGCTGTGAACGGAATGTCAATCGTCAATCCAACATAGAATTTAGTGATGGGCACTTTGATATGAATGGTTGCAACTGCGATTTGAATTAATTCGAATAAAAACATTAACTAGACTACCAGCTAAATCAACCAACCTGCGCTGTGGGCGTGACTGAATCGACGAATACCCGATTGCCAGACGTTATTGAACAACTATTCAAAAGTATCGAATAGCGTATTTGAGAGGGAATTAAGGATCTTGAAAACTTTTATTTTTGAAAAAACATCAATATCAGTTCAACTTGAAGTATAAAGTGCAGCGCTTTTCGCATAGATGGAATACGACACATACGCAGATAACAGAATATTTTATTATTCGACCAAAGCTTACTCTGATCCTTCCATCAAATAGGTATATTGAAATAATGTAAATTTGTATATGCTGTCATAGTTATAAATGCATAAATATAAGTATAGAGTCCTAATCAAAGGTGTTAATCAACTAATATCCAACATTGTGTATGTAATCAGGGGCACACAAATCGATAGCTTATGCCTAACTTTATTCTCTATTGTGTAGATTTCAAAGCCAATTTGCAAAAGAAACTGAATTGTTATTAATTTTTATTCGATTGTCTAAAACGAACAAATACTCGAGGAAAATCGAATAATTCGAATAAATAGTAACTATCGAAGCCTTCGATAGTTTTTATTCAATAGTTCCCGTTGTACTAATAAATATCATACTAATCACAGAGGAAGCTGAATGATTCATTTTTATTCGGTTCTCCAACGAACAGATACTCCAGAAATATCGAATAATGCGATTCAGTAGTAACCATATCGAATGATATGATATACCAATTGGCAATGTTATGTTGTGTAGGTATAACAAATACCGACTAATAACCACCCACGAAATGATGAATGTCTATAACAATTAATGCTGAACACCTCACGCTTTTTGTATAATAAAATGGTATACATATATTTACCACCTCATTATTATTTAAAACAAGGCGAATACTTCTGGTTCTGCAGCTAGTTTTATTAATCACAAACTTCAGCAGGCTGCAGAACTTCAATATAGTGACTGACTGATTATTATACAGAATTTCGGTCACCGCCATCTATTAATTTGTCGTCGGTGGCAGCATTGGTGCCACTCGCCACTGGTAGCGGTTACGAGTTCTGTTGTCACATCCCTAACCTAGACAATAACCTCACTAACAGACAAAAACAAAAAACATATGATTTCAAATTTCAAGGCTATCCTATCTGCTCTGGTATTTTACAAAATAATGAAATTGTTGTCTTTTCCAATTGAAAACAGCTATATTATGTACCTGCATTTCCAGTAGGGCAAAATGCAAATGTTTACCTTGGAATATCAACAGGTCACCCTCTCAAAATATTTGGTAGGACTAATGTTAAATGTTATTAAAAAGAGAACCTGGCAAGGTGGTATAATAGGAAAAACATGAAGTTGGAAGTTGGCGAATGGTGAAGTACCTCCATATATCCTTCTTTACTATGATACAAAGCTATCTCACAGGTATTTATAATTATTGTAGATAGTAACATTCTAGTTTTATCAGAATTAGGCAGTAGGTAATGATATTAGATTTTCTTCACATCAGCATATTCATATAAAAGTGCGCTGCATAAATTTTATCTACTACTTGTGTGAGGTGTGATTGGCCAACAGTTAAAATAGTGTGTTTAGCTTTGGAAAATGCAAAAAAATGTTCTTTAGCCATTTTTACTATAATACATAGGTATATTACAGGTATTCATAATAATTGTTATAGTGAGTAACATTTTATTTATCAAAATAATGCAGCTTCTCTTCATTATCATTTTTTAATACATCAACAATCCAGTGATCAGATGGTGGAATTTGATTGGTCTAGATCAAGAGTTCGTTAAAGAGTTCGTTATACAAGAAAATGCAATTTTCACCCATTTAGGATGGAAAATCAGACTAGCAAAGATACTAGAGGGTTCATAATGGTCCATTATATATAAAGCATGTCTTTTTTCACATGTTTGCTATAAACTTCAAGAGAAATCAATAATTTTCAGAGAACTTTGACAGATGCATGTTCTTGATTGGGCTGCTCTGATTGGTCAAAGCCTTTGTTAGAATGCATGTGTTGATAAAATCGGGCCTTAATTATCGAATTGTAACATATTCTTTCTCTGAAAAACACTCTAGGATAATATAGCAATATAATAATAACAATGTACTATACCATAGTTGATAATCGTAACATAATGTATTTCAGGTCTTTCATGAATTCTTTGAAGTAAATGTATGTCATGTCAAACTAAATAGATATCTTCGTAAAACTGGAACATGGCACATAATTCTGTGACATGGCAAATTTATAAATTATATTACATATCAGAATAATAATCGTTTGACAATGGCAAGTGTCGTTCATGATTGCCCACAGGTAAGATGGATTTTTATAAGGCAAATTTAATCAAAACAAATACAATAAATCGTCTTTGTACAAATTCAGTTAATATCTTACTTTTATACTCACAAAATACAAATAACGAGTATTATAAGTCGGAGATTACTGAGGCAATGGTAGACAAAATGGCCTTCCATAAGTTGTATGTCAGGCAATGAAGAGAATACTATAATCGTTTTCCACCAGAAGAGCATATTATTGACAACTATTCATCTGAGAAAAAGTGGTCATTTCATTTTGTGTGAGCAGACATTCATTTCAGTTTCTTGTTAGACGGAGTTTATACTTTTCTATACCTTTTCATATTTTGTTATTCTGAAAAGTTTTTTTTAGTAATAAACAGGAGGACAGGCTTCTTCTATTTTGCTCATTTATTGATGAAAAGCCCTGGTTTACAAATAATTGACTTATGTGGAATTGCCTTTTTACTTCCCACACCGACAGGTGAGGGGAGTATTGTGATCGCGAAAATTTTCGATTTTGAGATAATACACTTTTTGGGCGTTTTATGATGCCTACATCACAAAAATCCACGTCACTCATTTCCGTCGGTCTGTCTGTCGGTCTGTCTGTCGGTCTGTCTGTCGGTCTGTCTGTCGGTCTGTCTGTCGGTCTGTCTGTCGGTCTGTCTGTCGGTCTGTCTGTCGGTCTGTCTGTCGGTCTGTCTGTCGGTCTGTCTGTCGGTCTGTCTGTCGGTCTGTCTGTCGGTCTGTCTGTCGGTCTGTCTGTCGGTCTGTCTGTCGGTCTGTCTGTCGGTCTGTCTGTCGGTCTGTCTGTCGGTCTGTCTGTCGGTCTGTCTGTCGGTCTGTCTGTCGGTCTGTCTGTCGGTCTGTCTGTCGGTCTATCTGTCGGTCTGTCTGTCGGTCTGTCTGTCGGTCTGTCTGTCGGTCTGTCTGTCGGTCTGTCTGTCGGTCTGTCTGTCGGTCTGTCTGTCGGTCTGTCTGTCGGTCTGTCTGTCGGTCTGTCTGTCGGTCTGTCTGTCGGTCTGTCTGTCGGTCTGTCTGTCGGTCTGTCTGTCGGTCTGTCTGTCGGTCGGTCTGTCTGTCGGTCTGTCTGTCGGTCTGTCTGTCGGTCTGTCTGTCGGTCGGTCTGTCTGTCGGTCTGTCTGTCGGTCTGTATGTCGGTCTGTCTGTCGGTCTGTATGTCGGTCTGTCTGTCGGTCTGTCTGTCGGTCTGTATGTCGGTCTGTATGTCGGTCTGTCTGTCGGTCTGTCTGTCGGTCTGTCTGTCGGTCTGTCTGTCGGTCTGTCTGTCGGTCTGTCTGTCGGTCTGTCTGTCGGTCTGTCTGTCGGTCTGTCTGTCGGTCTGTCTGTCGGTCTGTCTGTCGGTCTGTCTGTCGGTCTGTCTGTCGGTCTGTCTATCGGTCTGTCCGAGGGTCTGTCTGTCGGTCTGTCTGTCGGCCTGTCTGTCGGTCTGTCTGTCGGTCTGTCTGTCGGTCTGTCTGTCGGTCTGTCTGTCGGTCTGTCTGTCGGTCTGTCTGTCGGTCTGCCTGTCGGTCTGTCTGTCGGTCTGTCTGTCGGTCTGTCTGTCGGTCTGTCTGTCGGTCTGTCTGTCGGTCTGTCTGTCGGTCTGTCTGTCGGTCTGTCTGTCGGTCTGTCTGTCGGTCTGTCTGTCGGTCTGTCTGTCGGTCTGTCTGTCGGTCTGTCTGTCGGTCTGTCTGTCGGTCTGTCTGTCGGTCTGTCTGTCGGTCTGTCTGTCGGTCTGTCTGTCGGTCTGTCTGTCGGTCTGTCTGTCGGTCTGTCTGTCGGTCTGTCTGTCGGTCTGTCTGTCGGTCTGTCTGTCGGTCTGTCTGTCGGTCTGTCTGTCGGTCTGTCTGTCGGTCTGTCTGTCGGTCTGTCTGTCGGTCTGTCTGTCGGTCTGTCTGTCGGTCTGTCTGTCGGTCTGTCTGTCGGTCTGTCTGTCGGTCTGTCTGTCGGTCTGTCTGTCGGTCTGTCTGTCGGTCTGTCTGTCGGTCTGTCTGTCGGTCTGTCTGTCGGTCTGTCTGTCGGTCTGTCTGTCGGTCTGTCTGTCGGTCTGTCTGTCGGTCTGTCTGTCGGTCTGTCTGTCGGTCTGTCTGTCGGTCTGTCTGTCGGTCTGTCTGTCGGTCTGTCTGTCGGTCTGTCTGTCGGTCTGTCTGTCGGTCTGTCTGTCGGTCTGTCTGTCGGTCTGTCTGTCGGTCTGTCTGTCGGTCTGTCTGTCGGTCTGTCTGTCGGTCTGTCTGTCGGTCTGTCTGTCGGTCTGTCTGTCGGTCTGTCTGTCGGTCTGTCTGTCGGTCTGTCTGTCGGTCTGTCTGTCGGTCTGTCTGTCGGTCTGTCTGTCGGTCTGTCTGTCGGTCTGTCTGTCGGTCTGTCTGTCGGTCTGTCTGTCGGTCTGTCTGTCGGTCTGTCTGTCGGTCTGTCTGTCGGTCTGTCTGTCGGTCTGTCTGTCGGTCTGTCTGTCGGTCTGTCTGTCGGTCTGTCTGTCGGTCTGTCTGTCGGTCTGTCTGTCGGTCTGTCTGTCGGTCTGTCTGTCGGTCTGTCTGTCGGTCTGTCTGTCGGTCTGTCTGTCGGTCTGTCTGTCGGTCTGTCTGTCGGTCTGTCTGTCGGTCTGTCTGTCGGTCTGTCTGTCGGTCTGTCTGTCGGTCTGTCTGTCGGTCTGTCTGTCGGTCTGTCTGTCGGTCTGTCTGTCGGTCTGTCTGTCGGTCTGTCTGTCGGTCTGTCTGTCGGTCTGTCTGTCGGTCTGTCTGTCGGTCTGTCTGTCGGTCTGTCTGTCGGTCTGTCTGTCGGTCTGTCTGTCGGTCTGTCTGTCGGTCTGTCTGTCGGTCTGTCTGTCGGTCTGTCTGTCGGTCTGTCTGTCGGTCTGTCTGTCGGTCTGTCTGTCGGTCTGTCTGTCGGTCTGTCTGTCGGTCTGTCTGTCGGTCTGTCTGTCGGTCTGTCTGTCGGTCTGTCTGTCGGTCTGTCTGTCGGTCTGTCTGTCGGTCTGTCTGTCGGTCTGTCTGTCGGTCTGTCTGTCGGTCTGTCTGTCGGTCTGTCTGTCGGTCTGTCTGTCGGTCTGTCTGTCGGTCTGTCTGTCGGTCTGTCTGTCGGTCTGTCTGTCGGTCTGTCTGTCGGTCTGTCTGTCGGTCTGTCTGTCGGTCTGTCTGTCGGTCTGTCTGTCGGTCTGTCTGTCGGTCTGTCTGTCGGTCTGTCTGTCGGTCTGTCTGTCGGTCTGTCTGTCGGTCTGTCTGTCGGTCTGTCTGTCGGTCTGTCTGTCGGTCTGTCTGTCGGTCTGTCTGTCGGTCTGTCTGTCGGTCTGTCTGTCGGTCTGTCTGTCGGTCTGTCTGTCGGTCTGTCTGTCGGTCTGTCTGTCGGTCTGTCTGTCGGTCTGTCTGTCGGTCTGTCTGTCGGTCTGTCTGTCGGTCTGTCTGTCGGTCTGTCTGTCGGTCTGTCTGTCAGTCGGTCTGTCTGTCGGTCTGTCTGTCGGTCTGTCTGTCGGTCTGTCTGTCGGTCTGTCTGTCGGGCTGTCTGTCTGTCGGCCTGTCTGTCTGTCGGTCAGTCTGTCTGTTGGCCTTTTTCTAGCCTCCTAATCTCAGTAACCGCTACATAGATTTTGATGAAAGTTGGATGGTAATATGGTGTAGGGTCGTGGTAGGTAATGTTGCTACAATTTTGAAAATCGGTGCATGGGCGGCGGAGTAATTAGCAAAAAACGAAAAATTTCAAATATGCCTCAAACTTCGTTTTTAGGCGTTTCAGGGGTTCCTGATCATTTTCTACTTTTTTTTTGGGTGGGGTGAAATTGGGGTTGTTGAGGGGTGGGGGGCTGTAAGGCTGAAAAATTTGTTGTACCCATAATAGGTTGTCTACTCACCTGAGAGAGAAAGACCTAGCGGTAAATTACACTTTTTTAGGTCCATCCGAGCATTGCCTTGTGTATTACAGGAACCAAGGGACTTAGAGAAGTTTCCGATGTATATGTACATACGAGTATTGCTGTAGATCGTTCTGTGTTTTATAGTGTTGAAATTGCTGAACTGTTAATAAAATTTCTCCACAGCATTACTACTTTGGTGAGGATGGAAAACGCGTCTGATTTTTAGAAATCGTCTCAGTGGCGACGCAGCAATATTAAAAAGACTAAAAATATGAAAACAGCTTAAACTTTGTTTTTAGGTGTTTTAGGGGTTCCTGATCATTTTCTACTTTTTTTGGGGTGGGGGTGAAATTAGGGTGGTTGGGGGGTGGGGGGTTGTAAATCTGAAAAATTTGTTGTACCCATAATAGGTTGTCTACTGACCTGAGAGAGAAAGAACTAGCGGCATAATACACTTTTTTAGGTCCATCCGAACATTGCCTTGCCGATTACAGAAACCAAGGGACTTGAAGTTTCTGATGCATACAAAATACATACGAGTATTATTTTGGATTACAGTGGCTGCGCGGCAATAATAAAAAAACTAAAAATATAAAAAACACCTCAAACTTCGTTTTAGACGTTTTAGGGGTTCCTGATCATTTTAAAAATTTTTAGGTTGGGGGTGAAATTAGGGTGGTTTGGGGGTGGGGGTTTGTAAACCTCAAAAATTCATGATATATTGTCCATTGACCTGTGAAAGAAGCACCTAGTAGAATAAAACACTTTTTTTGCGGTCGGGCGAACGATGATTTGATTGCAGGGGCATCTAGACTATAGTGTCATGCTGTGGGAAAATAATAAAACTAGTATCATCGGAATGTGTGGGATGTACTGAGTCAATCAACTTACATTATTACATTTTTTTATGTTGTAATATTTTCAATCCTAATAGAACCTAACTAAACTACCGGGTCTGCTCGATAAATCGTAAGGTCCTATGTAAGTAGATGGTACGGTCCATCTTAAGAACCAATAAATCACACCTCCTATTTCTATGTGAAGCAGCTACAATAGACCACCTGCACGGTGACGGCGCCGTTGGTATAAAGCAAAAAATATCAAATATTTTGAGTTACCATGTAGAGTAGGACTCCGCCAATCAAAGGGTTATGGCCGCAAATCTGTAAATTATATTTTCAAAGGAGCTGTTAATTAACCATCCACTATTGAACCACTTTTGTACGGCCGGCGGCCTGTGCCTATCATACATATAGCCGCACCGTATGAATCGTAGTGCGTATACAGGGTGTATCATAAGTTGGGACTTTTTGTTTTTTGTTCGTACAGCGGATAGTACTCGCCAAAATGAGTGTTTTTTCCCAGTAAAATATAAACGAAATATTTAGAGAAAACAAGATACTGACCGCTAAAGAAATCCTCAATGCTAAGTCCGTCCCTGCTCCCTGGGCAATGAGATGACCATGTATTGTGGTATCAGAACAAAACAGCGCCACGCGTTTGCAGTACCTGTGAGAAAACAAAGTTCGTCATGCTCGGGTCATACGTCGCGTTGCTGTCGCATAATGTTCGAGGGTGATTGACGATAGGAATTTAAAAACAACAACAATGGCGCACGCTTATAACAATAATGAACTGGTGGACATGATTTTAATGTACGGTTAGTGTGGTCAAAATGCCGCTGCGGCTTCGCGAGTGTATGCCGATCGTTTCCCTAACCGTACCCACCCTGCACCTCGTCGATTTGTCTGAATCCACATCGTGGTGGACACGCTGGAAGACCTAGACAACCTAGTATGGTCCAAATTGAAGAAGACATCATAAATCTCGTCGAGGAGGATCCTACGACAAGTACTAGGGTAGTGGCGATGCAGGTACCAGTTCCACACAGTAAGGTATGGCGCACGCTGCGTGAAGAATTATTGTACCCATTCCACGTACAGCGTGTACAAGCCTTGCAACCGGAAGATTATGCGGCCCGAGTACGGTTTTGTGAATGGTTTTTGCAAAAACATGAGAATGATTCCGAGTTTTCAAAATCGGTTTTAGTTACAGACGAATCAACGTTCACGCGTAATGGTACGATCAATCCTCATGCTATTCGTCGGTCTCATTTCCAGCAAACATTCTCGGTAAATGTCTGGGCAGGCACAGTCAATGGTATGCTTATTGGATCTTTTATTCTACCACCTCGGATGGATAGCTTACAGTATCTGGAATTTCTGCAAAACACTTTGCCAACATTACTGGAAGATGTTCCTTTGAATATCAGACAGTCAATGGGGTTCCTGCATGACGGTGCGCCACCCTACTTTCGACGCGAAGTGCGTGATTACTTGAATGTGACATTTCCAAATAGGTGGATAGAACGTAATGAACCGATAGCGTGGCTTCCACGATCGCCAGACTTAACCCCTTGTGATTTTTTTTTGTGGGGCGGAATGAAACGTTTAGTGTATCAAATAGAAGTAAATACGGTTGATGAATTATTATTAGCGCGAGTTACAGACGCTGCTGCAGTTATTCGAGGAACACAGTCCACCCTCAGGCCTCAACGCGTGCACTTATTCATGGCTACGTCGAGCACGCCTTTGCGCTTTTCAATCTCATGGCGGTAACTTCGAACAATACGTAAGACACTTGTGACAAGACCGCACCTACAACACTTCGCAGCAACCAAATAGTAAGTACTTGCTTGGATTTTTTTACTGTTTTGCTGCTGGTTCACCGTGCATTAGCTTTGCCGTTTCAAGGGCCGTTGCTTCTAAAAAGGAAAGTCCCAGATTTTAGAACACCCTGTATACTTTTTCGTTATTATTTAGAAAAATGGCGTTTTGGAAGGCGTTTGCTACAGAGCCACATAGAGAAAATTTAGAGCCACCTCACTTTTATCTGAATTTTGCATCAAAAATACTTAAATTACCCGTTGAAAAATGATTTTGGTTATCAACCCTGTGTGTATAAAATGTGACGCCCATCTCAGGTTTTCCTTTGCAGTGGTGGGCGCATGTGTTTTTATCCAGTGGCAATTATGATTATAAATACTATGACGTTATTCTCTAAGAATCTAAAATAGTCGCTGCAACACTGCCGTCATCGCGGCGTATCATCTTGCGCCCGCTTTGTCTCTCGTGCGTCGATCCACTAAAACGTCGCGTGAGATGCCGCAGCTCATAATGAGGCATGTTACTTTGTGCATGTGAAAAATATTGTGAAAAATATATAAACTAAGACGCAGCGTCAACGCTGCGACGACACAACCGAAGGCAATGCACTAATGGGGTACCTCCCTTAGCATTTAACATTTGCAGCATCAACCAGTGCAAGAGTGAGCAATATGAAGTCCGCAGTTGCTAAAATTTACTTTACAAATTTTATTTCATTGAAAAAAATCTTCAACTAGACCGCATACTGCCAAAGCTGCAGCTTTAGATTTTGGAAAAAGGTCTCCTTCACCTATAGGAACTGAACAAAGTAGAAAATATAAGCAGCGGCTTGACTACGCCGCTGTCCTACATTGCACTCCAAAGACAGTGGAAAAAGGGAAGTTTATATTTACCGGAGTTCCCCTTGGCGGCATGGGATACGTTTGGTAGCCGGAGTTCATTTTACGCTCGGCCAGCTTTAGTGTACATTCAATTTATCTGGCGACCGAATCAATAGAGCAAAAATCTGTCCACACTCGATGTACCTTCGACGACTCCAACCAAGCAGGTCGACTGCCAGGTCGTTTCTTGTCTGCCAAGCTGTCAGGCAGATTTTCTTAAAACCAACTGACGGACGTAAACAACAATGGGCCTGAGTCGCGTGATACGTATGATCTTAAATATTCACGATGTATTTGTAGACTCTTCCTGAATACTATCTACAGCTGTTTTACGAAGATTATGAATTATTCTAAAGTTATCGCCATTCCGGCTCAGGCTCCAAAATTGAAGTGTAATGTTCCAATGTCTTTATGATTAGTGGAAAATAATCATTTATTCGGTAGTAGATAATAACGAACCGAAAAGTAGTCACTGGAATGGTTATGATTGTAAAGACAGACTAACATGTGTCGCTAGCCTGGAGAGGGCGTCGACGGGGCATAATAATTGCAAAAGTTTAGTTAACGATTTTGTTAACACAGTATCTGGAACAATGGGTGACAATTACTGATACACGACTAAAATGTAAAAACTATGTAGTATTTCTTAAATCACTCATTTTCAAATCAGTTCCAATTACGTAATTTTTACCTACATCGGCCGCTATGAAGTTTTTAACTGTTTGTTCGAGTTTAAAGGTAGCATTTGGGACTTTATGGTAGAAATGACTATATAGTCAGATTTTGTTGTAGCTTTCACTATGCATTTACTACTAATATTCACCGCAAAATTGCAACTATCACGACGTTTTGTTTGCTGCTTCTTCAAAGTTAGAAATACTATAGGGTGCCCCAATAGAAGTGATAAGTTTTCTAATACGGATATCTAGACAGCCGTCAAAGGCACAAACGTCATCCAGCTGTCAAAGTATTCAGTAAGGTTTGACAATTCACCTTGGATTGTTTCACGCTTGCCGATCGTTTGGAAAATATTAAAAAGTACTACGGAAGTTTCCGCTCAATTGTAAATACGTAACGCGCATTTCTTCGTGAACTCGGCTCTCATGACTTCAGTGAGTAGGCAATTCGTCACACCATGGAAAAGTTTGACTGTGAGTACTCTATTGGACCTGAAAAAACCAACCCGAATGCGAACTGACGACGACCCAAATTTGTCGTAGCGAGACCGAGCCGCGGAATTACGCTTCTCCCAAGAGACAACTCGACGAATTTTGCGTTTGGATTTGGGGCTACACCCGCATAAGGTCATGCTAACGCAACATTTGAAGCCGGACGACCATAGGCCGTCGCCGTGACTTCGCAAATTGGGCGCTACAAGTGTTGGACGAAGACCATCATTTTGGTCAAAATATCATCTTCTCAGACGAAGCCGATTTTTACATCAGTGGCTATGCCAGCAAACAGAAATGTCGCTACTTTTTTTTATTATTATAGAGGCTTAGGAAGTCAGCTTGATCGCAAGGACAGAAGCTCTCGCACACCTGAAAGGTGCGAGAGAGAGTCTGCCCGCCCGACGCTGAACCAGCTTGAGTCCTCTGATCGCATGTCCAACGGACGCGAACGCGTCCATCCGACATGCCACCACGGCCCGACCGGCTAAAACCCGTTCCCTCTTTCCTTACCTTCAAGCCCTCCTACCACTCACGGAACCTTCGTCGAACGACATAACAACATGCGTGTAGGGCTGGTCTGTGCTGGTTGATATTGTGGTTGATCACCACCTCTACGTTCCCCGCTTTCTTTGGCGCTCAGGATTTTGCTCACCATGCAGTGGATGGTCTTCCAATAGACTTTATGGGAGATCATCAATCTCACCATGTTATCTGCCTTCAGATCTTCAAGTAAGTTTGCACAGGCTTCTTGTCTGTATGTGAGCCACCTCTCATACTCGAAGAACGTAATGTATGTTCCGCCGTGTCGGGCTATCCGCAATGGCGGCACTGGTCGTCAATAGCTCTTCCTATCCTTTTCCGATAAACTCGGAACGGGCCATGTGCCGTTAGAACCTGCGTCAGAAAATAGCATTTAGTCCTGTGCTCGCAGTTTCCCATTCTCCTACTGTTGGTATCAGTTTTTTCATCCACTGTGCAACATCTGTCGTTTGAGACCATATCTGCTGCCACTTCTGTATGGTTCCTTGTCAGCAGTCTTTCCGCCTCGTCTTTGTGTCTCCTTGTGAGACGTAAACGTCTCGTCTCTCTTCAGCTAGCAGATGCAAGGGTGGTATCCCTGTCACCACCTGCAAAGCTTTACTGGATAGTGTGCGGTAGGCACTGGCTACCCTCAGCAGTGACTTTCTTTGCAGTCTGTCCAGCTGTTGCTAATGCTTTTTCCTTTTGAGAGCCCTGTGCCAAACTGGCGCTCCGTAAAGGACAATCGACTGAACGATTCCGTTCAGGAGTGTTCTTTTTCTACTGCTGGATCCCCCAATATTCAGCATCAGTCTAAAGAGCATGGCTATTCTAGCTTCAGCCTTCTTGGTCGACCTTTTAATGTGGTCTGAGGAGCACCTCTCGTTGTCTATATAGACTCGCAAGTACCTCACGGACTTACTGGGGATTATCCTTGTGCCTCTAAGCTGGAAGCTCACGTCCTTTCTCTTTACCCTATGTCCTCGTAGTATCACTGCCCCAGTCTTTTCTGGAGCCAAATCTAGGTGATGTCGTCAATCTCTTGCAAGGCGCGGTTCACCTTGTATGATAGGGATACCTCGTCCTTAGCTGTCGCGACTAAAGCTAAGTCATCTGCGAAGCCTATCGTTCTAATGCTACCGGGTAGCGGTAGCTTCAATATCCCATCGTACAGGATGTTCCAGAGGGTTGGTCCTAGTGCCGACCCCTGCGGAACCCCGGTAGTCATTGGCAGATATACTTTGGATATAGATATGGTCCTGTCCTCGAAATAACTGCTTATTATATTACGAAGATATTTGGAGATGTTGCGCCTTCGCAATTCACTCATTATGATGCCCCAGAAAGCAGTATTAAAAGCATTCCTGACGTCAAGGGTAACTAGTGTGCACCATTTGTCCTTGGATTTTTCCACTATTCCCATCACTGTCTCAAGGGCGTCGATGGTAGACTTGCCGGTTCGGAAACCGAACTGGTACTCCGACAGCCCTTCTCCATCGTCTACTTCTTTCTGTAGCCTCTGACGGATCATTATCTGGAACAGCTTACCTATTGTGTCCAGTAGATATATAGGTCTGTGAGACGATGTAAACCCAGGAGGTTTACCGCCTTTATTGAGCAGTATCACCCTCGCTCTTTTTCAGACCGCTGGGAAGGGTTGCGTCTTGAGCAGCCCATTTAACAGATTCAGCAGGAAAACGGGAGATGAGGCGACCATTGCCTTTATGACTTCCGGCGGTATATTATCCGGACCGGGTGCCTTTCCTGATTTCAATCTATCTGCTGCATCTTTAAATTCCTCCAAGCTGAACAAGATATCATTCTCGTCTGGGCTTTCTTTCTCCCACGTCTCGTATGGTTGGAAATAGTTCACGCACGACCTCCACTTTCCTATCGTCACACAATGCATATTCCGGGGTTGTACATAGCAGCTGCTTGGTCACAATGCGGTAGCCCTCGCCCCAGATATCATTTTCTAGGCTGTCGCATAGCTTCCTCCAGTGATCCTTCTTGGCGACGTAAATTAGTTCTGCGAGTCTTTTCTTTGCCATTGTATAGGCATCGTGGAGCTCTGCTATAGCAGAGCAAATTATAATTTGCTCTAGCCTTGGATTCTTGCGCTGCATGCGCACCAGTTTTCGTCGTGCTGGAATACAGTTGGCTCTTTCCTGTTCGACTTCAGAGTTCCACCAAAAGGGGACCCTCGCTGGCCTAGTTCCTCTCCTTTCCGTACACTCCATCATCGTTTGCTGCATGACGGAGGTATACAGGCCTTCTGTAACTGGCTCTGTTGGGTCTATGGATTCCAGTCGGGACGATAGATTTTCCTTAAACTTCTCTATGTTCAGATAGAGTTTCTCCCGACCCTTTACTGGCTTCGATGTTCCTCCAGTGTTAACCTTGAAATATATGAACCTGTGGTCGCTTAAGGTTTCGGCTTCCAGCACCTGCAGTTGAATATATTCCTCACGAGATCTTGTGAAGCAAACGTGACGTCGATGTACGACTGGGAATTCCTCCTGCAGAAAGTCGGAAGGAGGCCGCCGTTTACCACAACCATGTTCGCGGCCGCTAGCCATTCGCAAAGTACTCTTCCTATTCTGCCTGTACTTTGTGACCCCCACTCTGTTGCTTTGGCATTCAAGTCTCCGAGTATTATAGCTTTCCCTCTCCTAGCAGCTAAATCTTCCCAGAGCATTTCCATATAGCGCTCGTACTCGTCGAACTGAATGTTCGGTGAACAGTAACAACAGTAGACGTTTATTTCCTCCAACTGGATTCTGATGTGTCCGCTGTTCTTCTCCATGGTTTTGACTGGAATGTTCCTGTTGTGGAAATAAACTGCTACGTCGTATTCAAGTCCGTATGCCATTTCGGCTGCAAACATGTCTAGCGATTTGGTTCCGAAGTTAGAAGAAGAGCTATGCGTCTTTCAACGCAGAGCGCATGCGCCATATCGTGCCCAGCACGAGACCTGTTTAGGTTGATTAGAAGGATCTTAAGCATAATTTCTTTTTATTTCTTTACTGTCTCACACATCATTTCTTCTGCCTGGGATACAGCTGCTGCCTTCGTGCGCGTTTTCTGCTTCTGAAGGCTCCTCAACGTGCGTCGGTAGAAAGGACAAGCATAGGAACCTGCCCCGTGTCCATCTTTTGAACATAGTGGACAGTATGCTTGCTCTTCACAGCCCGCTTTCTTATGTCCCTGTTTGCCGCAGTTGACACATAGCTTTCCCCTGTCGACGCCCTTGCATCTACTGGCTATGTGTCCGGTCTCCCAGCACCTCCTACATCTGTCCACAGATACACGTTCTTGGACACTACACATCGCTATACCTACTTTAACTCGTCCTTTTTCCGCCAGTTTGTCCGCCAACTTTTCCGGCGCCATAATCGTTGCGACTTGATTGCCGTTTCTTGTTGGTCTTAGCGATTTGACAGTGAGCTCTTTGTGTGGATCCTGAACCACTTCTCGAAGCGCTGCTTCCACTTCTCCAGCCGTCGTGACACCATCTAGGCCTCAAATATGCAAAGTGACTCGGCCGCTGCTTCTGGTAGATATTCCTACCATGTTGAGCCTTCCTGTGGCATCCTTGAGCTGCTCAGCTCCTCCACCATCTTTTGGCACTGTTAGAAGCAGCTCGCCTTTTTTGGTCATTCTCACGTTACTGATCGTAACGTCCAGATCTTTATCTTTTGCCTCTCGCTTCACTTTTGTGAGTAGCTCCGCATAGCTGAGACCTTCCGCTTTGACTGTGGCGGCTTCTGTGCTCCGTTCTTTTTGCACCTTCGGCAGCCCCTCACTGCTCGGCACTGTCACTGTCACCAGCTTTTGATTGGTGCCCATCTCATTCGGTGAAAGGTACAACTTTACCTCCAAATCTGTACCTGCGAATAGGAATTCTAAGAGTCTTTTAAGTCTCTCCTTTTTTTCCAAGTCTGGAGTTGGGACCGCGATGCCAAACCTATTTTGGCGAATGGCAAACTCCCTCAGCTCTATGAAGTTGGAAAACGTTTTCCTTTGGTCCGCGTCCAGCAGCACTTTGTTCTCTCTGCCCTTTGCTGTTCACAACAGTGGTTTCATACTTCAGGTGGCAATATCCTTCCGTACCGTCCTCCTCAACACCCAGGTATTCTATTTCTGGGTACCTCATTTTGAACAGCTTGCTGATACCCTTATCATAAGGCTGATCCAGCTCTCTGCTCAACACTAAGTCATTTTTGTCGAATGTCCCCCAAACCGGGTTCCCTTCGACTTCTTGGACCTTTTTGTACGTCTCCTGGGGCCATTTCTTTTCCGCCAATTTAACAAAGGCATCGAAGTTGTCGCACTGCTTTATTATAGTGTCGGATGTTTCGGCTGTTATTTCCGCTTCACCATTTCTCCTGTTGTTCCACGGTACCTCTGTCTGGCAACAGCTACTAGTGACCGACGTCGGTTCTGTCTGCGTCTCACAGTTTGTTTTTCCGGGAGATGGTTTAGTTAGACTTGCAGATGGATCAATGTCCCTTAGTTTGTCTACCAGTCTACTCACCACTTCAATGCCCCTTTTTATTGACGTCTTAGTGTTGGCGTTAACTTTGATGACCGACTTCAGGTCATCAATTACAACTTAGAGTCTTTTTAGGATTGGAGACATGACAACATCATCTCTCCTTGAGAACCTTCTAGCCTTCTGCGTTTAGCGGGGTTATCCTCCACGCTTGCCGCATTTTCCAAGTCCCTCTCAGAAATGGACATTGATCGTCCTCGAGTTGGACTCCTGAAGATTTTGTCAACCCTCATGGAGGGGTTTACAGGTTTACCGCCTTGCGGGTCATTCCTTCCAGTAGCTTTCGCGGCCTGGTCGCCTACCGTGCGTTGCTCCACTCCCAAATCGGTGGAGAAGTCTGATTTTTGTACATTGCGGTCGCTTTCTATTGCACCAGTTTGTGCCGCTTTCTCCCCTCCCTGGGCGTGTACTGGGGCTTCCGACTTCCCCTGCACCGTAATATCTACTCCTTCTGCTTTGCCTGTCATAATAAAAAAGAAGAGAATTAGTCCGTGTCATGGGCTTGTCGTCATAATTGGTCCGGGTCGCAGTCCGTTCCTTATTCGATAACGTATCCATGTCATCGCCAAGTCGTCCATGTGCAACTTCCGTCAGGTCCGCCGTACCAAAGTCCATCTTCTCCGCCTTCCCTGCCGTTGTGGTCTTTATCGTAACCCTGACAAGGTGCTTTTTCCAGGATGTTTTCAGCCGGGCCAGCTGAAATCCAGGGTTTTTAACGAGGTGTTACTTCCAGAAAAATGCTAGTTTTGGTCCGCCCTGTGGATCCCCAGAACCTCCCGTATTTGGAGGGCACCGGGCATCCTCAGTACCTCCCATATCTGGGACGCGTTCCCCTATCCGCCACCCGGGGAGGCGCCCGATGGAGGTCTAGCAACCCCTCAAGGGAGAAATGTCGCTACTAGGCTGTGAACAATCCACAATTGATCGAAGAAGTGGTACCCGAAAAAATTGAATGTGTGGTACGGATTGTGGCACGGCGGCATCATCTGTCCTCATTTCTTTTGAAATGAGGAAGGATACATCGTTACAACCAATAAGCGACGATGCCGAGCGATGTTGGAAGAATTTCTGTCGCCAGAGCTCGAAAACATCGATATTACCGACATTTGGTTACAACAGGAAAAAGCCACGAGCCACATAAGCGACGCAACGCTCGAAGCTGTTCGACAGAAGTTTGGCGAATGGATCATCACCAGACGAGCGTTCATTGATTGGCCACCGCGGTCGTGTGATTTGACACCTCTCGATTAATTTCTTTGGGAGTACGTCAAATCATTGGTCTATTCCAACAAACCAGCCACTTTGGACGCCCTCGAAAACAATATTCGTGTAGCCATCAACTCCATACCGCCGGAAATGCTCGAAAATGTCATCCGAAATGGGACCGACCGCTTGAAGTACTGCCAGCGTGTCCGAGGCGGACATTTGAATGATGTTCTATTCCATACATAATGTCATGGATGTAGCTCCAAAATAAAGCCAAAACAATTTTGATAGCTCAAACCGTCGTTGTCTTATTTAATTTTTCTTTCCCGTCATTCTTATTGGGGCACCCTATAAAAGATATGACTACATATTTCTACCAATTCAATATAAGATGGGCGTGACCCAATACCATCATCACCTTTGCGCTGAGGGCTGGACTTGGGAAATAGGATATAGAATAGGCATAGGAGTCCGGTTGTAAACCTATGCATTGGTGTTTCTGGTCACCAGAAAGTCTTCTTCTTCCTTCCATTCATTCAGAGTAATCAATAATACCGATCATGTGAAGCCACCACAAACTTGGCCACTTGCTCTCCTAACGAGCTGAGGAAATTGAAATTATGAATTTGAAATCATCGCTTTGCATAACTGTAAAACTGCGAAAACGTAGGAACATTCAGATTAAGTAATTTTTAACAAAATGGTGATAATCTGCAGGCGCTACGCAACAACGTTCTTTTCTCTCCAGTTACTACGTGGCCACAAATTGTATGGTAGCATGGTAGTGGCGCATTTGTCAGCAGACGGTAACAGGATGGTTGAAAAGTAAAACGTCAGTAGTTGAAAATTGTCCCAATAGACTCATTCCTTTTATCGCCTAACGCGAAATGATACATGTTTATCATGCGCAGCTTATTCGCGCCTTCGTTTTTTTACTTCTCATTGAATCCAAACTTGCTAACATGAACAAAGTGATATGCGGATACCTGTGACATATTTTTTTAAACGCAGTGGTATACTGAGGAACACATTGACCTTGCCTCGAAATTTTAGAACTCCCTTTAAAGATATTGTCTTATTAGTAAAATTTGACCAAACATATGCATGGCGCAATAAATGGATTGATATTGTAATGAAAAATGGAGGATAAATGATTATAAAGTTACTATAGCTGACTAATTTATTATAAAAAAGATTGCTACTAGCAACTTTGTCAATTTGCCTGTATAAACTAATATTCACCATTAACCCACATTTCCTGCAATATAGCACCCGTATCCTGTCGGTAATAGATTAGACCACCAAAAATTTGCTTTATAGCTGCCATCTCCACACAGGCATCAAAGTTGTTACTCAAAATACACTATCACTAAACAGGAACCTGGTAGTTCCATCTGCCTCGAAGCATTAATCGGTTCCAATTGCAACTTATAAGTTATACGTACAGAAACTAAAATATTTAAAAGTGCTCCATTAAACCATAATACAAGACTCGTGTTATGTGATAATTTTTCACGCTTTTGCAATTTACAGATATATGTATGATTCACGTCTAACTGTTGATGTATTCGTAAATCTATGGTCATTGCTCATGTGTCAGTTTCATCGATCAGTCAATTTCCACGCCGCTTTTGTTTCCAAATTGCATAGTTGAGTTCAATAACTTCGTCGTTGGATTCTAAAAAAATATATAAATCTATGTTTGCTCATCCACAAGAAGCTTGATAGAGTTGTATCGAACTAGAAGACTTTTCAGTACTCTATAAAGCATTGTGCTGTGTCGGTATGTCGGTATAATATTTTTTTTGCACTCAACGCAGCCAGCACTTATGGCAGATACAGGTGACTTGTGGAAGGAATTGTCAGCTATCTTTAGGACCCTGCTTTTCATCTGCTTGATAAGGTTTATCTTAATTTGCATCCTATGGTAAGACATACAGGGTGTTTAAAAAAGATGCGGCAATATTCAAGGGGGTGACTCCTCTGGTCATTCCATGAAAAAAAGTTCATATAAGCATATGTCCAAAAATGTATGTATGTATCTAAGGTACAGTATGTTATTTTTTATAAAGAACGTTTTTTTATATACCAAGCCTTGTTATATATCAAGACATGCTCTGAACAGTAGAAAATTGAGTATATCAGATAGAGTGATTAGTGGAACACTATTCGCTCATGTGCTGCCGCAGTGCTCAACTCAATAATACAGCATGGTGAGTCAATATTATTCATATTACTGAGTTTTTGTTTATAAATAGGCTTCAAGTTTTCAATCGGTCCCTTAAAGTATTTACTATCACCTGTCATACTGAAATAAACCACATTTTTAATAAAAATAGGGGAAAGTTAACTAATAAGTGATGAAAATTCAATAAACGAAGTCCAAGTAAGGAGAAGAGGACAATTGCATGCTAATTTCTACAGTAATAGTAACAACTATGACAGCTATGCACATATAGTAATACTGCCCCTTGTTGCATATTTACGCTCAATGCCCGAACTCGGGCAATGCCCGAAGCAAATACGCAGAATTAGTTTTGAGAAAGAAATATTTCCCAAACCCGAAATATTAATTTTATACGGCTATTGAGCATTACAAAATAGGCAGAATTAGTTTTTCGCATCTAGAAATGCAACTTGAAATGCACAGAACTAGTTTTGCGCAACTTAGAATGCACAGGACTAGTTATGTATATTTTCTGAATGACCAGTACACATTCTGCTTCCTCCGTTTAATCAGCGCCAGCGACGGACTCAGATAAATATAATGTTGGAGAAGTTAAATATATTTTAATGAATACCAACAAATAATAAGTGTAATAAAAATTGCTAACTGAGGGTGGTTTAAATTTTTTATTTGATTGTGTGAGTATCAAATTGGCTTGCGCTTCTAAACCTCTTTTTGCGTTTTCACGATTCGTACTTATATTGCAGGAACGTTGGCAAAGAAACCTAACCTAACCTAACCTAACCTAAACGATAGGTTTTTGACACACAATGCATAACGAATGTTCACTTTGGTTGTCATTCCGTACTACAGAACTAGTTTTGTGCATTTCAAGTTGCGCAAAACTAGTTATGTGCATTTCAATATGCGCAAAACTAGTTCTGCCTATTTGGTAATGCTTAATAGCCACATACAAAAATTAATATTTTCGGTTTGGGAAATGTTTCTTGCTTTTCAAAACTGGTTTTGCTTATTTTTTTCGGGCATTGGCCGAATTCGGCTATTGAGCCTAACACATACAAAATAATTCAAACAGACCAATTTATTTTCTTTATGTGGGGTGATGAACGTGATAACTGTAATTTGCGAATTATCATTGCTGTTTTCAAAATCCATTCAAGTTTTCATCATGCACAATCTCTTAAATTAGCATTTTAATTAAGTGATCTGCCTACCTGCTAGAAAAGGCTCCATGAATAACAAGACATGAACAGCAATGTCTAAAAAACTGTTGATCACACAAATAATTCTCATAAATCTTAATACGATGAATTTCAACAGTTATATTTGTCCAATTACAGAATCAGCTTTTTATACTTCATATTGATTGGGGTTATAGTTGTGGAGAATTCAATGATCCTCGCGATTTAATATTGAAGCGTAGTAATCCATTTTGAGTGGAAATTGCTTATAGAGTGTAGGAATAATTTTCACACACTAATCAAACTTTTTCTGTAGTGATCTGTCACAATGTGTTAAACCCACAAATGTCAAAAGTTAAACCCTACTTTGCCTTTGGCTTAAAGTTAACTATGAGTTTGGCGTTAGCAGCAACCGGTGCAAAGCAATTTGTGTTTGAATCAGGCTTAACTTTAACTACAAGTTTAACTATGACTGGTGCAAGCCACTGTTAGGCCCAGTTTCACAATCGTTAGTTAACTAGCAGTCAAAAGAAAACTAGTGGTTAGCGAAAATAATCCATTTCGTAATCGACGGTATATCAAAAGCTCTGGTCAACCAGAAGTTATGCTAACCCAAGGATGCGGTATGGGTTTTCTTAGCGTTTATTGTGGTCAAGCAATGACAGCTCTGGAGGTTATAAAAACAAGGATTTTGATACTGACGTCTAAGACGTCGATGGATTTTGATTATACTCTGTAATGACATAAATCAAAAATATGAAAAGAAAGGTTAGGTTTCTTTGCCAAAGTCTTAGCTTTTATTCACGGAACACCATTATGGCAGTGCTCTGAGATCAATCCATGGTGCCAACTTAAAAATAAATAAGTTCAACCATTGGTTTTCTTTGTGAAACAGAGCTCTTCGATAACTACTGGTTGACTTCCATCTGTCGGTCAAGTGACTACTAGGGATTACCAATGATTGTGAAACTGGGCCTTAGCGTCGGTTCCACCGGTCGCTAATAAGTGTCAGATAGCCTATCTGTCAGATAGGCCTATACTATTTACATAGCATACTAAACAACCAGTAAAATATCTCTGAGGATTGCCTATATAAAAATGGTTCCTACAGAATTTGACCTTGATGGCGCCATTATGGGTGATTATGGGTGGAAAGTCTGGGTAGAGATGCGAAACTAAAAAGTATCGATACCGGTACCAATTCGGTATTTTTTGACCAGGTATAGAGCTGTGCGCTCCAATGTGGTTCGTACAGAGAATTTTGTGCAATTGGCTACACTCCTCACTAACTAATTATTTTCGATACTGACACACCTACAAGGGAGTCGATACCAGCTTGGAATCGCTCAAAAAGTATCTATGTCAAAAATACTCTGCTTATACGTATGTACGAGTTGGTTTGATAGATGGTAGTGTCAAAAGACGATTAGTTAGTAAGAATTCTAAAATTATTGTAACCAAAAATACTATTGACAATGAAAAACATTCAAGCGTAGTAAGTAAGTGTGCTGGCTGATCAGCTGTTATCTATCAAATCAATTAAGTCGTCTCAATCCATCCGTAAAAGTGTAGTGTCCGTACATTTTTGAGTATATTTATTTTCTTTGTAGATTATACAGGGTGGTCCACTAAGCGCGCGGTGCTCCCTAGCGGCAATACCGTTTAAATTATACGAAAATGCTTTAAATAAAAAACGTTTCTTTTTAAATGCTCTATGTTTCGAAAATAATTTCAAAGATGGCGGACTTCCGGCTATACCGGAAGTAGGCATCAACTTCCTTATTTTAAGTGGAACACCCTGTATATTATTACGTTTTTGAATTCAGCATCAATTTTTAGGTCCAGTTTGTTAACCATTATTTATGTCTACGAAGCCTGTTTTCGGAGCTATTCAGCATTTTTTACAAAATTTGACGTTTGTAGTACTTTACAAAAAACGTTAACATCTCGGAAACTAAACGCGACATAAAGATGCGGTTTTCAGTTTTGATACAAGCGAGGAACGTATTTGTGTTTCTTTAAGATCGTTGTCTCAAAAGAACATTAATTCAATAGACTAGCAATTTTCAAATTTGGAAAATTAAAAACGTTAAAAACTTTTATTTTTCAAATGGGATGGTATCATAAGTTTCACATTGGTGGATGCGAAATTAAATTCTCTTTCACTTTTATCTAGGCACATGTGGTTCTATCTTTCATGGTTTTCAAGATATTTACGGTTTTGTAATTATGGCGTAGGAATTACTAGGAATACTAAAAGGTGCTTTCGCTCCATCTACCTATAACCTTATTATTCTTAAAAACTCCAGTGGTAAATTTTTCAACAGGTTTTCCAGATTTTCATTTAGAAAATTTTAGAAAACCTTAGTTTAATATGCGGTTTCCAATAATACCACCCCAAATGCTTGGACTCGATGCTGGTTGTCAACAAACCTCTCAAAATTTGGATTTACGTCGGTATAGAAGTGCAAATTATGCCAGTTTACATGGCCGTTAATGATAACGCTGTAGCTACATTTCATAAAAAGGAAAATGAAAGATTTTCATAAGAAATGTAGCTTCATTCGTAAACAACACACTTTTGGAAAGGAGTGCATCTTCTTGGATTCGAGCATGACTCCAGTTACAGAAATTCATCCAGTTTTCAAAGTCTTGTCTTTCAACTGCTTGATTTAGCTGCACGTGATAAAGATGCTATATGTACTCCATTAAGACCATGTTCACAGATATTTGACCAATGCCCAAGTAGCGACTAATTTCTGCTGTAGCACTGCTATGCGGATCTTTAACTACAATTGCGAGAATGCCGAACTCACTATCTTCATGTATTACTACTACATGTTTCCTTCTCTCATATTTTACGCCCACGTAAATCCAAATTTTGAGGAGTTTGTTGACACCCAGCATGAAGTCTAAGCATTTGGGGTGGTATTATTGGAAACCGCATAACAAACTAATGTTTTCCAAAATTTTCTACATGAAAATTTGGAAAACCTGTTGAAAAATTCACCACTGGAGTTTTTAAGAATAATGTGGTTACAGTTAGATGGAGCAAAAGCACATTTTAGTATTAGAGGTTGAAACACTTGGGATGAAAGGTTTCCTGCCAATTGTTTCGTCTGCGAGCCACGCCACCTACGATTTTTCCAATTCCTACGCAATAATTACAAAACCGTAAATATCTTAAAAACCATCAAAGATAGCACCACATGCGCCTAGACAAAAGTGAAAGAGAATTTAATTTCGCATCCACCGATGTGAAACTTATGATACCATCGCATTTGAAAAATAAAAGTTTTTAACGTTTTTAACTTTCCAAATTTGAAAATTTCTAGTCTACTGATTTAATGTTCTTTTGAAGCAACGATCTCACTGAAACACAAACACGTTCCCTGCTTCTCTCAAAACCGAAAACCGTATCTTTCTATCGCGTTTAGTTTCCGAGATATTAATGTTTCTTGTAAAGTACTACAAACGTCAAATTTTGTAAAAATTGCTGAATAACTCTGAAAATACGCTTCGTAGACATAAACAATGGTTAACAAACTGGACATAAAAATCGATGCTGAATTCAAAAACGTAATAATATACAGGGTGTTCCAATTAAAATAAGGAAGTTGATGCCTACTTCCGGTACATCCGGAAGTCCGCCATCTTTGAAATTATTTTCTGAATGTAGAGCATTTGAAAAGAAACGTTTTTTATTTAAAACATTTTCCTCTTATTTAAACGGTATGGCTGCTAGGGAGCAACGCGCGCTTATTGGACCACCCTGTATGTACTTACCTGACGGGATCATTCGGAGAATCTAAAAAAACTTTTTTTGCAATTATAGTCTTATATCTGCAATGTTTAGCATCACACATATTTCCATTACATTGTTTATCCATTTAATAAATGAAGAATTACTACGTTTTAAAACCTATTTTTTCGTTTATCATAAATTTTTAGTTTCGAATTTCGAATAAGCTTTAATAAACTGAAAATAGTGACAGCAACGCACCACGCATAGTTCATTTCAAAACGTTTTGAAAGTGACAGCTGCTGTTTTCACGACATTTGGATCTCGATACGACCCTAAAAATTGTCGAATCGACCTTAAACAGGAAAAGTTTTGAAAACGTATCCAATTGACATTTCCACGATATATTTAAAACTTAAAACATTCTGAAAGCTCGTGTAAACGTAGTAACTATCTTTGGACAGATAATCCCCAAAATGGAGGGATGCGCGTGTAATTGCCGCCAACCTGAGATATCATGCTGATTGTTTTCTATGCTGTGCTATTTATATGGCGTTTTCTGACAGATAGGCTATCTGACAGGGACCGGTGAAACCGGCCTTTAATCTATTTTTGTCGCATATTTTCTAACTCGATTTCATAAACAGATTCAGTTGGGGTACACTTTTGATGCTGACACAACGTTTAAGGAACTCTCAAAGCGTGGGACGCAGTTTCCTGTTGTATTAATTTGGGAATGCCAGTCACGTGAAAGGTGAGATTAATTGGCAGGTAAATGGAGGTTTCACTGTTGACAGCCCAAAATCAGGCTATCAGCATTGCTAATTTGCAACTTAATTGACTGCTATGCCAGACGACGCACAATTACACAGTAGCTTGATATACGCACAGTAGTGTGTACTATTCTGCATACATGGATGGATCATACAAACAAAAATATGGCCGGGCCGGTGCCAATGCGACTCAGTAGAATCACTGTGCTGAATTACAATAACTAAGGGTCGTATTGATAGTCGATAATTAAGGGTCCCTTAATACTTGAGGGTCCCTTAAGTAAGTTTTTGTGTTTCGAAACCTTACTTGAGGGTCCCTTACGTAAGGCTCCCTTGAGTAATACTCATGTAACGAAATGTCAACATGATATGTGAACACGCCATTTCGTTGCAGTCAAGGCGATTTTGTTGGTCAATTTTGGAGTACGGTGTTGTCAGTTTCTGTCACATCTGGAAAAATGTCCGGCATAAAACACGAAATACTAACACAAAACAAAAAGAGATAGCAGAAAACATCAAAATGCGTAGGCATAGACATAACAAATTGACTTATATTTGAAATGGTGCCGTACGCTTTGCAGCGTATAGGCGGTTATCTGCTCTCGTGGCCAACGATGTGTCACCTTCTTCTCTTCTCACTATTGTTGAGATGTCGTTGACATGACACCAGTTTCTGATATCTCGGAGCCACGAGTGTTGTTTGAGACCTGGACCTTTCCTCCCCTCAATTTTACCCATTAAAGTTTCTTTTAGTAACCTATATTTGGGGCCTCTAAACACGTGACTTGCCCCGTGTGGGGGCGGGTAAGAATATCTCCCATCGTATATCCTGCGTGTCGTAAAAGGCAACTAAAAGGAACCGAACCACTGTCGGTATGTAACAGCAGTAACCTCTTCTCAACCAACAGCTTTGAGTCGACGAGTTGAGAAGAGTCAGGACACCTTCTTGTCCTTGGGGTAAGAAATTGTCCCTAAAGGCAGATGAACCAGTAGATTCATCTGGCCAACGGCATGAGGATGCAGAAAGCAAATGGGAAGCTACTGCATTAAAGGTCTTGAAGATATCCCAAGAGAAACTCGTAAAATAAATAAATACATTTTACGAGTTCACAACATGTCTGTTAAGACATTGTGACTATGATGATGATGAAGCATGTGACTTAAGTAAGCTATCTTGCGTCTTTTTAAGATTTCCAGTAACTCTCTTTGAGTGGAGGCTCCATTCAATGCATCCTGGTTCGTAACATGGTCTGTCCATGTGATTCTCAAAAGCCGACGCAACGGCCACATTTCGAAGACTTCGATTCTATTCATTGACTTGATATTGGGGGACCAAGTTTCAGCGCCGTATATTAGTATTGGCCATATATAGCATTTTACCACCCGCAGTCTGAGATTTGGTGGTCTTTCTCGGCGTAAAAGAAAGCTGTTAAACTTTATAAAAGTAGTCCTGGTCATTGCAATGCGTATTTTGATTTCTTCGTCACAGTCCCGTTTTTCATTTAGTGTTGAACCTAGATATTAGAATTTATCTACTCGTTCGATTAGCTGGTTGTCTATGAAAAGTTCCATTTATTTTGTCCACCATAAAATTTAGGTCTTCTACGTAATCTGCTATTATTGCGGTATCATCAGCGTATCTCTGGCTGTTTATAGGAAAGCCATTTATTTTGATGCCTTTCGTTTTACTACCTACCTATAATTGGAAAATCTTTTCGACGTATACACAAAGGTGAGAGTGTACAGCCTTGTCTTACACCTTTTGTGATTGATATTTCGTTTGTCACATTGAGTTATTAATTTTGAGGTCTGTTTTTTGGTTCCAATACAAGTTGTATATTATTTTTAGATCTTTGTCGTCCAGACCAATGTCTTTTGATATATGTACATATAAAAACATGTTTCCTTAGTCGCAAAACTAGGAGTTTCATAGACCACAGCGCCCCTCTTCTGACGCGTATTGGAAAAAGCAGAATGTCATCATTTATCAATAGTTCATAATTAACGAATGGAGTTGCAACTCTGTAGATGTACTTGGTTAATATTTTAGTACTCCAAGCACCGGGATTCCGTATCCGTAAGTTGTATTCTGGGGTCTTTAACAATTGGTGCATAGTGTAAAAGTTTTGGACATAGGTGGCGAAGTAATATTGTTTTCAAATATAACAACAACGTCGCTGAATGAATCCTGCCGTCTGGTAGATGTTGTCCAGGAAACAGATACACAAGGAAAACCACACTTGAGGGTCCCTTGAGCAACCCTCAAGTATCCCTTGAGTAATACTTAAGGGATACCTGAGAAACGACTATGAATACGGACCCAAGGCAGTTTTTGCCAGTCGCTAGTGTAATATAGCAACCACAGACATGGTCACACTTACATATACCTAAGGCGCCATAGTGGTTCAATAAATCAGGATTTTACCGAAAATGTATGTACGTAGATACGGGTTACCGGTGATCTAGTAATTATCCTACTAATAGATGTGACAGCAGCAGCTTAGAGTAGGGGAACAAGTGTTTGTGACTTCTAGAATGGGTGTACAGGGTTATTTATTGATTGCACCCAGTACCACATCGTACACAGAAAATGTTGCATACAAAAGCATAATTATTTCAAAATTATTTAATTATACAGGGTGGTCCAATAAGCGCGCGGTGCTCCCCAGCAGCCATACCGTTTGAATTAGACGAAAATCTTTGGAATAAAAAACGTTTGCTTTCAAATATTCTACATTTAGAAAATATTTTCAAAGATGGCGAACTTCCGGATATACCGGAAGTAGGCATCAACTTCCTTATTTTAAATAAAACACCCTGTATATTATTACGTTTTTGAATTCAGCATCGATTTTTAGGCCCAGTTTGTTTACCATTGTTTATGTCTACGGAGCCTATTTTCAGAGTTATTCAGCAATTTTTACAAAATTTGACGTTTGTAGTACTTTACAAGAAACGTTAATATCTCGGAAACTAAACGCGATAGAAAGATGTGGTTTTCGGTTTTGAAAGAAGCAAGGAACGTGTTTACGTTTCTAAAAGATCTTTGTTTCAAAAGAACATTAAATCAATAGACTAGCAATTTTCAAATTTGAAAACATAAAGAAGTTTAAAACTTTTTTCTCAAATGGGATGATATGATAAGTTTCACACCGGTGGATGAGAAATTAAACTCGCTTTCACTTTTATCTAGGCACATGTAGTTCTATCTTTGACGGTTTTTGAGATATTTACGGTTTTGTAATTATGGCGTAGGAATTGGAAAAATCGTAGGTGGCGTGGCTCGCAGACGAAACAATTGGCAGGAAACCTTTCATCCAATGTGTTTCGGTATTTAGTTCTAAAATGTGCTTTCGCCCCATCTACCTGTAACCACATTATTCTTAAAAACTCCAGTGGTAAATTTTCCAACAAATTTTCCAAATTTTCATTTAGAAAATTTTAGAAAACATTAGATTAATATGCGGTTTCCAATAATACCACCCCAAATGCATAGACTCCATGCTGGTTGTCAACAAACCTCGGTATAAAGATGTAAATTATGCCAGTTTACATGGCCCATGATAACGCTGTAGCTACATTTCATAAAAAAGAAAATGAAATAATTTAATAAGAAATGTAGCATCAGTCGTAAATAACACACTGTTGAAAAGACGTGCATCTTCTTGGACTCGAGCACGACTCCAGTTACAGAAACTCATTCAGTTTTCAAAGTCTTGTCTTTCAATTGCTTGACTTAGCTGGACGTGATAAGGATGCTATATGTATTCCATTAAGATCATGTTCACAGATGTTTGACCAATGCCCAAATAGCGACTATTTTCTGCTGTAGCACTGCTATGCGGATCTTCAACTACAATTGCGAGAATGTGAAACTCACTATCTTAATGTATTACTACTACATGTTTCCTTCTCTCATATTTTACACCCACGTAAATCCAAATTTTGAGAAGTTTGTTGACAACCAGCATGGAGTCTAAGCATTTGGGGTGGTATTATTGGAAGCCGCATGATTTCCAAAATTTTATAAATGAAAATTTGGAAAACCTGTTGAAAAATTCACCGCTGGGGTTTTTAAGAATAATGTGGTTACAGTTAAATGGAGCAAGAGCACATTTTAGTATTAGAGGTCGAAACACTTTGGACGAAAGGTTTCCCGCCAATTGTTTCGTCTTAGAGCCACGCCACCTACGATTTTTCCAATTCCTACGCAATAATTATAAAACCGTAAATATCTTAAAAACCGTCAAAGATAGAACCACATGTGCCTAGATAAAAGTGAAAGAGAATTTAATTTCGCATCCACCGATGTGAAACTAATCATACCATCCCATTTGAAAAAAAAGGTTGTTAACGTTTTTCACTTTTCAAACTTGAAAATTGCTAGTCTATTGATTTAATGTCTTTTTGAAACAACGATATTACTGAAACACAAGTACGTTTCTTGCTTGTTTCACAACCGAAAGCCACATCTTCCTATCGCGTCTAGTTTCCGAGATATTAGCGTTTCTTGTAAAGTACTACATACGTAAAATTTTGTAAAAACTGCTGAATAACTCCGAAAATAGGCTTCTTAGACATAAACAATGGTCAACAAACTGGACCTATAATCGGTGCTGAATTCAAAAACGTATTAATATACAGAGTGTTCCATTTAAAATAAGGAAGTTGATACCTACTTCCGGTATATCCGGAAGTCCACCATCTTTGAATTTCTTTTAAATGTAGTGCATTTGAAAAGAAACGTTTTTAGTTTAAAACATTTTCGTCTGATTTAAACGGTATTGCTGCTAGAGAGCACTGCGTGCTTATTGGACCACCCTGTAGAAGGTGTTTGAGAAAATCGAGGCGTACTCTTTTTTTTATTGAAAACCCTATATAGTCCAGGATTCCATTTTCATTTTTAAAGTTTATTACCATCAAGCATTTCTTTCAGTAAATGAATTTTGACGAGACGCACAATTGGAAATTCTAAGAAAATTATTAACATCTGAGTTTTATTTTTAATATTGAGAAAATGATTTACATTACTGATGAAGAATATTTGAGCCGCAAATTATATGGTTTCGTGAAGCATATACTACCTAGCTGTCTTTTTACTGTTGCTCGGTTAATATTATTGTTTCCGAAATTGAGATTTCCTCTTCAGAAACAACTGCTTTTGAAATGATAAGGCTAATATACGATAAGTCAGAAGCCGAAAAATGAAGAAAAATGGTACGATAATACCTACAATTCGTTCGTTGCGAAATTTCAAGTGCTTATAGATATGGTTCGAAGTTCGCGCTACGAGGCTCAAAAGCCAAGTACTTCTTCTTCAGTTTAGACCATTCAAGGTTGTCTAGGTCATGCATAGTGTCCACCGTGCAGTAAAACCATATCTGCCAGTCCATTATATTTATACCGGTTGCACCAAATTTGTTATTTTTGAAGTCCGATGTAGCACGTCAACAACTCGAGACACGTCAAATACGCACTGTTGCCTTCAATTATGCTCCATAGTGAACTGAGTTTTTTTGTTTTTACCTGTGTATAAACTGGCTTTTTTTCGTTTTTTACCTCTGCTTTGATCTAATCGCATAGGATCGGAATTAGAAATGGGGATTCCAATATCGGTCAAGATCTTGATATCCATAAAAATTTCGTTTATGTATTACTGAGAAAATTCACTCCTTTTGGCGAGTACTATATGCCCTATGAAGGAAAGCCCCGGCATAGGTAACACCCTGTATAATTTAACAGCCCCATTTTCCTACAAATTTGTAACAATAAAAGTAGAGTGTAAAAGATAGTTCTGAAACATACCCCCCACTCTCCACGCCTGTAGACCCCCCACCATTAGCCCCCCACCCATACCCCCTCTCCACAAATTCTGAAACAGACCTCCCACTCTCCACGCCTGTAGACCCCCCACCATTATCGCCCCACCCCCCTCTCTTCACAAATATAGCCACCTCTCTGATGTATTAGAATGTAGTATATCCTCCCACCACCGTCTTAGAACATAATGAAACCTCTCTCCAATAAGAATGCCACACCCCAAGACCATTAATTGATAACCGGTTTGGGTGGAGGTGAGTGGGTTTTCAGTATAGGTTCAAGGGAACCAAAATGAAAGAAGCGTAAGCCGGTTTTATCGAGTTCAATAAACTGTTGATTGATGGTCATGCACCTGAGAAACCTGTTTGAGCGGATGTGAACCGGTTTGATGGGGTTCAAGAAGATTCAATGAACTTGCTCTCCGAATGCCACACTCCTAGACCATTAATTGATAACCGGTTTGAGTGGAGGTGATTGGGTTCTCAGTATAGGTTCAAGGGAACCAGAATGAAAAAAGAGTAAACCGGTTTGATCGAGTTCAATAAACTGTTGAATGATGGTCATGCACCTGAGAAACCTGTTTGAGCGGATGTGAACCGGTTTGATGGGATTCAATGAGATACAATGAACTTTCTTTTTGATGTATTAGAATGTAGTAGACCCTCACACCACAATCTTAGAAGATCATTAAGCCTCTCTCCAAGATAAACACCACTCCCCTTAATTGCACACATACCAAAAAAACACACGTATGAGATGGGTGGCCACCAAGGAGAATATTTTTGTTGTGAGTGTAATTTACAGTATATGTCGCTGAGCAGTAGAATGTATCTTTTTTTGAAATATATAAAAGTGCTATTTTTTTCTATTATCACCGCAATCAATGTGTGGTAGGCTGTGAGCTGTTTTTACTCCACTGGATAAACTAAGTGAAACTGTGACATGGGAACAATGTAATTAGAGAAAAATACTGTCCAAATCAAGAGGAATTCAAGAATCACTTGGATTGTCTAAAAAACTTAATGCAATGATTATATACAACATATAGTGTAACAGACGGAAATGAGTCATAAGAATTACTATACCCAAAAAAATACTGACGAAGGCTCTACACCTATAGCAGCTGGTCATTGTCCTAACACCAGACAAAAAAATACTGCCGACTACATAAATGCATCGATGCAAGGTCAAAAAAGTAACAAGTTATGATGGCTACAACCATGTAAGGAAAAATGAATGTACCAGACTGCTTGAAGGTACATGGAAGTAAATTGTTAAATTAAGTACCTGAAAAAGCAATCAGAACACCAGTGCACTTCAAAACTCGATGCCTGTCTACAAAAAACCAAGGATGTAATGCTTATTTAGCAAGTGCATTGCTCTCTCATAAAATGAAAAATCCCTCAACGTATGGAAGGCGATTTAATTTATTGAGCCATTAAGAAACTGCCTTATGACAGGAGATACATATATGGAAATCCGTGAATAATAAAATTAATGAGTAGTAATAAATTGAAACCACTAGTGGTAGAATGCAGGTAGCAATTTGTTTGCATTGAACAGGACAAAAAACCGTACTGGTATATAAAGGCACTAGAACTGTTCTCGTCCTCGTACAAGATATTTGATATTTTGTGAACATGGCAGCGATCAAGATTTTGTCCCACATGAGAAGGCAGGCAGAGGAAGAGAGTTTTGAGGAAGTTGATACCAGCTTCGAAGTTATCTCTGGAAGGCTGGAAGAGCTACGACCCATTAACGCTTCCACACCGGTGAGTAAAAAAAACTATTTAATCAGTTTAAACCTCTACTCTTTAGTGATGTTTTTTGTAAGAAAGTGTTGTGTACCCAAAAATTATCTAAAAAACTATTTAGTCAGTGTAAACTGCTACTTTTTAGCGATTTTTGTGAGATTATTTAGGAAATATTCATAAATGAATAAGTACAGTTTTAAAGCTCTATTAATTAAATATATGATATAGTAAGAGTTATCAGTATTTGATCTACTTTCAGTGCTTCAAACCTTACCTCAAGACTTGAAAAACAATATTAGGATTTTGTTAGATCAATCTCTTAGGTTTTTACAATATTAGGATTTTGTGAGAATAATCTCTTAGGCTTTTTACAAGAATAGAATTCTTAGAAATAAATTATTTTTATTCGTTATAGATACGCAGTCGTCAGGACCACGCAGAACCTGAGGAAACCGAGGGGGAAGATGAATTTAATACGACTATAAGCGATGAGGCAGAAAACTTCCTGCAGGAAGTGAACAATTTAAAAAGTAGAGGATTACAATTAGCTAGAAAACATAAAAAAAAACAGATGGATATTCAAAGAAAAATTAATAAACACAGAATGAAAATTTTAAAATTAGAAAGTAAATTAAAAAAAATTGATGATTTTATCAATTTATGTCAAAATTTAAGCACGTAGTTTTTTGCTGATTTTTTATTTTTGCTGATTTTTTGAGAAATTCATTTCGCTTTTTTATTTTTTTATTTTATAGATCTCAAAATTTCCATCTTTTCTTTATTATGGTTTCTGTATAGTTCTTATTTTTAAGTTGTTATTTTTAAGTTGTTATTTTTAAGTTGTTATTTTTAAGTTGCTTTTTAAGTTGTTATTTTTTAATTGATAATCTTAATAAATATTTTTAACTGATAACTTCGTTTTTGATTTAACAAAACAGAAAATGCGTTCAGAGTGTTATGAAAAGAGTACTATGAAAAGAAGATTGACAAAGAGATGCAACAACAACAAATATGGCTGAACTTCAAAAATTGATTTTGTTATGTTATTTCAATAAATGAAAAAATCTCTGGTCTACCATACATTAAGACAAGATTGTCTTTCAACTAAATGGGTGAACAATTGTAAAGTCACACTTACTCGAAAGAAGACTGGCCTCTATATACCACCACAAAAACACATCATAACTAATTACAATAAGTCCCACATTCTTCACGTTGTATTGGAAAACGACAGCGGATCCACGGCGCGACGCATTGCGATGAAACGGTGGTACGGTTAGAGTGAGAGTCAAGACTGGTTATCAAAATTCGGCGACCCGGGGCCGGCGACCGAACAACGGGTCCTACCTACCTGCAGCTGTACCAGTTTTGGTTGAGGTGTATAATAACGGTAATTTATCACCCCAAATCCACGACCACAAAATGGAGCTCAGTAGCGTTGTACGAGGGCAAGCTGAGTAATATCTACACTACGAGGGGAAGCTGTGTAAGATCTACACTATGTGGGGGAGCTGAGCAATATCTACACTACGAGGGGTATCCTTTATGTTCCAACCACCCCTCCCTCAGCAACTTCCACCATTACGGTAAACGCGACCTCGTAATACGGTTGACGACAAAGCAGAACAGGTTTAACAGGTATGCTAAAGTGATTTTTTCGTTTGGATTGAAGCATTATAAAATGGGGCTCCAGCGCAGATCTCTCAGTAGTTGTATAGATATAGCTAACAAATGGCGAACTCAACCAATGTTTGTGATGCGATCAAAGCGCAAATAAAAAATGAGTTTGACGAGTGGCAATATAAAACAAATATTCCAGAGCGATTTACAAAGATGGAACAGCTCAAAACATTGTACAACGCGGTTAGAGATTTTGAAGCTGGTTGGATATGTCAATGTGATTTAATCAATAGTATTAAATACAGTGAAAGGGCGGATTTATTTTACCCTCAGATGAGTCGACTGCCACCAAAGTTATACTGTTTTTTAAAAGAACAGTTTGAAGCTGAGGATCAACAAGTACCCGTACGTACAGCAACCTCTCTACAAGTCACAGTGTTGTCAGATGGAAGGCGACAAGTTTGTGCTTATGAATTGTAAGCCACAGGAAGAGGAGTATGTGAAGACCCCCCCTCCACCATCTTGTAACATGAAACATGTTAGTTTTTGTGACGATAACATCACAAGATACATAGTTGTGTGGTCCACCGCGGCAAGATTTGCGCGACAAGGAACGTGGCAACAGACTTTAGCAGACCGGTGTAGATTTGAGCAGCGCGTGACGCAAACTGCACAGGTTTTAGACAGAGTGTTGTGTGGAAACCATAGAGACAAAGTGTATAATGAGCGATTTGAGAATATAAGTGTGTCAAGTATATTGCAGGGTTATGCCCAGAATGTTATATCTAAATTGAAGAAAAAAATGGGGCAATAATAATACATTCATACATTCCAAACCCACACAGATCTATAACAATGGAGGGAGGCTTTCAGTTTTGTAATTATTTTTGATATGTATAATTGGGGGTATGAGTTGTTTTATTATATCCATTGTAGACATGTTATGTATGTACATTTCTTCACGTGTTAAGACAAGTTGTTACATTTAAACCTCACCTCTTGTAATTCATCAAGTAGAAATAAAAAAAGACGTTGAATACAATTATGCTTTTTATTAAAAATTAGAACTCAATTGTTACAGCATCAAAACATACAATACTTTCACTTATACAAATCTTTCTTGTCGATCCAAGAAGACTTATTTAGCCCAAACCATGAGACTAAAACCTTCGACCCCTTCCGTTTCAAAATTTTTTCAACCAAGTACACGTCTGGATATTTCACTTTCTGAAGTTCGGGGGTATAAAAAGTACCCAAGATATCTTGACCATCTTCATCCTCCAGCAGGTAAGTGGTAGGGTTTGTATAGCGAACTTTTCTGATTTTAAAGACTTCATTGGACCAGTTTGGTGTGTAGGCCTTATTGAAGGTTGTTCTATGTTTGCTAACCCGCACATGAGTACCTGCTTGATATTTGACGCCCTTGGGGTCAATGGTCTTCAAACGCTTGTACACCGTATTCAAGAGGAGTTTGGCGTTCTTTTTGCTAACATCTTTTGGCCTCATTCGAATTGTGCGATGTATTGTGGCATTGTATGCGTCAGTTATCTTCGGTAGAAGGTCTAACCATCTGTATGATCCTTGGAGACTGAATTGCTTCCACATATGGTTTTTCAACGTACGATTAACTCTTTCAACTACGCTTGCTTTCATTGTAGAGTATGTACTATAGTGATTAATTTTGTATTGTTTCATTAATTTCTGAAAGTCATTATTGTAAAACTCTTTCCCCAAATCCGTCTGCAAATTTTTTGGTATATCTGGCATTTGCGCAAGAATGTTATTCATGGCTGCTGTAACTTCTTTTCCTGTTTTTCTTTTAACCGGTTGCGCCCACACAAATTTACTAAAGACGTTGATAACAATTAAGATGTAACGAAATCCTTTGTTAGTCTTCCAGTATGGAAGCATTTCCACGAGATCTGCCTGTAGAAGATCATTTAGCCCTTTTACAATAACTCGACGACGTCGGTATGTTTTTCTAGCGGGTTTATGTAGTTCTTGAACAATTTGTGTTTTAAAGTTCATCATTGTTTTACTAGTGGGCATCGAAGTACAATGTGAGCGTCGAGGTTGGGTTTAGGGTCTCGACTTGTGTAAAATTGTAATATGTCACCTTTTTGTAATATAGTATTGGCGGTAATCGAGCGTGAATCACGTGTTACCCTAACTTTTTTTGGTAGAGAAAGACTATCCACGATCCCTGCCACCGGGACGATATAATCTTTTTCATTATCACCGAATGTATAGAACATCCCTTCAGATGTAGTAGAATAAATAGGTAATGCACACAAACTATATAAGTTTGCTGTTAGAAAATCCGTGAATAAAGATGAAATAATATTGTTTTTTGAATGAAAAATATGTCTTCCAAATTTATCGACAGGCATTGTTACAGTGTAGCTGTCCAAACCTTAATGAAGAGATTTGAGTCCTCACATTTATTTTATAATTTTTAATTCCCGGAGCTCCTCCAGTATAGAAAGTATCTCATTCTGATGTGAATTGTTTCCCGCTAATTTTGAGGCAATTAAAATTCGAAGGCGAGGGATCAACTCATTGGGGTCGTTATAATAGACATAGTCAATTGGATTATTCGTAAGGCGAAGCATTCCTTTTCCTTTAAAAGAATGTACTCTTCGTAACCGACCTTTCGGTGGAGCAGGTTTCTCAAATGATTCTGGTCTGTAATCCGTCACACCTTTTAGTATGTTGTGTTCTTGTAAATATGGTTTGATTATATTCCTATACTTAGGTATTGTGGTCCCCTGTATTTGAGTATGGGGCTCATTATTTCTCCGGTATGTATTAGTACGGGCTAGCATATCCATATATTGAGTTAAATCATGTTGTGTGAATCCAATGGGGTTCTTTTTGAAAAGTAGTTCATAGAGACCTGGCGTACCTTTATATTTTATCTTTTCAACTACTATATCTGGTCCATCGAAAGTGACTAAGCTTTTACCCAGATTAAACTTATCGGTATCAAGATCATGCGTTAAGCCATAAGTGCGATCGAAATCTTTTTCATCTCCGCGCAGAGACGCATCTACATACTGTCGAGGTAAGGGGTCAAAACCTTCAAGGTATGATTCATATCCAGGTGCATCAATCAGTTGCTCTAATTCTTGTCGAGCATTTGTGACAGCTTGATTGATTGACTGATTTTCTCTATCGAATATTGTTGAATTAGGATCATACTCCTCTAGTGTCGAAACGGTGTTGGGATCTGGGAGATTGGAATATGTGTCCTCCAGAAAGCTTACTCCTACCGGTGGTAGATATCTTGTGTACAAATCTTCTTTCAATTCTTTACGGAGTGAATCCAACTTTTTAGGTGTAGATGTTGTTGATTCTACTTTTGTCGGTTCCTGTTTAATTTTAGGTACTTCAACCTTCTCAAGCAGTTGCTGCAAGGGCTCTGATATAGGTTTGAACCGCTTGTGTAGCTCACTTTCTGTATCAGCTATATCTGATTTCAGAGCCAGATATTTTTGCTTGACAGCTTTTCTTGTTTTGATCAACTCTTTTGCTAATTTAGGATCCATGTTTCTATACGAAATGTTTGTTTTATACTACGAAAATGGTTGAGTAAACAATATTTATATACGATTTCTAAAAACTAATGTTGCTGGTGAAACACTTTCTATACCGTCCTGAGTTCCTGGGGGCATCCTTGTCGATCACTACAAAACTGTGCGGCTCTTGCCAACATAACGAACACAAATTTTTAAATTCGTTAAAAGACATATCCAAACTTATGTGATCATCATAAATATGTTTCAAATTCAAATTGTCTTGTGGGAATAAAATCAACAGGTTGAGATTGTCTCTCAAATTATGCTTGGGTGTTGCAGTATACGTTTGACAAAGATAGAAGCAGTCTGTATTTCGGTGTCGTCCAAAACTGAAATATTGTCTAATGATATTTTGACTGCAGGAGGAAACATCATCGAAAATAATAACAGCGTTTGGTTTGATGAGTTCTGGTGATACAATATTCTCATCCTCACTATATTCAAAGTACCCTATTTGCTTCAGTGGTTTGAATAAGGTGCGTAAATACTGATATTTAGGTTGGTACAGTGACTTGCAGTATAAGTATACGTTTTCGAATCGCAATCCATTTGGGTGTGTCAACAAACTTATCATGACATTTGTTTTCCCTGATCCACTAGGACCGACAATTAAGGCTCGCTTAGAAGCTCCATTGAAAAGATGACCATGTTTTCTAAGCAGATGTTCCTGAGCAATTCCGTCATAATTTTGCACAGGTAATTGTACGACTGATGGTTCCACCTTCATTCTTCGAAGCTATAAATAGTACTGATGCCAAACTTCTCAGCATACTTAACTTTATACCTGATAAAAAGTATAAAAATGACGATTCATCGCAAGTTATTGAACAGTAACAAACGAGCAGTGGCAGCGAAAGGTACCGGTTTATTGGACTCTGTTATAGATAAGCTCCCTTTTGAATTACATCTACCCTCCTACAGATTTTGCGGGCCAGGTACTGCCCTGCAACAACGCCTTGAGCGAGGTGATACTGGAATAAATCCACTCGACAACGCCTGTAAAAAACACGATATTGCTTACGCATCATCCAAAGATAGCAATACTCGTCGTCAAGCGGACACAATCTTACGTGATCAAGCTCTCAAACGAGTAGTGGCATCTGACTCATCAATAGGTGAAAAGGTAGCTGCACTAGGTGTCACAGCTGCTATGAGCATCAAGAAAAAGTTAGGTCTTGGTATGCGTAAAAAAAAGTTTAGCCGTAAGGCGAAAAAGACTGGGCATGGTCTAAGGAAAAAACGACGCAGTGTGAAAAAATCTCGACTACTTCCGATTCCTAAAACAGGAGGATTCCTACCTATACTTCTCCCACTTCTGGGTGCACTAGGTGCACTTGGAGGGGGGGCAGCATCAATCGCAAAAGCTGTTAATGATGCAAAGGCTAGTCAGTCTCAGCTGGCGGAACAGAAGCGACACAATCTAGCATTAGAACTTGCTAAACAAGGAAAAGGTTTATATTTGGCACCATATAAAAAAAACTGCTAATTAGCCTTCCTAGACATGCTCTAACGAACATAGATTTGATGGAATTTGCAAAAAAAATGAAGATTCCAAAGTTTAGGGGGGTTTTCATGAGAGACAGTTTACCTAGGAGAATTCGTGCTAAAGAGTGTGGTATCATTAATTTAGATGTCTCAACGGGTAGTGGTTCTCACTGGACTGCCTATTTGAAAAACAATAATCATGTCATATACTTTGATTCTTACGGTAACTTACGTCCTCCGAAAGAAATTGTTAAATACTTTTACAGCAATAACGATGTCACAGATATAGAGTACAACTATGAGACTATTCAATCATTTAACTCACACAACTGTGGGCAGCTGTGCTTGAGATTCCTATATAAGGTCAGCCCAATGCTCCTCCACTGAATATTGCTACATCATGTCAATGACATTTACTCTTACCGGTAATTCTTCTACTCTCCAAGCTGACTTCAATCCTCCAATCGAGCTAGCTGATGATGCAGAGTATGAAATAGGTTTATGCAACTTTGAATCATTCAACGTAATTCCTAATATCAATGACTCCAACAATACATTCATCTACTCGACGACTTCACTTGAGACAGATAGGGTTTCGTTTAAAATTCCTGTTGGTACATATGAAATATCAGACATAGTTGCTTTTCTTCAACGCAAACTTCCAGCTGGGTTGCAAATAACACTTACTGCCAACCAGGCGTCATCAACCGTCACTTTAAGAGCAAATTTTGATATCGATTTTACTCCAGCAAATACTATTGGACGCTTGTTAGGTTTTCAGCCCCAAGTATTACAAAGGAACATGTTCTATGATTCCGATTTCCCCGTTGAAATTTTGAAAGTAAATTCACTGTGTATCGATTGTAGCATAGCAACAGGTTCCTTCACGAATGGGCAACCTAGTCATATAGTTCACCACTTTTTCCCTGGCACCGGTGTAGGGTATAAAATCATAGAAGCTCCACAAACTGTGCTTTATTTTCCTGTGACTGTCAAGACGATCACCACGTTAACTTGTAAAGTGCTTGATCAAGACAACGATCTTGTGGACTTCAGAAACGAAACTATTACTATCCGTCTGCACTTACGTAAATCAAATAATGGTAATTAGATACAACGTTCCATACCACACGGAAAAAACCTATAAAAACCTGAATCGAAGATTTTACGACATCAGTGTTGGACCAGTCAACGCTACATCACGTCGTCGCACCTTGACCAAGGCAAACAAACAATATTTAAAGTCATTGGGGCTTCAACTGCTGCTCTAAAAATGAGTATTTTAAATGTTACCGAATCACCACTGATCGATAGATCCATAACAGAGTTGGAGTACCACACCTATCAACCATATATTAATGCCAACTTTGATCATAACGATGAAATTAGAATTGGTATCCAGGAGCTGGACGCCATTACTTTACCTTCTCAAAGTTTTGTATACATTGAAGGAGCCTTAAATAAGGCTGATGGTTCACCATCTACAAATTTGAAATTCATCAACAATGCCTTTAGCTTTTTGTTCCGAGAAGTTCGGTATGAGTTGAATGGAGTGGTAGTGGATTCGGTTCGAAACGTGGGACTCACTTCAACCTTGAAGGGGTATCTGTCTTACAATGAAAATGAGAGTTTGCGGCTACAAAATGCTGGTTGGTTTCCAAAAGAAACACACTTTTCCAGTGCTGGTAAATTTAATGTTTGCATTCCATTAAGCATGTGGATGGGATTTTTTGAAGACTATAGAAAAATAATTCTGAATATGAAACAGGAACTAGTTTTAATTCGTAGTAATGATGACGTTGATGCAGTTGTTACAACTGCAGATGAACAACCCAAAATTACTATAGAGAAAATTCAGTGGCGAGTACCCCACGTTTCGGTTGATATACCAGAACAGTTAGCTCTAACAAAACTGGTAAACAAAAATGTTGATATACCGCTTTACTTCCGTAGCTGGGAGCTTGTAGAGTATCCCTCCCTACCACAAACTACCAGACATACTTGGCCAGTTAAAACTAGTACCAAACTAGAAACCCCTAGGCATGTGATAATTGCTGCAGGTATATCACTGAGCCATCTTTTGTCAATTTTAGAACTGGTGTACCGGAAATGTGTGTAAAGTTGATGGAGCAACAGCTCGTCAGAATTGGTGCACTTGCATCCGTTGCATACATGTTATGGGATATAACGTTTTGATAATCCAGGAACTCTTTCCACTCACTTTCAGTAAACACGATGTTATCACCTTTAACCCCCATCAGCTTAATTCCAGGCGAGTAATTGTATGCAGGATAAACTCCAATGGTCACATGTTTGCTTTTTGATTTGTTTAACGGATATCTTCTTTCACCTAGTACCACAACTGCATTATGGCTGGTCTGAGTGCTGCTGTCCACCATGTTGTATGAATAACTCTCTTTCAACACTGGATTTTTTTGCTGGGTAAACATTTCACTAGTCGTTGAGTATAGTTGGCTGATCCACTGTTGACTGTACCACTTCACACTGTCTTCACCACTTTTGAACCAGTGTCTAGTCATCGTTTGATTGTGGGGGGTATATACCGGTGCACTGCTGAGAAGTGGGAGGTATAAAACCAGCAGTACTAGGGTACACAACATCGCTGTAATCACAGGAATCCTCTGAAGTTTTGAATAAACACTAGTGTTCTCCTCCTCCTTCCGCACACACATGCGTTGTAACAGTTTATTGATGTGTTTTGCATAAACACAACCTTTTGTATACTTAACATGATCCTTGATAGGACAATCACCTTTTCTCCAATTATACAGTTTAACTCCACAACAAAATGCTTGACATATGTCACCCCTTCCAGTGTAAAAGAATCCAGCTAGAGCGATAGGTAGGGGGTCGACGTGATTTGGCCACTTACTAAATGTTAATAGACGTTTATCTAAAGAATTGAACTGCTTAAAGTTCACTGAGTGATCTTCACCACACATGACTTACAGTGTTTTCGAGACAACTAAGCAATCATCGATATGTTGCATCAATATAACTCAATATCTTTAGTGGAGGGGGGTTGTGACTGTGCAATTACGTACACGCTCTGTATCTTTTTATTCTCACCGTAATTGGAGAGTGAGTATTGATAGTGCGTGAGTATGACAATAACAACACATAATGTTCTGTATCACAAATAGTTTTATTGTTTTAAAAAAGAAAAAACCATGCCATAATCAAACATTATGCTTCTTCTCAATCCATTACACTTGTTGGAGCAAGTATATCTGTAGACTCTGGTGTTTCTGATAGACCTGATGCCTCTGCTGGACCTTGTGTATCTGTTGTGCCTTGTGTCTCTGCTGGACCTGGTGTCTCGCTGTCTTCAACACCCTCAACTACAGTCTGGATTTGTTGTCGACACTCCAACTCACAGGTGGCTGGTTCCTCAGGAAAAGCGATTCGTATTTGAACATCTTCAGGTAGAAATCGGAAGACTTGTCTGATTTCTGGAAAGTATGTTTTCAGGCGAATGATGGCTCCTATCCAACATTCTCCGCAGATCTTCCCTTCTTGGTACAGTTCTGTAAGTTCGAGCGCTGTACCTTCCAGTTTTGCTCGTTTCTGGCACTCTTCCATCGACCACCAGCGCTCCATACCGTAAATTGCTTCGTGGTCGTACTCCCAACGATTTTTACTGAGTTCATCACAGAGGTAGTCTAACGCGCTGGTGAAATCCGTCACAGATACTGTATGACTGTATGCACGCCACATGTTTGCTGACTATGTGTACCATGAATGACCGCAGGCCTGTTAATACATCTACGTCTGTATAACTGGAGGGGGTGAGATGTAGGAGGGGATGTGGTTAGTGGTGGGAGGTGTTAAAGCAGTTTCAAGTCAAACTCAGCGATATAAAATTCTTCTTCTTCTTCTTCGTCTTCTTCTTTGTCTTCTTGTTTATCATTACTTTTAGGTTGGACAAGTGTATCAAGCATATCCCCAAACTCTATCTGGTTTTCGATTTGTCTGTATCTTTCCATTACTGGGATTGCGTGATGCCCCCAAGCCATAGTATGAATACTGCCAGGAACAAAATACCTTTTGTCATCTACACTCGTCAAAGCTACCTTGTTCTTCAGCTCTGTGTAAATAGTGTGCAAACATGATTTAAAGACAAACATTTTCTTGTACAAGTTTCCTCCTTCCTTAACTATGTGCTTGTAATCAGCTACAGTTAACTCTTTGATAGCACTATTTCTCACACCTTTTGCTTTTTTGATATCACCGTCCTGTAGTTTTATACAATATGTTTTTGCACCTAAGCCATAAAATTTGTGAATTGGAGCTCCCGCATATTCATCTTTCATTTTTCCAACCACAGATGGGGTCTTCGTAATTCCATGTATATTATTTTCTGGAAAATTCGATGTATCAAAATAGTTGATATTACTTCTCATATCATCATAAAAGTTGTCTGTTCTTATATGCATCACTAACGAATCTGTATCTGTGTAGCATAGTACAGCATCATCACCATATTTTGCTTTGATATAGTCATAGTAAAAGCTGTACATTATATTTTTGGCTATCTCTAATACAGTGAAGCCCACAAATAATGGTTTGTCATAAGTAATTTCTATGGGAGACATTTGCACTGCGACTAGATTCTCGGAAAATATGGAAACTGATTTGAAATTCGGCTTACTAATCAAATCTTGTGCTCCAACACTTCCTTGAGTTGACTCCCAGTGTGTACAAAGTCTGATGTCAACACGTTTGTCTGGATTCTCCATCGTTTTGCCAAATACTGCATTATTGAATAATTTGAATAAATCTTTCTCAAATTTGCTACTTGCTTTATTCCTCAAAATGGTATTTAGATCAATGTAACTTTTCAGCCAGGGTGATTGGTCAAATTCAAGAATTCTGTGTATTTTTTTTAATTGTAGCCCATGTTGTAAACACTGTTGTAGATTTCTGTAGTGGATGACGTACTTGGTTTTATTTTTCAATGTGGCCAGCAGCTTCTTGTGTTTTCCTTTGGGTGGCACAGCTGTTTCAGGGCAGAAAGGAAGGTCGTTGTGGAGGTCATGTAAATGCTTTGGATACAGTAAGTCAACTTCTAAAATATACCCCTTTTTACTGTTTTCATCGGCAGTGGACCACTTGCAGCTTTCAATCTCTCCTTCTGTTAACCATTTGAAACCTCCGGTTGGTAAGCACTGTGACATTGCTTTTCCATACAGATTCGTGGCATCGAGGTAAACTACATATGAGGAGGGTTTTGTTTCATCATAATCTGATATGAACTTGTTGTTTGCTTCTGCAGCTCTTTGACTGCATTGGCTCAAACCTCCTCTGATAGCCTTTCGAAAAAAGTGGAGCATATCCACATCTGTTAGCAGGTCCAACTCCACTTTCGTTTTACGCAGCATTGCATCCCATGCCAACGAAGGTGCTGTGAAGTACTGAGCTGGATCCAACTTGTACGTCGTCAAACTCACTATACGAAAACGTTCAAACACATCTGCTAAAAGCAGCACGTCTGATTTAATATACACATCTGAGTAATCCCCCAACGTTTCGCACTTGAAAAGCTTCCAAACGTAGCAAGCTCGATTATATTCTTCAGTAGTAATGTTTTCACCCCGCAATATATCAAAAAACTCAGCTCTGCTAGGTAACGAGGTGACACTTAGTTTTTCCCAGGAATCAACGTATGAATATGGAAAAATTCCTTTTTTTCTTATTTCATTGAATTCATCTTGATTTGAAAAAAATTTTTTTATTTCACAGCATTCCTCTGAGGCTAACGTTTCACTTAATTTATCCAGTGCGCTGGGTAGAAACCTGTATGAATCCAGGAATCGCAACTTCATGAATACATTGTCTTCTTTTTCATTTCCTTGCTCTACTAAAATCCTTTTTGAAAACGAAATATACTTTTCTTTGTTTTGTGCAATGACGTCTACTTTTTCTTTGTCTAATGCTAGTTTTTTTATAAATAGGTGACTATCGTAATTACTTAAGTTGTGCAGGAACACAGGCACAAAGCGTGGTAGCTTATAGTTGAGATTGCACACTGAATGAGCGGCAAACCTGTATTTCCCTGTCAGGTGACAATGATCTCTAACTTTGATATCTGCTTCTTGGAACTCTTTTTCACACACATGGCACACTGTGCTTTTCTTGAATTCATCTTCTTCTTGTGGTGTCAGTGGTAACATCTCTTTTGGTTGTTTCAAATATGTATGATATAGTCTAACTACGTGTTCTTCTAGTTTCTCTACAAATTTTTCAGCAGCATCGAGTCCTCTATATTGTACTATTTGTGATACAGAATCATCGAATGAGCATTTTATATAGAAGCAGAATGAAAACGGCACATGCTCGAACGTTTTTACTGAGAACGAATCTTCACTATTCGGCTCAGCATACTGAATAGGTTTCAGCATACTTTCGAAATCGGCATAGACTACAAAGGGGACTTTTAACTGCTTCTCTAGATTAGTGAATTTTAATTTGTTTTTTGGTATATACTCTCCATACTTGTTCAAACTCATATTTGTTGTTGGTAGCTTCGTTGTAACATGATTGCAATCATAAGTTTGATGTCGTTTCAATTTTTCCATTGCATCGTAGCATTGTAGACATCCATCACATATATAAATGCGACCCACATGCCGTGACCTTTGTCTGGAGATTAGTCGAGACATATCTTTGATCAGACAATAGTGATGTTCACCATTTTCTGTGAGTAGTAATAAATTTACATGAGTGGCTCTTCTTCCAGATGTAAAGTATAGGGGGCCAACAACCTTCCATATATTTGTTTTGTACTCATACTCCAATCCAAACACGTTGATGGAGATATTATTCTGTTTTTCAAATCTTGGTATGTCTTTCAGCTGTACAGGGAAATCTATACCATCAAAATTCAATAAACTTGAGAAATGTGGGTAAGATGTAGATCTACATGGATGCCCCATCGGTGGTATAAGAGCTGCTACAATCGAGTGCGCAAAACAACACTGGTCTTTGTTTTGGATATTCAGCACAGCCCTCTTGTATTCTATTTGTTTTGGTAGCTTGATGAAGCTTCCTGCTCTTAAAGGATTATATTGGTTTATATTTACCTCCAAATATAATAAACTCATTAACAACCACCCTGATTCTTTTTCTTCGAATGTTCCACACTTATTTACGATTTCTGTCTTGAATTCTTCATATATTTCATCCAACGCTGTTGATATCACAATAATTTTGTTTTTTGTATTAAAAGATTTTATATCTGTAGTCTGTTTCTCAGGTTTGCTATAAATACCAAAAAGCTCACAGTTTACTTTTAATGCCTGATATTCTGTTCGGTATTGTTTGATAATAGCAATTACTTTTTCTTTGACTCCTTGAAAAAATGCATCACAGTCCAACTTCACTTCTTCATTGGTTGTAAAACGATATGTACAGATCCTAGACTTGAATGCACTTGCTACCTTCTCCACACCTGGTGCTACAGCGGTTCCCGTTGCTTCCAATCGTCTCTTCCGTCGCCTTTGATTGTCTGCTCCCTGACCAGTTACAGATGTTGATGATGCATTGGCTTCACACCGTCTCCCACCCACTCTATCACTTTGGTTGTCTGCATTATGATCGAGCGTTGGTTGACCGTTGCTTCCCGATGTTGATGGTGTTGGATCATTGCTACTTCCAACCCTTCGCCTTTTGCTGCTCGACACTACATCAAATCTAAACGGACAGCTCTCTTTTTTGTGACGGCTAAGCGATGACTTCGATGCAAAAAGTTTGTAACACAATGGACACTTCATTTTACACAACACAGCAAATGTTCGCCTTTGTAGTCCATACCGATTTTTTCATATGCCTAATACTTTCAAGAGTTGCAGCTGTACTAACCTCCTTCCTTTTTAAAGCCATCTATATTCATCGCTGATGGAGATTATCCCCCACCAAACCTGTTTACTATTTTTTCTTTCTGCTTGATTTTCACTTCAAGTTCATTGAATCTTATTGAACCCCATCAAACCGGTTCACATCCGCTCAAACAGGTTTCTCAGGTGCATGACCATCATTCAACAGTTTATTGAACTCGATCAAACCGGTTTACTCTTTTTTCATTCTGGTTCCCTTGAACCTATACTGAGGACCCAATCACCTCCACTCAAACCGGTTATCAATTAATGGTCTAGGAGTGTGGCATTCGGAGAGCAAGTTCATTGAATCTTCTTGAACCCCATCAAACCGGTTCACATCCGCTCAAACAGGTTTCTCAGGTGCATGACCATCATTCAACAGTTTATTGAACTCGATCAAACCGGTTTACGCTTCTTTCATTTTGGTTCCCTTGAACCTATACTGAAAACCCACTCACCTCCACCCAAACCGGTTATCAATTAATGGTCTTGGGGTGTGGCATTCTTATTGGAGAGAGGTTTAATTATGTTCTAAGACGGTGGTGGGAGGATATACTACATTCTAATACATCAGAGAGGTGGCTATATTTGTGAAGAGAGGGGGGTGGGGCGATAATGGTGGGGGGTCTACAGGCGTGGAGAGTGGGAGGTCTGTTTCAGAATCTGTGAAGAGAGGGGGTATGGGTGGGGGGCTAATGGTGGGGGGTCTACAGGCGTGGAGAGTGGGGGGTATGTTTCAGAATTTGTGAAGAGAGGGGGTATGGGTGGGGGGCTAATGGTGGGGGGTCTACAGGCGTGGAGAGTGGGGGGTATGTTTCAGAACTATCTTTTACACTCTACTAATAAAAATGTTGCCTGGTCATGAACTACCAGCCAACACTTTCATTACTCATAGCAACCAGCAGCTCAATAGGTTTGCATGAGACTAGGGTATGTAGGTGCGTGCGTGTGTGCGTGAATGCGTGAGACTAGTTAGCCGCCAAGAAATGAAAAATAGGACAACAATGGTTTAATAAAGATTTATTTTAGTATATATATGAATGCAGTACATTTTTTTTTTAAAGAACTTATCTCGGAGGGAAGTCCTGGTAGTGCCCTTCTGAAAAGAAGGTGGTGCTCCAGAGGGCTGGCTTCTTCGGAAGGAGTTCAGGTGGTGGCATGGAAGAGGTGTAGTGCCCCCAAAGAAAAGTTGTCTTCATTTTGGCACCCCGAGAAAAAGAAGGTGGCTTTGGTGGTGGCACCCTGACAAAAGATGTTCTTCATGGTGGCACCCCGACAAAAGGTGGCTTCGATGTTGGCACCCCGGAAAAAAGGGTGGTTCTTCTGCGAAAGAGTTATGGCTGGTATTAGCATCTTGTGGAGAACTTCACAGGATTTCAAAATTACAAAAATGTCCAACAGATCTTTTCATTGCGTTCTCAATTAGCAAATTTGAGTGCTAGGTATTTTTACGTAAGGAGTGTCATAAAAAAATGTGAAACATTAAATACACACAAGATAAGGCATCGTAACACAAAAATATATGGCTAGAAACAAAGAATAATGTTCAGCGACTCTTCTGTTAGATGATTGATAAAAGTACAGTGTATGATTGACTTGATATTGAAAGATTAAAATGTTCGCCATCACATGTTCATGAGAAAAAAAAATGTATAAATCAGAAAAATCACATTCCTACACATAGCTGTAAAATAAAAAGTAAAAGCACTAAAAATATGCGAAACTATAGCAATCAAATCGTTCTCGCTACCTTGTTTAAGACATAATGGCACAGACACAAAAGATTGTCTTAGAGAGACATAATTATATTAGTTGTTAACTGTTCGAGTTCAGAAAGCAAAAGGAATAAATCATTACATTTTATTTAGAAGCTAACTTCGGTAGAGAGAGAGAGAGAGAGGGATCCTCCCCACTCATTCGATCTCCCCAAAATTTGTGCGCACTTGCGCAGTGTGTATAATTAATAATATTTCCAACTGAAGTAGAGATGGGAAAAAGGTAGAGGTGAGAAGCAAAATAGTTATAAAAATGTACTAGCATAATGAGGAAGTAGTTGCTAAAAATGGAAGTTATGAACTATTTGTATATGGTAGCCAAGTAAATAATATAAAAATAATTTTGAAAACGGGTGAACCGTTACACTCGGCCTCACTTAACGAAAAAAAAATTTGAGAAGCATTCGAGAATTTTTTTTTAAACAAAAAGTAAAGTTAAAGTTATCACTGAGGGACCAAAATCAATCATTTGTCCTGATAACAATGTCAGATTATGTTTTCGTGCTTCCCCATGCAAATCTCAAGAAATTGTAGTAATCTACAACCTAACCTACAAAGTCTATCAAGGTGCACGAGAGAGCAAGAAGACGCAGGTAGAAAACAAAAATGTTGGAAGAGAAATGGGAAGAAAAAGAGATAGCCTCAAATCTACCAAACAAGAGGGATGGTTATAGTACCAACTCGCTTAAAAGTACAGTGAAGTTGCACTGAATATGTACTACACAATGAAGATAATAAATTGTGAAGTAAAAAAAACAAATGTACGCAACCTATCAAACCCTAATATACTCAAGACCTAGAAAAAAAACTCGTCTAAACTTTGACAAAAGACAAAGAGTTTCAAGACTCGGCTACACGAGGTGTAAAGGATGCAGCAGGATCCATAGTACTCAACTGGCTAGGAAGATTCGTTTCGCTGATGGATCTTAAAGCTGCGCCGTAGAATCTTCCTACATCCACCAGTCGTCTGTCAGCTGAGGACTGCAGAAGCTACCACGCCTCCACAACAAGTGAACCAAGTCATGAAGACTCTAGGGCAGGAAAAAAAAGAAAAATAAACAGTTTTACTTGCAGCCTGCAACAGCAAGAGTGAACTTATAGTAGTCACTAGACTGAAAAGAGGACAAGTGAAGCTTGCCTCCAGGCGACTCAGTGAATGAGTTAGCATTTCAATAATGCTGCTGGCGCTCTGCCGCATACGACCTGAAGAAGGAGCTCAGATACATTGCAGTAGTGACATTAGGTGTGTGTCAAATCTCCTCAGAGAATTTTGTCTACCCTTTGTCACCCCCCACAACTATCCTTCCAGGTCCAGGATCAGAATTGACACTCGCCAACACGTACCATTGAAACGGCCTCTAAAATAACTACAAGGTTGTTGCCTATAAAAAATCTAAATACCATATGCAACCGTAAGTAATACTCAAAAGAAACTGGGATACCCTTAATATTCTCAACAAAAGATTGTAAAATATTCCACTGAACAGACTTAAGAGAAAATTCAAATCTCTAAAGCATAAGTATAAGACCAAACTATTTCCATTTATGAAATATTAAATTAAAAAAAATATTGTAACACCATAAGTGCTTCTATGAAAACCCAAAAAAAAAATTAAATTTTGATCAAAATATTTTCTAAGTACTAACTATAATTCAGTAATGTTCTGATTCAATAAAAAAAATTGCAATCCAGTGATGTTCTGATTCGATAAAAGATCTTGCTAAAATCCAGCAATGTTCTGATTCGATAAAGAGCATTATGATTCAGTGATCAACAAAAAAAAATGTTGGGCGCCAGCAGTCTAAAATAAGACTACAAAGAAAAAAGGTAATCAAACAGCGTAATTGCTTGAGTGATACCATTTCAAAGTCAAATACCTACATGAAATTTTTCAAATAATAAACAACGAAGTAAATTCAGAAAAGTGTTGTGTCATCTTAGATTCAAAAGAATAAATCCACAAAGGCTTAACAACATCAAATTCCAAAATCCATTCAGGGAAAATTTATATATCACATCAAACTTGAAAAGAAAATTCAGGGAAAGTTTATGCCTCGAATTGGATTCAAAAATAAATTTAGGGAAAATTATACATCATATTGAATTCAGAAAAGTACATCCAAGGAAAAATTCATACATCATGTGACAATTTAAAATAGGCAAACTTATTTAAGTGAAATAAGTATCACAGATCTAATGTTCATTAATAAATTGATTCAAAAAAAACAAACATCAGTGTAAGTTTAATATCTAATCAGGAAAATCTTTTAAAGATTGCGTGAGCCTATACAATAGAAATCAAAAGCTTGAACTATTTGTGAGCATGTAAGCACAAGGATCTTAGTCGATTAAAAATTATAAGGTTCAAGTAAGCTAAAAATCGAAGATTAAATGCAAAATTTCAGGAAATGTTACCAAGATTTTAATCCATAAAATATCAGATTACTAAAACTGTAACAAACTCACATCAAGTTATGAGTGCAAAGCGAAAATCGTAAAGTTATGAATTCAAAGTGACTTAAAAAAACTAAACTGTGATAAACAGATCATATAGTAGTATAGTATAGTATAGTATAGTTTATTTGTCATCAATGTACATTATACATTATACATGCAAATAAATCAAGTTATCGTCCGCGAGAGCAACACTCTGTATGCGGCCATCAACTTAGTGTCAAGAACGATAAATTTTACATACAAGAATTGTGTGTTCCCAAAGATTCCTCTTGTTAGTACATTATCCTGGGGTAAAACCATCCATAGATGAAGTCGTGGGTCCTTCTTATAACTCATTACTTTTGCAGCTTTCCAGATCACTTGTAAGATTTTGCAGACTTCAAATTTTGACGTGTATAACTTTTGAAACGCTGAGACTAAACATGAAAATCTCAGGCCTACAAAAGTCATTCCAAATACGCTGCAGATTTATAGAAACGCATACCAGGATAACTAAAGAGGATAGAGACAATCAGGGGTAATTTCGTTCATGAGAGCTAAGTGAAATTTTTTTTTAAACCGTAAATTTTAAAGTGATTTTAAAGTCATAAGAAATCTACTATAATGAACATTGAACAAGTACCATGAAAACAAATCACACATGAAAATCGCAAACCTACAAAAGCTGCACCAGATACGCTGCAGATTTATAGGAACGCATACCACGATACAGTCAAGAGGATAGCAACAATCAGGGATGATTTTATTCATGAGTGAAAATTCAAAAGTTGAATAAGTGTTTTATGAGCTCACACAAAGTTGAAATGACATGACATGGCATAAATGAACATAGGATTTCAGAAATCTACCAACAACAATGTAATACAATGTACCATATCAAAAGTGTTTCTTATACGCCAGAGGCTTCAAGATCTGCCCGAAATACGCCAAATTTATAGGAATGCATATTACGACAGACAGGTGAACAGAAAGTGCATATAAAGAAAATGCTTTCGATCCAAGAAACGCTATAGGACTCACATCAGTCTCTATAACACAAAATTTGGTAAAAATTCTATAACAAATAATATTTCTGAAAATATATTAAAATGTACCACGAAATGTAATCAATTTACACTACCAATTAAATCGATTAATCAAAGTTTTTAAAAACTATCAAAAATATCAGTAAAAACTTAAGAATGTGCTCACAAATGTTCAGTACGGTTAACTTTAAATTTGATCAGAGAAATTGAAAAATGATATTAAATTATAATTGTCACATAAGAATCTTTGGACTAACGTAGTTCAAAAAGTTGATTATCAACGGTCCTAATGTCCTAAGGGGATCTATTAGCAAGCTCTTACTGCTGCCTAGAATGTTTAAAGGGCGCTGGCTGATTCTTCTGGATACTAATGCTTGAGGAGAGAATTAAATTTTCCCTTCAAACATTAAGCATCCGCGCCCAGCACAGCAGGGCGTATTAATTTTTGGGACTGTGAGTTCATAAAGTTGCATCAGAACGATTTTAAAGGTCCTAAGGGGATCTATTGGCAGACTCTTACTGCCGCCTAGAATTTCTAGAGGCGCTGACTAATTCTTTCTTTGACACTGACGCTTGAAGGGAGAATAACAGCGCATTTTCCTTTCAGACGTATCGCATCTTCGCCCAGTACAGCAGGGCGCATGAATTTTTGGGACTAGTGGGAGTTCATAAAGTTGCATAACAACGGTTCTAAGTGTCCTAAGAGGTCTATTGGTAGACTTTTACTGCCGCCTGGAATTTTTAAGGGGCGTTGGCTAATTCTTTTTGGACACTGATGCTTGAAGAGAGAATTAAATTTTCCCTTCAATCATTAAGTATCCTCGCCCAGTACAGCAGGGCCTATGAATTTTTGTAACTGGGACTTATAAACAAACAAAAGTACTGATCACTATCTGAATCTGAACTCGCTTAGGCATAGTTACCTTAAAAAAAACCTCAACTAGAAAATGGAGAGACAAAAGCTAACAAGAAGTGCAATACTAAAAATATTAAACACTTCATCAAAAGATTAAAAAAAACACTCGAGCATGTATGTACTTGAAAACATTAGAAACTAGTATTCTGGAGCAATACTCAAAACTTTTAAAATTATTTATCTGGCCTCAACAAATACGACTGCCCTTATCAGTCTTGCAATCAAAACAAAACAGAGACTCAAATGCTCTAACTAACATCAAAAATATTTGCCAGATAAAACAACTACATATCAATAAAACTCCGAACGAAAACAATCGTAACACAAAAAAACAATGTACCTAGAAGCATTTACTAAATAAAAGGTCAACAAAAATTTTTTTTTGACAATCAATATATTGTCTACGTGTGTGTGCATCAATTCATGTGTCAACCAAGGAAATTAAATATATATGTAAGTATACCATTGCACATATATAACCACCCTTCTATAAACAACAAAAACTAAAGTCAGCTTATGAAAATTTCAACGTATAAATGAGTTACTAAATGAATGTACCTAAATAACAAATTACCAAAGGAAAATGTAGTGAATTGTTGTCCAAATACCACACAAAATATATAGCTACAAAAAAGAGCAAACCATACAAAAACTGTAGGTATGTGCTTATGACCTGTGAATAATATCCAAACGCCAGATATCTTAGAGAAGCATTTACAACATACGCTCAGATTTATAAATTAACGCATATGCGAAATGTCTTAAGACAGTGCAAAAAATAATGCATCAGGAAATAAAATCTCAGTCATAAATGAAATACACTAATAGACAAAAACCAATAGAAAAATTTAAATAATTTCAAATATACCTCAATAGAAAAAAAATTTTGAAAATAGAAAATTTGGACCAACAATCACCCTGAAAACTATATAAAAAAATAAGCTTATACTAGTTAAAGAAAATTAAATAATAAAATATATATGCCAAATGAAAGTACTGCATCAAAAAAAATTATTAAATGGAATTTTGAGTCAATGAGCCGAAATGGAATTTTGAAAAAGTTGTCCAATTTTCACTTCAAGACAGCTCCAAGACTCACAACGCACAACACCAGACATAGCCCATGTCTGGCCACACGTTGGCAGCGCCAATTTGTAACAATAAAAATGTTGCCTGGTCATGAACTACCAGCCAACACTTTCATTACTCATAGCAACCAGCAGCTCAATAGGTTTGCATGAGACTAGGGTATGTAGGTGCGTGCGTGTGTGCGTGAAAGCGTGAGACTAGTTAGCCGCCAATAAATGAAAAGTAGGACAACAGTGGTTCAATAAAGATTTATATTAGTATATATATATGAATGCAGTACATTTTTTTTTAAAGAACTTATCTCGGAGGGAAGTCCTGGTAGTGCCCTTCTGAAAAGAAGGTGGTGCTCCAGAGGGCTGGCTTCTTCGGAAGGAGTTCAGGTGGTGGCATGGAAGAGGTGTGGTGCCCCCAAAGAAAAGATGTCTTCATTTTGGCACCCCGAGAAAAAGAATGTGGCTTTGGTGGTGGCACCCTGACAAAAGGTGTTCTTCATGGTGGCACCCCGACAAAAGGTGGCTTCGATGTTGGCACCCCGGAAAAAAGGGTGGTTCTCCTGTGAAAGAGTTATGGCTGGTATTAGCATCTTGTGGAGAACTTCACAGGACTTCACGATCTGTTTCAGGAGTATAGATCTTCATGCGTTCTTACATTTTGATAAATTGCATTCATATACTTCAGAAACAAATCTATGAAGTAGCATGGGGGAATTAGAAAGCCAAAAAGCAGATAACTTTCAAATGTTCACATGGTAAAGATTAAAAAAAATATAGATATATACAAGAGCGAATAGATAGAACAATAGTTTAAAAAAAAGATTCTTAAATGCTTTGTATTTTCAGTCCTACCGGATCTTTTCAGATATATAGCGATAAATAAAATAAATGTACAAAGTATGTTCAAAAATTTACAAACTTTTTCCTCACGCCTTGTAAAACAAAATTACAAAAATGTCTAAAAGATCTTTTCATTGCGTTCTCAATTAGCAAATTTGAGTGCTAGGTATTTTTACGTAAGGAATGTCATAAAAAAATGTGAAACATTAAATACACACAAGACAAGGCATCGTAACACAAAAATGTATGGCTAGAAAAAAAGAATAATGTTCAGCGACTCTTCTGTTAGATAATTGATAAAAGTACAGTGTATGATTGACTTGATATTTAAAGATTAAAATGTTCGCCATCACATGTTCATGAGAAAAAAAAATGTATAAATCGGAAAAATCACATTCCTACACATAGCTGTAAAATAAAAAGTAAAAGAACTAAAAATATGCGAAACTATAGCAATCAAATCGTTATCGTTACCTTGATTAAGACATAATGGCACAGACACAAAAGATTGTTTTAGAGAGACATAATTATATTAGTTGTTAACTGTTCGAGTTCAGAAAGCAAAAGGAATAAATCATTACATTTTATTTAGAAGCTAACTTCGGTAGAGAGAGAGAGAGGGCATACTCCCCACTCATTCGATCTCCCCAAAATTTGTGCGCACTTGCGCAGTGTGTATAATTAATAATATTTCCAACTGAAGTAGAGATGGGAAAAAGGTAGAGGTGAGAAGCAAAATAGTTATAAAAATGTACTAATATAATGAGGAAGTAGTTGCTAAAAATGGAGGTTATAAATTATTTGTATATGGTAGCCAAGTAAATAACATAAAAATAATTTTGAAAACGGGTGAACCGTTACAAATTGCGAGGTATGGCATCATATGCTCAGAATTTATTAACACTACAAGACTATTCTTCTTGTTACTAGCTCTAGGACAAGAATATGATAGGATAGGTCAGTGTATTCTGCGTCTAAATGACACAATGAGCTTCAAGGAAACAGGTGTGTATCGTTAGCTAACAAGGATTGTCATTTTAATTTTTTTATTTGATGAAATTTGAATAGTTTTATTTACCTAATAAACCAGACACAACAAATAGTGTACATTATATAATAAAAAAGTAATCTCATTGCTGAAGAAAAAAATGGTGTCAAGTTAATTGACTCAGTACTTCCCACACATAACGATGAAACCATTTTGCCATTGTTCAGTCAATCGTAGTCCTAAAAAAGGATTTTGAGCGCACAAGGTCGGAAAGAAATGAAATTTGGTGTGATGGTAGACATTGGTCCTCAATTGTTCACCTAAGCCTGCGACATCGGGGGGTTGCCGCTCGAGGGGTGGGATGGTGAAAACTCTGCTTCGCGATCGGTAGTAGGTAGCGATGTCGTCCTAAACATTTTAAATTTAAGTCCAAATGTGTTATTTAAAAAATTGGAGATAATAGTGATATGAGCAATGTTATTCTCTAATGAAAAAAGTGTTATTTTTGATAGCGTCTTTCGAATTAATTCGCGATAAAAATCTGATTTTAGTAACAACCACAAACCACCCCCTAACTTTCGAAACTATTGGTCGCACACAAAAAATATAAAGACCAAAATTGTGAAGAATTATTTGTATGCATTTATCATTTGAACCTTTTTTTCGATAGCACTAACCAGAACGGCATAATCATCATAGTCACAATGTCTTAACAGACATGTTGTGAGCTCGTAAAATGCATTTACTCATTTTACGAGTTTTTCTTAGGATGTATTTATGATTTTTAATGCAGTAGTTTCCCATTTGCTTTCTGCATCCTCATGCCGTTGACCCGATGGTATCTACTGGTTCATCCGCCTTTAGGCGCATTTCTCACCCCAAGGACAAGAAGGTGACTTGACTCTTCTCAACTCGCCCACCCGAAGCTGTTGGTTGAGAAGAAGGGATATTCTAACCCGCCCCTACATGGGGGAAACCAAAACGGCGGTATTTGTCAAAACGCATCACAAAAAACTTTTCACCCCCCTTCCCCTCACCCTCGAGTGGCAACCCCCAACTGTCGCAATTTGGATCTTATATCAGTTAAACAATGGTAAACAGGGTAGTATTATTTCCACTAAAGGTATGCACAAATACGTTATTTTTTCGCAACAGCACATATCAGTAGTAGGTAGGGGTGCATTTCTAAATGCCGTAATTTTTTTTGATGCAAATGGATGAGCTTAGACTGCTGCAGATAATAATACTACAGGATGATATCTCGAACCTCATTTTGTGGTGTATTACTGACATGATTGAAATAAACCGTAAAAAATGTCATATAAGTTTTACGAGAAGCTCAAATCCACTTTACTTTGACTACAAAATTGGAAACCAGACTATAATGAAATTCAACAGTGTGAAGGATTTGGGAGTAACTTTTGACACAAAACTATCTTTCAAACCGCACATGCATGAAATCACTTCCAAATCCTTTAAAATTTTGGGATTTATATGTAGATCAGACAAACATCTGTCAGCTGAGGTTTTGCGCACTTTATATTGTTCACTCGTTAGGTCTATCCTTGAATACAACTCAGTGATATGGTCACCTTACCTAATTGGTGATATTGATGCAATTGAAAGAGTACAAAACAAATTTTTGAAGCAATCTGCATATAAAATGGGTTTTCAAAACCACAATTTAATGTTATCAGATATTTTAAACATATTAAAATTGGATACTTTAGAGCATGCTTGATTTGTGTTTCATTGTCAAATTGTTGAAGAACTCCATAGATTGTCCAGAGGTGCTTGCACAAATAAATCTTAATGTCAATCAGAGAAGAACTCGTGACGCAGAATTGTTTGCAATACCATTCCACTCCACAAATTATGGTATGTATGAACCTATAACCAGGATGCTCAGATAGGGAAACACGTTTCGTCACGAGGTTGATATATTTTCTGACAACATAAAATATATTAAGAAACGCATGAGAAACATTTCAACCTGAATATGCCATAGTTACATTATATTGTTACTTTTTTGGACATATATATATTTTGTATTATTCTATTAACCATGTTAACTAATTTTTTTGTTATTTCCTGAAAACTAGAGAAAAAGAAGCAATGTGCTTGCTGTACAACTAGTTCTTCGAGTATCGATTTTTTTTCTGTTTGTATAGTACCTATTATAGTTTGAAGAGAGAACTGATATATTTAGTAATAGTTGCATTGTTTTTGTTTCATAATGGGAAACCGTTGAATAAATAAATAAATAAATAAATAAATAAATAAATAAATAAATAAATAAATGAGGAGATATCATTCTGTTCGGGAAACAAAAGTGTTAGACGATTTTTTGATAATAAAGTCCTTCGCCTTAATCCACCCTTAAATTCTGATTTTAGTGAAAATCACAAACCAACCCCTAACTTTGACGCAGTGTAGGATGGAAACTATTTGTGGCACACGAAAAATGTAAAGACTAAAGTTATGCAGAAATTTGTCCTCTCTATACCATTTGAAGCCGCTTTCGATACCACCAAAACGGCGTTATTTTTCAAAAATCGTCGCGAAGCAGACGTTTCGTCCCTCCACCCCTCGAGCGGCAATCCCCGAGGTCGCAAACTTAGGTGTAGGTCCAGGGGAGCAATGTCTACCGTCCCACCAAATTTCATTTCTTTCCGACCTTTTGCTGTCAAAAAACTCCTACCACCTAGACTATTAGTAATTTAATTATAACGTATTGAGCCTTTGTAGTTCTACTGTTTATCGTAGCCATATACTTTTGGCTATAGAGCTCACTTCGCTAAAAAACATTTCTAGTCAGGAGGAATTGGTAGCTCACACAATCATAACAGCTTGAAGGCATTCTCTTCCTAAAACGTTCGCTTTAGAAACAAGTTACTCACAGTCTTGGATATGTCGCTGTTTTGATCCTCTCTACAATACGTGTATTCGCATCCCTGTTTTACAAAAGCCACTGCAAGTTTCCTCATAAAGTTTATCTAAATTATGTACTAGCTATAATGTGCCCTTATTACGGCAGCTTAAAAGCTTTCGGCGATTATAGTAGATGGAGGAATGTAGAAAAGTAATGATGATTTTGATATTTTATTCAACACCTTAGCGGAAAAAGCTTGTTATTGGTAGTTGCTTCACGCTGTGAGGAAACTGCAAGATAGTGGGATTATGCTCGGTAGAAACTGATTCACTCAAACATGGAAAGCCATAGAGTAATATAATGCATAACAGCAGCAAAATATGTAACTGTTTTATAGTGTAAACCCTTATCTTGTCCTTTACGTGTGAAAAACCATAAGGGCATGTTTGCAGCAGCAGTAATATATTACCTATTATGTCTGCCTCTTTCGAAAGTAACAACTAAATAGGCAATCTAATTTTGTTCACATAAAATTGTACCATTAAAGTTAAACTTTCCTTCGCTTCACTTCTCCGTAGTAGTTCTTATCGAGCCATCGAGGTACGTTTTACTTCCCACACGCATAGGTAAGGGGAGTATTGTAATCGCGAAAATTTTAGATTTTGAGATAATATACTTGTTGGGCGTTTTATGATGCCATCATAACAAAAATCCACATTGGTCTGTCTGTCGGTCTGTCTGTCGGTCTGTCTGTCGGTCTGTCTGTCGGTCTGTCTGTCGGTCTGTCTGTCGGTCTGTCTGTCGGTCTGTCTGTCGGTCTGTCTGTCGGTCTGTCTGTCGGTCTGTCTGTCGGTCTGTCTGTCGGTCTGTCTGTCGGTCTGTCTGTCGGTCTGTCTGTCGGTCTGTCTGTCGGTCTGTCTGTCGGTCTGTCTGTCTGTCGGTCTGTCTGTCGGTCTGTCTGTCGGTCTGTCTGTCGGTCTGTCTGTCGGTCTGTCTGTCGGTCTGTCTGTCGGTCTGTCTGTCGGTCTGTCTGTCGGTCTGTCTGTCGGTCTGTCTGTCGGTCTGTCTGTCGGTCTGTCTGTCTGTCGGTCTGTCTGTCGGTCTGTCTGTCGGTCTGTCTGTCGGTCTGTCTGTCGGTCTGTCTGTCGGTCTGTCTGTCGGTCTGTCTGTCGGTCTGTCTGTCGGTCTGTCTGTCGGTCTGTCTGTCGGTCTGTCTGTCGGCCTGTCTGTCTGTCGGTCCGTCTGTCGGTCTGTCTGTCGGCCTGTCTGTCTGTCGGTCTGTCTGTCGGCCTGTCTGTCTGTCTGTCTGTCTGTCGGTCTGTCTGTCGGCCTGTCTGTCTGTCTGTCTGTCGGTCTGTCTGTCGGTCTGTCTGTCGGTCTGTCTGTCGGTCTGTCTGTCGGTCTGTCTGTCTGTCGGTCTGTCTGTCGGTCTGTCTGTCGGTCTGTCTGTCGGCCTGTCTGTCTGTCGGTCTGTCTGTCGGTCTGTCTGTCGGTCTGTCTGTCGGTCTGTCTGTCGGTCTGTCTGTCGGTCTGTCTGTCGGTCTGTCTGTCGGTCTGTCTGTCGGTCTGTCTGTCGGTCTGTCTGTCGGCCTGTCTGTCGGTCTGTCTGTCGGCCTGTCTGTCTGTCGGTCTGTCTGTCGGCCTGTCTGTCTGTCGGTCTGTCTGTCGGTCTGTCTGTCGGTCTGTCTGTCGGTCTGTCTGTCGGTCTGTCTGTCGGTCTGTCTGTCGGTCTGTCTGTCGGTCTGTCTGTCGGTCTGTCTGTCGGTCTGTCTGTCGGTCTGTCTGTCGGTCTGTCTGTCGGTCTGTCTGTCGGTCTGTCTGTCGGTCTGTCTGTCGGTCTGTCTGTCGGTCTGTCTGTCGGTCTGTCTGTCGGTCTGTCTGTCGGTCTGTCTGTCTGTCGGTCTGTCTGTCGGTCTGTCTGTCTGTCGGTCTGTCTGTCGGTCTGTCTGTCGGTCTGTCTGTCTGTCGGTCTGTCTGTCGGTCTGTCTGTCTGTCGGTCTGTCTGTCGGTCTGTCTGTCGGTCTGTCTGTCGGTCTGTCTGTCGGTCTGTCTGTCGGTCTGTCTGTAGGTCTGTCTGTCGGTCTGTAGGTCTGTCTGTCGGTCTGTAGGTCTGTCTGTCGGTCTGTCTGTCGGTCTGTCTGTCGGTCTGTCTGTCGGTCTGTCTGTCGGTCTGTCTGTCGGTCTGTCTGTCGGTCTGTCTGTCGGTCTGTCTGTCGGTCTGTCTGTCGGTCTGTCTGTCGGTCTGTCTGTCGGTCTGTCTGTCGGTCTGTCGGTCTGTCGGTCTGTCGGTCTGTCGGTCTGTCGGTCTGTCTGTCGGTCTGTCTGTCAGTCTGTCCGTCGGTCTGTCTGTCGGTCTGTCTGTCGGTCTGTCTGTCGATCTGTCTGTCGGTCTGTCTGTCGGTCTGTCTGTCGGTCTGTCTGTCGGTCTGTCTGTCGGTCTGTCTGTCGGTCTGTCTGTCGGTCTGTCTGTCGGTCTGTCTGTCGGTCTGTCTGTCGGTCTGTCTGTCGGTCTGTCTGTCGGTCTTTCTGTCGGTCTGTCGGTCTGTCTGTCGGTCTGTCTGTCGGTCTGCCTGTCGGTCTGTCTGTCGGTCTGCCTGTCGGTCTGTCTGTCGGTCTGTCTGTCGGTCTGTCTGTCGGTCTGTCTGTCGGTCTGTCTGTCGGTCTGTCTGTCGGTCTGTCTGTCGGTCTGTCTGTCGGTCTGTCTGTCGGTCTGTCTGTCGGTCTGTCTGTCGGTCTGTCTGTCGGTCTGTCTGTCGGTCTGTCTGTCAGTCTGTCTGTCGGTCTGTCTGTCGGTCTGTCTGTCGGTCTGTCTGTCGGTCTGTCTGTCGGTCTGTCTGTCGGTCTGTCTGTCGGTCTGTCTGTCGGTCTGTCTGTCGGTCTGTCTGTCGGTCTGTCTGTCGGTCTGTCTGTCGGTCTGTCTGTCGGTCTGTCTGTCGGTCTGTCTGTCGGTCTGTCTGTCGGTCTGTCTGTCGGTCTGTCTGTCGGTCTGTCTGTCGGTCTGTCTGTCGGTCTGTCTGTCGGTCTGTCGGTCTGTCGGTCTGTCGGTCTGTCGGTCTGTCGGTCTGTCGGTCTGTCGGTCTGTCTGTCGGTCTGTCTGTCGGTCTGTCTGTCGGTCTGTCTGTCGGTCTGTCGGTCTGTCGGTCTGTCGGTCTGTCGGTCTGTCGGTCTGTCTGTCGGTCTGTCTGTCGGTCTGTCTGTCGGTCTGTCTGTCTGTCGGTCTGTCTGTCGGTCTGTCTGTCGGTCTGTCTGTCGGTCTGTCTGTCGGTCTGTCTGTCGGTCTGTCTGTCGGTCTGTCTGTCGGTCTGTCTGTCGGTCTGTCTGTCGGTCTGTCTGTCGGTCTGTCTGCCGGTCTGTCTGTCTGTCGGTCTGTCTGTCGGTCTGTCTGTCGGTCTGTCTGTCGGTCTGTCTGTCTGTCTGTCGGTCTGTCTGTCGGTCTGTCTGTCGGTCTGTCTGTCGGTCTGTCTGTCGGTCTGTCTGTCTGTCTGTCTGTCGGTCTGTCTGTCGGTCTGTCTGTCGGTCTGTCGCCGATCTAACTGAAAAGTTGAAATAAAATGAAAACTAGGAAAGATTGGTATCGAGAATCTTATTTCGTTAGAAAGGTAATCAAATTTTTCATTTGATTCTATAAAACAAAGTAGGCATTCCCATTTGACAAAAATCAAGTTATCTGTGATTGAAGTTTCCTTAATTAATCTACTGATTTCTCCAACTATAGAAAGAATTCAAGTTTATCCGTCTAACCTAAGGTGACTCGTTTCATGCTTGATCATACCGCAAAGTCACGGCCATGTAGGTGTTATAGTCCCTAGGATATTCAATTTTTTTCTGATACCTCCTTATACTAAAACACAACACATAGGTGTGCGACTATGGTTTGAGATGGAACCTGGAACTGGAACTTGATGCAACCCTTATTATAACTGCTATAACCTCATTGTTGAAAGAGTACAATGGAAATTTTTAAAATTTCTTTGTTTCAAAATTGATGGAATTTATCCTATGGGGAATATTAGTAATGAGGAGCTTGTACTCGTTTGGAATTTTTGACACTGAAGGAAAGAAGGAATTTGGCTTCATTAACTTTTGCATACAAACTAATACATAGTTTATTGACTGTCCACCTATCTTGGAACAAATTTAGTTTCACGTACCTTCTTTCCTGTTTCGCACTCATGAAATGTTTAGGCCGCCGAAAGCAAGAACAGATATTTTACTTAAGTGACCATTAAATGTTATGTGTAATAACTTGAATAGAATTGGAGTTTACTGTGACATTTTTTCGTCCTGTCTGCCTTGTCTCATAAAATCAGCTATTACCTATTTTGACTGAGACACCTACCTATTTATGTATATAGCCGTGACGCACCTTTCGATAATTGCAACATATATGTCTCCTTTTTTTATATTCTTTATGTTATACTTTATATTTACTTTGTAATTTTAATTTACATTATCATCATCATCGTAAAATCAGTAATCACTTATTTTGACTGAAACATCTGCCTATTAATATACCCGTGTCGTACTTTTCAATTATTGTACACCATTTATTTTTTCTTTTTTATGTTACTTTATATCATTTATTTTGTACTATTAATTAAGTAACATTGTCCTGTAAATGGGAAACTGTTGGACAATAAAGCTAGTATTATTATTGTTATTCTGATTTATCATGTTTCTCTCGCATGTGCCAAGTCAACACCTCAACTGTTACGGGTCTGAATTTAGGAAGGATCGGACAACATTACAGGTCTTCAGGATTACAGACTTTTGGAATATTTTGTGTAACCGTTCGTCCAGGCCTAACTGTTGTAGGTTTGGGTTAAATGTGTTTGGTGTAAGGCCTGAGACTGACATAATTAGGGCGACAATAACAACTTTGTTTTGTTTCCAGAGTCGTTTCACTTCTATCGCAAGGTCTGTGTATTTAGATATCTTCCCAGCGTAGGCGTTTTGAATATTCATATAGTTGGGAACGGCAATATCTATCAAATAGGTAACTTTGTCTGCCTTCGACTGGAAAACTATATCTGGCCGATTTGCCGGGATAGTCTTATCTGTATGTATTTCAACGTCCCAGTATAGTTTGTATTCATTGTCTTCGAGTACTTATTATTATTATTATTATTATGTTTTTTCAAGCTTCTCTCGCATGACTGCGGTAGCAACAGATGCTGACGGGTCGCGCCAAGTCAACAACTATTACTGATCGGAATTTAAGAAGGATCGTACTATATTACAGGTCTTAAGAATTACAGACTTTTGGAATTTTTTTTTTTGAATGGCACTAGGATCGTGTCCCATTAGCCAGATCCAATTTAAATTAAAAAAGGGTTACAGCACATCCAAGGATGGCCCAAAGTAGGCCAGTTTATTAATATAAAACAATCCCTATCTAAGTAGGATGGAATGGGATAGGTTTAGACAGTGTTACACTCTTCTCGCCTAAGGGCCCACTAAGGCATTTTGTATAAATTGACACACAACAATTAGGCCACAGAAAGGTCAGGTTAAATAATACAGAGGATAGTTATACAGAGGTTACCTGACTTTTGGAATATTTTGTGTAACTTTTCGTCCAGGCCTAGCTGGTGCAGGTGTGGTGTGAATGTGTTAGGTGTAAGGCCTATTATTATTATCTGACTTTCTAAGTTCCTCTCGTATAATTGCGGTAACAACAAGTGTTGACGGGCTGTGCCAAGTCAACACCCGGACTATTATTGATCGGAATTTAGGAAGGATCGCACAATATTACAGGTCTTCTGGATTACAGACTTTTGGAATACTTTATGTAATTTTTCGTCCAGGCCCAACTGTTGAAGGTGTTGTGTAAACGTGTTTGGTGTAAGGCCTGAGACAGACATAATGAGGGGGACAATTGTGACTCTGTCTTGTTTCCAAAGTCTTTTTATTTCTATAGCAAGGTCCATGTATTTAGATATCTTCCCAGCGTAGGTGTTTTGGATATTCACATCATTGGGAATGGCAATATCTATCAAATAGGTAATTTTGTCGGCCTTTGATTGGAAAACTGTATCTGGTCTATTGGCTGGGATAGTCTTGTCTGTATGTATTTCAACGTCCCAGTATAGTTTGTATTGTTCGTTTTCGATTACTGATGTCGGAGTGTAATTGTAATACGGATCTGTGTTTTCTATTAGTTTGTTTGTTGTGGCTAATGCTTGGTGGATGACTTTGGCCGCAGAGTTATGTCTGGCTGTGTATTCGGTACCGGCAAGAGTTTTGCACCCGCTTGTTATGTGTTCTATGTGGCATCTTCAGAGGTCGGTGTTTTCGGATCGAAATCTACCTGACAACTGACTGTCACTGTACCCTCGGGTGGAGGTCATATTTATACTGAGCTACTCGTGTTGGCGAATCGTTAGGAAGAAGTTCCAACAGACGACGGCCTAAAAACCCAAGAATATCTATGGATTTTTCAGTAACAGGCATATCGACCGGGAAGAGGGACATCCACGACTGAGCTGATTGCAAAATAATCGAGTCTATAAAAGACAGAGTTATCCAGATGAACAAAATATCATTTCATTTTTAGGCGTGCCGCCCATGTGCGGTGCACACCGTGCACACGGCGCCGGCGTTGGCGCGGCCTGGTGAGGGGAGCATTGTGATCTCGAAAATTTTAGAATTTGAGTTAATACACTTTTTGGGCGTTTGATGATGTCTGCATAACAAAAATCCTCGTCACTCATTTCCGTCGGTCTGTCTGTTTGTCGCGTTTCGTTACACTCGTAATCTCAGTAACCGCTGCGTGGATTATGATGAAATTTAGTTAGGAAAAAGGTGTGTTGTCGTAGTGGGTAACGCTGCTATAATTTTGAAAATTGTTACAAGAGCGGTGGAGTAATTATCAAAAAGCCAAAAATTTTAGGCGTTTTAGGTGTTCCTGATCATTTTCTACTTTCCTTTGGTGGGGGTGAAATAGGAGTGGTTGGGGGGGTGGAGGGGTCGTGGAACTGAAGAGGTTTGTTGTATTCATAAGCCGTCCTGACCTGCAAACAGGAAGACCTAGCGTCATAGTACACTTCTTTTGCCGTCGGGCGGGCGCGGGCGAGCATTACATTTATTCACGTCAAAAATACTGTTTTTTCACCAGCCACAAAAAAAGGCGTCGTTCCGTTGAAGCGTTGTCGACATCGACATGCTTTTGTATATATTTTCCAGAGGTCGATTTTGATTGCACTGCACTAAATTAGCGATGCAAATTGCCGTTGACAATGCGAGCCGAGGCCTCGTGTGATTCTGTCTGACTATAGCTTAGCTGTGCCCGTCAACCTATGAAGCCTATTTAAATAAAGGAGACGACCGTTTAAAGCATACCATGAGGTATTTATGTTTTTGGATAGGATTCTGCCTTGCAAACCTCACAGGTGCGTCTTAACAATAAAACACAGTACTATACATTTATAGGTAATTACAGGTCTTATTTTCATTGTACTACTTAATTTTGAATATCTGGGTACAGCTGCCAGAACGCAAACTGGTTTAAGAATTATTAGCGACAAGTCCACGTACTTCTTGTATAACAGACTATCTCCATCTTAGAACTGCTTATTTTAATCAGTCACTGCTCTGCCCTCTCCTACCGCAGTGTGCAGTGCGTAATGCGTAGTGGACTAGAAGAAAAGTATTAAGGCTTGTACCGGTATGGTAAATATAACTGCCAATTGTGGTCCCTAGAAGAAAGATTTCGAAAGTTGTGGTAGCCAAAATGTGAGGCCATTTTCTCCTATTACAGTAATCTGAACAACTGTAATAATAATAATAATAATAAGTCCACGTAGCAGACACATACAACCACATCCAATCACAACAAGAAAAAATAAACACCTGGCCGCAGAAAGCACTCCACGGCAAATATAGATACCGTGTCACACAAGACCACATTAAAGAAAAACAGTCATACACCTGGTTACAGGACGGCCAGCTGTTCCCAGAAACGGAGGGTTTCATGCTGGCCATCTAAGACCAAGTGATTGCAACACGAAACTACAAAAAATACGTAATTAAAGATCCATCCATAACAGACGATAATTGCAGAAAATGTCACCAACAAAGAGAAACAATAGATCACATATCAAGCGGGTGCAAAACTCTTGCCGGCACTGAATACACAGCCAGACATAACTCTGCACCAAGCGCTAGCTTGGTGTATCACCTTGGCCACAGCCACAACAAACAAACTAATAGAAAACACAGATCCATATTACAATTACACTCCGATAACAGTACTTGAAAACGATCGATACAAGCTATACTGGGACGTTGAAATACATACAGAGAAGACTATCCCAGCCAATAGATCAGATATAGTTTTCCAGTCAAAGGCCGACAACACTACCTATTTGATAGATATAGCCATTCCCAATGATATGAATATCCAAAACACCTACGCTGGGAAGATATCTGAATACAAGGACCTTGCTATGGAAATAAAACGACTTTGGAAACAAAGCAAAGTCACTATTGTCCCCCTCATTATGTCGGTCTCAGGCCTTACACCAGATACGTTCAAACAACACCTTCAACAGTTAGGACTGGACGAAAAGTTACACAAAGCATTCCAAAAGTCTGTAATCCTAAAGACCTGTAATATTGTGCGATCCTTCCTAAATTCCGATCAATAGTCAGGGTGTTGACTTGGCACAGCCCGTCAACACTTGTCGCTACCGCAATTATGCGAGAGGAACTTAGAAAGTCGGATAATAATGATAACCTCCATCGGGTGCTAGAATATTGACGTTCGTTTGGGGGCTTAGAAAGTGACTTTTTGACAGGCGAGCTATTTCGGTGGATGGCTCATGGTGGGACTTTATAATGCCACCGCTACGACACCAGCAGGGTTCGTGGTTAAAAAGTCACTTCAACCAAGGCTAGCACACCCAGGAAGCTGGGCGCTCGGTAGATCTCACTTACTCTACCTAGAACCAAGCTCCTTTCCCCAAGCTATCCTGACTTCGGTCAGATAGGGGTTTGGCAAATCCGGGGAAATATGTCACAGAGGGTTGAGCGCCGGCCCTTCTGTCATACACCGTTATTGCGCCCCACAATTCAATGACTTCAGCAAGGCGTGGCTGGGGAACGTCGTGAGGGGTAAGCAACCGAGGGGCTTGCCTTAACCGGCCGGCTCGTGAGGAGACGGCCTCAACAAACCCGACAGTAAAGTCGCAAATCCTCCGGAGCACCTTGGGCCAACTTCGGAGTAAATATAAGTCCCTTCTCTCCTGGAATGGGCGTCACCCGGAAGAGCGATATATAGATCGTCCCTACTCGTGGGAACACGATGCATAAAGTTACTTCTAAAAATAACCAACGACGGCCTAGGGTACGTCGATTAAACTCACCCGAACCTCAAACCCAAACAGAACAGCCCAGAGAACACAACCCAGCTGTGGACGTTTTGCCAGCACAGCCAGCAACCACCAGAGCTGGTAAACCCAAACAGCGCTTACAATGGACCACAGAAATCAACAAACATGTAATGCACTGCTACTGCACCGCCACAAAACTAGAAACCATCTCTACAGGCTACAGACATGAGCTGCACAGGTTATTTATAGCACAATACCCACACCTCGCAGAACGTGTAACTGAACAGCGACTAATTGACCAACAACGAGTCATAACAAAAAACAACCGCCTTACACCCGAAGAACTACAAGCTATAAATATTCTTGTATCCAGTTAAATAAATACTGCCCATCCGAATCACCCGCAGACCTCGAACAAAACCACAATCGACAACACTAGCATACACTCAGAGACAGATCCAGAACAAAAGCACACACAACATAAACCAGATACCGCTGTCCAACCCAGTGATTCGTTAGCTACTGAATCAATCACAAAACGGCACGCCATTCGTACCCAAAATAATCAACCTCCAAACACAGGCACGACCAATAACACCAGCATACACTTAGAATTGGATCTAGAAAATGATCATACACCAGATACACCAGAAACAACATGCACTAACTTATCTTCCACAGCCACACAAAGCCAAAACATTACTTTACCACCTGCCATCACACAATCTGCCGAACAAGTGATGAACACACAGTACAACAAATGGTGTGGCACCAATTCTACATTGCGAAATCCCCTGCCCAAACTAATTTTTAAAAACAACCCTCTACAAATATTACACACAATGAATGTCAACATAATACCGCAATTTTTAACCAAAGACAGTGACCTAGAGGACATCCATACTGTTATATATGCTGCTGCAGCGACCACACTCACACTCAACGGCCAAAAACTCCCAAAACGATCTATAGCCCGCACAACTGAAAGATCTAAACCTAAATGGTAAATAAGAATCGAAAATAAAATCAGCACAATCAGAAAGGATCTGGCACACCTCGCGCAATACACCAACAATAACAACCGCTCAAAGCGCGTACAGACAACAATTAATATACTCAAATCCAAGTCACCACAACAGAGAATACCAGAAATAGCTGATACCCTTAGACAGAAGCTTGCAGCCTATGCAGCTAGACTCCGCAGATACAACGAGTCTAACGCCAGAAAGGATGCTAACAATCGTTTTCAGAAAAGTGAAAAACAGTTTTACCAAAAGATAACAGCCGAGAACCAGATAATAGCAATAGAACTTCCTAGTAAACAAGAGTTAACTGAGTTTTGGGGAAGCCTATGGTCAGAACCCAAAACACATAATGAAAACGCTCCATGGATTAGACAAGAAGAGGAAAAACATCAACATATAGTGGAGCAGGGAGACGTTATCCTTACACCAGGGGAAATAGCTGAAACCATAAAGCATACCCATAATTGGAAAAGCCCAGGCGTGGATAATGTGCAAAATTTTTGCTACAAGCAATTCAGTGCAACATACGAAATGCTTACGGACCAAATCAATAAAGCCATACTCCAACCGAATAGGCTTCCCACATTCCTCACGCAAGGAATAACGTATATAAAACCCAAAAACGCAGACACCAAGAACCCTGCCAACTATCGCCCAATCACTTGTCTTCCCACCTTGTACAAGATCATAACCGTAACAATATGCAGAAGAATTGAACAACGCCTCACCCAAAACAACATCCTGACTGAAGAACAGAAAGGATGTCGAAAGCAAAGCCAAGGTTGCAAGGAACAACTTATAATTGATAATGTCATCATGGAGCGAACCAGAAAAGAACATAGCAACCTTCATACCTGTTTTATTGACTATAAAAAATCTCTGTACCCCATAGCTGGCTAGCGAAAGCTCTTCAAATATATAAAATCAACCCGGGGCTACGTGAGTTTCTTAAAAGAACCATGGAGACATGGCGAACCAGCATACATCTCAAAACCCAGGACGGCCATATCAAGACGGATGAGCTACACATAAGACGCGGCATCTTCCAGGGTGACTCTCTGAGTTCACTGTGGTTCTGGCTCTGTCTGAATCCGCTCTCCAACGCACTTAACAACACAAACTGCGGTTTCAACATTAGACACGAGAAATTAAACCAACACAAAATCAATCATCTCCTCTACATGGATGATATAAAACTGTATGCCGTCAATGAAGTACAACTGAGAGTTAATCAGAATAACAGAAACTTGGTCGTCAGACGTCAGGATGGAATTCGGACTGAGTAAATGTAAGGTTCTCCACATCAACAAAGGCCAATGGAAGGACCACCCCCAGCAGAAAGCAGTAACTGGCCAAACACTAAACAACATGAACAAGGACGAAACTTACAAGTACCTGGGCTTCAATCAGAACGTTAAAATAGACCACACACAAGTCAAGGCACAACTATCCCAAGAGTTCAGAGATCACCTTATTAAGCTATTAAAAACCGAATTGAATTCCAGAAACCTTACAAAAGCCATTAACACATTTGCGACACCAGTCCTCACATACTCCTTCGGCATCATCAAGTGGTCACACACTGATATAGAAAACATCCACATCCTCATACGGACAGAACTCACCAAACACCGAATGTCACATCCAAACGCATGCAAAGAAAGGCTCACCATAGACAGGAAACAAGGAGGCAGAGGGATTACAGATATACAGTCGCTTCGCACAAGACAGATAAAGACACTCAGACATTTCTTCCAAAGCAAACAAACAAATTTCCATCGAGCAATAGTGAAAGCAGACAAAAGCTATACACCACTCAACCTATCATGCCCAGACCACGTCGCAGACACACACGATCCCACACAATTACAACAAGAGAAAATAAGCACCTGGTCGCAGAAACCACTGCATGGCAAACATAGATACCGTATTACGCAAGACCACATAAATGAAAAACAATCATACACCTGGCTGCAGGATGGCCAGCTCTTGCCAGAAACTGAGGGATTTATGCTTGATATCCAGGACCAAGCTATTGCGACGAGAAACTACAAGAAATACATAATTAAAGATCCATCCATAACAGACGATAACTGCAGACAATGTCACCAACAAAAGGAAACAACAGATCACATAACAAGCGGGTGCAAAACTCTTGCCGGTACCGAGTACACAGCCAGACATAACTCTGCAGCCAAGGTCATACACCAAGCTCTAGCCACAACAAACAAACTAATAGAAGACAAAGATCCATATTATAATTACACTCCGACATCAGTACTTGAAAACAATCAATACAAACTATACTGGGACGTTGAAATACATACAGACAAGACTATCCCAGCCAATAGACCAGATATAGTTTTCCAGTCAATGCTCGACAAAGTTACATACCTGATAGACATTACTATTCCCAATGATGTGAATATACAAAATACCTACGCTGGGAAAATATCTAAGTACACGGACCTTGCAATGGAAATAAAACGCCTTTGGAAGCAGGACAAAGTTACTATTGTTCCCCTTATTATGCCAGTCTCAGGCCTTACGCCAAACACATTTACACCACACCTACAACAGTTAGGCTTGGACGAAAAGTTACACAAAACATTCCAAAAGTCTGTAATTCTGAAGACCTGTAACATCGTACGATCCTTCCTAAATTCCGTTCAATAATAGTCCGGGTGTTGACTTGGCACAGCCCGTCAACACTTGTTGCTACCGCAATTTTGCGAGAGGAACTTAGAAAGATGAATAATAATAATAATAAGCGGACTTTATTCGGATAAAACTATAAAAGTCTGTACAACAATTTGTAGACTAATGGCGAAGTCTAGCTGAAGCTACTCTACGTAACCATTAGTGGGCGGAGCCCAAAAAATAGATCAAATCATAACACTAGAAAACATGAGTATTCATATCACCTAGAAACAAAAAAAATATGTGCATATAGGACTAACAGATTATATTGATAGAGGTATATAATACTTAGCTTGCAGGAATTCACACACTAATTTAAAAAGGAAAAACAAAAATTGAAAACAAACAGCCAATCTTAGTCAATGTACCAGAGGAGGGAGATCCTGGGTATCGGTGTGTATTTACTGACGAAGGGATCGTATAACCATAGATAAATTTCAATTTCGTTGCACAATTGAATGTGAAATTCTATGTCGTCTTACATTTTGAAACATATTGACTACGCAACAGGTGTCGTAGAACGGACGAGTCGTGTACGCCACGTGTGTGTGCGCCTTACGGCCATAGGCGCAATGCACACTGAACTGACGTAGGCGAGGACGTAGCAAGTACCAAGATCAGAAATTTCGGTCAATAGCAGTAACGGCAAGGTAATGCTTAGAGACTCATCGTTTTAGCTACAAATTATGGATGCATGAAAACATGATTTTTCAGTTCGGATGAAGATATTAAAATGTAGTATACAACACATATTGAACCATTCAATTACATAGAAGAAACAAACGTCTGTGTCACGTCCTCGCCTGACGGTTGTTCAGTATGCATTACGCCTTAGTATATCTCCTACGACGATACGCCGTTCGGCGTCATGTGCGTTGTTCACTCGCACTGAATTATTAAATTCTCCCTCCGTACCGTGTAATTGCCTACACCCGATAATAACCCCCATATGTACAAGAACATTAGCTGCTCGTTCTTAATTCATTTCGGTTGAAATACGCACAGTTCAGCTCTTCAGAGGATTTTGGATTACTTGCTTTCTCCTGCGCCGGCTGGGTGGTCTTACAGTTGTATACATTATTAAATTTTGATAAAGCCACAACTCGTCTTTTTCAAACTCAGCAGACCGCAAAAGCAAAACCTAAACATACCAGGGTAGCTGAGTAGCACTGCTATTATGAAAGGGAAATTTGTTGACGCGGGACTTAAATAGGCCAACACTCACAGCCTTGGAACCATGGGAACAACAGTGCTGTCGTGACGGTCAGTTGTTTATCTGTGAAGGACGACTGCCTTAGGATGAGATACAGCGGTCCCGCGGATGAATTTAGTAGGATCGGTAAGCCGCAGAACTGGAATGTTGGCAGCAGAGTGAGAGGTCACCAACCGGACGCAGCTGAGAAAGTAGTCAGAGGTGGAGCGACACCAATTAGTCGAATTGCCCTTGGCTGAAGCGCACCAAATATAGACAGGGTACTAGGGGCAGCAACTCCCCAGATATGTGAGTAATACTATCGATCAGGCCACATCTGGACTTTATGTAGCATGAAAACGTTGAGAAGTACTTTTTGGCTATGAATAGGTATAGGAGATTTTTCCCACAGCTGTTACAATTGACGAGACGTGTTCCTGGACTCGAGGAGAGACATCTATAGAAAAATCTGCTGAAAATGCCTTGGCAATAATTCATATTTAGACTGTGCTTAGCACACTGCTATATTCCAACGGTATAGAGTTTCTCTTGAAAGAGATGGTGAAACTTTCGGACACATGTCTAAGGCGCAACGTTTCAGAGGATAATCCTCTGCACCCTAATCAACACGCTTACACCCCGGGTAAATCCACCACTTGACAGATACTACAAATTTGATAGAAATGCGGCGTTGCCGGTAGTGGCCAAATAGAGGAAATGGAAACTAAATAAACTTTTTTGATACTTTCATTTTTAATGCTGAAGCTATAGGTGAAAAATAATGGATATGGGCAGTTCTCATCCCATTCCCATTCACTTCCCTGCCAGCAAAAGGTTCGTTGAAGTCATACAGAAATCAAATAACAAGCGATGTTGCCAGGTTGCCTAGAAGCTCCGAGTGAAGTAAACATAATGTTGCCGTCTTGCCTTAATCGGTTGGCGCTTTGTTGTAATGGTGCTGTGTACGAGAGCTGTTGCGCTCGAGAGGGTAGTCAATTTATCACCGACCTGGTATGATTTTATATTAATATTTTCAACTAATTCAAAGTTTTTGTTAGTTTAGTACATTATCATTCATTGCCTGAAGTATTTGCGTATATGCTATCAGCAGTATGATGACGAGAATAAATGCAAAATTGACCTACCAAATGTGACTGATGACGACCTACTTGGTGATCTCACACTAACTGTAGATGATTTTGTTGGTTTGCTAGTTATCCCCGATGTGGGCATCGATCCTCAAGACCTTTTTCCAGAACAAGATAATGGAATTGGCAAAGATAATAAATTAAATGGTAATGTCAAAGGAAGATAAGAAGGTCCTTGTAAAAAAATTAGAATTAGAAAAGAAAGGTAGAGTAGAGCAAAAAAGAACTAAATCGGGTAACAAAGTGTAGGCAAATGAGAAAAAAAGAAACTAAGTGAATCAGATGCTTGTCGTTGTATTGTTTGTGGTGCCTTTTATAGCGAAGATAATACTGGACAAGATTAGTTCCAGTGTGTCTTACGTCGTGAATGGGTGCAGATCAGTTGTATTACAACCGATCATATTTTCTCTACATGCCTTGAGTGTTCAGCAGATAGTGACTATGAACCATGAGCAGTTACCTTTGAACATGTTTAAGCTGTTATGAGTTCAATTCTGTTTTTAATAAAACATTCTGTTAAAATTTGTATTTTACTATGAACAGTGAGTCCTCCAGTTATGTTCAATTTTATAGTAGGGTCATTCTACCGAAAATGGCTATTACTTCAACAAAAACAAGTAATTATTGAATATGTCGCAGAATTAAAAAAATTATAGTTCCATTGTCATTAACTATTTTTCTCCTGATATACTGAAGGGGGCCTATTTTTTCTTTTTTGTTATTGAGATATTGATGTTTTTTTTGACCAATGTCCATAAAAACCTCACAACCGTCACATACTCTCAAATAATCGGTCAGCTAACCATTTCAAAACATAATTAACATTTTATACTGTAGGAACTCCTCTTAGGCTCAATTATATCCGTTGTAATTACTAAGATGGCATTTTATATATAATATCAGGCACTTCACACAAAATTACTACCCGTTCTGCTTATCTAACTCGAAAAATATTTATTTCGTTTGAAATATTAGTTTTAATTGCAATTTTTGTTCAATATAAATGCGACTGTCTGATAGCACTTATTCAATTGTGCTTTAAAAACTGTCACCAGTCTATTTTAAATTTCATTTTAATATTTTAAAGCAAGAATATTACGGGTGACGGTCGTGAGTGTTGCGTGACGGTTTGTGAGTGTTATGGGACGGTTGTGAGGGTAGACCATCAAATGACAACTAAAGTAGCTCTCACAGCTTTTGTGCACATTGATAGTACTTTACTAACGTATGCATCAGTGAGGGTTTAGAAGAATAAAAGGCAAATATACTACAAAAGCATATAAACATATATTTAGCCTAACAAACTTAATTCAAATTGACAATTGCACTTAGGTCATTTCTAAAAGTATAAGCACCGCGATGAACTTGGGGGTGCTGTAGCGCTTGCACCACGTCATTATGGTTCACTGAGGCAAGGTCTTCTACTGGCGGAAAAACGAATTTGCCACCTTGTGTCTTCCTTAAGAATTTGACATCTAGGTCGCCATCGCCATAAACTTCACACACCTGGCCGACATAATGCTTAAAACTCTTTTTAGTGACAATCCTTATAACCACAAAGTCATGTTTTGTGAAATCGTGTGTTGGATCATCAGAATCATCGTCAGAATAGATGTCAGAGTATCGCAATCTTCCTGTGGTTCTCGTCAGACCTGACATTTTTGTTAAGAAAAAAATCTAAGATAATCTATAATGAGGGTGTTTAAATTTCTCTTGAAATAGGTTTTACTGCATTCACATACACGTACGCATATGCATATATATACGACCAGCGTTATTACTTCCAAAATGTGTAGGCTCGATTTAAGCGAAGTGAAAAACAAAAAAATCTAAACTATAAATATAGCGAAAAGGATACATTTTACATCCGTTGCCGATGTACTTTCTCCCAAAGTCGAGTTTTGTTCAGATGTACTTTCTCCCAAAGTTGGTTGTTCTACTAGCCTTGCTGATTTGACAATTTCATGGTGAACTGTTTTGTTGTCATGGCAAAAATAGGAACTTCTGCAATTCACGCATGATAAAAATCTGCAGTTCAGGGTCATTTTCGCTTCAGTCAACCATGTAGCCTGATGAATTTTCATCATTTCCGGAACAGGGTTGATGGTGTTGAAGGCTGCATTCAAAATGTTGTCAGTCGCTTCCATATTTTCGTCTATTTTTACAACCAGTACGTGTAGGTCTTTTATGCAGTTCAGAAACTCTTCAACATTCGAAACATCTTTTCCCACTAGTACTGCTGCATCGGCTGTCCTTTTAACTACTCCCCCTACTGCATCTGCAACGCTCTTCCCGTGCCCAGTTTCACTAAAGTTGTAAGATGCTGCTTTAAAGCCAAAGTACTGCATGAAGTGACAAAATAAATAAAGGTTACTTTTGTTCCTATATTGTTTAGTTGGACCGTCACTCATAATGTTCACTGTAGTTATATTTTGGTGATCGTTTTTTATTTTCATAAGTATTGGTTGCATATGAGTCCATATTGCTGAGGCGTCGTGCCGGTTAATGGTAGATACTGTGCAAAACGAGGATACTGTCGTAGTTTTCTTACCATTGACCACTTTGTTTAAAAAATAAGCCCCTGTATGCAGAATCAGCTGCTCATTTGATGCACCAAAATGTCGGCTTTGTATCTCAGTGGAATATTTCAACTGGTAATTTTCAGAGAAGTCTATGATAATGAAAACCTCATCATCATCCAAAAAGTTTCTTAAGCTCTTAGAAAATGTTGATTGGTGGAATACTCTATATATGTGCTGCATATACGAGAATAACATTGATAGAAGTTTTTCCTTCAATTGGTTTAGACTACAATATTCTTTCACCTTTCTAGTAACCTTCACCTGCACTGTCTGGCCATTTTTGATCCTATCCTCCTTTGAATTCTTCCATTCATAGTGGTACACGATACAACTCAACGGAACTGTACAGTTTAAGTTAAACACGACGTTCTTGTGGTTACATTTGTTGCATTCCCTATACATACACTCCTTGTTTTCCAGACTACAACAGATTGTACCAATTAACTCACGAACATTTCTATGCTGTATTAATGTATATTGTTTGCACTTTTCGAATAAAAACCGAAAGTTTTCATGGTACTTGCAAAGACAGGTATCTCTTTTATTTGCAGGCCTGTGCACAACCCAGAAAGGTTTGAGCCTGCAGAACAGAACATAAGATATTTTTAGTTTTGTTGATGTAACAAATTTTTTGTGGAGGACAATTAAATTCTCCGATAAGTATCGTTTTTGCATTTTTGTCTTTCTTCTAGTAATTGTATCTTTCCGACCAGGGGTACTGTATGAATTATCATCGTCGGTCAAAAACTCCCTAACTTTCTTAGTCAGCAATAGAGATCTTACTTTACGCTGGTTAACTTTTCCTTTGCTACGTAGAACCTTTTTTGACTTACAGGACTTCTTTTTAACAATTATTGCTTTTTTGCTTAACCTGTGATGCCTAATTTTCCATTTATTAGTTTTTTTCTTTTGATCCTCATGTTTCAGCTGTAATTCTTTAATTTGTGCTTTGTACTTATCTCTAGATTTCCTAAGCGCCTTCTTCCGATTAGATTTCCGTAAATCCTGTTTTTCCTTCACGCCTATTTCATCGAGTATTTGCTCAGAAACTGGGGAACTTGGAGGAGAGTTTTCATCAAGAAACTGATCTATTACTCTTTGTTTGCGTAATTTTTCAGCATGCTTATGATATCGTTTTCTCCACTCGGCCCTTTGTTTTCTCTTTCCCCTCTCAGTAAGATCGTTGATGCCCATGTTTCTGATGAATTTCTATCTATTTTTGTAAAACTGTGCTGTGTGTAAAAAGTGCATTAATCAATTTTAGTGCAAAGATATCTCTTTTAGTTAAGAATTAGTCGATCTTTTGAAGGTTCAGGCGTAGAAATATAACATACCGTGCGATCGTCACAATTTGCTCACGACCGTCACATTTGCGGCGTGACGGTCCTAGGACGGTCGTGACTGTGACGGTTGTGAGGATTATCAGATAAACTGCTCATTCGGCTTATATGAAACAAAACCTCAAAACACTTCACACACCATGCGGTAGACAACACCGAAATCTACTAGGTTATGTTATTGAATGATGTACACCAAAGGTATTTTCAGCCGTTTTATGCGTGACGGTCGTTAGCAAAATAATCTACCAAAGTCATCATACGTACCTTTACAGCTGTAAAAATGCACTAAAATGTATGTAAACTTATAGCAACACAATGCAAAAAGAACATACTACCACTACACTGTTCACTGGTGGTTTACAGTCTGCTCAAATTGTCGCCAGCGCTGTCCTTTGGTAAAAAAGTCAACTAATTGCACTATGTGACGGTCGTCAGTGTTGACTTGGTTACAAGGCAATTTCATAGATAAATCAGATACATATTTGCAGCAAAATTATTTTTAGTTATGAGATTGAGAGAACAATATGATCATAATCACAATAATAAAAATACCACATAGAAATATCACATCTAGATATGTTAAATCTGTTTCGAATTGTTCGTATATGTACTGGTTACACGTGACGGTCGTGATTTTTAGGATGCGTTAGTAATTCTCCAATAAAGTAAACTCTATTTTTTTTTGTAAATCTTAAAAGCGAATACCTTTAAGATCGTCTAATTTTATACTATTTTTATATTGTTTTAGCAAATCTCTTTCTGGCCAAAATATCTGTATTACGGCGGTATTGGCGTTTCGGTAGAATGACCCAGTAATTACAGGATTTCCTGAGTTTTTCGTTTTCAATTTGAGAGAACTTGTGCATTCAAGGCATCTTCGTCTTACTGTAGCAATTTTATTTTGTACAGTAAATAAAAGTTCATATACTGAGCGTTTCTTATAGGTACTTACATAACTGTATTGATTAGATTTTGGTTAGGTACAGTCGCACACATAGCAACATACCATTTTTTAAGCTGTTTAGATTAATTTATGGCAAACATACCACGCGCCGAGCCACGGGCTAGTCTAACAGTTAAAAACAAATTCATCTATAGTTAAAAATTCAGCTCCATTGTCACATTCCTGTAGCTATCCTTACTTCACTGTCCTCCAAAAATTGAAAAGGGACTACAAAATCTATAATTCTGGACATATTGTCTGGCTAGCTTATAAGCAAATTATCCGTAGTGAAATCATACAAAACTACCCACATTTGAATCAAAATACCTTAAAAAAAGTTAAGGTTATAAATCGCTCCATTTCGTTCCACCGTTTGTAGAACCAGCCATATGTAAACTGAGGTTATTTTAGGTTAAGTTAGGTTTGTGCCACGTGGTTACACAAAGGGCATGGCGGGGGCGCGGCTTGGCACCCCCAGATGTTACTGATTTCAAACACTTCGTAAACTCTAAGCAACAGATTCCCTCAGGCACGGTTTTACTTCTTCAGTTTTTTCATAGCATGTTCGCGGTAGGCCCCAAAAGATCTTTTTTCGACGTGGTTTCGTATTGAGAATGAAAATAAACATCCAGTAGGTGAGGCCACTAGTGCAAATAAATGATTACTTCATTTAACAGCTTGTAAAGTTAGCATGAAAATTGGTCACTAATTTCCGTCGGGCTGTGTGCCTGTCTGATGCTATTTTTGTCAATAACCACCGTCTAGACTTTCAATAAATTTGGGTTGGGATTCACATTATACCTATCAAGATCGTATCCCTTCTTGCCTATTCTATGATGTGCCTGTGGAATTGATGGATATTACATTAAATCTCTATTTATAATTTCATTTTACACATATGTTTAAATTTACGTAGTAATAATTACCAAAATAAATACATATCAATCAGTGACCCAGATTCTAATTTTTTACTACGTTTAAAGACAGATGTTTATTATGAACGATGACAACTAAAGCGAAAGACTATCGACGTGCTCTAAGCAAAACTGGAACATGTGAGAATTACTAAGGCAATCAAGTTGGCTTCACTTTCGGTTCAGCATCGACAGTAAAATAATAGCAACGATGGAACATGAAAATGACTAAAACTATAGTCATTAAACATACAATAACATTTAGATATAGATAGACTCTATTGGCGAACATTAGGAAATGCTCTGGGCTGCTGACCAGATGCTTGTGCTCCATGTACGGTAGCACAAACTTAGCACATACTATAGACGGACAGCGAATACATGCTAACAGTTGCGCGTTAAACGAATAATCCTGGCTGTTAAAACCACACACGTGATATTGTGCCAAGCATCCATTATTTAATAGTTCGGTTGGAAAACAAAACAGATATTTTTTAACACCTGTACACGTATCTTATTCGATATTAAGGCTACCGAAGTCTTGAAAAAACCGAGCACTAGATTCCGGTTTTCTGTATGTTTATCAGATTGGTTTTCCTACATTGCAAATCACTTGTTTAGTTTTCATATATACGTAATAATAATAACTTATTCGCCAACAATACAATCATTGCAGTACATAATCCCATAACTCACTGAAGGTAGTAACTTTGTGTGATAGATGATATCACTAAGTGAACAACATGTTTCCCGTCTACGTTTTCTGTCAGTGCCCATCGTGACAAGTTTTCGATCTATGCGGCAGTCATAAGCGTCATAATGAGAACTCAGCGGCACATTTAACTCTTTCTTGAACGTTTTAGATGACACTTTGTTACATCACACTTTATTCAACATGTGTCATCTGTTAGCCGTTTTTGACTGAATGCACGTGCATAATAAGCGCAGCGTGATAAAACTACGTATGAAATACCAAAAATCCATCACTCGTCCATTAAAATACCGTTCAAATGAATTTTTTCAAAAAATCATTCATTGCGTTGAGTGTCGAGTGCTGTAGAGAAACATAATATTTCATCTTTCAATAACGGTAATGGTGGTGCCGTTTTGTTATCCAGAGGGCTATAATAATAGTGAAACATATAAATAATTCCATCACATATACGCACAGGAATCCAATGAATATTGATTTATTATTTTGAATTGCGTTATTCCATCGTAGGATGAATATGTATGAAATATTTTGTATCTGCTGAAAATTGCTCGCAATATCGAGCTTTTTGTGTTGCTGTCACAAAATGCATTTTATATTGCAAAACAGAGGGACTTGCTTGTTGCATTATTTTTCTGATGCTCGTTTGTTTACTGGCACTCAATAGGAAGTTATTCCAAACTATATTTTGTTGACGAACGTACCTTTAAATTGAAAATGCAGCAGTGCTTTGAGCGTGAGAACAATTATTCAACTATACGTAAAGCTGGTACTTCGATAAAGTGCTGTGAATAGCTTCATCTCTAATGCTACCTACTTTTCTTTACTTCTCACCACATTCTGAGAGAACGTTCAGCTTCAGTTTCAACATAAGAATACTGTAGTTTGAGTAACCCGTGTGACCATGGCGGCTACGTAGAGCAACATCAATAAAATTATTTAACGAGTTAAATAAAATCGTAAAGAAAGACCTAGTATATTACGTCATTTATAAGTTACCTGCCAATGTAGTTTCGACATTGAGTGAAGAGGTGGTGAAATTTCTAGAGGAGGGCCAACAAAATGGCGAAGTATTTCATGACTCCCTAGCAACAAAACAAGATGTATACAAAAATGTACCTTGTTTAAATAACTGCGATGACTTAAGAGCAGCTAGATATGAAATTAACATGAAAGACATTCTTATTCAGGAAGTAAAGCTATCAAATAATAGTTTGAATACAACAATTTCTCCCAGAATATTGAGGTTATGCGTGATCGGAACAATACATCACAAGCTCTATCTTGCCAAAATAATCTTATCGAAAGTTTGCCTCTTTCAACCGGGACAAGGGGGTAAAGCGCTGCATCAGAAAGATCACAGTGCTAGTACCACCGCCATACCACCACACAGTCCCCACAACAAAGGTTATTGTCGATCCCTGGCACTTGCAGTGTGCTGAAGACTGAAAGACCTGCAAACGAATCGACCACTCAATAGAAACCCATGTGATTCGTCGACAGCCAAAAACCCTCGCCCAGCTATAACGTCACGGCAACTCGCAAATGCGGTATACAAGGCAAAAATTCAACAGCCACGCAAATGCTGAAGGAACAATCCAGAATTTAGGCGAAGGCTGGAAGGACATGAAGCATAAACCAAGGAGACCAAACAATAACAAAGAATGAAGCCATGAAAATCTATCACTTTCTGGAAGGAATAATTGATATCATAAAATCAAAACATCCTGAACGATCTTTTGAAATTTCAATTTATGAAAATAGTGTCAAAGCTCAAAACTTTGGCCCCAAGATTGTTATTTGCAACGTCATTTTTTTCAGAGAAAAGCGGTGTTATCAAACAGGTAATGTTTGACCCTAAACTTCCTTTACGATTAGGAATTCCCAAAATTGACGAATTTCTAATAGAAATGTCTGTATTTAAAAACATTTTATTGTTTCAATGAGACTTATATAACTAATCTGCCGATGATAGGCTATCAAATTGATCGTTAGAAATTAGTAAACTATTACAGTCAAACTAACCATCAAACGGGTAGTGTGTCTATTTATGTACGTATACCATGCAGATCCATAGATTTAACTAAATATTACGTTGAACTCCTGGTAATATCCATATCATGCCTCGAGTAAATACTATTAGGTTTTCATTTATAACTTATTTGTATTAGAGCGATCAAATGATCAGTGTTTATGCAAACTAGAGAAGTGTAACACTGTCAGTAGAGCTATGATATCTAGCACATCACATTTCTGCTAGAATTATTTTTTATCTGTTCTATCCAGTCTACCTCAATGTAGGAATATAACTCTCGAAACGGCGACCCTATAATCATTATATCTATAGCATGCCTTGAACAAATATTAAGTTTTCATTTACAATGTATCCGTATAAGGGTGATCAAAGGTTCCGTGTTTATACAAACATTTCAGCATAGCATAAGATGGTTGGCTGGCGGCCTGAACAGCCATTGCCATTTTCCCGGCACCTTATTTGCAAAACTGATGCGAAGCTAAAAAGCCATTCGAAACTCGGGACAAAGTAAATAAAATGTTTCTACGCTTTTGTTGCCCGGGTGAATGCACATTAAAAGAATTTAAAATTCATATCACAAATGCACCAGGGTAAGGAGGACAGTGATGTAGCAAAATGAGACGCTAAGGGTAACTGTCGCTTGTTACTTGAATTCATTCGATATACTAAATTACAGCCTTTTCGGTCAACAAAGAAACCAACCTAAACATTTTCACGCATATCACGTATGTCTGAACATCATATGCAAGACATCTTTATAAATCTGCGTCAGTTGTTTCCACTTCACTGATTGTATGGATGCTTGGCCAATGCGGACCAACACACACATAAAAATACGTCGTTTTCTCAATTACTCACGTTTTGATTCAACAAAATGTTATACTCCGAATTTATCAAATTTAATACAGCAATGTTTTATTCAGTGAGAAGATTACGTTTGGTAACTAACTATATCCTGTTGTCGATCCAACGACAAGGAACTATTAAATTTCGATGCGTGCTTCAATTACAACCTTTCATTGAATCCAACAAATGTCGTATAATTGATTCTAAAACACTTTCATGTTCCCTGAAGAAACGCGTTTTTTTGTGAGGACCTAATATGGAGTTATTTGGATACCTCATGCATTTGGATGTACTGTGCTTTTGTAATAACCGTAATACATGATTGTCAAAATAAATCAAAGGTACTACAAGATTTTAAATGAAATAGGAAAAGCTATAGGGTGCTTATAGAAAAAGAAAATAGGGGGTGAGTTTTTTAAGGATTGAAGTACAAAACAAATGTATTGAAAGCTCGGTATATTAGATCCTTTATAGTACCTTCTAAAATACCACTCAATTCTGGTTTGAACTTTTTTTTTTGTTACGAGAATATCACGTGTCAAGGAAATTCAGGGACACCCTCTATAGTCCATTGTACCTATAACCAGCAACACTTACAACGAATCTCTGGTTTTAGCGAAGTTATGGAGAAGCGATGTGAAGTTAACATTTTGATCTTAGACTTAACGAACGATATTCCACCGAGCACTTCTTTTACTGTGACAAAATCTTCTTTGAACAAATAATACGTGGCGTCGATTTACATGCAGCAACATATAAAAACTTTTCACTGTATTAACAGCTGCGAGTACAACGAGGGGCGACCAATATTCAATTATTATTAATCATGCCCAATGGCAGAAAAATGCTTGCTTAACAAGAAAAAATCATCAAATAGATGAATTCTATTTTTGGCTTCATAGAAAAAAATAATGACACAGGTATCAATTCTTCACGTCAAGTTCTCTAGAAGTTGCACGTTATGGGAATACCAAGGGCAATAAATCAATCGAAGAGATATTGGCTTTCTGACATTTTCCTGTCATCTCTCAACCCAATTTGATGCTTCGAAGAAAAGTGCAAAACCATAAGATATATCTAAAATACATAAAGTTTGTGCGGATCTAATATTATGAATACCTGATTTTATTATTAGTCTTCGGCTTTTGCAACGGTTTTCAAAGGCTACAGCATTTCCGCTGCCGATGCCGTCGTGATAGTAATAAGGTTTTAGCCTTTTATTTTTCAATTCAAATTGAAGATTCAATTTATTCATGTTCGCAAATATAGATTATTACATACATCAAAATATGTAGGTAAAAGTTAAAATACACATCAAGTTTAAAAAGCAGTATCAATCTTAGATCATTTTGAAGTTGCCGAAAACCGTGGTACTTAATAACAAACATATGAAGGGACATTACATAATGTACATATAGCACAAACAAAGTACATACACATCTTAATACTATCAGAAAAGACAGAACTTGATGCACTATAATTTTGTTATTCAACTCGCACAATCGTGCATACTGTAATATCCCTTTGTTATTGAAGAGCTTTCTTTATTGTTCTTGAATTTATGCACACTTCTGTAACCCTTTAAGGCGCAAAAGACCTTTAACGTCGTTTGCCAGTTTACTACGATATTTAATTTGTTGATAAACGTCATTTTTACAACCTAAGGTATTCCAGTCTACATCTTTTCCCGCTGTAGTTTCTAAAGCGTCAAGTGATAATTCAAAACGGTCAAGTTAATTTTCCAACCCATGACTTGTGATTTCAAACTGTCATGTGTAATGTATACCTGTCAGTTTAAATTTACAATTGACGAGTTGCAAAATTAACTTGACCGTTTTGAATTATCATTTGATGCTTTAGAAACTAAGCTGAAGGAGGTGTAGTCATATATTCATGAAATGCGTTGAGATATACATTATTTCGATGATTATAATATGATATTATTGATATTATTTTCAGTCCAATAAATTTACGTCTTAAATCCTCTCTGAAACCTATTTCACACATTACACTCAAGGATTTCTTTTGTAATTTAAATGCCCTTTTAGCTTGTGTACCCATATACCAATATTGCATGATTTTTATTCATTTATTATTAATAGGCCAATAGTTTCCAAGTGGCATGTTATAAGAGCACTAACTGTATTAAGTATCAAAAAACACGCAGGCACAAATATTAATGGAAAGTCCTTTGTGAATACAGGAAATGAGTTCCCTCATCTCTTACATTTGCCTACAGCCGATATTACCTTCATTTGAAAAAAATAAACTGAAAATGATCAAACACACCTAAAACGAATAAGAACAAAGTTTGGAACAGCTTTGAGAATTCCGGGCTTTACTAGCTCCCGGCGAGCGGTGCAGAGTTAAAAAAATTGAATGCTTGTATAAGTCTTGGATGTTATCTGCAATATCTGCATTCTGATGCCCGACCCTGCTATGCTTCATGCTGCAGCGCCATTGTTCGCTTGATTTATACTGCGTAGTGCAGAGTATCGGCACAGCATAGTAAACAACCAGAACAATATCTCAAGTTGGCGGAAATTACACACGCATCCCCACTTTTGGATGATTTTTTGGAGGGATGGAAACGATACTTCGATACTTGTGCTTCTGCACTAATATCGAGTATTTTTATCTAAGATACTTTTCGAGCAATTCCAAGCTGGTATCGACACTTTTGTAGGGGTATTGGTATCGAAAATAATTATATAATTATTGAGCGGTATAATCAATTGCACAAAATTCTCTGTACGAACCAAACGCGCCTATTTGGCTAAAAAATATCGAGTTGGTACCGCTATCGATATTTTCATTTTCGCATCTCTACCCAAACTTCACAGCCGTAAAATCATCCCAAGGTCAAATTCTGTGGGAACCATTTTTATATAGGAAATCCTCAGAGATATTGTGCTGGTTGTTCACTATGCTATGGTGTCGGTTGTTGAAATATGGTTAGTTATACGTTAATTATTGTACGCTCGTAGTTCAGATCGAGGGCAACAATGCTATAGGCAGCACGTCTGTGGACATGCTAACATGTCCTAACTCGCTTTGACGTACCTTGATCTCTGAAACAAACTGAAGATAGGATAAGACATCTTCATTACCTACCTTGCTCAAGAATCAGCAGCTACTTAACCTCGTAGTTTCAGAAGTACAAGGAGGTGCGGCTCTTTCAGGTAGGTTGCATTTTCTATAGCACAAATTGAACTAAATAAGCTAAGTCAACATGACTGCATCATTTAAGCCTTCACAAGCTAAATGCTTTTACCTTCTTTTTTTCTACGCCTCTGCGTGAGCAGTGCAACGGCAGCCATTATTTCATTTTTACACGGAAGAGTAAGCGCTAAAGTACTCAAATAAAGAAACCTCGATTTTCTTCGCCTGTTTAAGCTGAGTCAAAGAATGAAATAATGGGACACTTCGTGCATATGTTGGACTCGCTTACACACTTTTGCGATTATATACCCGTGGAAATTTACTGGATTATCCTTTAATCTATTTTTCTTCAGATGTATAACAAGCTCTCATAATTCGCGGAATTCGTGTATTATTAAATGAGTAACGAATAACCTCAGATGGATATACATATGTCATCCTTGTGTAATAAGTTCTACATTCTGCGTTTCATATTTGAAAGTCATAAGCTGCGATCTAATGCAGCTGAATACGTGTCCGACAGTGACATAATCTAAGTACTTAGTTTAAGGTTGGTTCGTAGTGTAATAGAATTTAAGAAGATAGGCGCATATTAAGAAAGTTTAAACATGGAAAAGAAGGCAAACGATGCAATGAAGCCTGTTTCTTTAGCCCCTTAAAGATGACATTCGTTATCTGACATTACTCTGGCGATGACTTCATTAAATGAAATTTAGACAGCAACAATATGGGTCCCACTTAACATGAACTTAAAAATAATAATTATTAATATTTTGAACAGCTCAATAATAATAAATGAGTTTACTCTACAACGGTACACGGCACCAAGTTCACGCTTTGCTTGCTCTTCCACTTATCCCTTGGTTAGTTTTTATCACCACAAGAATTACTATTGCACTTCTTATTATACAGAAAACGTGTAGACAGCTGAGTATCCAGAAAATTTTTAACGTAACTTAAAGAAGACATAGTACATATATATATATATATATGTACTATATATATATGTATATATATATATATATATATATATATATATATATACATCCTACGATCGATAGGTCATCCTTCAACACAAAATTTACATGCACTAGGTCATCCGGTGCGATAGGTCATCCGTATACGGAGGACCTATCGCATGCCATGTAAAATCGTTTATTATAACGTACTGTACCTAAATACAAAATTTGGCGAGGGTGACCGATGAACGTTTTTTGGTTGGCTCGTATAGTCTAGTTCACGGCAGGTACCGCTTATTTCAGCGGCGCCACTTTCGTCCGCTTCTATACTCGTTAACCGTGTCACGGTGGATCAGTCACCCCGTGTATAGTCTGTTCTCAAATTACAGTGGATGAGTCCCTCGTGACATCGGCAACGTCGGGACTGCTAATAATCATTATAACATGATATTTTATGGCAATCCGTCAGCTGGGCATATAGACTTTACGCTTGTCGGACCGTTGTGCATGCGTTGGTGAAGCGCTGCGCTCTCATGGAGTTCTTCGCTTTAAAATATTTCGCATACTCCAGCTGATTAAGAAAAGTTAGCAGAGCAACCAGACATAATAATTTAAGTGCCCCGCTTGTTATTTTTAAATAACACACATAGAACAATCTCTCGTTTCATGAAATACTCACGCTTTGATTCAATAAGACCTTACATTCAGTATTCCTCAACTACAGTAATTTATCCAATGGCTATATTATATTTATAGTATATAATAGGATACTTGGTAACTAATTATAACCTATTGTCGAACCAACGACATAATTATAATTGATCCTGAAATACTTCAATTCCAAATTAAACTTGTTTATACTTAACAGATAAACGAGATAAAATAAAAGGAAACTGACTTTCAGTTCAAACACTTTTATTAATAGTGCTTGCTACTTTTTCATAAATGTGAATTGATACAGTGACGAGATTTTTTAGCTGAATTGGTATTGTTTATCTTATATGCTAGCAAATAATTAGGTAATCAAATGTAAATAGGTTCATTACCATGTTAGTAACTTCTATATATTTAAAGAAATCGGTTCTTTCTAAATGTGTAAAACATCATTTATTTACACATAATTTACGATTCTATGACTTCAAACTATACAAACTGTCTTACTGTAAATTCCTTATTTGGGTTGAACTGAAATTAAAAAATGCCAATATGGTAAAGACCTTATTGCAGTGGTTCTGACATTTGAAAATATGTTTTCAATTATACAATCATAGCGTAAAATATAAGTAGCATCAATTCTATGTAGCAAAACAATTCTTTACCACTGGATTTCTTTTTAATTTTCTCCAATTTTTCTACATCTTTGAATGCGTTTTAGTGATTGTAGTTGGTGCATTTGGAGGGGAAATGGATAATGGAAACAAAGCAAATACCTCAAAATTATGATTTATAATACATTTTTATAAAAATAAAATGTAAATTGTCAATTCTCAGGTACGCACTTCCAGTGGGTAAGCTGCTGCAGCATGCAATATGGGCAATAACTTTCAGGATCTTGCTCTAGTCAACGATAATATTTAAAACAAAGTCATTGTACATTGTAAGATCAACAACAAGGGTAAATGCATAACTTTCTTCTAGCTTACTTGTAAAAAAAGTTCATAAGGCTTATCTCCATTTTAAAGGAACATTTTATTTTCTTCTGTTTAGAACATTTAAATAAAAGCATCATTTGGACGACAGTTTGTAATTCAGAATTTGCGCTATCCTGATTTTCACTCATTTTCGCAGATTTCCTTTTATGAGACATCACGAAAACCTTAAACTAAGTAAACTAAAAATATACAAAAATATAGACTACTCTAGCCATAACCTTGAAACTGTGTTGGTAATAAGAGTTCACTAACAACACGGTTTTATGCCCATTACTTTCCCAAAGTCAGTCCAGAACCCAAATCCTCCTTTACAACTTATTTTTGGAAAATCCTTACCGCGAATCATTTACCACTCACGCCGCATCACAGACACACACACATTGGGTGTCCGGTCCACCCTCCGTGGCTGCTCGCTGCACCAGCGGTTCGTTAGCTACCCCTAACCTCATGTCGATGTCGTCGCCGTCGTCGGTACAACATGGCGATGACCACTGAGGAGGTTATATAAAGGAACTCGTACAATTCGATCCAGAATCTCCCGTGACTGCTGCCATATCCTTGCTCACACCACAAGCCTCTAGTTGGGCGCCAAATGCAAAAACTCTCTTGTCTCAGGTCGTCAGGTTCATGCAGTGATAAAACAACTTGCCAACTTTGAACAGTTTTCCCAAACTCTTACAACAAAATTCATCGTTTTGACTAAAAATGACATCAGTGGATCTATTGTCAGCCATGACATCCCTCTCATTAGATTGTCATTCCCCTTACCATCTACTGGGCGTTCTCATATTAATTGGATACCCATATTATAGAAATGCATTAAATAACTATTCCACTATTGGATTTAGAACGACGTCACACATCACACAGTTTATCGTGTATTGTCATCCAAACAAAACATGTATACAAAATTTCAGCTCAATCGGCTGATGACTTCTGCTTCAAAATCGAGTTTAAAGATTCCACCCGAACATACATACATACATACATTGCAAGTTAAATCGAAGGTTAAAAAAAATGATAATCACACAATGAAGAGCTATTTAAAGGCTAACTAAATACCCTATAAAGAATTTAAATGTTCCAATGCATGTTCTCCTAACTTGAGAAAAATGTAGAGGAGCAATCATACATACAATATTGAAAACTGAAAAAATGATCACGTCATAATGCAGAGCTAATTATATGTCCTATCAACAAGGTAAATGCTCAGCTTGGTTAAAAAAATCACATGTTCTGTTAACTTAAGGAGAAGTTATCAGAGCAGCCCTATACAGGGTGATCTGTGACGAATGGAAAATACTTTAGAAGAAGACTGTACAGCTTATTTTTAACAAAAAAAAGTCTTATGAAGTAGGGTCCGATTTTCAGCTATTCAAGAGATAAATTGAATGTTATAGATTTTCATAAAAATGCAGACCTTCAAACCAAAACCCTAATAAAACAAAATTTTATTGTCGGATTTTGGAATTTGTCACCGGATTTTTATTTTTTGTTATGGGCACCTACTTGAATAACGAATTACATCATGATTTGTCATAAAAGGTGATCGGTTAACCAAAACTTCGGTACATGATCTCAAAATTGTATAATTTTAGACGAAAACTTCAAATTGAAATTTAAAATAGATTCGTCTTAAAAAGTCGCTAGGTAATCTCTTAAAAGGTAATTAAGCAAAACAATCCTATATACAAGCAAATAAGAGGTCGTAAATGGTCCAGAACGAAGTAGGTCTAAAATTAAGCGTGATATCTTTAGTGAACACACTATGGATCAGTCATGAACCTACATATGCTAAAGCTGAAACTGCAGGTTTTGTGGTGTAGATCGACAATAATGAACGTACGCCTGCGCAAATTAGGATCCAGTGAGTTGTGACAGCTGCGCCTCTATTTTTAGAACGGGCAACGTCGTCAGTGTTCACGCTTACACGGAAAACACACAGCATCCACCTACGCTGTTGAAAATCGCCCCAATATGGTATTTCGCAGTGGAAGGTGAGGTTCACTGTTTCACTGTAATAGCAGATTACTCAGGTACCCACCACAAAAATTAAAAATCTGCTGACAAGTTTTTGCCAAACGCTCTGTTGAAATTTTGCGTTCGCGGAGATCCAATATGCATTTAGAATTTGAACTCAATCTTATTGCCTATATTTACCACATTTGCAACAAGTTTGTGGCACTAATGGATAACTAGAAAGATGGGCATGTGTTCACCGAAAAGTGCACGGTTTGTGATTTTTTAAGATAAATTCATTTTTCTGTAATGTTTTTGAAGTCACTTTTCAAAACATGCTGATTTTGACTTCTGTTTTCTTTATCTTTTAGTCGATAATGACGTGATAGCATATTTTCTAAGGACTAGTACCAAGATCTGCAAAATCGGACAATGAAATGTTATTTTATTAGGGTTTTGGTTTGGAGATATGCATGAAAATCTTTAAAAATCAATTCATCTCTGAAACAGTTGAATATTGCACACTGATTTATATTACTGTTTTTGTTGGAAATGATCTGTACCATTTTCTCCTAAAGTAAATTCCATTCGTCATTCAGAATTTAAATGTCTCAGCTTTTTGAAAATATGGCGTGATTGACTAATTTAAAAGAGCAAACATAGATACAAAACAAGAAAGTAATTATGATATAGTAAGGGAATAATTAAAGGTGTCTAATTGAAAACCCTTTGAAGAATTCAAATGTTCGTTTAAAATAAAATCCTATGTTTTGCTAGCTTAAGGAAACGTTGACAGAAACATTGCTAACTTCAGATACCTTCGTCATCACATTACCGCCATTATCACTTTCAATAATTTGGAAGTAGGCTCAAATTTCAATTAAAAACTGCATCACCGATTTTATCATCAAAACTCGGGCAGGTACATTTATCTGTTAAGTCATGAATTGCGTTGTGCGCTAGTTAAAAAATCGGACATAACACACTACCGAAGCAAAGGGAATCTTATGTTTCATACAAAAAGACGTGGCAACGTTTTGGGACACTGATCCACTGCAGTTTAGTTTTTTCTATACGCCAGGATGACCTATATCGTTCCTTTCGCTAACGCCACTATACACCTGGAGGATCCATAGATGGCAACCTAGTCGGAGGACTCAACCACCGCAGCTTGTGTTTTATACAAAAAATAATTTCTATAGATTTCTTTACTGTTCTGGACTCAGAGGCACTTATTAGCGTCATATACGCTGAGTATATACGCCTATAACCATTATTTCTAGTGGATGACTTATTGCTGCTCTTTGTATTGATGACCTACGACGCTAAGATGTAAATATATATAACTTATAATTCGGTAACCGTAAAGTCCCTTTTTAAAAAATATTTTATTTCCAAAAACAGGTGATGACAGTTTCAAGTGTGGACAAAGACTGAATAAAAATGTAAAATACAATGGTAGCTTGAACTAATGTGAACTCTGCAAAAATATAATATTACAATTCTGGAAAGTGCAAGGCGCCGCTTGAAGGTGCTGACTCGGTGTCTTCTATCTTCATAGCCGCATCATAACTCCTCCACCCCTAGAATGAAGCTTCCCCTGGAAGGTTCGGTTTTCTGGAAGATAGCTCGAGTTCTTCTTCAGGATTCGTAACAGGTGTCTTCCTTGGAACGGGAGTAGGATTCTTCCCTGCATTCTTCTTGAATTTCCAATAAATAGCGAATATGCCCAAAATTGTGCCAAAAATGTACAAAATGATAGTCCAGGCACTGGGTGTAGTGAAATCTGCTTCGTCATTTACGATTGGGCTGAATGATTGAATAGGAATATCTTTCATTTTCAAATTCTTCAATTCAATTTCAAATTTTGGTTTCTGGTTCTCAGAAATCAAAGAAAAATTTGGCGTTTCCATGACTAAAGGCTGGCCAAAGCTTTTGCTCAAAAATGTGAGCGGTTCACCTCTGAATAAAATTTTGCAATCATCTTGTGCGAGCAAAAATATTCCTGATAAGATTCTTGTTTCTATGTGGTTTTGACATTGGAATTCTAGCTTCTCTTGAATTGGAAAGACAGCTAGATATTGATTAATTTCTGATATGATATCAATATGGTTTTCCTTAACTGTGACTTTTGTGAAGTGGCAGTTTCTTGCGTTTTCATTTTTCAGTCAAGTATTTGACTCGCAGGACATATTTATGTTGGCTTGGGCTTGACGTGGACAATGGTACATGTTGCCTCTCGTACACATGCCAGTTAGAGGTTTTATTGACTCATTGTCAATTGATTTTAATAAATATTTAGAATTTGGAAAAACCGAAACAAATTCTGACCCATGTTTTGAAGGAACAGGGTGAAGATAATAAAAATCAAATATAGTACCTAATTCAATTGGAATCGATAAAAAGTAAATTATTTGATGGAAATCAATCTTGCAATGTACCTTAATGATTGATTCAAATTCTAAAATATTCTCGAATTTCACCTCATATGGAAGCATGTTTTTGTAATAGGAAGATAATTTGGATAATTCATTATATAGATCAGCTGGTCTAATGATACTTGGATGCATAACTCCCATCTTGCAAAATGTCACAGAATTCTCGATATCTTGTAAAGTGTTGCAAATAAAATTATAAAGTAGTAAAAGTGAATGACATGTATCTGTAGCAAAAAGAATATTTTGAGATGTAGCGCCTGCCTGCGTTATTTCGTTCAGCTGCAATATTTTTGACTTTAACAAAATTTCGTTATGTTGAATATTTTGGATAGTGAGGTTAAAATTCTCAATTAGCTTATGACTGACTGAATATTGCATTTTCATCTGGTTTTCAATGCTTTTCTCGTTATTTTGCATATGACTGATAATCTTGTGAATTTGTTCTCCATCACTTGCATCTAAATTACCTGTGAGAAATTTTACTACGCTACCAATACCGTTGAATAACCCTCTACGTGATCTATCATTGGCAGCACTATGAATACGAATATTTTCGATTTTTTCCGAAATAGATTTCTGTGTAAAATTGATTATTCTATCATAATACTTCAGTTCCCTAATGTATATAATATTATTATAATATTTCAACTTAAGATTATTGTATTGATTATTCAAATTATTATACGTATCATATAATTCTCTTAACCTATAATAGTGTACTAAAGTATGTTCCGAAATTTGAAGTTTGGCTGGACCTAAATTAATCGGAAGTATTCCCAAATTTTGGCTGATATCCTTTATTTGGATGGCTTGTGTGCTGGTGAAGAACCTGTAAAGGATTTCTTAGTCTTAGAAATCTTACGTGGCCTTTTAATATTTGACAGATGAATTTTTTCTGTGGTATTTCCATGAGTAGGCTTAATTTTGGCAGTTTTGAGTTCACTATCAATCTTAGAAATACTTTCTGGCTTATACTTATTCCGTGTTTTGCTCTGTTTTTGTTTATTCTTAACGTAAACTTTTTCTGAAATAGTTGGCAAAGGTTCTCGGTCTTCGTTCAACTTACTTATTAATTTTTCCTTATTTTTCTGTAAATCGGAATTTAGTTTTTCATATAATATTCTCATTCTTTCCTTGTGATTTTGAACATAGTTATTAACTAATTGATTTTCTATCTCGATATTAAAAGGTGATTCTGTGCCTAAATGTCCTGTAATAATCTCATAAGGTTTCAAATTTGTAACAGAGTGAATCGTGTTATTATACGCTAAAATTGCATAGTCCACTTTAATTTCAATAGGCTCCTTTTTGAAAATATCTTGATTATTCAACAATCTAATGTGCTCTATTAATGTAGAGTGAAATCTTTCAATAATTCCATTAGATTCGGGGTGCTGAGAACTAATGAAATGAATATTGATTTTGTGTGTAGCCAAAAGTTCTTTGATAACTGAATTTTTAAATTCTAAACCATTGTCTGATATTATTTGGTCAGGTATACAATGGTGTGCAAAATATTTGATCAATTTATTTGCTATTTCTATAGCCTGCGCTGAATTCAATCTATATGCTTGAGCATATCTCGAGAATGAATCGATAATTGTCAAAAATTTACAATTTTCCAATGTGATGCTGTCTATGTGTAAAATTTGAAATGGTCTTGTGCCTGTAGGAGTTACGTTGTATTGCAATTTAAGAGGATGTCTCTCATACTTTGTGATGAGACATGTTTCGCATTGATTAATGAAATCCCTGATAGTATTATATAGTTTGGGAAAATAATAGTTCGCTTTGATTCGCTTTTCAGTTTCGTCAATACCTCTGTGATTGGTTTTTCCTTCGTGATGATTTCTAATAATAGATTCGACTTCATCATTGTCTGTTATATCAATCAGCTTTTTCGTACATTTGACCATATTGATTTCCGAATTTTTGAAATATCTTTGTAGAACTGTACAGAACTGTTCATAAATAGGGTCTTCAAAATAAATATGATATTTTACCTTAGGAGCAATATATTCCTTAACAAACTTAACTATTTCTTGCTCGTAATTTTCTTTCGAAAGCTGAATATGTATTCTCTGCTTGTCTTTGAATAATTTTATAATAGATGGCTTAGCAGGTGAGAAATTTACCTGTGATATGATTATTTGATTTTTACCATAATTGACTGGAGTATCAATTATCGGAATACCTATAATTGGATTCTCATGACTAGAGTGAATGGTATGATTAGATGAATCATCAATATTCACATCATTTTGACGATCACTAGCTTCAACAATCATTGACTGATTATCTAAATTTTGATTACGTGTTTGCATGCCGGAGGTAGATGCAAATTGGTCATTGAACTGGTCCATAAAATCAAAAATTGCTGGTTTGTCTGATATATTTTTAGTTTCGTTAGCATTCAATTCAATTCTAGATAGAGCATCCGCGTTTTTATTCAATTTTCCTTTCTTATAGACAATATTGTACTCGTACTGCTCTAAAGATAATCTCCACCTAATCAACTTCGAATTTGGTTCTTTATGATTGAAAAGCCATTGAAGCGGTTTATGATCAGTTACGATCGTAAAAGATCGACCATAGAGATAAGGGCGAAAAACTTTGCAACCGTACACAATTGCAAGGACCTCTTTTTCCGTGGTACTGTAATTTACTTCAGATGAGGTCAAGGTTCTACTCGCGTATGCAATTGGCAAATCTGATCCAATTTTTCCCTGTGAAAGAACAGCCCCAATAGCAAAATTGCTAGCATCAGTGGTCAAAATAAATGGTTCACTAAAATTTGGGTATTGTAAGATAGGCTCGTTCATTAGTAAATTTCTACACATATCAAAACATTGTATGTACTCTGGATCATTATAATTAATCGTAGCATCTTTTTTCAAACACTGGGTCAAAGGTTTTGTCAATTTAGCGAAATCTTTAATAAATTTTCTGTAATATCCCAATAGTCCTAAAAATCCCTTGATTTGTTTGGCAGTTTTTGGTAACGGATATCTTTGAATAGCCATAATTTTGTCGGGATTCGGCTTAACACCGTCCTTGGTTACTATATGTCCCAAATATGCCACTTCTTTTCTCAAAAATTCTGACTTGTCTAACTGGATTTTGAAATTTGACTCCCTTAAACGTTCAAAAACTTCCCTTAATCTTTGCTCATGTTCCTGTAAACTGACACTGTAAATAATGACGTCGTCAAGATATACTAGGCATTTCTCGTTTTGGATCCCCCTTAAGATATTGTCCATAACCCTTTGAAAAGTAGCGGGCGCATTTTTTAACCCAAATGGCATTCTCAAAAATTCCCAATGACCGTTTTCCGTATTAAAAGCTGTTTTCTCGATGTCTTCTTCAGCCATTTCAACTTGATGAAACCCGGAAGCTAAATCGAGAGTTGTGAAATATTGACACTTCCCTAATTTATCTAACAAATCAGTAATATTAGGAAGAGGGTATCGATCTCCGATTGTTTTTTCGTTAAGTTTTCTATAGTCAATTACAACACGCCATTTTCTTTGCCCAGAGGCATCCAATTTTTTTGCAATGACCCAAATTGGGCTGCTATACGCACTTGTACTTGGACGAATTATGTTTTGATCTAGCATTTTTTGAATTTGGTTTTGAACTTCCTGTCTATGCACTTCAGGGTAACGATAAGATTTTGTATACACCGGTATCTCATCTTTTGTCCTAATCTTATGTTTTATTTTACTAGTAAAGGTTAACTTATCTCCTTCTTGATAAAAAATATCTGAGTATTCTGCAATTAACTTCAAAATGACATTTCTCTCTTCAGCGTTCATATGATCCGTTCGGATTTTTGAAAAATCAAATTTCACAAGATCTGTATTGTAATTATGAAGATTACTATCATTGATTGTAGTAGCCAACTCGTAATCCGCGAATGGACCTACTTTCAATGGTTCTAGGTTACTAATTTTGATTTTTGAATCATTAGGATTCAAAATGGTGCAAATGGCCTTTCCATTTTTTACCGTAGCAATACACTCAGGTATTTCTAAATTATTGATTTTAGTATAAGGAATAATTACATCACCATTGGCAATATCTGTTTGAACTTCAATAACTTGCTCAGTTCTAGGTTCCACAATAATGAAATTTGAGGTAGGTAATGTTTTGTGAAAACATATTTTGACCTTACAGTCTGGAAGAACCATCACTTCTTCCTTCAAATCAATAAAAGCTTGAAGTAGCTTTAAATTATCTACTCCTATCAAACAATCAAAATATTTGTGGAAATTAAATAGATAGAACTTCAATAAATCATTTCGTTTAGTATTAAACATATCAACAGAAGGTATTGTGGTACTGAAATTTTCCGTTGAACTTCCATGAACCGTGGAAATTTGAAACGGGTCCTTCTTAATCGCATTCTTGAAATACTTATCCGCAATTTCGGGACGTATAAAAGATTTGGTACTACCTGTATCTATTAATACTTTCAAATTAATTCTAGGAAATACGATATATGGCAGTTCACTATCAGAATTGGTATTCATAAGCTCATACTGAGGCACTACTTTTCCGAGGCTTCTTGACGAAAAAATTGATCAGAATTACTTGAATGTTGATTGGAATAATTGCTATCATCAGGATGTTCAATTTGAGGTTCCTGATCTATATTGTATAATTCTTCGACTACAAAATTAGGACTTGAATTATTCTGATTCTTGAAATAATTATTATTCGAATTTCCGTTAAAAGATTGATTCTGTCGAGGCCTAAACGTATTTTGTGTTGAGACCGACATAGGTGTAGGTTGAGGAAGGTTCCGACGTGGGTTTGGCTTGAATACATTGGGTTGTCGAAATTGTCTTGGATTATTTTGGTTATAAGAATTTTGATTATGAGGAAAATTGGCTATAGGCAAAGGTGGCCTAACCTGATTTTGTTGAAAATTTTGAAAATTTTGTGGATTCCTCTTAAAATGGCTATTAGTGAAATGATTATGCTTAGTATGCTGTTTCTGAGGAAATTTGTGCTTAAATTGATTGTGCTGTACACCCTCTAATTGGAAGTCGTTTGTGAGCATATGTAAAGCCTTATTTAAATCGCTTGGATTCTTTGTACGCATCAAAGATCCGATAGGTTCCCTTAAACCTCTCAATAATACCCTTAAAGCCAAGTTTCTACAATAATTACTTATAATAATAGCTTCCTGTTCTGGCAAATGCGATACACAATATGAAATTTGTAAATTCAATATTTTCTGAATCCTATTGTAAAATTCAAATGGGTTTTCGTTCTGATTTTGCCTAAGTTCGGCCATTTCTATATTAAGAGTAAAAAGATCACGCTTATCCGCATATGCATTGAGAAGAGCATCTTTCAGATCTTGCCATGTCCTTATATGACATGAAGAAATACTAAGAGCAGCTTCTCCTTTGATTTTCGCAAGCAAACTCGACATTAAATATTCATTTTGAAAATCATCTGTATTATGCACATTATAAAATTTTGTAACCAATTTTTCTGATATTTCTAAGAATCTGGGGAGTAGTTCTGGTCCACCATGAAAATCGGGAATCATGTTCAAGTACTCAATTTTCAGTACAGGTACATTGTTTGAATTACCAGAAGTAGCCATTGTGAAATCTGATTGATTTTTGATAATACTTTCTAAATTTAAAATGGGTGGTCTTAAAATTGGTGCCGAAAATTGAATATTTATTCTAGGAGTTTGTGAGTCAGAATCCGCACTGTCACTATCGCTGCTTTCTGAATGAATATTTTCTAGCCCTCTAACAGACATAAGGTACTTACAGCACTGTTACCACTAGAAGGTCCATCCCCTGTAAGCCGCAGGTTTAGAGTTCGTCCAGGTCCAATGTTCCCTTGGTCCTTGGTCTTCTCGCTTAGCTACTCAATCCTCCAAGCTGGAATTCCTTCTGTAGTACGCTCGAGACCGCCGAATTACCGATCGCGAGACTTTGGTTCTTTTCGGACGTTATTAATCGAACCGAAAGGGTGTCCTATAAGCCGTAGGCTACCCTTAACATCCGTCACTGGCTGCGCCACTTATAATTCGGTAACCGTAAAGTCCCTTTTTAAAAAATATTTTATTTCCAAAAACAGGTGATGACAGTTTCAAGTGTGGACAAAGACTGAATAAAAATGTAAAATACAATGGTAGCTTGAACTAATGTGAACTCTGCAAAAATATAATATTACAATTCTGGAAAGTGCAAGGCGCCGCTTGAAGGTGCTGACTCGGTGTCTTCTATCTTCATAGCCGCATCATAACTTATATATATATTTATATTATATACAATTGATGTAAATTGACTTGACATATATGCTAATTTATGTATCAACATGGCCAATAAATACTACTACTACTACTGACACGATTTCTAAAATCCATAAACGTTTTCCGTCTTCGCCACGGTAATAATACCACAGTATTTCATTTCATTAAAATCAATCCAATAGTTTCCACGTTACACAGTACAGAACGACCAGAAGCAATACTCCCATGTATACATCAGAAAATTCTAACTGTATTGGTTTCTGTGATGTTAGGCAAGGTAATGTTCGGATGGACGTAAAAAAGAGTATTATAACGTTAGGTACCTTTTTCACAGGTTAGGAACAGCCTATTATGAATACAACAAATTTTTCAGTTTTACTACAAACAAACAACAAACAAAGTTTGGGGAATATTTGAATTCTTTTGTTTTTTACTAATTACTCCGCCGCCCATACACCTATTTTCAAAATTATAGGAACATTACCTACTACGACCCCACAGCATATCGCTGCCCAAATTTCATCCCAATCCATGTAGGGGTTACTGAGATTAGGTGGCTAGAAAAAGTGGACAGACAAGACTGACGGAAATGAGTCACGTGGATTTTCGTTATGTAACATCATAGAATGCCAAACAGCGTATTATCTCAAAATCGAAAAATTTCGCGACCACAGTACTCCCCTCACCTGTCGGTGTGGGAAGTAAAAAAAATGCCGTAGCACTCAAATGCACAACATCTTGCTTTAGTTCTTGATTTTTTTATTATTTCTTGTTTAATGAATTCTGGCTTTTTCATATTTTTGCAGATTTTCCAGTTTTTCTATTTTCCTCATTTTTTTCGTTGTCTCTTGAGTTGTCCAAATTTTACCCAATGTTTTCTTATTTAACAAAAATTTTCCAGATTTTTTCTCAATTTTCTTCACTTGAAGAATGTCGAAAAAATCATCTGAATATTCCAATAAACGGCAGAGTTATTCAATTTTATATTTGCGTAAAGCGACCGCGGCGGTGAATTGTCGTATGACGTCACATTCACATGAATCGTTCGCTGCAGCCACAATCGGGAGCCGGGACTCCGCTATGCATACGCTGCGCTGCACTTTAGTGGAACGGCGGAGAGCCGTTGTAACGGGCAGATGCCAGTATATTTTTGAAGTATGGAGGAAGGTTACGTTCGTGGTGATTCTAGTAATCTTCCTAAAGTGGATCTCGACATAATTATGAACTACATAACGAAAATCCACACAACTAATTTCCGTCGGTCTATTCGTCTGTCGGTCTGTCTGTACGCGTGTTTCTAGCCACGTAATCTCAGTAACCGCTGCATCGATTGTTATGAAATTTGGGCAGCGATATGCTATGGGGGTAGTAGTAGGTAATGTGCCTATAAGTTTGAAAATCGGTGCATGGGCGGTGGAGTAATTAGCAAAAAACCAAACATTTTAAATATTCCTCAAACTTTGTTTTTAGGCGTTTTAGAGGTTCCTGATCATTTTCTACTTTTTTGGGTATAAAGGTGATATTGGGGTGGTTGGGGATGGGGGGGTTGTAAAACTGCAAAATTATTGTATTCATAACAGGCCGTCCACTAACCTGGGAAAGAAAGGCCTAGAGTCATAATACACTTTTTTAGGTGCATCCAAACATTGCCTTGGCTATTACGGAAACCAAGGGAGGCCATCTAGTACTCGAAGGTAACGGCAAACCAAGGTAATCTCTACTTAACAGCAGTAGACTTCTTGGTGGGACGCCAAGGTGCATCCGCTTGGCCACTAGAGAGCGCGGGTTCTATACGCCGCTGCGTATGAAAGCCGATATACGAGGGCTGCTCTATGAGTTGGCGCACCGGCAGAATTCTTTCTGTCTGCTCGCATATGTTTTACATGTTTATTAAACATGGAAAAATGGATGCTCTCTATTTCCGTCAATCGACCTATGGCGCACTGATGATCGCTAATAAGCGTGAAACAGCTGTCTGCGTACTGGTGGATTGACGGAGGTATAGAGCAGCCCTCGTATATCGGCTTTCATACGCAGCGGCGTATAGAACCCGCGCTCTCTAGTGGCCAAGTTGATGCACCTTGGCGTCCCAACAAGAAGTCTACTGCTGTTAAGTAGAGATTTCCTTGGTTTGCCGTTACCTTCGGGTACTAGATGGCGCACCGGTAGAATTCTTTCTGTCTGCTCGCATATGTTTCACATGTTTATTTAACATGGAAAAATTGATACTCTCTATTTCCGTCAATCGACCTATGGCGCACTGATGATCGCTAATAAGCGTGAAACAGCTGTCTGCGTACTGGTGGATTGACGGAGGTATAGAGCAGCCCTCGTAGCTCAAACTTCGTTTTTAGGCGTTTTAGGGATTTCGTGATCATTTTCTACTTTTTTGGGTGGGGGAGAAATTGGGGTAGTTGGGGGGTGGGGGGTCATAAAACTCAATTTTTTGGATTCATAATAGGCTATCCATTGAAATATTTGTTTGGTGTTTTTATGGTGGTGCTGGTACACCTGAGTACAATGCAATATTTATAGTTTCTCGGTCTGCTGGACATATTCTAATAATACGAGTACCAATAAACTGCAGTGTATCGTTTTGTCACCGTCGGCGTCGCCTACCCTACTGCACCACGCTGAAAACCATAGTGAAAACAAGGAATAACAATATGAACGAGGAGGCCGGCGGCGGCGCGGTGGCTTGCGGGAGCAGCATCCTCGACACGGCATACACAGGCTTGCGTTATGTCGTGTGACGTCACAGCGGCTTCGCGCGGAGGATACGGCAATTCAAACTTTGGAAGACTATAACTTTTCTATTAATGGAGATAATTACAAAATTTTTTCGCCGTTGTTCTTCAACTCTTTAGGACTATCTGATTAAATAAATTTTGAAAAAATGGAAACTTTCTCATTCCGGACGCTGGGCTTATCGGGTGGGACGGTGGGGTAGTGGACACTGTGAGAAAGTGGAGAAAGATACCATCAGGCGCCAGTCTAGTGCCTGTTTTTTGCGTGTTCACTAAGGCCCAGTTTCACAATCGTTAGTTAACTAGTGGTCAAAAGAAAACTAGTGGTTAACGAGAATATTCCATTTCATATTCGACAGTTTACGTCAAAAGCTCTGGTCAACCAGTAGTTATGTTAATCCAAGGACAAGGTATGGGTTATCTTTACGTTTGTTGTAGTCAACCGATTACAGCTTTGGGGGTTACAAAAGCTTGGATTTTGACACTGACGTCTAAGACGTCGATGGATTTTGATTATACTCTGTAATGACTTAAATGAAAAATATGAAAAGAAAGGTTAGGTTTCTTTGTCAAAGGGTTAGGTTGTATTCACGGAACACCATTATGGCAGTGCTCTGAGACCAATACGTGGTGCCAACATAAAGATAAATAAGCTTTACCATTGGTTTTCTTTGTGAAACAGAGCTCTCAGATAACTACTGGTTAACTTCCATCTGTCGGTTGAGTGACTACTAGAGGTTACCCATGACTGTGAAACTGGGCCTTAATGTTTGAGTTTATTTTACTGTAGGTAGGCACATTGTGGCAAGTATGTTCGATTAGGGCTCAAATACCGGACATTTCACCGATATTTGTGATTCTGGGATTTTCCGGAATGGTCACCCTAAGTATTGTGATCGCAAAAATTTTTGATTTTGAGATAGTACGCTTTTTGGACGTTTTATGCTATAAACGGAAAATCCACGTCACTCATTTCCGTCGGTCTGACCATTGGCGTTTCTATATCCTCATAATTTCAGTAACCGCTGAATGGATTGTGATGCAATTTGGACAGCTATATGCTGTGAGGTCGTAGTAGGTAATGCTGCTCTAATTTTGAAAATCAGTGCGTAATTAGCAAAGAACATACAATTTCAAATATTGCTCAAACTTCGTTTTAGGCATTTTAGAGGTTTCTGACCGTTTTCTACTTTTTTTTTGGGTGAGGGTAAAATTGGTATAGCTGAGGGTTAGTTGGTTGTAAAACTGAAAAAAATTGTTGTATTTATAATAGGATGGTCTATCGATTTATGAAAAAAAGGCCTAGCGGCATAATACACTTTTTTAGGTCCATCCGAACATTGCCTTGCCTATTACAGAAACCAAGAGACAAGTTTCCTGATGTATATGTTAAGAGCAAACACAAATTTCGGCCGATGTACGAAAAATATGGCCAAAACGGGTTTTGGCTGCTACCATTTTACCAATGTTCGAATTATCGCTTTCCGACTGTTTAATGTAGCCCAGAACGTGTTTTGGCTCAACTGCGATTGCCAAAACGCGTGCTGTTCTACTGCGATTGCCATAACGCGTGGTGGATTTTGTGTGTCTCAGCTTGTAAACGATACCTCTGGAGCTAGTGTATTCATTTAGTATTTGATCTTTGTGTGGGTTAGACAGTAGCTAGAGAGTGCCATGGAAGACCTAAGGTTATGTTTTAATGACGAACTGCAAAAAGTCATGAGTGGTGGCAATGATCGTAGTAATATTTGTACAAGAGAAAGATACGACCAAACACTAACAGAGGTAAAGGCGGCAAAAGCTTGTAAAAGTAACGGTGATACAAAGACAACGATTGAAAAGGTATGATATTTTAAAAATTGGCTATATCGAAAAGCTAATTGAAAGAAGGACAGACGAAACAGCCGAACTGCGTTATTTTTGCATGTCCCACGAGTTATTTGACATTATTCATTCGGCTCATGTGGGAGCTGGACATAAGAGATTGTGAGATATGTTTCTTTCAGTTTTTCTTTCACGGACCTAAAATCTACAAGTGCTTTTTATTCATTTTTATTCATTTTAATTATGGAATCTATGCTCAGAGGAAGTATTGTAACACAACACGGCAAATAATTGAGATTTATTTATTCGTAGTAGAATATAGAACGTGTTCTGGCAATCGTAGTTGACCCGTTCTGGGCTACATTGAACAGCCGGAAAGCGATAATTCGGACATTGGTAAAATGGTAGCAGCCAAAATGCGTTTTGACCATATTTTCCGTCCATTGGCCGAAATCGGTGTTTGCTCCTAACATATACATACTAAACTATTGGATTGCTTTTAGCGTAAAGCTGAAAAATTTGTAGTATTCATAATAAGCTGTCCATTGAGCTGTAAAAGAAAGACCTAGCGGAATAACGTTACACTCACTAATGGCGATGAAAAAATGCGATATAAGTATGTTCTTACCAGCAGGTAATCAAGTACCTATCTCTAGATGAAAGATAGATAAATCCTACAGTACTTGAGGTTGTAGATTTACATTGGAAGCATTCAAGTGGGATATTGAACACATTATAAATTGGGATAGGATCATATTTTTGACATTGTTAAGCAAATTCCACCATGGGATTTGTGTCGATTCTCCTTTTCGCTCTTGGTTGCGTGCACTGTTTGATCACCTGCTGGTAAGAACATACTTATAACGCATTTCTTCATCGCCATTAGTGAATGTACTTACAGCGTAGTAATCTGACTCACTTGATATTTGTGCAAAATTGAAAAAAATTGGGCACACTTGGAAGATATGAGAAACATTTGGAATTTGGCAAGAAATTGCTGGACACATATGTCCACATAAAAAAAACTGGTCTTTCATACAATAGGATAATAGGAAAAAATATGGAAGATTTAGGAAGAATTTGGAAATGTGTTATTAAACAAGAAAGTATTGTGTGTAATTCAATCTGGAAAAATTGTCAAGTTGATTGACTCAGTACTTCATCTTATACATTACGCTGATACCAGTTTATTATTTTCCCATATCATAAACATATAGTCTGAGATCTCCTCACAACCAAGTCATCACCTGTCCGCAAAAAAGTGTGTTTTCCGCTAAGTCTTTATTTTACAACTCAATGAGAATTAGAATTTGCTTCTGATCGTTCTGTACTGTGTGACGTGGACACTATTGGATTGATTTTAATGAAATGAAACAATACTGTGGTATCATTACCGTGGCAAGGGTGGAAAACGTTTATGGATTTTAGAAATCGTGTCAGTGGCAGCGCAGCAATAAAACAACTAAAAGCATAGAAACAGCTCAAACTTCGCTTTTAATCATTTTAGGGGTTTCGTGATCGTTTTCTACTTTTTTTTGGGTTGGGGTGAAATTGGGGCAGTTGGGGGTGAGAATGTCATAAAACTCAATTTTTTGTGTACCGGGTGTCCCAGAATTTCCTTGACACGAAAAACGGTTCAAGAAAGGACTGAGTGGTACCTTTGAAGGTACTATAGGGTCTATCATACCATGCATTCAAAACAATTTTTTTGTACGTCAACCCCTAAAACTCACCCCCAACTGTTTTTCTTCAAATAGCACCCCATAAGTTTTCCTACATAAATGATATCCCCATTTTATTTAAAATCTTGTGGTACCTTTAATTTTATATGCAAACTTATTTTTTCCGTAAAATCATAAGCATAAGATAAATGAAATGATAATTTGTTTGACGCCTATATTTTTGTAACAAAAACGGATAAAAAAGAAAAGTAAGTGGGTGTTTCAAGGGTAGTGAATGACCTATCATTCCTTGCTTATGAATCATTTTTTTCTTACTTAAACCCCTGGAATCCATCCCTAGCTGGTTCTTTCAAATTTCAATCCAAAATTTTGCCTGGAAAAATAAATTCTTTACTTGAATTTCATTATCGTAGTGCCTTACTTTTTATGCCCCTACTGCAATTTATCGTTAATTTTGGCGCCCGTGTGCGGGGCACACCCTGCACACGGGATTGGCGCGGCCCGATGTAGCCGTAAAACTTTTTCACGTTTTTGCACTTAGTTTTGTTGTCACATTTTTTTTATTAGTTGATTCATGAAAATAAAAAAAATATTTTCCACACGTGTTTTAATTAATTTATGTTTACGATTTCATGGATTAAGCGAAAAAAGTTAACGATAAATTGCAGTAGGGGCATAAAAATTAAGGCACTACGATCATTAAATTCAAGTAAAGAATTTATTTTTCCAGGCAAAATTGTGGATTGAAATTTGAAACAACAAGCTAGGGGTGGATTCCAGGGGTTTAAGTAAGAAAAAATGGTTCATAAGCAAGGAATGATAGGTCATTCACTACCCTTGAAACACATCCATAGAATGTACATTAGATATTCCAGTTTGAACATGTATATTTTGGATATTCATAGGACGTTAAATGTACATATGAGAAATGATATACACTAGTGTAATATACTATGTATATTCACGTAGGTACATACATATGTGAATATACATAAGATGTTGGTCTATGTATCATATATACATCCAGTAGTTTACGCTGCGCGAAGGACAGCTAGTGCCGCCATTGCTAATTTCTAGCCATTCGTTGTAGTTAGCGTGTGTGTGTTGGTGCTGGCTGTGCTTGATTACCTGATCGAGTGAAATATTGTGCAATGTTACTTATCTTCTAGCTACTGATAACACTCGCATCCAGCGTTTGACGGTAAGTCGTAAGCGGAACAAACCACCTACAAAATTTTATAACCTTGATTTCTTTATGGTTTTAGACATGCCGTTCAACAGGAAAGAGATGAGAGTCATAGTAATCTATTTTGCCAAGTATTATTATTGTAACTAGAAATTGAACTAATAACAATAGATAATGAAAGTATAAAGTTTATTTACCTTCCTTCCTCTATATTGAATTTGTACACTATGCATGTGCATTAAAAGTACATGAATGTACATTCAATGGATATACCATGGATGTGTAAATTCGCGACAAACGTACGTACATGAAATATAAATTTGTTTATGTCTATTTTACATCCATTAGACGTTCATGCTCCATTTGTGGATATACATAATTATTGTATGTACAATGATAAGTATATACATGGTATATATTATGAATATACATGTTCACACCTGGACTATGTTACATATGCTATGCTATGCTACATTAGACGTACATATGTACATTCTATGGATATGCCATGGATGTGAAGGTTCGCGACACACGTACATGCAATTTATATTTTTTTTGATGATTGGACGTTCTTGCTCCATTTGTGGATATACATACCCACTGATTCGATATCCAATGTATGTACACTGTATACACATTTGTTATGTGGGTATAGCTTCATGCTATGGGAAAATAATCAACTGGTATCACCGTAACGATTGGGAAGTACTGAGTCAATCAACTTGTCTCCATTTTTATCTCAGAAAAGTTCTACTTATATTTTCAGTTCGTCAGCAGAAGTGAACAAGCACTTCTTCCCACCAGGGTTCAAGATCGGTGTGGCAAATGCGGCGCCTCAAATTGAAGGTGCTTGGAACGAAGATGGCAAAGGAGAGACCATCTGGGACCGGTATGCGATGAGCCAACCCGACACCATCTACGATCATTCCTCGCCACAGGTGGCCTCTGACTCCTACCACAAATGGAGGGAAGACTTGGAGATGGTCAAGGAAATGGGCGTCGATCACTACAGGCTCTCGATAGGTATGGATGTGCTCTTTATCTGAGGAGCGATCAAACAAAACGCAATAATCCATTCTTGACATTTTTTTACTTTTACGTCCCACACCGATAGGTGAGGGGAGTATTGTGATCGCGAAAATTTTCGATTTTGAGATAATACGCTTTTTGGGCGTTTTATGATGTGTACGTAACGAAAATCCACGTCACTCATTTCCGTCGGTCTGTCTGTCTGTCGGTCTATCTGTCTGTCGGTCTGTCTGCCGGTCTGTCTGTCGGTCTGTCTGCCGGTCTGTCTGTCGGTCTGTCTGTCGGTCTGTCTGTCGGTCTGTCTGTCGGTCTGTCTGTCGGTCTGTCTGTCGGTCTGTCTGTCTGACGGTCCGTCTGTCGGTCCGTCTGTCGGTCCGTCTGTCGGTCCGTCTGTCGGTCCGTCTGTCGGTCCGTCTGTCGGTCCGTCTGTCGGTCCGTCTGTCGGTCCGTCTGTCGGTCTGTCTGTCGGTCTGTCTGTCGGTCTGTCTGTCGGTCTGTCTGTCGGTCTGTCTGTCGGTCTGTCTGTCGGTCTGTCTGTCGGTCTGTCTGTCGGTCTGTCTGTCGGTCTGTCTGTCGGTCTGTCTGTCGGTCTGTCTGTCGGTCTGTCTGTCGGTCTGTCTGTCGGTCTGTCTGTCGGTCTGTCTGTCGGTCTGTCTGTCGGTCTGTCTGTCGGTCTGTCTGTCGGTCTGTCTGTCGGTCTGTCTGTCGGTCTGTCTGTCGGTCTGTCTGTCGGTCTGTCTGTCGGTCTGTATGTCGGTCTGTCTGTCGGTCTGTCTGTCGGTCTGTCTGTCGTTCTGTCTGTCGGTCTGTCTGTCGGTCTGTCTGTCGGTCTGTCTGTCGGTCTGTCTGTCGGTCTGTCTGTCGGTCTGTCTGTCGGTCTGTCTGTCGGTCTGTCTGTCGGTCTGTCTGTCGGGCTGTCTGTCGGTCTGTCTGTCGGTCTGTCTGTCGGTCTGTCTGTCGGTCTGTCTGTCGGTCTGTCTGTCGGTCTGTCTGTCGGTCTGTCTGTCGGTCTGTCTGTCGGTCTGTCTGTCGGTCTGTCTGTCGGTCTGTCTGTCGGTCTGTCTGTCGGTCTGTCTGTCGGTCTGTCTGTCGGTCTGTCTGTCGGTCTGTCTGTCGGTCTGTCTGTCGGTCTGTCTGTCGGTCTGTCTGTCGGTCTGTCTGTCGGTCTGTCTGTCGGTCTGTCTGTCGGTCTGTCTGTCGGTCTGTCTGTCTGTCTGTCGGTCCGTCTGTCGGTCTGTCTGTCGGTCTGTCTGTCGGTCTGTCTGTCGGTCTGTCTGTCGGTCTGTCTGTCGGTCTGTCTGTCGGTCAGTCTGTCGGTCTGTCTGTCGGTCAGTCTGTCGGTCTGTCGGTCTGTCTGTCTGTCGGTCAGTCTGTCGGTCAGTCTGTCGGTCTGTCTGTCTGTCGGTCAGTCTGTCGGTCTGTCTGTCTGTCGGTCAGTCTGTCGGTCTGTCTGTCTGTCGGTCAGTCTGTCGGTCTGTCTGTCGGTCAGTCTGTCGGTCTGTCTGTCGGTCTGTTTGTCGGTCTGTCTGTCGGTCTGTCTGTCGGTCTGTCTGTCGGTCTGTCTGTCTGTCGGTCTGTCTGTCGGTCTGTCTGTCGGTCTGTCTGTCGGTCTGTCTGTCGGTCTGTCTGTCTGTCTGTCGGTCTGTCTGTCGGTCTGTCTGTCGGTCTGTCTGTCGGTCTGTCTGTCGGTCTGTCTGTCGGTCTGTCTGTCGGTCTGTCTGTCGGTCTGTCTGTCGGTCTGTCTGTCGGTCTGTCTGTCGGTCTGTCTGTCGGCCTGTCTGTCTGTCGGTCTGTCTGTCTGTCGGTCAGTCTGCCGGTCTGTCTGTCGGTCTGACTGTCGGTCTGTCTGTCGGTCTGTCTGTCTGTCGGTCAGTCTGCCGGTCTGTCTGTCGGTCTGTCTGTCGGTCTGTCTGTCGGTCTGTCTGTCGGTCTGTCTGTCGGTCTGTCTGTCGGTCTGTCTGTCTGTCGGTCTGTCTGTCGGTCTGTCTGTCGGTCTGTCTGTCGGTCTGTCTGTCGGTCAGTCTGTCGGTCTGTCTGTCGGTCAGTCTGTCGGTCTGTCTGTCTGTCGGTCTGTCTGTCGGTCTGTCTGTCGGTCTGTCTGTCGGTCTGTCTGTCGGTCTGTCTGTCTGTCGGTCTGTCTGTCGGTCTGTCTGTCGGTCTGTCTGTCTGTCGGTCTGTCTGTCGGTCTGTCTGTCGGTCTGTCTGTCGGTCTGTCTGTCGGTCTGTCTGTCGGTCTGTCTGTCTGTCGGTCTGTCTGTCGGTCTGTCTGTCGGTCTGTCTGTCTGTCGGTCTGTCTGTCGGTCTGTCTGTCGGTCTGTCTGTCGGTCTGTCTGTCGGTCTGTCTGTCGGTCTGTCTGTCGGTCTGTCTGTCGGTCTGTCTGTCTGTCGGTCTGTCTGTCGGTCTGTCTGTCGGTCTGTCTGTCGGTCTGTCTGTCTGTCGGTCTGTCTGTCGGTCTGTCTGTCGGTCTGTCTGTCGGGCTGTCTGTCTGTCGGTCTGTCTGTCGGTCTGTCTGTCGGTCTGCCTGTCGGTCTGTCTGTCGGTCTGTCTGTCGGTCTGTCTGTCTGTCGGTATGTCTGTCGGTCTGTCTGTCGGTCTGTCTGTCGGTCTGTCTGTCGGTCGGTCTGTCGGTCGGTCTGTCTGTCGGTCTGTCTGTCGGTCTGTCTGTCGGTCTGTCTGTCGGTCTGTCTGTCGGTCTGTCTGTCGGTCTGTCTGTCGGTCTGTCTGTCGGCCTGTCTGTCGGTCTGTCTGTCGGTCTGTCTGTCGGTCTGTCTGTCGGTCTGTCTGTCGGTCTGTCTGTCGGTCTGTCTGTCGGTCTGTCTGTCGGTCTGTCTGTCGGTCTGTCTGTCGGTCTGCCTGTCGGTCTGTCTGTCGGTCTGTCTGTCGGTCTGTCTGTCGGTCTGTCTGTCGGTCTGTCTGTCGGTCTGTCTGTCGGTCTGTCTGTCGGTCTGTCTGTCGGTCTGTCTGTCGGTCTGTCTGTCGGTCTGTCTGTCGGTCTGTCTGTCGGTCTGTCTGTCGGTCTGTCTGACGGTCTGTCTGTCGGTCTGTCTGTCGGTCTGTCTGTCGGTCTGTCTGTCGGTCTGTCTGTCGGTCGGTCTGTCGGTCTGTCTGTCGGTCTGTCTGTCGGTCTGTCTGTCGGTCTGTCTGTCGGTCTGTCTGTCGGTCTGTCTGTCGGTCTGTCTGTCGGTCTGTCTGTCGGTCTGTCTGTCGGTCTGTCTGTCGGTCTGTCTGTCGGTCTGTCTGTCGGTCTGTCTGTCGGTCTGTCTGTCGGTCTGTCTGTCGGTCTGTCTGTCGGTCTGTCTGTCGGTCTGTCTGTCGGTCTGTCTGTCGGTCTGTCGGTGTGTCTGTCTGTCGCGTTTTTCTACCCTCGTAATCTCAGTAACCGCTGCATGGATTCTGATGAAATTTGGGCAGCGTTATGCTGTGGGGTCGTAAAAGCGAATGTTCCTATAATTTTGAAAATCGTTATACGGGGGCGGAGTAATTAGCAAAAAACAAAAAATTTCAAATATGCCTCAAACTTCGTTTTTAGGCCTTTTAGGGGTTCGTGATCATTTTCTACTTTTTCTTGGGTTGGGATGAATTTGGGGTGGTTGGGGGGTGGGGGGCTGTAATACTGAAAAATTTGTTGTATTCGGAATGGGCTGTCCATTGATATGTGAATGAAAAACCTAGCGGCGTGATACACTTTTTTAGGACCATCCGAACGTTTCATGCTTATTATAGAAACCACGGGACTTACATAGAATTTGTGATGTATACATACGAGTATTGTGTTAGTTCGTTCGATATCGCGTAACGCGAAAATTGTTCAATTGGTTTTAATGAAATTTTGAGACAGTATTACTCCCGCGGCGAGGATGGAAAACGCGTATGTTTTGGAAAAATAGTTTCAGTGGCGGCGAAGCAATAATAAAAAAACTAAAAATATGAAAACAGCTCAAACGTTGTTTTTAGGCGTTTTACGGGTTCCTGATCATTCCAAATCGGGGCGGTCGGGGGGGGGGGGGGGTAGTAAAGCTGAAAAATTTGTTGTATTCATAATAGTCCGTCTATTGACCTGTAGAAAAATACCTAGCGGCATATTACACTTTTTTAAGGCCATCCGAACATTGGCTTGCATATTACAGAAACCAATTTTGTGATCTGTACATACGAGTTTTGCTTTATTTCGTTCTATGTATGTATATTGCGTAAAGCCAAAATTATTGAATTGATTTTAATTAAATTTTGGCACAGAATTTATTACCATTGCGAGAGTGGCGGCGCAGCAATAATAAAAAAACCAAAAACATAAAATCAGCTCAAACTTCGTTTTTAGACGGGTTGGAGGCTCTTGATCGTTTCGCATCGTCCAGTTCAAGCATGCAGAAAAAACTATAGCGTCCCAGTTCCTAAGGAGGGAGACGCAAGAAACTATTGACGAAGGTTTTTGTGTTGAATGTTGTTTTTGCGGGCGGATGGGCAATAATTTAGTTGCAAGCAGATTTTGGACTATATCTTTATGCAATGGGAAGTAATAAAATGGTATCATCATTATGTGTGGGAAGTACTGAGTCAGTCAACTTGACTCCATTTTTTTCATGCTTTACAGCTTGGGCAAGAATCTACCCAGACGGTTACAAGACAGACAAGCCTAACGAGAGAGGAGTGGCCTATTACAAAAACTCGCTACGATCACTTAGAGCACTGAACATCGAACCGATGGTCACTTTGTACCATTGGGACTTGCCACAGAAGCTACAGGACGACTTTGGAGGATGGTTGAGCCCCAAAATTGTTGACATCTTCGCAGACTATGCCAGGTTAGTTTCAGTGAACCATTGTTCTTGATTAAGATCAATTGACTAGTAGATTCTTTTATATAACATTGCATTTTGCATCTTTTGCAGAACCTGTTTTGAGCTTTTCGGAGATGAAGTAAAATGGTGGACCACGGTCAATGAACCAAAACAGGTAAATTTGTGATTTAGACCTTCATGTTTTTAAATTTGTTGCTCTTTCAAAAATTTCATTAGAGACGTCCTACTTTCAATTTTCTAATGAAAATGTAGCCGCACATGCATAACTTATATAGTTCAAACGGGCCTAAATGTATATAACGAGTCCAGAAAAATATGTAACTAACAACTCACCATTTTGTATAGTATTCATAGTCTATTGTCGGAGCTAGAGTATTGCCGACACAAATATTGTCAATAGTTTTACAAACTGTAGCTCGCCATCGTTCGCGATTTACTGTCAGTTTAGTGGCGCTCTTGATACTCATATCCAACAACTGTTTCGTCCTATCCACCCAGCGTGTAGGGGGACGGCCACGGCGCCGCCCACTCGGGGCGTGACCCTGACCTACAAGTTTCTCCATATTATCGCTTCTGTGTATATGCCCGAAGAATGTAAGCATTCTCGTTGACACAATGGAGGATACTCTTTTTGGATTACCGAGCTCATCCAGTATGGGAACATTAGTTCGATGGGCGGTATAAGGAATTCTCAGCATTCTCCTCCACGCCCACATTTCAAAAGCATCTATGCGAGCTCGATCTGCCTTTTAAACAGTCCAAGTTTCCGAGGCATACAAAAATATGGAGAACACAAGAGACTAAACCAGCGACATTTTTGTTGCTTTAGTGATGTTTTGGTCACGCCATACCACATAGTAAATCATTACTGAAGAAGTTAAAACTTGAGACGAATAAGTATATAAAAGTGTATCATTTTAATAAAGCTACAGGTTATGTCACAATCTATGTTGCACTTCGTTGGAGAATTCATATATTCTGGAATCAAACAAATGAAATCGTGAAAAAACATAAACCAAATCGAGCCGTTCAAGGGGGTTCAACGATTATCATTTTATCTAATCATACATAATTTATTGATTCATTATTCATTGATCATTGATAGCTGTTAAGTCTGTCAACTGTCAAATCATTGGATGCTCTCATCTCATATCATTGGTCATGCCAAAAAAATTCATTGCCAAGCTTTAGACGTTTGTGAGTTTTACAAGGTTACCTTTTTTTATTACATGACTTTGACAACTGACAACACTGACTTGACAACTGACACTACTTACTGACAGGCAATGTTGTCAAGCTTAATAATTCTAAACCCTAGATTGCACATATTTGCCATTGATATCTCTAACAGCCACTGAATCAAACCCAAGTTAACTTCCCTTTAGACAATGAGGAAGTTTCCATTTTTTTTAGTTTTTAGTTAATCAGATAGTCCTAAAGAGTTAGAGAACAACGGCGAAAAAATTTTGTAATTATCTCCATTAATAGAAAAGTTATAGTCCTCCAAAGTTTGAATTGCCGTATCTTCCGCGCGAAGCCGCTGTGACGTCACACGTCAAACGACACAACGCAAGCCTGTGTATGCTCTGTCGAGGATGCTGCTCCCGCAAGCCACCGCGCCGCCGCCGGCCTCCTCGTTCATGTTGTTATTCCTTGTTTTCAGTAGGGTAGGCGACGCCGACGGTGACAAAACGATACACTGCAGTGTATTGGTACTCGTATTATTAGAATATGTCCAGCAGATCGAGAAACTATAAATATTGCATTGTACTCAGGTGTACCAACCATAACACCACCATAAAGTACTCCAAACAAATATTTCAATGAATACAAGAAATTGAGTTTTATGACCCCCCCCCCCCCCCAACTACCCCAATTTCCCCCCCTCCCAAAGAAGTAGAAAATGATCACGAAATCCCTAAAACGCCTAAAAACGAAGTTTGAGCTGTTTCTATATTTTTAGTTTTTCTATTATTGCTGCGCTGCCGCTGACACGATTTTCAAAAATCATAAAGATTTTCCGTCCTCGCAGCGGTAGTAATACTGTGTGAAAATTTAATTGAAATCAATCTAATAGTTTCCTAGTTACACCATACAGAATGATCAGAAGCAATACTCTCGCATGTATACATCGGAAAATTCTAAGTCCCTTGGTTTCCGTAATAGCCAAGGTAATGTTCGGATGCACCTAAAAAAGTGTATTATGACGCTAGGCCTTTCTTTCACAGGTTAGTGGACGGCCTGTTATGAATACAATAATTTTGCAGTTTTACAACCCCCCACCCCCAACCACCCCAATATCACCTCTATACCCAAAAAAAGTAGAAAATGATCAGAAACCTCTAAAACGCCTAAAAACAAATTTTGAGGAATATTTAAAATTTTTGGTTTTTTGCTAATTATTCCACCGCCCATGCACCGATTTTCAAACTACCTACTACTATCCCCACAGCATATCACTGCCCAAATTTCATAACAATCCATTCAGCGGTTACTGAGATTACGTGGCTAGAAAAACGCGTACAGTCAGACCGACAGACGGATAGACCGACGGAAATGAGTTGTGTGGATTTCCGTTATGTAGTTCATAATTATGTCGAGATCCACTTTAGGAAGATTACTAGAATCACCACGATCGTAACCTTATATAAGGGGGGATTATAATATGCCAATATTATAACTTATGAAAATTTTTCCGATCACCCCCCCCCCCCGAAATCGATTTCTATATACGCCACTGCGTTCCTCCATACTTCAAAAATATACTGGCGTCTGCCCGTTACAACAAACACCTTCGCCGTTCCACTCAAGTCTAAATGACGCATACTGTACAGCGCAGCATATGCATAGCGGAGTCCCGACCAGACTGTAGCTGCCGCGAACAATTAATAACATGTGACGTCATACAGCTTTTCACCTCCGCCGTCGCTTTACGCAAATGTAAAATTGAATAAGTCTGCCGTTTTTTGGAATATTCAGATGATTTTTTCGACGTTGAAGAAATAGACTATCAGATAATAATGAATTTTCCGAATTTTATTTTTTAGGAAACTTCTCCATTACATAATAAATTATTTATATTATTGTCAGATTTGCGAACTGGGGTACGGATCAGGAGTCTTCCCCCCAGCCATCAACCTGCCAGGTGTTGGAAATTACCAATGTGCCAAAAACGTACTTTTAGCTCATGCTAAAGCCTATCACATTTACGATAAAGAATTCAGGCAAAAGAATCAAGGTACGCTCACGTTACTATAAAATATCTCATTTACAATATACAGTGTGAGTTTTTAGTACCGGCTCGGTCGATAACTCCACTACTGTAGAAGATAGCGAAAAAAGTTGTAGATAAAAGTTGTAGCCACGGATATGATCCTTGCTCAGAAAATATTTTGATTTATACAGGGTGATCCATAACTACGTGGTGATGCAACCATGCATTTTTTTAAATGATACACCCAATATATTATTCCATATTCAAATTCTACTAATGATTTCCGTTTTGCCAATATAGGGTATTGTTACATTATACAGGGTATTTCAAAAGTTATGACAATTTTTATCTCCAAATGGCTGTCAAATGAACGTACTGTATATAAAAAAGTAATGAATCTAAAATCATATTTTTTTACACAGATGGATAAAAAATATTATTTATTACTGCCTTTTTTATTGGGTGATAGGGTCCAAATAAACACAACTTTAGCTCAAATTTGCCAACGTTTCGAAAATTATATTTTCATCTTCAGGGCTCTAGAATACAGAATATCTAGTTTTAAAATCGGTTATAGAAAAAGCCCGCGACAAAATACAGATTTTCTGTTTTTTTTTCAAATGTAACCCCCAATATTTTATTATACCAATGCTAATTATTCCACCGCCCATGCACCGATTTTCAAACTACCTACTACTATCCCCACAGCATATCACTGCCCAAATTTCATAACAATCCATTCAGCGGTTACTGAGATTACGTGGCTAGAAAAACGCGTACAGTCAGACCGACAGACGGATAGACCGACGGAAATGAGTTGTGTGGATTTCCGTTATGTAGTTCATAATTATGTCGAGATCCACTTTAGGAAGATTACTAGAATCACCACGATCGTAACCTTATATAAGGGGGGATTATAATATGCCAATATTATAACTTATGAAAATTTTTCCGATCACCCCCCCCCCCCGAAATCGATTTCTATATACGCCACTGCGTTCCTCCATACTTCAAAAATATACTGGCGTCTGCCCGTTACAACAAACACCTTCGCCGTTCCACTCAAGTCTAAATGACGCATACTGTACAGCGCAGCATATGCATAGCGGAGTCCCGACCAGACTGTAGCTGCCGCGAACAATTAATAACATGTGACGTCATACAGCTTTTCACCTCCGCCGTCGCTTTACGCAAATGTAAAATTGAATAAGTCTGCCGTTTTTTGGAATATTCAGATGATTTTTTCGACGTTGAAGAAATAGACTATCAGATAATAATGAATTTTCCGAATTTTATTTTTTAGGAAACTTCTCCATTACATAATAAATTATTTATATTATTGTCAGATTTGCGAACTGGGGTACGGATCAGGAGTCTTCCCCCCAGCCATCAACCTGCCAGGTGTTGGAAATTACCAATGTGCCAAAAACGTACTTTTAGCTCATGCTAAAGCCTATCACATTTACGATAAAGAATTCAGGCAAAAGAATCAAGGTACGCTCACGTTACTATAAAATATCTCATTTACAATATACAGTGTGAGTTTTTAGTACCGGCTCGGTCGATAACTCCACTACTGTAGAAGATAGCGAAAAAAGTTGTAGATAAAAGTTGTAGCCACGGATATGATCCTTGCTCAGAAAATATTTTGATTTATACAGGGTGATCCATAACTACGTGGTGATGCAACCATGCATTTTTTTAAATGATACACCCTATATATTATTCCATATTCAAATTCTACTAATGATTTCCGTTTTGCCAATATAGGGTATTGTTACATTATACAGGGTATTTCAAAAGTTATGACAATTTTTATCTCCAAATGGCTGTCAAATGAACGTACTGTATATAAAAAAGTAATGAATCTAAAATCATATTTTTTTACACAGATGGATAAAAAATATTATTTATTACTGCCTTTTTTATTGGGTGATAGGGTCCAAATAAACACAACTTTAGCTCAAATTTGCCAACGTTTCGAAAATTATATTTTCATCTTCAGGGCTCTAGAATACAGAATATCTAGTTTTAAAATCGGTTATAGAAAAAGCCCGCGACAAAATACAGATTTTCTGTTTTTTTTTTCAAATGTAACCCCCAATATTTTATTATACCAAAGAATTGCTTTTAATATGCTCTTTCATCTTTGTATAACACTTGTTGTGCCTACGTCCATCAGTTTCCGAGATATTTCGATTGTTCGGTAAATTTAAAATATAGCTTCTATTTTTGTACTGAAATTTATTTATTTTGAGGAAGTACTATCGAATTTGTTTTTTATTTAACGAAAAACTACGTTATAAGGTCATGATAGTATTTGATGAACTCAAAACCCTGAATCATCGAGATAATAAAGTCAAGTATGTCGAGGAAACAATTGTGTAGGCATGATGCATAATTATCAAACAGATTTATCAGGTATGCTTTGAAAAATTGACGGATTTCGTAACCTGCTCAACAATTCCGTACAGTGTGAAAAACGAGCTTAAAAAATTGATTTTTCCATTGAGGGTATTTAGGTGAATCTTTGAGAAATTGCCTACTTGCCTCTAGAATATATCAACTATGAACAGCAATATCCAGAACGGAGGCACTCTAAAACTAAAGCGTTTGAAAGAATGAAGAATCGTGTTATTTGGACCGTGTCGTTTAATATTTCATAGCCTACCTGATAGATCTGCTTGATAATTATGCATGACGTCTATAAAATTGTTTCCTCAGCACACTTGAGCTATATTATCTCTTTAATCCAGTGTTTTGACTTGATCAAGTACCATTATGGCCTTATATTTTAGTTGTTTGTTAAGCAAAAATAAAATTTGATAGTATTTTCTCAAAATAAATAAATTTTAGTAAACAAATAGAAGGTATATTTAAAATTTGTAGAAAAATCGAAATATCTCAAAAACTAATGAATTCAGCCATAACAAGTGCTATATAAAATGAAATAGCATATTAAAAGCAATTCTTTGGTATAATAAAATATGGGGGGTTACATTTAAAAAAGAGAGAAAATCTAGATTTTGCATTCTACAACACCCTGTATACCGATATACGTCGCGGGCTTTTTTGTAGCCGATTTTAAAACTAGATAATATTTTTTATCCAGCCCTGTAAGAAAAATGATTTTTGATTCATCACTTTTTGATATACAGTACGTTCAATTGACAGCGATTTGGATATAAAAATGGCCATAACTTCTGAAATACCCTGTATAATGTAACAATATCCTGTATTGGAAGAACGGAAATCATTAGTAGAATTTAGATATAGAATAATATGTAGGGTGTCCCATTTAAAAAAAGTCATGTTTGCATCACCACGTAGTATGGATCACCCTGTATAAATCTAAATATTTTCTGAGTAAGGAGCATATCCGTGGCGACAACTTTTGTATACAACTTTTTTCGATATCTTCGATAGTAGTGGTGTTATCGACCGAGCCGGTACTAAAAACTCACCCTGTATGTACTTTGTTCTTGAAGAATAAAAGTAATAAAACATCTCTCATATTTATTCATTTATTTATTTTTTTAGGAAAAGTCTCTATTGTAATTGATACCATTTGGTTCGAACCTAATACCACCAAACCAGTTGACATCGAAGCATCTGAAAGGGCTCTTCAATTCTCAGTGAGTGTATACTGTATATTAAAAAATATTATATCTTGATGAGGTTTTCGGGACTATGGTTCAATGTTGACAAGGGAGAAGGGAGAGTAAAACACAAAGTTTTATCTCAAACAATGGGGTCGAAACGTTTCGACCGTCCTTGTGGTCTCCTTCAGTCTGTTTTTTTTAATTTCCAAAATAAACTACAAAAATGTGTTAATAAATGACAGGTTTTTATAATTTTAAAATATATACCTACCAAAAAATTCTTCAAAACCAGGTTAGGATATTGAGATTAAACAAACAATAAAAATAATAAAAATGACCCAGGCTGTTAACAGCTCTGGTCTATATGTTTTGAATGCCCTTTAGCGCATTTTTTACGTTTTTTCATTTCACCAAGAAAAAATAAGGAACTTTAAATTAGAAAAATCGAAACAATAATCAATGCAACGTGCAAAAATTGGCAGTTGTGAAACACAAAACAGGTGGTGGTGGGCTACAGATCAAATAATTATAGTTGCCACAGAATCATTAATAAACAGAACATTTTACTTTGAGAAAACTATTTTTATATGAATAAGAAAAGGAAGGATGTGTATTTAGATAGGTGATGCAAATAACTAATAGTGGTGACATTTGACAGTAATGTTACTATTTTTTTTTGATATTTGTAATTTTAGTTTTGAGTTAAAAGTTATTGAAACTGAAAAATGTTAAAATTTTTGAATTGTGTGAGCTATTTAAAATATAATTTTGTGTGGAATGAAAAGACATGACATCGTTAATTATTATATGATGTTGTAATAAATTGAACTAAGGTTTTTAATGTCTGTTTAATCGTTAATGCTATTTGTGTCTTTTTTAATATAGATCATTTCAAGCACTTCCCTTTTATATGTATTTTGTTCAGTTTGTAATATTTGAGTACAATTGAAATTAAAATTGTGTTTATATGTTATTTGATATCTGGATAATGCTGTTTTATTTTTTTTATCATATTTTTATTCTATTTTCTAATAGTTGGGATGTTTGGCTAATGTAGGAACTATTACAGTCGTTACAGGGAATTTTGTATACAATGTGTGTCATTTCATTTTTCTCTGTTTTGGTCTTCAGTTTACTGAAAGACCTTTGTATGAGGTTGTGGGCTTTATAACTGGTGGGAATATTATGGGTTTTCAAAACTTTTTGTATATTTTCTGAAAGATTTGGTATATATGGAATTGTAATAAGATATTTTTGATTTGTATTATTATCTTTATTTTTTTTAAGAGTATTATAAAAAGCATGGATTCTAGATTTGAAAATGGAGTTTATTAGGTTGGAAGGATAACAGCTTTGTTTAAGAATGTTATTTGCTTTGTAAATGGCTGCTTCTCGGTATTGTATTGGTCAGACAGTTCGATGGCTCTGTCAGAAAGGCCAGAGAAAACAGATTTTTTTTGGGTAATTGGGTGCTGAGAGTAGTAATTAAGGTATCTACCAGACCATGTATCTTTTGTATACCAAGCGGTATTCATTTTATTACTATTATGGTGTATGGTTAAATCTAAGAAATTTATTTTACTGTTTTTTTCTATTTCTATAGTGAAATTGAGTTTTGGATGATAGGAATTGCATTTTTCTAAAATTTAGTTTATCATCTGGAATTGCTGTCAGACAGTCATCAACATATCTGAAAAAGAAAGGTAATGGACAATTTAAATTTGGTATTATTTTGTTTTCTATGTCTTCCAAAAACAGGCTGAGTAACAAATCTGCAAATTATGTTTATAAACGTTCCTTCAATGACGATGCCAATTTGAATTTTTTTAGACATTTACTTTCTTTAGAAAGCTGGTCAGTGCTTGATTCTTTTGAGAATTGTGACAGCAAATTTAGCGAGTTCTATCTCAGATTCCTTTATCTTCCTGATCGTGCATTTCCTATCCAATTACGCAGAAAAAAGGAATCAAAACAATTAGGGAATCATTGGATAACAGAACATATAATAAATGAAGGGAAATTCCTGCGAGATATCAATTGGCTCCTCAAAACATGCGACGATGAACATATTCGTACCCTATACAGCGATATGAAAAACAATCATGCACAGCATGTACGTGACGCAAAAGGAAATTATTTGGTCAAAAAATCTCTAACTCCCGAAATGTATCTAAAACTTCTTGGAATATTGTCAAAAATCAAACAAATTGTGAAAAAAACGATACTACACCTCAGAATATGATAAACATTGACGGGAATGTTATCTTTTTAAATTCACTTCGCTCAATTACAAAAGGAGCATCTCATACGGTTGATCTAAAAATTAATCCCAAACCTAATTCAATGTTTGTATATCCAGTTTCTGAAAGTGACGTCTTATTATTTATCAAAGAGGTATCTTCCAAACACTCTAGCACAATTGATGAAGTGCCTTGCTCATTGCTCATTAAAATAGCTGACTTAATCGTAGGTCCTCTAACTAAGTTAATAAATGTAACATTTGAAGAAGGCGTCTTCCCTTCAGCCATCAAGAATGCAGCAATCATTCCTATTCCTAAAAAAGGTGATATTAAATATATTTCCAATTACCGTGGTATAGCTCTACTGTCTGCATTTTCCAAACTTTTTGAGAAAGCTTTTCTAGTCAGTCTTAACAGCTTCAAGCAGAGATTTAATCTCATTACAGAAACACAGTTTGGCTTTACCAAAGGACGTTCTTCACAGGACGCGCATAATAGAATTATAACAAACATGGAAAAGAGTGACAAAACTGTAGGTTTATTTTTCGATTTTACCCGTGCTTTTGAGACCATCGACCATAACCTTCTGCTCAAAAAGCTTCATAACTATGGTATTAGAGGTAAACCTTTTGATTGGTTGGACTCTTATCTGTCGAATAGAACCCAAGTGGTCCGAATGAACAACGAATTGGGTCAAACCAATTCCCTTACTGGTAATATCTTAACAGTGTGCCTCAAGGCAGCATTTTAGGACCAATCCTATTTACTTTTTTCATTAACGACATTATGGCTGCTTGTCCAGACTACTTTATTGCATTGTTTGCTGATGACACAAGCTTTGTGCTGAACGCTAGAAATTATAATTCACTAAGTTCCGAAGCTATAAATTCATGTAACTATCTTACAACGTATTGTGACAATCACGGCTTAGCGCTAAATGCGGGGAAAACAGAGATGGTTCTCTTTAGTCCTTTAACTGGTAATCTTAGCTTGCTAGCAAAAATACAAGGCCTGTCAATTCCACAAAGTTGTAGTGTAAAGTTTCTTGGAGTTCATTTAGGCTGTCATGGGGTAAACATATTGATTTCATATCTGAGAAACTAGCTAAACATCGATTTGTACTATGGCAGCTTAGAAGTTATGTAAGCAACGATATCTTAAAATTATCCTACTTTGCTTACGTAAACTCAATCATTAGTTACTGTATTGTTGCTTGGGGTAACTGCTCCCGTATGAATGAGGTCTTCGTTATACAAAAAGTGATTTTAAGGACAATGAATTTCAAATGTCGGACATATCCCTGTGCATCATTATTCAGACAATCGGGCATTATGATTGTTAACTCACTCTATATATTTAAAAGCATCTTGCATGTAAGGAATAATATCCATCATTTCAGTTTCAGAACTAATGAAATATATGAATTACGAGAAAACAGTAACTTAGACATACCTTCTCATAGATTAACACTCTCATCCAAAAGTTGCTACATATGCCTATAGGGCTTTTCAATAAATTGCCATCGTCATTGAAGATGATAAACTCAGTTATACTGTTTAAAAAACAGTTAAAGTCATTCTTCTTGTCACATCCATTTTATTAGGTGAATGAGTATTTGAATTTCAATTTTACAAATGATCTGTCTACTTAATGGTGTGTGTGTGTGTGTGTGTATTTTTTTTTGTTTACTTGTGAAATGTTTGTTATTAACTGATTTATGTACCTATATTGACTATCTTCCTATACTCTGTAATGAGTCCATTGGAAATAAACATTATTATTATTACTAACTGTGCTATGCAAAAAATATTTCGTCTCTTTACTCATGTGATCATGTTTCAGTTCGGTCTGTACGGCAACCCCGTGTTCAACGGAGACTGGCCCGCGGTGGTGAAGGCCAGGGTAGCCCAACGTAGCAAGCAAGCCGGTCTGAAGAAGTCGCGTCTGCCCACCCTCAGCCCAGAAGAGATCGCCCTGATCAACGGCACCCACGACTTCCTGTGCATCAACCACTACGCGTCCCATATGGTCAGCGCCCTTTCTGACGAGCCGCCATTCACCGACACCAGCTTCGATGCGGACATCGGCGTCAACGATTCAATTCCCTCGGAGTGGCCTAAAGGCGGCGAGGCTTGGTTCGCGGTAAGTCGGCCTACTTGTAAATGGTCAAATAAAATCTATCTATCTATCTATTCGACTGTCGAACATTTCTCTTTGGTCCTCTGTGAGTCATACTACCCAAACAGCACACAAACGTCCGACAGACGTTCTAAGGAAGTCCGGCTTGGACTTTCACACGTCTACAGTACGTCCTGAATAAGTCGTTCGACGTTCCTCGGCCGTCTGTGGGAGGTCCGATGTTACCAAATTATTGGTCCGAGGGACGTCCGATATAGGCTTTTTGTACCTGAATCGTACCTCCCTTGTACCTAATTAGGGCCTGCCTTGGTACCTAAATAGGGCCTGCCTTGTACCTAGATAGAGCCTCCCTCGTACCTAAATAGGTCCTCCCTTTTACCTAAATATGGCTTCCCTCGTACCTAAATGGAGCCTCTTGTATCTAAATAGTACTTCTGTAGTTCTGTATGATACCAGGCAATGAAGGCTACCATACTCATCAGCAGGAGGTTTAAATCAATACTTCTGTATATTATATATTAGGGTGTATATTCAACAAAAATTATATAAAAAGCGGTATTTGCACATATATTTTTGTTCTATACGAATTTCTCCTGAAGTTTTCTCAGCACCTCATATCAAGGAACATTGTATTTTTAAATATCTATTCTGAAAAAGATTTGAGATGATGGCGGTATTGAATAAAAACGTTTCTCTAACACCTTGATATGATCACTGTAATATTGCACGAGTTCACAACCATAGAATTGACTACTCTCCTGATCGAATTTAAGCAACTAAACGAAAAATAGATCAAATAGATGTTAAAAATACTATAATCCTTGAAAAATTTCAATGGCGAACCACAGAATGGCGAACACAACACAAACAAACGGCAAAGTCGGCATGGCATGATTGGCATGGACGAGTCACGTGTCACAAGGTCGAGATGTCGAGAAACGGCAGTTACCTGACTACAATTTGAATCATCCAATTAGAGATGGAGTGGGGAGAAAAAAGCAACCTGTGACGAAAGCAATGTTGCCCTATTAACTCACGACTTGAGTTGGAATTGTACCATAAAGGAATCGCACCAATATCAATGCTGATTACTATTCAATAAATGTGGTGAAACAAAATTTTTTTGCTATGTTTGTCTGTTAGTTTATCGCTTATATGAATACATGAATCGAAAACGTTTCGAGAAGTCAGAAGTCAAAAAATTGTGTGCTAGATTAGCATAAATGGTACTAGCTCTGACAATTTGACAATGCTAAACGGTGCATACGCATGCGCCCGACAACTATGCAATAAGTTGGTCGCGAGCCCGCGAATTTCAAACGTCATAAGTAGTAGAAGTCAATGAAGGTTGAGATTGGCAAATTTTACCGGGTAAATTTCAGTATATAAAACTGTATTTTTATTGATTCAGCATGATAGTCACATATCTTCTAAATAGTACAATTATATTTTTCGTAAACTGCCCGTAAGATGTTTACCATATAACAAAAAAAAACTTGAGACAATGTTAGATAATAATTATTATTTAGAGATGAAGAGAAAAACAATTTTTCGTACTTCTCAATCCAGTCTGAATTTGGAAGTACATAAGAAGTCCAGCAACGGATGTCTAAATGACGTCACTTTTGGGACTTGCTAGTCCGTTCCTATTTGAGACTTACTTCGGATCTTCGATGGAAGTCTAAACTTTAAGTACAAAAGTGGTCCAGTGAAGGAAGTCTGACGGACGTCCAGTTTAGGTCCCAGCGGTACATACCTATTTGGCATCTGTTTCGGACGTCCGACAGAAGTCTGTGATGTTTGGGTACTTGACGGTCCTATAGGCTGTGGCGACATTTAGTTTTGGTGAGTCATACCCGTACAACCAAACTATACTTAACCTTTATCGGATATATATTGAAATCTTTACTCGATAAAGGTAAACTATATTCTCCCTGCACAGAGACGATACGGGTTTGAATACATTCTGTCTATAGATATAATAAAGTTGACATTTATTGATTCGCTATCGCTACGATACCTTCTAGATTTATATTGAATAAAGTTTGATATACCAAACCGATACTGTTATATACATACAGGGTTGGGCTAAAGTATGGAACCAAGCAAATATCTTTGAAACGGAAAGGGCGATATTGCTGAAAATTTGCAGGTAGATGTAGTGACATATAATGCATCCGAGTACAGTATGTTAGCTATTAATGTACTTCCGGTCTAACCGGAAGTGCCGTCAACTTTTTTAATTTAAATGGGACACCCAGTATATTTTTGCAGATTTTAATTCACCATTTTTTTCCGAATACGTCCATAGTGGGTTTAGTATTTGTTTCTTGAAAAATTTGTCTCACAAATTCGTCCGTGGCGGTCTGCGGTCTTCCCGTTTGAGGTAATTTTTTTTGTATTTTTGTTTTTAGTCACCGTCAAACGTCTTATAGGACCCCTGTCGAGACGTAAATCACTAAAAGTTGACACACTTCTTTGTGAGTTCTCACGCGATCGCCAAAACCTACTTTGAATGACCGGCATTTTAAACACCTGAAATGATAAAGAAGTTATATCTTTCCCGTTTTTACAGAAACTAATGCTAAACCCACTATGGACGTATTCGGAAAAAAAAAGATGAATTAAAATCTGCAAAAATATACAGGGTGTCCCATTTAAATTAAAAAAGTTGACGGCACTTCCGGTTAGACCGGAAGTACATTAATAGCTAACATACTGTATTCGGATGCATTACATGTCACTACATCTACCTGCAAATTTTCAGCAATATCGCCCTTTCCGTTTCAAAGATATTTGCTTGGTTCCATACTTTAGCCCAACCCTGTATACTATGTATGCTATCTGTAAAGAAACTAACGAGCGATATAAATGAAACAATGATTAAAAAAAACTTTTATTAATTCAGAATTATATTTAGCGGATTATATACTATTTATGATTTTTTTAAATATTTTTGCTGTTGACCTAATTTGTGGTTACAATTATTAATTATTTATTCACTTGAATCAATCAACACCTTAAATGGAAGTGGTGTGGTGGTGCTGGGATTGGAACCCATATACACGGCGTAGATCCGTTTCGAAGTTTGACTATCTGGCTCTCTCTTACCTCTCGGCTAAATGTCGGTTGAGTTAGATGCTTCTATATCATATATGTTTACCGTTTACCGGATTTGAATAAAATGCCGAAAATCAAAAATATGTCTTGTCGCCAATGGATACAACAAAATCGGACCGATATAAGAAGATGATATCAAATTCGTCATTCAAAGACTATTAAAGCTAGGATCAAAAAAACAAATATGAGCTGTGTGTTAGAAGATTGCACAACAGACGGTATAGGTGTATGGGTATATATTTTACAGGAACAGTACCATCATCAGAAACAGCAAAATGCAGGTTAGATTTTAGATTAGAATATTAGAATGCACATAACCTCACATAAAAGTCAGCCGGGGTCTGTCAAGTCAACTCGTCATCTGTTGCGATAGTGCGCAGGATCACAGAACTCGCAGACTAATAAATAGAAACTTTACAGGATCTCTATAGGAGATTTATCGATGATATCCTGATACTTTACAAAATATGTACTATAAATTTAAATGTAAACAATAGGTTTTATATAGGGAAATATATACACATACGTATTTATAGTCGCTGTGCATATTAAACAAAGGAAATATCTTTAAAGGATATATTTACTTGTACTATAAATTGTCTATATAGTTTAAATATTTATCGAGAAATGTTTCTAGAATAGTGTCCAATCTATAAAGTTTAGGAAAACCTATATCGTCTGGTCATACGGGTATTAACTATTTGACGCCTTTATCGATTGAGGCAACGTCCATTTCCAAAAGACTCCATCAAGGGAATAAACTATATACAGATAATCAAGATAAACAGTAACTTCTTAGTGAGTCGTACTAGTTGGAGGTCTTATTCACTGTTGTACATTTGCTTTTTTGGTTCTCGGTGAGTCGTAACACTTGACGGTTCTATCGTCTCTGGCGACATTTGGTTCTTGGTACGTCATACTACTCGACGGTTTTATGTTGAGTGGCAACATAATATGCTTCTTGGTGAGTCACACTACTAGACGTTTTTAACTATAACTGCAACATTTGCCTTTTGGTGAGTCATATTAACTACTTGACGCCTTGATCGATTAAGGGAATAAACTATACTGATAATTAAGATAAACAGTAACTTCTTAGTGAGTCGTACTACGTGGAGGTCTTATTCACTGTTGTACATTTGCTTTTTTGGTTCTCGGTGAGTCGTAACACTTGACGGTTCTATCGACTCTGGCGACATTTGGTTCTTGGTAGGTCATACTACTTGACGATTCTGTCAGCTGTGACGACATTTGGTTCTTGGTGAGTCACACTACTAGACGGTTTTAACTATAACTGCAACATTTACTTTTTGGTGAGTCATACTACTCGATAGTTTTCGACTGTGGCTACTACTTGACGGTGCCATCAACTGTGCAAACATTTGGTTTTTGGTGGGTCATATTACTCGTCGATTTCATCAACAGTGGCAACATATTCTTCTAGATGCGTCGTACTACTTGACCGTTTTGTCGGCCGTCGACCATTGCTTTTTGGTCTTCGATGTCATACTACTTGACGGTTCTGGCGACGGTGGCAACATTTGGTTCTTGGTAAGTCATACTACTTGACAGTTTTTTGATCCTCGGTGTAGTCATGCTAATTGGCGGTTTTATCAAAGGCGGCACATTTGCTTCTTGGTGAGTCATACTACTTGACAGTTTTATCAGCTGTCGAACAAGGCTTTTTGGTCCTCGGTGAAGTCGCCGTAATACTCGACGGTTTTATCAAAAGCGACAACATTTATATGCTTCTTGGTAAGTCATACTACTTGACAGTTTCATCGGCTGTCGAACATGGCTTTTTGGTCCTCGGTGAAGTCGTCGTACTACTCGACGATTTTTTAGATACTGGCAGCATTGCTTCTTGATGAATTATACTACCTATCGCTGGCACTACTGAACGGTTGTAACTATAGCTGCGACATTTACTTTTTGGTGAATCATACTACTCGACAGTGTGAGACTGTGGCTACTACTTGACGGTTCCATCAACTGTGCAAACATTTGGTTTTTGGTGGGTCATATTAAACGTCGATTTTATCAACAGCGGCAACATATTCTTCTAGATGCGTCGTACTACTTGACCGTTTTATCGGCCGTCGAACATTGCTTTTTGGTCTTCGATGTCATACTACTTGACGGTTCTGTCGACTGTAGCAACATTTGCTTCTTGGTGAGTCATACTACTTGACAGTTTTATCGGCTGTCGAACATGGCTTTTTGATCCTCGGTGTAGTCTAGTTGGCGGTTTTATCAAAGGCCGCAACATTTGCTTCTCGGTGAGTCATACTACTTGACGGTTTTATCGGCTGTCGAACATAGCTTTTTGGTCCTCGGTGAAGTCGTCGTACTGCTCGACGATTTTATCAAAAGCGACAACATATATGCTTCTTGGTAAGTCATACTACTTGACAGTTTTATCAGCTGTCGAAAATGGCTTTTTGATCCTCGGTGTAGTCATGCTAATTGGCGGTTTTATCAAAGGCGGCACATTTGCTTCTTGGTGAGTCATACTACTTGACAGTTTTATCAGCTGTCGAACAAGGCTTTTTGGTCCTCGGTGAAGTCGCCGTAATACTCGACGGTTTTATCAAAAGCGACAACATTTATATGCTTCTTGGTAAGTCATACTACTTGACAGTTTCATCGGCTGTCGAACATGGCTTTTTGGTCCTCGGTGATGTCGTCGTACTACTCTCGACGGTTTTATCAAAAGCGACAACATATATGCTTCTTGGTAAGTCATACTACTTGACAGTTTTATCGGCTATCGAACATGGCTTTTTGGTCCTCGGTGAAGTCGTCGTACTACTCGACGGTTTTTATCAAAAGCGACAACATATATTCTTCTCGGTGAGTCATACTACTTGACAGTTTCATCAGCTGTCGAACATGGCTTTTTGGTCCTCGGTGAAGTCGTCGTACTGCTCGACGATTTTATCAAAAGCGACAACATATATGCTTCTTGGTAAGTCATACTCCTTGACAGTTTTATGGGCTGGCAAACATTGCTTTTTGGTCCTGGGTGAGTCATACTACTCGACGGTTTTATCGATTGAGGCAAGGTCAAATTCCAAAAGACGCCACAAAGATTGAAATTTTGAAATTAAATAAAAACTATCAGAGATTGATACTCACAGCCTTATATCATTAGAAAGGTTATCAAATTCTACACTTAACCGTATAAAAAATAGGCTTTCCCATTTGAAAAAATCAAGTTATCGCTGATCGAAGTTTCCTTAATTAATCAACCGATTTTCCCAAGCATAAACGTAATTTAAATTTCACGATCTCATCAAGGCTGGCGCATTTTGTGCTTAGTAATACGGCAAAGTCACAGCCTTCCAAATTTTACAATCTCTGCGATATTCAATTTTTTCCTAATATCTACCTATACCGAAAATGGTGATTTACACCTAAACGGTTCGCTTCAAGTCCCATGTATGATACATAAAGTCACACTAGAATTCACCAAGGAATCTGAATATGCAATAATATACGAAGTGTTCCATTTAAAAAAAACATAACTTTGATACATTTTGTGTTTTTGGGACACCCTGTATAACATGAAAATATTTTTAAAATGTAGCCTTTATCCATCCGAAATTTTTATTTTCTTTTTTATCAAATACTTTAACCATAATGCTCCGTGTCGAATAACGTGAATAACCCTGTATAAGTATTTCTCATTTCTTGTCAGTTTCTAACTTCTCAGCGGATAATCAGATATACGAGGGTTGCTCTATACCTCCGTCAATCCACCAGTACGCAGACAGCTGTTTCACGCTTATTAGCGATCATCAGTGCGCCATAGGTCGATTGACGGAAATAGAGAGCATCAATTCTTTCAGTCACCCAGACATGTGAAGCATGCTGTAGCAAGTGACAGAAGGTTCTGCCGGTGCGCCATCTAGTACCCGAAGGTAACGGCAAACCAAGGAAATCGCTGCTGAACAGCAGTAGACTTCCTGGTGGGACGCCAAGGTGCGTCCGCTTGGCCACCAGAGAGCGCGGGTTCTATACGCCGCTGCGTATGAAAGCCGATATATAGCTGCTCTATACCTCCGTCAATCCACCAGTACGCAGACAGCTGCTTCACGCTTATTAGCGATCATCAGTGCGCCATAGGTCGATTGACGGAAGAACCTTGTGTCACTTGCTATATAATCAGATATAGTTATTATCAAGTGATATCGTAATCCGGGCCTGTAATACCTGTTTTAGAGAGATAACGCTTCGCCGCATTTAATCAGGATGTACAGATACAAAATGCGTGACTTTGTTTATATGCGATGTCTCTGTTGGGAGACTCAAGTAGTGTTACTTCACTCACTAGGAGGATAAAACCACGCTGAAACGGTTAAGATATTTTGATATTATTTATCTTTTTTTGTTTAGGTTTGGCCACCAGGTATAAGGAAGTTGTTAGTGTGGCTGAAAAACACCTACAACAATCCAGAAATTGTCATAACAGAGAACGGTTTTTCTGATAACACAGGAACTCTAGAAGATGACCACAGGATCAACTATTACAGGGTATAATTATTTGATATTGATAGTTTTACATTAAATACATTTAAAAAAAAACAGTGACAATAAAGTAACAACGTAGCTGAAAAAGAAAAACGTTTCAAAAACCATCCTGTGTTAAGTATTTTTGCAGCGTACAACAATAAACTGCAAAACAATTATAGCAATCCAACTGAACAACTTTGTTAGCACGGTAGAACCGTACACTGCTAATAACCAAAGTTTACGGAATACATATAAGTTGGATCACTCTCCGTCGGCACTTTGAAGATCTCACATCAAATCGATGTCGCGGCCGCACGCACCAGTTAGTTTTACGTATATACGAGGGTCATTGAAAGACTAGGTATTGACAGCGGATTTAGACATACGAATACAAATATAACGTTTATTTTGCTAATACACTAAGTTACATAAGTGGATATCAAAAATAAAACCTAGTAAAACTATTACTAATGAATTTCAAAAGATTTCACATATTGTAGCTATTTCGTAGATAAGTAAAAATTGGTTCAAAGGTGCTGTAGTATTTATACCTTAATGTTTTGTTTATTTGTCTTATTTTTGAGACCACAGCTTATAAAATTTGTTGTATAGTATATACCAACTCGTATGTACAATTTTAAAAAAATATGCTTTACTTGGATGTGAATAAATTTTTTGACATTTTGCTTTTCAGGGTCATTCCAATTACTACTGTAGAAACTAAATTGTTAAAGTTATCAATAAAAATATTTCCGAGCTCTAAAATATAATTTAGGATGTCCCTGGGTGGTATGGTAAGACCACCGAATGAATATTTTGCCTCACTGTACACTTTTAGCGTGATACCATACCACCTGTAGGTCTTGAATTAATCACTTTATACCCCAAGTGTGCTAGTTTGTTGGAATTGTTTTATCGGGAGGAACACAGAAAGGCACAAATGTACAGGGTGTCCGATTATTAATTTTGAATCGAATGTCACGCGACCAAAAACAAATAGGTACCTCATTGGGTAGTACAATGATAAAAAAAAGACACAACATCTGCTCTAATTTACATCCCCAAAATTATAATTCTCTACTACTGCCCAGTTCCGACATATTGCTTGTCTTAATCGTCGTGAAACATCCTGTATTTAATCCTTTACATTTCAAGGTTCAACACAAAATAAGGATGGATCTGATTGTCATTTTCCATCCGTTAATAAATTTAATTTATAAAATCAAACTTCTAAAAATATTATCCACTTCCTGCAAACGAATCCGAGATAACAAAATCCGATATTTTTGAGACACTGTATAAACTTCGCGTTAAACACGTTCAACCTCTACTTTGCGCCGCCCTGTATCTCCCAGCTGACGTCGGTACACTGCTACCGGTGTACCGGGGAGACGGAGCAAGGGGCAGGCCGTTTTGATATTTTTGCGGAGTGATCCAACTTATATAATAACCTTGCGCGGTTGATGCAGCTTATTTTAGATAAAAAAAAAAAAACGTTGAAGCAAACGTTTTCTTTTTTTAGGATTATGTCAGTAACTGTCTGGATGCCATTTACATTGACAACGTGAATCTGACTGGCTACACTGCTTGGAGTATCTTAGATGACTGGGAATGGAGAGTTGGATATCAGTGAGTTCTATTTTCATAGTTAATATTCGTATCTTTTGAGATATGTTCCTGGAAGTCGAACTCCAACATAATTTTGTTGTGTTCTGTTGAGTCCAACAGAAAATTGCTACAAACTAATTGTATTGTTTTGTCATCAGTTCTTAATAAGTCTGAAACACTTTGAAATGTATTAAAACCCCTACAAAATCCCTTAGGCCCATTTCGCACCAAATCAGTCGGCTACAGTCAAGTCTAGTCACGTCAGACGCTCCCAGATTCAACTGACTAGAACTTATATTGAAATTACGCATTATATGAAAAATTGCTTTCAGACTGACCGAGTCACGTCCGTGCCAATCCCGTCCCGACGTGATCGGACTGTCTCTGACTCAGCCGATCGAATATTTATGCCAGTTTTGACAAGTCGTTTGAGAAATATTTCTTCCGGTGAAATAGCTTCTCGGTAATTTGTATTTTGTTTTGTTATATCAGCAGCTATAAGACTCGATAACTGAAAAAATAAATCTGCACTCATTCTAAAGTAATTGTAAAATTTTCTTGTGTCGGCCAATAAATCAGGAAACAAGTGATTAAATGATCCAAAATGTATCCTTCTTCTGTTAATGGGATGAATCCACAATCGTTTCTTTTTTTGCCTCATTTTTCTCCTTTGTTGTAATCGGCATAAAATCATTGCTTGAAGAAACTTCTACATTTCAACTAGATACGGTAGTCTGGTCACAAAACGTGAAACTGACTGGTCGTCGATTTCGTTTGCATGACTTACTTCATGTGGAAGCAATTTATTTCGGTGACTTGATTGAATGTGACTTGGCTAGACTTGACTGTTGCTGATTGATTTGGTGCGAAATAGGCCTTATACGCCGTAACCCAGAACGAATCCTGAAAAAATAAATCGCACTCAGATTTCGGAACGTGAAGCCTATATTAAAAGAAATTATTCTGAAATTCGCATTTGTTTTAGGGAAGTCAACGTTTGAAGTTTCGTTGTAAAGATAACTGAAACGTGTGAGACCCACTTTCACTTTCGGGAATTCCTTGCAAAAATGTTGGATTACGCTAACGGGTATTTTGAATGTTTTTGTCAATTGTTTACGGCAAATATAATGATGTATTGCTTGTACGGTACGAAGATGGTAACATTAACCAATTCGCGGTCTAATTAAGAGAACTTCAACTTTTTTGCTATTAAGAATAAGCATTTAATTTAATCATATTACGTTGGATCTTCCTACCACCACCAATACCATCACAGGAACATTTGCTGATGACACAGTTATTCTTGCTAGTGACGAAGATCCAGTAACAGCCTCAAACATTCTACAAAATCATCTAGAACTCATGGAAACCTGGTTGAAGAAGTGGAAAATAAAAATTAACGAAACCAAATCGCTTCAAGTAACATTCACACTCAGAAAACAGAATTGTCCAGTAGTGAGTATCAATAATACCGAAGTTCCACAAGCTGCCTCGGTAAAATACCTCGGAGTCCATTTGGATAGCAAGCTTACATGGAAACAACACATTGTAAAAAAAAGGAAACAAATAGACCTATGCATGAAAGAAATGTACTGGCTAATAGGGAGAAAGTCCAACTTATCACTGTCAAACAAACTCCTACTTTATAATACCATAATAAAACCAAAATGGACATATGGCTCAGAACTCTGGGGATGCGCAAGCAAGTCAAACATCCAAATAATCCAAAGAAGCCAATCAAAAATTCTCCGCATGATTATTGATGCTCCTTGGTACGTGTCAAACCAGACCATACATGAAGATCTCAACATACCCTTCGTCAAAGATGTGATCAGAGAGAGAAGCACAAAACATCACAAGAGATTGGAGAGACATAGTAACGCATTGCTACAACCCCTGATGGTTACCTGTAACTCAAGACGACTGAAGAGATACTGGCCAGCAGACCTTCTGGATGTTTGAAGAGGACTCGTCGGTGGATGGTGCCTCATCACGTGCTTAATAGTGCTGTGAACAGTGCTAAAGACATCAAATTAGCTTATAGAATATGTAAATTCTGATTGCTAATAAATTGTGAATATAAAAAAAAAAAAAAAAAAAAAAAAAAATATTATATCATAAGTCGGTTCCAGAAATCATACCTTAAAGTTTTCGGGATTCGTACTGCATAGACATAGATTTATACAAGTGAAGCTAAGACAAAGTGCGTTGACAAATGATTTATCCTATCTTCGTAGAAGTTTCTTAGCACCAATGAACGTTTAATGTTTTCAGTTATACAGGGTGAGGTTTTAATACCGGCTCGGTCGATAACTGCATTACTGTAGAAGGTAGCGAAGTTGTATATAAAAGTTGTAACCACGGATATGCTGCTTGCTCAGAGAATATTTAGATTTATACAGGGTAATCCATAACTACGTGGTGATGCAAACATGCATTTTTTTAAATGAGACACCCTATATATTATTCCATATTCACATTCTACTAATGATTTCCGTTCTTCCAATGTTAGGGCATTGTTACATTCTACAGGGTATTTCAAAAGATATGACCAGTTTTATCTCCAAATCGCTGTCAAATGAACGTACTGTATATCAAAAAGTGATGAATCAAAAATCATATTTTTTACAGGGATGGATAAAAAATATCATCAAGTTTTAAAATCGGCTATAAAAAGAGCCCGTGACGCATATTCGTATACAGGGTGATGTAGAATGCAAAATCCAGATTTTCTCTTTCTTTTTCAAATTTAACCCCCAATATTTTATTATATCAAAAAATTGCTTTTAATATGCTCTTTCAGCTTTGTATAGCACTTGTTGTGCCTACGTCCATCAGTTTCCGAGACATTTCGTTTTTTCTGTAAATTTAAAATATAGCTTCTATTTGTGTACTGAAATTTATTTGTTTTGAGAAAGTACTCTCGAATTTGTTTCTTGTTTAACGAACAACTAAATTACAAGGTCATGATACTATTTGATGAAGTCAAAACCCTGAATCATCGAGATAATAAAGTCAAGTATGCTAAGGAAACAATTTTGTAGGCATGGTGCATAATCATCAAGCAGATTTATGAGGTATGCTTTGAAAAATTAACGGTTTTTATAACCTGCTCGATAATTCCGTACTGCATGAAAATGGAGCTTTAAAAATTAATTTCCCCATTGAGGGTATTTAGGAGAATCTTTGAGAAATTGTCTACTTGCCTTTAGAATATATTAACTATGAACAGCAATATCCAGTACGGAGGCACTCTGAAACTAATGAGTTTGAAAGAATGAAGGATTGTTTTATTTGGACCGTGCTTGTTTAATATTTCATAGCCTACCTGATAGATCTGCTTGATAATTAATTATGCATGACGTCTATAAAATTGTTTCCTCAGCTCACTTGACCTATATTATCTCGTTAATCCAGTGTTTTGACTTGATCAAGTATTATTATGGCCTTATATTTTAGTTGTTTGTTAAGCAAAAATAAAATTTGATAGTATTTTCACAAAATAAATAAATTTTAGTAAACAAGTAGAAGGTATATTTAAAATTTGTAGAAAAATCGAAATATCTCAGAAACTAATGAATTCAGCCATAAAAAGTGCTATACAAAGATAAAAAAGCACATTAAAAGCAATTATTTGCTATAATAAAATGTTGGGGGTTACATTTAAAAAAAAAGGGAGAAAGTCTAGATTTTGCATTCTACATCACCCTGTATACGAATATACATCGCGGGCTTTTTTTATAGCCGATTTAAAAACTAGATTATATTTTCTATCCATCCGTGTAGAAAAAAATGATTATTGATTCATCACTTTTAGATGCACAGTACGTTCATTTGACAGCGATTTGGATATAAAAATGGTCATAACTTTTGAAATACCCTGTATAATGTAACAATACCTTATATTGGAAGCACGGAAATCATTAGTGGAATTTGAATATAGAATAATATATAGGGTGTCTCATTTAAAAAAATGCATGTTTGCATCACCACGTTGCATATAAATCAAAATATTTTATGAGCAAGAAGGATATCCGTGGCTACAACATTTATATACAACTATTTTCGATATCTTCTATAGTAGTGGTGTTATCGACCGAGCCGTTACTAAAAACTCACCCTGTATATACAGCAAACTAACATATTTCTTTTCTGTTGCAGCTCTCTGATTGGCATGTACAAAGTGGATTTCAATGATCCGAACAGGGCCAGAACACCTAGGAAATCTGCGGGATATTTTACCCAGGTTGCTAAGAACCGCTGTCTGGTCGATCCCAAAGACTGTGTACATTAAAATTATCTAGCTGTGATACTGTGTCTTTTTTACTTTCTGACTCACAATAGGCAATTTTTGTAATGTCAAAATGTTTTATAAAAGTGCCACTTTTCTGCATAGTAACAATACACTCAATAAAGTAATAGTGTCTTGAGAGGAAAGTTGTGTTTTATTTTTACTTCCCACACCGATAGGTGAGGGGAGTATTGTAATCGCGAAAATTTTCGATTTTGAGATAATACACTTTTTGGGCGTTTTATAACGAAAATCCACGTCACTGATTTCCGTCGGTCTGTCTCTGTGTTCTCAGTAACCGCTGCATGGATTTTGATGAAATTTGGGCAGCGATATGCTGTGGGGTCGTAGTCGGTAATGCTGCTATAATTTTGAAAATCGCTGCATTGGCGGCGGAGTGATTAGCAAAAAACGAAAAATTTTAAATATTCCCCAAACTTCGTTTTTAGGCGTTTTAGGTGTTCCTGATCATTTTCTACTTTTTTTGGGTGGGGGTGGAAATTGGGCTGGTTGGGGGTTGGGGGTTGGGGGGTTGTAAAATTGAAAAATTTGTTGTATTCATAATAGACTACCCACTGACCTGTGAAGGAAGACGTAGCGACATAAATAACTTTCTTAGGTCTATCCAAACATTGCCTTATGCCTATTACAGAAACTAAAGGACTTAGAATTTTTCCGATGTATACATATGAGTATTGCTTTAGATCGTTGTATATTATGTAACGAAGAAACTGCTCAATTGATTTTAATGAAATTTTGACACAGTATTACTACCGTGTCGAGGATGGAAAATGCGTATGGTTTTTATAAATCGTGCCAGTAGCGGCGCAGAAATAATAAAAAAACTAAAAATATAAAAACAGCTCAAACTTAGTTTTTAAGTGTTTTAGAAGTTCCTGATCATTTTCTGAGTTTTTTTGGGTGGGGGTGAAATTGGGGTGGCTGGGGGGTGGGGGGTTGAAAAATTGAAAAATTTGCTGTATTCATAATAGGCTGTCCACTGACCTGTGAAGGAAGATCTAGCGACATAAATCACCTTTTTAGATCCATCTGAACATTGCCTTGCCTATTATAGAAACCAAAGGACTTAACATTTTCTCTGGTGTAAACATACGAGTATTATTATCTATATTATGTCACGAAGAAACTGTTGAATTGATTTTAATGAAATTTTGTCACAGTATTACTACCGTGGCGAGAATGGAAATGCGTATGGATTTTATAAATCGTGCCAGTGGCGGCGCAGAAACAATAAAAAAAATAAAAATATAAGAACAGCTCAAACTTCGTTTTTAAGTGTTTTAGAGGTTCCTGATCATTTACTGAGTTTTTTTGGGTGGGGGTGAAATTCGGGTGTTGGGGAGTGGGGGGTTGAAAAACTGAAAAATTTGCTGTATTAATAATAGCCTGTCCGCTGACCTGTGAAGGAAGGCCTAGCGACATAAATCACTTTTTAGGTCCATCTGAACATTCCCTTGCCTATTACTGAAACTAAGGGACTTAGAATTTTCTGTATACATACGAGTATTTATTGCTTTAGATCGTTTTGTATCTTGTAACGTGGAAACTATTAAATTAATTCTAATGAAATTTTGACACATTATTATTACTGTGGTGAGGATGGAAAACGCGTATGCTTGTTAGAAATCATGTCAGTGGCAGCGTAGCAATAATCAAAAAACTAAAAATATGAAAACAGCTCACACTTCGTTTTTAGATGTTTTAGGGGTTCCTGGCCGTTTTGTACCTTTTTTGGGTGGGGGTGAAATTTGCTGTGGTCGGGGCGGGGGGTTGTAAAACTGAAAAGTTTGTATTATTGATAATAGGCTGTTCATTGACCTGTGCAGGAAAGACCTAGCGGCATATCACAATTTGGGGGGGGGGGGTACTGGCGATGATTTTGTTGCAAGGAGATCTCAGACTAAATCTTTATGCTATGGGAAAATAATAAACTGGTATCACCGTAATGTGATACCAGTTTATTATTTTGTGTGGGAAGTACTGAGTCAATCAACTTGACTCCATTTTTTTGTAGTCTTGTGATGGTCGTTTCGAGGTAGCTCTTGATCTTATTAGTCACCTAAAACTGCAGATATTACAAACTGGTAAATACACAAGAAACTAAAAGTACGAGAAATCGAGAAAAACCGTTACAACCCGAAAAATATGGGAAGAGACTTGAGAATTTCGCCGGTTGCGCACACGAAAAAGTGAGAACGCACTGGGCGGAAAAGATATACTAGAAACACAGTGTACGCGTACACTCTAAGTGAACAGTTAGGAAAAGATCTTTGTTAAGAAAGGTCCTCAATTTTGATGACAAATTATAAATAATTATTAGGTGGCATTAAAATGTTTACAGTTCGGAAAGTTTACTTTCACTCTGAATCACTTTTCGAATCTGAAATTACATTTTCTATAAATTCTAGATCATTACTGTCACTGTCTTCCTGCAAGCTTTTTTATTATTAGATTTTCCACAATTACATCCAGAAATGGTCCTTTTTCTGTTAAAATAGCGCTCGCAGGAAATTGCATGTTCACACCTTTTTTCCACGCTTCTTGCGAAAATGTGGAAAAAACTCATAATGAAAAATCAGATCTACTGAATTCACCCTTAGTCTACTGATCTACTGATTTGTGTTGGCATGGCCGACACTACACTAGGCCGGAGCCTTAGATGTGGCAACGTGGCTTAGCTGTCAAATAGTGGGCCTATAGTTTCAGAATAATTATTACATTTTATATGTATTAGAGTTCATCTGGGTTAATAAATTAAGGAAAAATGCTTTTTAGAATTACTACTACTAATACCACTTACATCTGATGTCTGGTTCATCACAGTCAGACACTACAAAATAAAAATAAAGCAACCTGTTTCCTGCTGCCACTTCCACTTCCACTTAAATGAACACTCAATTTACTTTGTAAATTGTCACTTGAGCTAGAAAAATTCACTATTAGGTCACTGTGAAGCCATTCTTGCTGGTCTTGATTCCCTTTCACTATGAAATCTTTTCGTAGGTATGCCCAGATGCATGCCGTCGTTGACTTGCCCAGATAAGCTCCATTAACTGTATTTTTCTGTGATATTTGGGAGGTCCAGAAAACATCGTAGGTACCACATTGTGCTCTAAAATAGGTCTTATCCTTTGAAATGTTTGTAAAGTATTGTCTTTATTCTTATAAATATAACCAGCCCATACGAGGAATACCGTTCACCCACTTCTGTTTATGTCCCTTATTGGAAGCACAATTGCTAATGAACACTCAATTTACTTTGTAAATTTTAACTTGAGCTAGAAAAATTCACTATTAGGTCACATTGAAGCCATTCTTGCTGGTCTTGATTCCCTTTCAATATTAAACCTTTTCGTAGGTATGCCCAGATGCATGCCCAGATGAGTTCTATTAACTGTCTTTTTCTGTGATATTTGGGAGGTCCAGAAAACATCGTAGGTACCACATTGTGCTCTAAAATAGGTCTTATCCTTTGAAATGTTTGTAAAGTATTGTCTTATTCTTATAAATATAACCAGCCCATACGAGGAATACCGTTCACCCACTTCTGTTTATGTCCCTTATTGGAAGCACAATTGCTAATGAACACTCAATTTACTTTGTAAATTTTAACTTGAGCTAGAAAAATTCACTATTAGGTCACATTGAAGCCATTCTTGCTGGTCTTGATTCCCTTTCAATATTAAACCTTTTCGTAGGTATGCCCAGATGCATGCCCAGATGAGTTCTATTAACTGTCTTTTTCTGTGATATTTGGGAGGTCCAGAAAACATTGTAGGTACCACATTGTGCTCTAAAATAGGTCTTATCCTTTGAAATGTTTGTAAAGTATTGTCTTTATTCTTATAAATATAACCAGCCCTTATGAGGAATACCTTTCACCCACTTCTGTTTATGTCCTTCATTGGAAGCACTAATTGCTAGTGCAACCTGGTACTACACACTTTGCAGGCATCTTTTTATCTTTATAGTTTCGTTTGTGCAGGTAAATAATCAGAAACACATTAAAAATCACCTTCCACTCTTCGTTGTTACTCTGGAAGGTTATGTTGGTATGTTGATTGGCTAGTGCAACCTGGTACTACACACTTTGCAGGCATCTTTTTACCTTTATAGTTTCGTTTGTGCAGATAAATAATTAGAAATACATTAAAAATCACTTTCCAACCATATTTTCTGGTCTGGAAGAATACACATGACTTAACCTCAAACAAAAGCCCGGCCCGCTGATTCAGTGTTGCCATATTTCATGCTCCGGCCTAGTGAGTAAAGTCGGCCATGGTGTTGGAAATCTACTGATATATGAATACCATTTTCAAAATCACTGAAAAACCGCGTCACTACTGATTTTTCCACTGGTTTCATTTATAAATCTACTGAAATCTGTATGTAATTGTTCTGACCACCGTCTACTATTTGGCAGGCAGCGCCATCAAGTAGCGAGCCACTGTAACACTTGACTTGGTAGTGTATACAGGAACGTTACGATGCATTTTATTTATATTTCATGGCCTGCTAGTTGGTTTATAGGTAGGGCAATTGAAAAACACTGATTTGATTGAAATCTCGAAATTAAATGAAAACTACCAGACTGACATTCACAACCTAATATCATTAGAAAGCCTATCAAATTGCACATTTGACTAGCAGGTAAATCTAAAAATAACCCCATGAATATGGTAATAACTTTGTTTTGGTCGATCATTTCGGGTTTATTGTTATACAGGGTGGGGCATATTAATCAAGTGTTTTTAAAATAATCATAAAAAATATTGGTAGTAGAACATAGCTGATATCTTGAAATATCTAAGTGCAAAAATTACATCTGGCATATGATGCAGCCGTTCACGAAAATTCCACTCCACTGTTCCCAGCATGTTTATTTTTGAGAGATTCCATGGCGAATCGCTTCCTTCTCTGCGTCTATCGTACGGAGCTTGGCCTTTTAAACACGTGACTTGAGTTACCCCCATAGGAAAAAATCACAAATTGATAAGTCGGGAGACCGAGGAGGTCATGAAATGCCACCAAACCTCGAAATTGAACGATTTGGAAACAGGTGGCGAAGAACAGAAATTGATGCTCTGGCGGTGTGTGCCGTGGCCCCATCTTGCTGGAACCACAAATCTTTGATATCCACACCTCTTCTTTGCAATTCAGGTATGAAAAAGGTATTCACCATATGAATGTAACGTTCAGATGTTACTGTAGTGGTGACCCCATTTTCTCCAAAAAAATATGAGCCAATGATGCCACGCGTTGTTCTAGCGTCCACCGCTCCATGATGGCAAGTGGCAAGTAAGGAAGTGAAATGGTTTGAGTCAAGGAATGGATTGCCATAAACCGCGCGCTCCTCCCTTTTCTAATATATGAGTACTACTCAAACCAAAAACACTTGGTTTTTATGCCCCACCCTGTAGTTTTGAAGAAAATGTAGTGTGTTTCGTGAAAATTGCGTCAATACCGCGATTTGTAAGTTGAGGAGACAACAACGCACTGCTGATGTATGGCGCGCATCGCACCTATTGGCATCAGTCAGGGTTGCCAGGTCTATTGATTTTTCAATAGATCTACTGCTTTTGGGTCTTTGTCTACTGAATACTGTTTTTGCGGCGGAATCTATTGATTTTTTTTCCGGTTTTCAAGAAATAATGAGTACTTGTTACATCTCTTGCGGACCTGTAGTATAATTTTATTGTTCTGTACTCTATGTATTCTGTGGTCAACTTCACTTGAAACAATTGTCATATGGTACGTTAAGGGATGGCGCGTAGGTGCCCATCCTCTCTATCTTGTGTGTAAAATAATGCTATAAATAAAAGTGCCGATAGAGTCCAAAAGTGTCGAGAAGCGTTTAATTGTGACCAGCGACCACCTTACGTGTAAAAACGTAACATTTCAGAAGTGGGATGGATAGATCAATAGATGGATTGATGTACCAGAGTGCCCACAAGTGCAAGTGCGATCATCCGTGTTAAGAGAACTTTGCAAAAGGAAGCAACCTATGCAGAAGGTGACCCATCAGAAGAGAGCGACCCCACAGAGAGAGCTATCCGACCAGAAGAAGACGTCGAAGTGATTTAGCAAATACGTAATTGTAGTAGCGAAGCCCTAAAAGGGGCCGTTACAAGAAAAAAAAAAAGAGAGGTTAGCGTCGGTTACCAGATTTCCCGCCGATTGTGCCAGTGACCAGTGACAATTGACAGTGCTGTAATCCTGTAACTGTCGTGTACGTCGTTCTGTGCTAGCTAGTGACGCTGAACATTTTTGTGTTTCGTGCTGTGCCATAGAGGCTAATGACAGTACTGACAGTGGTGACTTGCCCAGCTACCGTTTGTGCTCCGTGGTGTCCCGTCGTTCCGTGTCAGGATGACGGATAATAACCTAGAAAATCGGCTCGATGTAAACAGTGAAGATGATGAAAGTTTTCACGGCTTTCCCACCGAGGACAGTTTCCAGGGAAGTGGTAGGCAAGCCGCCCAAATTGTCAACTCAGATGCCCACGTCAGTAACAACAGTACTGATACGAATTTGGCAAAGCTTTTCCAAGATATGATGGTTGAGAATCGTAGAAGAGATGCGCTAATTGAAAGATTAGTAGACAAATTAACTGTACAGCCAGCCGGCCCAAATACGAATGTAGCAGTTATGCCTGAACTGTTAAAGAACCTTACCACATTTGATGGAAATAGTGCAAATGCTAAACAGTGGATAAAAAGCTTGACCAGTGCACAGCTTTTGCATGACTTACCTGATACCTACATGCTAGAAACGGCAAGAACAAGGTTAGTTAGTGGTGCGTCTTATTGGTATGCTGTTAATGAACCAGAGATACAGACGTGGCAACAATTTGTTGATAGATTTAATAGCACATTTGTTCCTAAGGAAAGCTTTTCAGCTAAGTGGAGGAAAATGGTAGCTCGTACACAACGTAAGGGAGAAGACTTGAGTGGTTACTTCCATGAAAAAGTTAAGCTCTGCAAGGAACTAGACTTGGACATTAGAGAATTAAAAGAACAAGTGTTGATAGGGTTGTGGTCGAAACAGATGTGTGATGCTATGTTCGGAATAAAGCACTTTAGTGTAGACCAGCTGTTCCATGACCTACAGGAGTACAGTCAACTGGAAAGTGAGAGGGTAAGCCGAATAGTTGAAGCAAGCCATAATAGAAGTATAACCAGAGGAGGTACAATTCCAAGAAGAGACGCTGATGGTGCAAATGTACAAGGACCTAGGGATATAAGCAGAGATGCCTCAAGACAAATACCACAGAGGAATGAGAGGAGTGCGACCCGTACTGAACAGCCAACAAGTAGTACCTACTTACCTGCAAGGAATAGTGAGGGCAAACCATTGTGTTTTCAATGTAAAAAGTATGGCCACACTTCCAAGTATTGCCTACAAACCAGACCCAATAGATCTGCTATGCCTAGAGAGATAACACGAACTGCAGCTAACCCAGATACAACTCAGAATACTCCAGGACCATCTGTGAACCTCAATGTTATTGGAGAACACGCTGATGATAGCAACCTCAAGTACTTCCAACCAGCTTATGTGAACGGTGAATTAGTTGAAGCTTATGTTGACTTTGGGAGTCAATGTACTTTGATAAAAGAGAACACTGTGAAACAATTAGGACTTGTGCTGAATCCACTGGATAGATCTTTTAAAATAACTGGATTTGGAAATGGTAGTGTTAAACCTATAGCTAAAACTTATGCAGAAATTAAAATAGATCAAGCAAAGGCATATACCGAGCTTCTAGTGATCCCAGATGAATACCAACAGGTACCATTACTAATTGGCCAACCATTCACTGAACAAAATCACATTGTGGTTGTGAAAAAGGATGACCAGTTGCGCCTATTTGACAATGATTTGTATAAAATAGAACTCCCAGCATTGCTTAAGCCTGCTGTAAACCTATTTGTAAAGGAAAAACAAGTGCTACCATCGAACCATGTTGGATTTATAACAGTGTACACTGAAGATTACAGTAATGAAAATGTATTTGTAGATGCACAGAACTATGAAAATAAGTTTATCCCAAGGTGCATAATAACATTAGAACATGGTGAAGCTGCGATTCCAGTATACAATCTTACAGCTTATGATGCAAAGATGGATGCTAATATAAAATTGACTAAAGGTGACTATTGCAGTGAACAAGTGGAGCAACAGCTAGAAGTGAATACTGTGGTGATAGATGGAGCAGAGGACATAAATACAGACATTAATGTAAACTTAAACATAGGAGACAAGAAACAGCAACTTGTAAATTTAATCAACCAGTATAAGGATTGTTTTGCTACAAATCTGACAGATCTAGGACTCTCAGACCAAGTTGAGTGTAAAATAGAGACAGTTAATGATCAAGCAGTGACATATCGACCTTATAGACTTAGTGCAAGTGAGAGGCAGAAGGTGAGAGAAATTACGGATGAATTAAGAGATGCAGGAATTATTATAGAATCAGACTCTAATTATGCAAGTCCAGTGTTAATTGTTAAAAAGAAAACAGGAGATGAACGACTATGTATTGACTATCGTGGCCTTAATAAAATAACAAAGAAAATGGTATACCCCCTTCCTCTGATAGATGATCAGCTGGACAGGTTATCTGGAAAGAAATATTTCACCACATTGGATATGAAAAGTGGGTATTATCAAATACCAATGGCAAAAGACTCTCAAAATAAGACAGCTTTCATTACCCCTGATGGCGTGTTCAACTTCCTGCGAATGCCCTTTGGACTTATAAATGGACCAGCAATTTTCCAGAAACTCATAAATAATGTTTTAGGTCCTCTCAGATTCAGCATTGCAATGGTGTATATGGATGATATATTAATTCCTAGTGTATCTGTTGAAGAAGGAATTGAAAACCTATGTAGTATACTCGAGGTTTTACGGCGTGCAAATTTGAAACTGAATTTAAAGAAATGCTTTTTTCTGTATGAATCTGTGGAGTACTTAGGATTTGAAATATCCAGTGAGGGAATCAAACCAGGCAAAAGAAAATTGAGTAGCATTCTTGATTATCCAGAACCAAAATGTGTTAGAGAAGTTAGGCAGTTTCTAGGACTAATAGGGTATTTCCGTCGCTTCATAAAGGACTTTGCTATTATATCACGACCATTGACAGAGCTACTGAAGAAGAATGATAAATGGAAATGGCAAGATAGTCAATCTACTGCATTTGTTAAGCTCCAGAACATGCTGTTAGATGGCTCTGTATTAGCGTTATATACACCCGGTATATATACTGAGCTGCACACTGATGCCAGCCAGCTACGCCTTGCTGCAATACTGTTCCAGAAAGGTACTGATGAAAATTTAAAGCCTATAATGTTCATTAGTAGGAAAACAACTCCAGAAGAGCAGCAGTATCACTCATACGAGTTGGAAACTCTGTGTGTAATATGGGCTATGGAACGTCTAAGAGTTTATTTGATAGGACAGCCATTTGTTGTGATAACTGATTGCAGTGCATTGAGGAGTACTTTTAGTAAGAAGCATATGAACCCTCGTGTTGGTAGATGGTGGATGAAGTCATTGGAATTTCACTTCGAGATCAGACATAGACCAGGTCGACAGATGACACATGTTGACGCCCTGTCAAGAAATCCAGTAGCTCCAGCTCAAGAAATTGACTGTGTGAAGAGCATAAATTGTTTAATGAACACATTAGAAGAAGATGATTGGCTCTGTATATTACAAAAGGAAGACCCTAAGTTGAGATTAATGATGGAGAACATAGAAAAACAGGAAAAGAGCTCTGAAGACAAAAGAGAAAAGTACAGTGAGTATGAGATAAAAGATGGGAGACTCTTTAAGAAAGAAGATGGAAAACTTCTTTGGGTAGTTCCAAGAAAAGCCAGATGTCAGATAGCCAGAAAATATCATAATGAATTAGGACATCCAGGATTTGAGAAAACATATAAGAAAATGAGAGAGATGTTCTACTTTCCAAGAATGAGAAATTATATTAAAGGATTTATTGGTGCATGTATAGAGTGCCTGTATAATAAAGCTCCTGGAGGTAAACCACAAGGAAAACTACATTCTATTATTAAAATAGGTAAGCCCTTCCACACCATGCATTTGGACCATTTAGGACCTTTTGTCAAGAGCCAGAGAGGAAATTCATATATTCTAGTTGCCATAGATGGATTTACAAAATTCACATTTCTCAAGGCTGTGAAGAACACAAAATCGACTGTTACTGTTAAAGCCTTGGGGGATATAGTAAATTTAATTGGATTGCCAAACAGAGTAATCACTGATCGTGGCACATCATTCACAGGAGCTCCATTCGAAAATTTTTGTAAAGAGAGGCACATAGACCATGTATTGACCACTCCTTCTACAGCCAGAGCAAATGGCCAGGTTGAGCGCCTGAACCGATATATTACCCCATCGTTAGCTAGTTTATGTAAGGAGGAAGATCATAGTGATTGGGACCAGCACATCCATACAGTCCAGTGGGGAATTAATAATACACACCATCAAGCTACGAAAACTACTCCCTTCAGATTACTTTTCAACTACGAACCAAGGGATATTCATGGTGACTGCATACAGAAGATCCTCTTAGAGCATCAACAAGAAGAGGACATAGAGAACAGAAGACAGGAAGCTTTGGAGAAGATTAAAGAAGACCAAGAAAGGCAAAAAAGAAGATACAATGCAAAACGCTCAAAAGCAAGTGTATATGAACCAGGAGACCTTGTTATGATCAGAAGAGAAGCATCATCTACAGGCGAAAGTAGAAAACTCATGGAAAAGTACAAAGGACCATACATTGTAACAGAAAAATTACCGTTTGACAGGTACAGAATAGAAGATATGCCTGAAACGCAGAGAACACAGAAATTTTACAAGTCCGTGGTGGCTGTAGACTCTATGAAAAGATTTATGGTACCACAAAGTGAAGATGATTCGGATGAAGAACCTGAGAAACCGGTAGAGGAAAAAGGAACAGAGAAGAAAACAGTAGAGAAGGAAGAAAAGAGAATGAAGAAGAGGCCACAGTACCTAACCGATTACGTCACGACTTTCGGGGACGAAAGTTGAACAGGATGGCCGAATGTTACATCTCTTGCGGACCTGTAGTATAATTTTATTGTTCTGTACTCTATGTATTCTGTGGTCAACTTCACTTGAAACAATTGTCATATGGTACGTTAAGGGATGGCGCGTAGGTGCCCATCCTCTCTATCTTGTGTGTAAAATAATGCTATAAATAAAAGTGCCGATAGAGTCCAAAAGTGTCGAGAAGCGTTTAATTGTGACCAGCGACCACCTTACGTGTAAAAACGTAACATACTACTGTTTTTGTATTTCAGGAAAATGTTTAAGGTATAACAGGTTTGATTTCCAAAGCGATGTTCTGAAAAATGTATCATTGGTTAAGCCCTCAGCAGCTTTGGACGGTCAGTATCCTTCAGTGATGGCACTTGCCAAACATTTTCCAAATTCACTCAATCCTAATCAACTTCAATAGCTCGATAATGAGAGGCGACTTCTACGAAATACTGACCTCACGTGAAATAAAAGCGAAAGTGTGACTGAGTTTTGGATAAAAGTAGAAAACACGTCTCTTTTGGAGATGATAGTGCCATGTTTTTTGTATTATCCGAATTTATGTTGGATACGCAAGTGCTGCCACATTCATCTGCAAACGTGGAAAGAATTTTCTCAGATGCTAATCTTCAAAAACAAATGCATATACTTACGCTATCGTCTATCCACGTCAAGTGTATGTGATGTGGCATTTTGCATACAAAATGAAAACGAGAAGCCCAAAGTTGCTTTGATGTGGATTTAAATAATTGTATTAAGCTACATAACAATATAATATGTACCGTGTACCAAAGAAGTGCAGACTAGTCAGATTCAGATTTAGATCAATGAAGACGTGTGTTGTTGTTTATTATTCTTTAGTTTTATTAGGTAAGCCATATTAAGAGTTTCCGTGCTGTAAAAAGTTATCTTTTTTTTGTAGTTTTATTAGGATTATGTTTTACTGAGCAATTACGTTTTTTTGTGGTTTTGTAATAAAAAATGTGCTAAGCTTTTTTTGTTTGAGGTTCGATGTTACACTGTTTATTTACAAAAAAGATCTACTGTTTTTTGTCAAATCTACTGCTTTTTTTATCTATGACCTACTGCTTTAAAATTCGACCTGACAACGCTGGCATCAGTACACCTATTTTTGCATACACTAAGAGGTTATAATAATTTAATGACTGTTTTCAAATCAATATCAATCAATCAATATTTTTATTTGTGTTAATAACAATGTTACATTGTTTTCCACACGTCAATAATAATAATGGAGATCAATAGTTATCAGGTTATCACAGAATATCAGTTTATGTTAATACACAAAATATTTGACATGAATATCACATAGAGCACATAAAACAGTTAAATTTAAAAACACTTAAATTTGTCACGACCTTAGGGAACACTTCTTAGACTTCATGAAGTCTTCAATGCTATAGAATGCTTTAGATTTTAAGAACTGCTTCAACTTGTGCAAAAATATATTTGTAGGATGCAATCTGAACTCTAGCGGCAGAGAATTAAAGAATGCTGGGCCAAAGTAATTAATGCCGTTCCTGCTATGGCTTAATCTTAAAAAATGTATTTGAAGGTCATCCCGTTTACGAATATTGTAGTCGTTTTTTTCACTAGTTAGTGCATATTTATCGATATTTTCCTTTACATATTTTATACAGTGGTATATATATATATATATATATATATATATATATATATATATATATATATATTGACAAACAAAAACAAAAAAGGTGCAGCCCGGGCTCCGACACACCGGGCTGCTGTTCCATTCCCAGCGACTACTCCTCACACCGTGAGGTGAGCAATCACTGGGTCCGCGTATCGTGCGTCCTAAGCAGACGAAGGGACCCATGGATGACTGCCTTCTGCATTCTGGCGGCTAAGATGTGCGCCGCCGCACGGCACACCGGCATTTTGCGCAGTGCAGAGAGCAGCGTATCCCTCATACCACCTAGGGATCCAATGACCATTACTAGCAGACTCACAGTGTAGTCCGGCCAGAGCCTGCGAAGTTGTCCGAGGAGCTCCTGATACTTGGTCCGCTTTTCCTCCTCCTTAGAGACGATGTTCCCCTCGGCAGGTGCCGAGAACTCGATAACGAACATCGTCTTTTGTTGGTAGTCGAGGAGGACTATGTCGGGCTTATTTGCATGTATAAGCTCGAGCGTGGAGAATGAGTAGTTCCAGTAAATTCGGCACCTCTCGTTCTCCACAACGGACTCAATGTCCCCTGGAGCGTATGGCAGCACCGGTGTCTCATCTATACCGTATGAGTGCCTTAAATGGTAGTATAGCACTCGTAGAGCCGCATTGTGCCGATAGATGTAGGCTGTGCCAGCGTACACCTTACACGCCGACAAGAGGTGCGTAAGGGTCTCTGGCGCCTGCAGGCAGGCTCTACAGCGGATATCGGGCACATCCATACCCATAATCCGGCTACGGTATACTAAGGTGTTGAAGACACCGTCTTGGCAAGCCATTATAGAGCTCTCAGTCTCCGACTTCAACCCATTAGACCTTAGGAAGGAGAAGGTCAACTGCTCAGATAAACCATGCTCTTCTAGATGTTTGTAGAAGATTCCGTGCATTGGTTTATCTTTGTGAAGTCTTAAAAGCAATTGGACTTCAGCAGTTTTAATCCGGGCTTTTAATTGTGCGGGAGCAAGTTCCGTAACGGACTGCTGACACCTCCGCGTGAAGTCGAGCGTGAGACTAAGTTCTTCGGCTGCCCGTGTTGCTGCTCTAAAAAGGAAGGCTCCTTTACCCGCAATCTCGTGCTCTCGCACAAAGCGGATCAGGGGATCGGTGCTCGTCGTAACATAGCAGGCAGTGGCCAGTACTACTCTGTTGTGCAGATGCTCCAAACTCAATAGTCCACGCCCTCCCAGGTGTCGCGGGAGGTATATTCGCGGGACAGAGGATCTAGGATGTAGACTTCCCTCCATATTCATCCTTTTGCGAGTCTTTATGTCGATTTGTCGCAGCTCTTCCACGTTCCAGTGGATAGCACCAAAGCTGTATAGCAACAATGGGACCGCAAGCATGTTTGTGGCAGCGACTTTGTTTTTGCCGGACAGTTCTGACGACCAGATCTGCCGGAGTCGGTGCAAATACTTGCGGCGGAGACACTCTTTGACCAACTCTGCCTCTTGGATGTGACGCTGCGCCACTCCAAGGTAGGTATAAGTATCTCCGGCATGCAGTTGTCGCAAGATGCTCCCATCAACGAGCTGCTCCTCATCTTCACTATCTCCGCAACGTCCTCTTTTGAGATGAACCATGGCACATTTGTCTATCCCGAACTCCATACCAATAGCTTGACTGTAATCCTGCACTACCCTCAGCGACTGCTCTAAATCGCGTTGTCCGGAGGCATAGAGTTTCAGGTCATCCATGTAAAATAAGTGGGTGACCTTGTGCCTCCGGTAATTGGGCTTGCCACAGCTGTATCCCTTAGTATTTTTCAGCGCTATGGACAAAGGCAGTAGCGAGATGCAAAAGAGCAAGGGACTCAAGGAGTCTCCTTGGAAGACCCCTCTTTTAAATGATACCAACTCTGTTCGAACCCTGGTTTCACCCGATGTTATGGTGAACCGAGTCTTCCAGAGCGGCATCAGTTGTTTGATGCATCCCACTATTTGATCATCTACCGAAAGACATTCCAACAGCCGCACAATCAGTTCATGAGACGTAGTGTCGAATGCCTTCCGATAGTCGATCCAGGCCATAGAAAGGTTTCGCAGGTAATGCACGGAGTCCTGTGTGACACAGCGGTCAATCAACAGGTTATCCCTGCAGCCAGCTACTCCTTTCTTAGACCCTCTTTGTTCATATACGCTGAGAAATACGGGATTTACAGCTTGAAGGATACGCATGTACAAGATTCTGGTGAAGAGCTTGTAACATGCGTTCAGACATGTTATTGGCCTGTAGTTTTTAGGATCAGACAAATCTCCGGTCTTCGGGAGAAGCACGGTTCGACCCTCGACAAACCAAGCCGGAATTGGCTGCTCCTGATTTAGCCACGAGTTAAAAACTCTAGCTAAATGCCGGTGGCAACTGGGAAACTTTTTCAACCAGTAGGTGTTTATGCCATCCGGGCCAGGAGCTGCGAAATTCTTTGCGCCTCGTAAGGCACCAAGAATTTCTTCCGTGTTTATCGGGTGACGCAGTACATTCAGGTTTGGAGTCCTCCTACAAACGGACTCGAACTGCGCCAAGGCCGGAGTGTCTGCTTGGAGAGGTTTGGGGTGTTCGTAAATGCCCCTCCAGAAAGTCTCCACGCGATCAGCAGTTGGCGGCTGCTCTATGACTGGTGGTCGCTGTTGGAAGAGACGAGCAGGCTTTTCGGAAAACAATCTGTTTTCCTCCAAACCTCTCGCCCGCGTCACCAGTGATCGTTTAGCAGCGATTAGCGTCCGTATCCTGTCAAGACAATGCTGCTTGACAACAACCAGTACCGCTTGACTGAGCGTGTGATGGTCGCGCCTTAGCTCTCGGGCTATCTGGCGCACGCGGCGCGTAAAAGGCCTACCGGCCGCTCTATATTCCATCACACACTGGATACGGGATGCTTCTTGGCGAGCCAACTGGATTTTCGCTTCCATTTGGCGCACCCGCCTCTGTGCTCTCTCGACAGGAGAGTCTCTCACTCTCCCCTGTCCAGCCAGCCTCAGAGCCGCAGCGTAAATTTCGCAATTGATGCTCCAAATGTCAGAGACCTCCGATAGACGTTCACTCAGCGCCTCATCCTCTCTCTTTAAATCTGCCAGCTTGAAGGACCTCCTGTTGTTATGCAAGGCCCTTCGGTCACTGAAATCTCCAGGTGAGACGGCTTCGTCGATTTCCCTCTCAGCGGGCCTCATCGGCGACCTTTCAGCCTGGTTAACAGGCCTTTCAGTCGCCGGAGGGGCAGGCTGAGCTGGAGCACGAACGTATCCCTGCCCCCGAAGGTAAAATACCTGGTTCCGCAAGCTCTGGGAGGTAATTGTGCTATGCTCTGGATGCATTTCACACCACCTCCCATGCATGCGGGCCATGTATCCCCTACGGCGCGGGCTACTGCTCTCGTAGCAGCTCAGCAGGTCATCCTTCAGTTCCGTCGTCCACCTAAAACAGTCCATGTCGTTGCGTGTGTCGTCGTCAGGGCGATCCGAGGCACCGCCACCTTGCCCAGAGCCGGCTTCCGATACCGGCCTGGTGTGGGTGCTCTTCTTCTGGGGCGGTCGAACCAGAAGGTAGGGCCCGTCCGGTGGTTAGCCTTAGGGCCCCCAGCCGACATTTCAGAGGCAGCCGACCACATTGCCTCCTAGGGATGACCTGTACAGGTTGCCGGCCGGCTTTCATCCCTGGCTTGGGTTATCCCCGCAGTGTCGCCACGCACCGAATAGCCGTTTGATGTTGGTCGGCTTCCTGGGGGCGCATTTTATACCTACTGCCAGGTTTGCTATCAGCCGCCCCTAACCTGGGGTCAGACGCTGTCGGGAAGCCGTCCTTAACATAGGTGCAGCCGCTTCCTCACTATGGTGGTTCATACGCCTGCTTTCACAGCCGGTGACCACCATAGGCCCTTTTAAGGCAAGAACTACCAATCTTTTAGTCGCCTCTTACGACAGGCAGATTAAACCCTGGGAACATTCTAAACCCGGACCCAGACGGGTATATATGGTGCCTCGGATCGCCCTGACGACGACACACGCAACGACATGGACCGTTTTAGGTGGACGACGGAACTGAAGGATGACCTGCTGAGCTGCTACGAGAGCAGTAGCCCGCGCCGTAGGGGATACATGTCCCGCATGCATGGGAGGTGGTGTGAAATGCATCCAGAGCATAGCACAATTACCTCCCAGAGCTTGCGGAACCAGGTATTTTACCTTCGGGGGCAGGGATACGTTCGTGCTCCAGCTCAGCCTGCCCCTCCGGCGACTGAAAGGCCTGTTAACCAGGCTGAAAGGTCGCCGATGAGGCCCGCTGAGAGGGAAATCGACGAAGCCGTCTCACCTGGAGATTTCAGTGACCGAAGGGCCTTGCATAACAACAAGAGGTCCTTCAAGCTGGCAGATTTAAAGAGAGAGGATGAGGCGTTGAGTGAACGTCTATCGGAGGTCTCTGACATTTGGAGCATCAATTGCGAAATTTACGCTGCGGCTCTGAGGCTGGCTGGACAGGGGAGAGTGAGAGACTCTCCTGTCGAGAGAGCACAGAGGCGGGTGCGCCAGATGGAAGCGAAAATCCAGTTGGCTCGCCAAGAAGCATCCCGTATCCAGTGTGTGATGGAATATAGAGCGGCCGGTAGGCCTTTTACGCGCCGCGTGCGCCAGATAGCCCGAGAGCTAAGGCGCGACCATCACACGCTCAGTCAAGCGGTACTGGTTGTTGTCAAGCAGCATTGTCTTGACAGGATACGGACGCTAATCGCTGCTAAACGATCACTGGTGACGCGGGCGAGAGGTTTGGAGGAAAACAGATTGTTTTCCGAAAAGCCTGCTCGTCTCTTCCAACAGCGACCACCAGTCATAGAGCAGCCGCCAACTGCTGATCGCGTGGAGACTTTCTGGAGGGGCATTTACGAACACCCCAAACCTCTCCAAGCAGACACTCCGGCCTTGGCGCAGTTCGAGTCCGTTTGTAGGAGGACTCCAAACCTGAATGTACTGCGTCACCCGATAAACACGGAAGAAATTCTTGGTGCCTTACGAGGCGCAAAGAATTTCGCAGCTCCTGGCCCGGATGGCATAAACACCTACTGGTTGAAAAAGTTTCCCAGTTGCCACCGGCATTTAGCTAGAGTTTTTAACTCGTGGCTAAATCAGGAGCAGCCAATTCCGGCTTGGTTTGTCGAGGGTCGAACCGTGCTTCTCCCGAAGACCGGAGATTTGTCTGATCCTAAAAACTACAGGCCAATAACATGTCTGAACGCATGTTACAAGCTCTTCACCAGAATCTTGTACATGCGTATCCTTCAAGCTGTAAATCCCGTATTTCTCAGCATATATGAACAAAGAGGGTCTAAGAAAGGAGTAGCTGGCTGCAGGGATAACCTGTTAATTGACCGCTGTGTCACACAGGACTCCGTGCATTACCTGCGAAACCTTTCTATGGCCTGGATCGACTATCGGAAGGCATTCGACACTACGTCTCATGAACTGATTGTGCGGCTGTTGGAATGTCTTTCGGTAGATGATCAAATAGTGGGATGCATCAAACAACTGATGCCGCTCTGGAAGACTCGGTTCACTATAACATCGGGTGAAACCAGGGTTCGAACAGAGTTGGTATCATTTAAAAGAGGGGTCTTCCAAGGAGACTCCTTGAGTCCCTTGCTCTTTTGCATCTCGCTACTGCCTTTGTCCATAGCGCTGAAAAATACTAAGGGATACAGCTGTGGCAAGCCCAATTACCGGAGGCACAAGGTCACCCACTTATTTTACATGGATGACCTGAAACTCTATGCCTCCGGACAACGCGATTTAGAGCAGTCGCTGAGGGTCGTGCAGGATTACAGTCAAGCTATTGGTATGGAGTTCGGGATAGACAAATGTGCCATGGTTCATCTCAAAAGAGGACGTTGCGGAGATAGTGAAGATGAGGAGCAGCTCGTTGATAGGAGCATCTTGCGACAACTGCATGCCGGAGATACTTATACCTACCTTGGAGTGGCGCAGCGTCACATCCAAGAGGCAGAATTGGTCAAAGAGTGTCTCCGCCGCAAGTATTTGCACCGACTCCGGCAGATCTGGTCGTCAGAACTGTCCGGCAAAAACAAAGTCGCTGCCACAAACATGCTTGCGGTCCCATTGTTGCTATACAGCTTTGGTGCTATCCACTGGAACGTGGAAGAGCTGCGACAAATCGACATAAAGACCCGCAAAAGGATGAATATGGAGGGAAGTCTACATCCTAGATCCTCTGTCCCGCGAATATACCTCCCGCGACACCTGGGAGGGCGTGGACTATTGAGTTTGGAGCATCTGCACAACAGAGTAGTACTGGCCACTGCCTGCTATGTTACGACGAGCACCGATCCCCTGATCCGCTTTGTGCGAGAGCACGAGATTGCGGGTAAAGGAGCCTTCCTTTTTAGAGCAGCAACACGGGCAGCCGAAGAACTTAGTCTCACGCTCGACTTCACGCGGAGGTGTCAGCAGTCCGTTACGGAACTTGCTCCCGCACAATTAAAAACCCGGATTAAAACTGCTGAAGTCCAATTGCTTTTAAGACTTCACAAAGATAAACCAATGCACGGAATCTTCTACAAACATCTAGAAGAGCATGGTTTATCTGAGCAGTTGACCTTCTCCTTCCTAAGGTCTAATGGGTTGAAGTCGGAGACTGAGAGCTCTATAATGGCTTGCCAAGACGGTGTCTTCAACACCTTAGTATACCGTAGCCGGATTATGGGTATGGATGTGCCCGATATCCGCTGTAGAGCCTGCCTGCAGGCGCCAGAGACCCTTACGCACCTGTTGTCGGCGTGTAAGGTGTACGCTGGCACAGCCTACGTCTATCGGCACAACGCGGCTCTACGAGTGCTATACTACCATTTAAGGCACTCATACGGTATAGATGAGACACCGGTGCTGCCATACGCTCCAGGGGACATTGTGTCCGTTGTGGAGAACGAGAGGTGCCGAATTTACTGGAACTACTCATTCTCCACGCTCGAGCTTACACATGCAAATAAGCCCGACATAGTCCTCCTCGACTACCAACAAAAGACGATGTTCGTTATCGAGTTCTCGGCACCCGCCGAGGGGAACATCGTCTCTAAGGAGGAGGAAAAGCGGACCAAGTATCAGGAGCTCCTCGGACAACTTCGCAGGCTCTGGCCGGACTACACTGTGAGTCTGCTAGTAATGGTCATTGGATCCCTAGGTGGTATGAGGGATACGCTGCTCTCGGCACTGCGCAAAATGCCGGTGTGCCGTGCGGCGGCGCACATCTTAGCCGCCAGAATGCAGAAGGCAGTCATCCATGGGTCCCTTCGTCTGCTTAGGACGCACGATACGCGGACCCAGTGATTGCTCACCTCACGGTGTGAGGAGTAGTCGCTGGGGAATGGAACAGCAGCCCGGTGTGTCGGAGCCCGGGTTGCACCTTTTTTGTTTTTGTTTTGTCTATATATATATATATATATATATATATCGGATCGCCCTGACGACGACACACGCAACGACATGGACTGTTTTAGGTGGACGACGGAACTGAAGGATGACCTGCTGAGCTGCTACGAGAGCAGTAGCCCGCGCCGTAGGGGATACATGGCCCGCATGCGTGGGAGGTGGTGTGAAATGCATCCAGAGCATAGCACAATTACCTCCCAGAGCTTGCGGAACCGGGTATTTTACCTTCGGGGGCAGGGATACGTTCGTGCTCCAGCTCAGCCTGCCCCTCCGGCGACTGAAAGGCCTGTTAACCAGGCTGAAAGGTCGCCGATGAGGCCCGCTGAGAGGGAAATCGACGAAGCCGTCTCACCTGGAGATTTCAGTGACCGAAGGGCCTTGCATAACAACAGGAGGTCCTTCAAGCTGGCAGATTTAAAGAGAGAGGATGAGGCGCTGAGTGAACGTCTATCGGAGGTCTCTGACATTTGGAGCATCAATTGCGAAATTTACGCTGCGGCTCTGAGGCTGGCTGGACAGGGGAGAGTGAGAGACTCTCCTGTCGAGAGAGCACAGAGGCGGGTGCGCCAAATGGAAGCGAAAATCCAGTTGGCTCGCCAAGAAGCATCCCGTATCCAGTGTGTGATGGAATATAGAGCGGCCGGTAGGCCTTTTACGCGCCGCGTGCGCCAGATAGCCCGAGAGCTAAGGCGCGACCATCACACGCTCAGTCAAGCGGTACTGGTTGTTGTCAAGCAGCATTGTCTTGACAGGATACGGACGCTAATCGCTGCTAAACGATCACTGGTGACGCGGGCGAGAGGTTTGGAGGAAAACAGATTGTTTTCCGAAAAGCCTGCTCGTCTCTTCCAACAGCGACCACCAGTCATAGAGCAGCCGCCAACTGCTGATCGCGTGGAGACTTTCTGGAGGGGCATTTACGAACACCCCAAACCTCTCCAAGCAGACACTCCGGCCTTGGCGCAGTTCGAGTCCGTTTGTAGGAGGACTCCAAACCTGAATGTACTGCGTCACCCGATAAACACGGAAGAAATTCTTGGTGCCTTACGAGGCGCAAAGAATTTCGCAGCTCCTGGCCCGGATGGCATAAACACCTACTGGTTGAAAAAGTTTCCCAGTTGCCACCGGCATTTAGCTAGAGTTTTTAACTCGTGGCTAAATCAGGAGCAGCCAATTCCGGCTTGGTTTGTCGAGGGTCGAACCGTGCTTCTCCCGAAGACCGGAGATTTGTCTGATCCTAAAAACTACAGGCCAATAACATGTCTGAACGCATGTTACAAGCTCTTCACCAGAATCTTGTACATGCGTATCCTTCAAGCTGTAAATCCCGTATTTCTCAGCGTATATGAACAAAGAGGGTCTAAGAAAGGAGTAGCTGGCTGCAGGGATAACCTGTTGATTGACCGCTGTGTCACACAGGACTCCGTGCATTACCTGCGAAACCTTTCTATGGCCTGGATCGACTATCGGAAGGCATTCGACACTACGTCTCATGAACTGATTGTGCGGCTGTTGGAATGTCTTTCGGTAGATGATCAAATAGTGGGATGCATCAAACAACTGATGCCGCTCTGGAAGACTCGGTTCACCATAACATCGGGTGAAACCAGGGTTCGAACAGAGTTGGTATCATTTAAAAGAGGGGTCTTCCAAGGAGACTCCTTGAGTCCCTTGCTCTTTTGCATCTCGCTACTGCCTTTGTCCATAGCGCTGAAAAATACTAAGGGATACAGCTGTGGCAAGCCCAATTACCGGAGGCACAAGGTCACCCACTTATTTTACATGGATGACCTGAAACTCTATGCCTCCGGACAACGCGATTTAGAGCAGTCGCTGAGGGTAGTGCAGGATTACAGTCAAGCTATTGGTATGGAGTTCGGGATAGACAAATGTGCCATGGTTCATCTCAAAAGAGGACGTTGCGGAGATAGTGAAGATGAGGAGCAGCTCGTTGATGGGAGCATCTTGCGACAACTGCATGCCGGAGATACTTATACCTACCTTGGAGTGGCGCAGCGTCACATCCAAGAGGCAGAATTGGTCAAAGAGTGTCTCCGCCGCAAGTATTTGCACCGACTCCGGCAGATCTGGTCGTCAGAACTGTCCGGCAAAAACAAAGTCGCTGCCACAAACATGCTTGCGGTCCCATTGTTGCTATACAGCTTTGGTGCTATCCACTGGAACGTGGAAGAGCTGCGACAAATCGACATAAAGACTCGCAAAAGGATGAATATGGAGGGAAGTCTACATCCTAGATCCTCTGTCCCGCGAATATACCTCCCGCGACACCTGGGAGGGCGTGGACTATTGAGTTTGGAGCATCTGCACAACAGAGTAGTACTGGCCACTGCCTGCTATGTTACGACGAGCACCGATCCCCTGATCCGCTTTGTGCGAGAGCACGAGATTGCGGGTAAAGGAGCCTTCCTTTTTAGAGCAGCAACACGGGCAGCCGAAGAACTTAGTCTCACGCTCGACTTCACGCGGACGTGTCAGCAGTCCGTTACGGAACTTGCTCCCGCACAATTAAAAGCCCGGATTAAAACTGCTGAAGTCCAATTGCTTTTAAGACTTCACAAAGATAAACCAATGCACGGAATCTTCTACAAACATCTAGAAGAGCATGGTTTATCTGAGCAGTTGACCTTCTCCTTCCTAAGGTCTAATGGGTTGAAGTCGGAGACTGAGAGCTCTATAATGGCTTGCCAAGACGGTGTCTTCAACACCTTAGTATACCGTAGCCGGATTATGGGTATGGATGTGCCCGATATCCGCTGTAGAGCCTGCCTGCAGGCGCCAGAGACCCTTACGCACCTCTTGTCGGCGTGTAAGGTGTACGCTGGCACAGCCTACATCTATCGGCACAATGCGGCTCTACGAGTGCTATACTACCATTTAAGGCACTCATACGGTATAGATGAGACACCGGTGCTGCCATACGCTCCAGGGGACATTGAGTCCGTTGTGGAGAACGAGAGGTGCCGAATTTACTGGAACTACTCATTCTCCACGCTCGAGCTTATACATGCAAATAAGCCCGACATAGTCCTCCTCGACTACCAACAAAAGACGATGTTCGTTATCGAGTTCTCGGCACCTGCCGAGGGGAACATCGTCTCTAAGGAGGAGGAAAAGCGGACCAAGTATCAGGAGCTCCTCGGACAACTTCGCAGGCTCTGGCCGGACTACACTGTGAGTCTGCTAGTAATGGTCATTGGATCCCTAGGTGGTATGAGGGATACGCTGCTCTCTGCACTGCGCAAAATGCCGGTGTGCCGTGCGGCGGCGCACATCTTAGCCGCCAGAATGCAGAAGGCAGTCATCCATGGGTCCCTTCGTCTGCTTAGGACGCACGATACGCGGACCCAGTGATTGCTCACCTCACGGTGTGAGGAGTAGTCGCTGGGGAATGGAACAGCAGCCCGGTGTGTCGGAGCCCGGGCTGCACCTTTTTTGTTTTTGTTTTGTCTATATATATATATATATGTATATATATATATATATATATTTATTTACAGCGGATCACCCAGCGTCCGGACCAAAAGCGTTTTACCCAGCGTCTGGCGTATATAACTGTATATAAGTAAGTTTCAGAAACAGGTCGCTTGGCGTCATAGTTCACCGTTAGCTCCACTGGGCGTCCATACTTTTTATGCCTGTCTATTAATAGAATTTCTATACAGACTTTTTGTAAATTCAGCGTTGATGTTACTAGGCGCCCACCCTTGAATGGCTTATTACCACGAGGCAAGGGTTCTGAGAGCCGTTAGAATGAGTGGAACTTTGAGCGTGTTGATTAGAAGCGTAATGGCTAATGAGAGAAGAGTCACTGCCCAAGAACTATGATACAGCTATGCAGTTATAGTGGTACAATACTACAGGGTGTCTCAAAACGACCCGACTGTTTGAGGTAGGGAAAAACCAAAACCGGCTTATTGTAAATACCATTGATTAGTGCCAATGGAGAGATGAAGGAAGAAATTTTACTTTTTCAAAATAACCTTCTTTAAATGACGCCCATTTTGTTGAAGGCGTTTTTCAAACCGTTTGTGCACATTTTATCAAAAACTGTTCCAAGGAGTTGCTGAGCTGCTATCGATCTGATGCTTTCTTCAATATTGTGGCAACTAAACATGCATCCTGGCAACTAAAAGTGCAATATCTAACCAGTGTTCTTACCGAGCGAGCGGTGCGTGCTTACTCCCTCCACCACGCTTTATTTGCGTCTCGTGCACTCTAAGTAGTTGGACCGTTTTGATAATGTGCATAAACGCTCTGAAGAATACCGTCAACAAAATGGGCGTCATTTTAAGAATGTTATTTTGAAAAAGTAAAAAAAGTAAAATTTCTTCCTTTATCTCTCCATTTGGTTTTTCCCTCCCTCAAATAGTCGGGTCCTTTTGAGACACCCTGTATATGGTTACGGAGATTTGAGCACAGAATATGTATAGAACTTTTCATCGCGTACTGCAACTTAAAATAAAGTCACTATAGCCCAAAAATTGCCTTTGAGTGTATTATATTGTTGGTACATTACGCTTACACGGAAATGGAATATACTGAAGAATTGCATTAGCATATTATGGAGGAAATGTGTTCATAGGCTTTTCGGTATAGCCTAAACGCTCAACTCCTAAGTTCTTAGCATGCTATTAAGTACTGTACCCATGCAAGAAACACAAATCTGCAAGTACGTCGTGAGCAGAGAATATTTGATAGCTGGGAAAGACGCTATTATCTCAAGGAATTTCGGTACTTTGCACATTTCAAAGGCAAGATTCAGCGACAGACGCTGGGTAAACCGCTGCAAAACACAAAGAATATGATGATACTAAAAATGGATTTACTTTACAATAGGGGAGCATAGTGAACCTGTACACTGGATTTTTTATGAAATAAACAATGACCTTTAACATTTTATATGGATTTCCCTTCTGGACACCCCCCATTTATCTCACAAATTATTTTATGTTCACAAAAAGGCTTATGAGAGTTGAATGATTATTTATATGGATGTCGAGGGTGAACAAAACAAAATTACAGTATGTACAGGAAAGTGGGGCGCAACTAAAACAGATTCTTTAGGTGCGCTGCCCTGGATAATTTCATACCATTATATTATTTTATATTTACAGTATAATCTTAATATGTGGCGTTATCAAATTTTTCAGAGGTGGTCGATAGTTGGGTAAACTAGAAAGGTATCGAAAAAAGTTTAACAAGGGTTTGTAGGCGCAGTCATCAGCAGTCTCAATTTTAATTATACACAGTGACTCCATAAATTCGGCAAACCAAAGTTGTCTTTGTTACATGAATCAAGCTGCATATTACTGATTTTCTCGTAAAACATGAAGACTGGATTTTGGCTATTTCGCTCCCAGATCATATGAAAATCTCTAAGAAAAATTCAAACTTTTAAAATAGTTTCTTTTTGACAAAAACTGAGAACTTCTGAAAAAACGTAAAGTTTAGAAACTTTGTGAAATAATTATGAAATTTTCGAAAAAAATTTGACTTCCTAAAGAACTATAAAATTTTCAAAAAAAAATATAAAAATTTTGAGATATCCGACTTCAAGATAATCACGTGAAATTTGAGTTTTTTGGAAAGAGTTGGATATTCAAAACAGAAACCTTAAGAAAATTATAATCTTAATAAACGAGATGATTCCAAAACAAGTGAAATTTTCGACCAATTTTGCAACTTTTCGAAATTTTGAAAAATAAACATTTTAAATTACTAGGGTACTTGCAGAAAAAATATTGTGTCATTTACGCGTTCCTTAGAGCCTAGTAAACATGACAAAATCACTTGTTTGGTTTTTTGGTGTCGGCTGTGAGAGATATTCCAAAAATTATTTCAAATGCCGGAAAATGCCGCGCAAACAACTTCTGACGTTAGTGATATGCTATAGTGATGGGATGTAAAGTATTGATATTCGATATCGATAGCCAATGCTAACCTAACATTTTGACATTGATCATTATAATCACAAAACAGGCACACACAAAAGTACAAAAGTCAAAAGAATAAAAGTTAGGCTAGATTACCAATTCACCTTGTAGGGATGGGCTTGAATTAGATTCTATCTTTGAATTCATTCATAATGGGATGCGTCGAAATAAGATGATGGCTTCGATTAGTTGCGAATCTCGGTCACAAACAGGATGAACTGTGATACCTATCAGATATAAAAATGTATTGCAACAAAAATGCTAGTGGGTTAATTGCCTGTTTCAAATATGTTTGAGGATCAATAAATTGAGTCGCATTGTTTCATCTCTAGTCGAATGCGCAGTTGGCAAACCACAAAGAAAATATGGTTGCGTTCGAGCAGCTGAAATGATTTCGTTTTGCATTTTGCATCTCGCAGTATTACTCAATGAGGAACTACGGCTGTAGTAGGATAAGAGAGAAGTCTTATTTCATTTGGGAACATGTATACCCATATAACAAAACTCGCTCGTAAATTAAATTATTGATATATGGCCAACGTAAATATTTAAAAAGAAATTTGGCAACATCAGAAATGGTTTGCAGTTGAATCTCACTGACCTGCGCTGTAGCAGTATCGATTGTCGATATCGATAAGATACCTGTGACGTCAGCCCTTGTTTTAAGTCACGTGGAAAAATTTGAATATTTCCTTATTTTATTTTGCAAATATCTTTTTTTGGCCGTCCGTAAAATCATGTTTTTTGTTTCCTACTGCTTCTTGATATGGTTTTCTTTACGCTATGTATACTCCCGAGGCGATTTCACGACCTCTGCAACTACCCTAACGATATTGTCAAAAATTACTCACATTTTGATTGTTTTTTGTATTTTAAAAATGTTTACTTTTTCAAACCAATGACCCTTTCGATAAAATTCAAAACTTTTTGGAAAATTCCGAGATATTTACAACAAAAACAAACAAAGAAGCAGGATTTATTCGAAAAATGAGGTTTTTAGAATGAATGAATTTTTAGACCAATTTTGGAAATTTGAGAAACTTCAAGATGCAATAAATATTTTGAAATTTTACTGGTCTGCATCTTTTTACTAAGTTAGTTGCTTTCTTCCATATTAGCGAGCTTTTGTTTATTTTTCATGGCCTGCTAGGTTGCTTGCACGCAGGAAAATTGAAAAACGCCGATTTGACTGAAAATTTGAAATAAGATGAAAACGAAAAAAGATTGATGTCAAGAATGCTATATCGTTAGAAAGGTAATCAAATCTTAGATTTGACTGTTTAAACCAAAATAGGCATTCCCATTTGAAAAAATCAAGTTATCTGTGATTGAAGTTTCCTTAATTTATCATCTGATTTCTCCAAGTACAAAAAGAATTCAAATTTAGCCGTCTGACCTAAGGTGACGCACTTCATGCTTAACCGTACCGCGAGGTCAGGGCCTTCTAGGTATTATAATCGCTGCGATATTCAATTTTTTTCTGATACCTACTTATACCAAAAATGGTGATTTGCGCCTAAACGGTTTAAAGTTCCATGGTGATACATAAAGTCACATTAGAATTGACCAAGGAATCCAAATATGCAATGTGTATGTAGGGGGTTCCATTCAAAAAAATGTAGGTTTTATATCGTCCCCTATCTCACGAAAAGACGTAACTGACAAAAAATGAAAAAATGAGATGTCACTTTAAAGTGTCCCATAGGCACAGCTTTTTTCTCACGAAGTATCATAACTGTATCCCTTGCGGTATCTAAGCAATGGTGCTAATTGCTTTTCACATTTCTGAAAATCCACGACAACTTTAATGCAGTCAATGTCTTAGTTTCTTCTCTCTCTTGGAAAATGTATTGGATGCTAGTTACGCCTGTACGTGAGGTTGGGGACGATATGAATCACCCTGTATAAACGTCAAAATTCAAGTGAAAATATTTTTACGTTATAGCCCTTAAGGATCCCTACCATGATCAAGTGACAGATTTTTGAAATATTTTTTAGTAAGCCCGCAATTCTCCGTCCACGCACTATTGGCCCACCCTGTATGTATCATGTAAAGCATTGTAAATCTTCATGACATTGTAGGTGTATGATCTGCGATATAGTACAGTTTTATACATGGGTATCTCTAAAATTGATGTCTAAATTACTACGTCTAAATACAAATTTTTCGTAAAGGGGGGGAGCGAGAAGAAACAATTTTATGTGTAAATGTTGCTAAGTAATATTTACACGCATTTTCTATGCCTAACCAACCATGCTGATTTCTCTTCAAAGAGATATGATCGTATTTTTCCAAAGAAAATACAACACATGTTTTGCAGTTTTTGTAATCTGTTCTTAGTAACCGAATCTAAACAAAAATAGTATACACTGCTACAATAAAATATGCTAGGAAATATGAGAGACTCACATAGTTTTTTCTTACTATAAAATTCAGAATTGAACGATTTACATATAAAGACTTCAAATTAATATAGCATTTTTTCAAAACATTTGACACATGTTCTTTGAAACGCATAGTATCAGTATCAATGGTCAATCCCAAATTTTTGGCACTATTTACCATATTCAAAGAGACGTTGTTAATTTTGACATCAAAGTGATTGGTTATAAAATGATGTTAGGGCCTGGGCAAAATAACATTACAGAACACTTGTCTTTATTAAGTTTCAAATTATTATTTTGAGAGTAGTTTGCAATGGCATTTAGATCATTATTAATCTGAAGGAGTGCACTATCCATGGAGTTGGTGTTGAAGCTTTTGTAAATTTGTGTATCGTCAGCATAACACATTACTGACGAGTTTTCTACGGAGTTGGACATATCAATTGTGTAAATTAAATACAAGAGTGGTCCCAGGACTGACCCTTGAGGAACACCTGAGGATATTTCAATTGGGTTGGATAAACAGCTATCAATCATTACTGATTTCCACGTAAAACATGAAAACTGGAGTTTGGTCTATTTCGCTCCCATATCACATGAAAGTCTTCAAGAAACATTCAAACTTTTAAAATAATTTCCTTTTGACAAAAACTGAGAACTTCTGAAAAAACGTAAAGTTTTGAAACTTTGTGGAATAATTATGAAATTTTCGAAAAAGATTTGCCTTCCTAAAAAACTATAAAATTTTCAAAAAAATATAAAAATTTTGAGATATCCGACTTCAAGATAATCACGTGAAATTTTAGTTTCCTGGAAAGATTTGGATCTTCAAAACAGAAACCTTAAGAAAATTATGATTTTGGTAAACGAGATGATTCCAAAACAAGTGAAATTTTCGACGAATTTTGCAACTTTCCGAAATTTTGAAAAATAAACATTTTAAATTACACCAAATTATGCTATTGTCGAAAATTACTCACATATTGATTATTTTTTGTATTTTAAAAATTTTTACTTTTTCAAAGCAATGACCCTTGCGATAAAATTCAAAACTTTTTGGAAAATTCCGAGATAATTATAACGAAAACAACCAAAGAAGCAGGATTTATTCGAAAAATGAGGTTTTTTGAATGGATGAACTTGTCGACCAATTTTGGAAATTTGAGAAACTTCAAGATGCAATAAACATTATGAAATTTTACTAGTCTGTGATACTCTCGGAAATAACCGATGTTAAGAAACATTTTGTGTAAACAATGGGACGTTTCGTGAAAAATTATGAAATTTTTGAAAAATTCAGACTTCAAAACATTAGATATTGGAATAAAATTTTTGGAAGATTGCGTCTCGCCTTTAGAGAATTATTTCGACTAGACGAAATATTTGAAAGCTACTGATAATCGTAGTAACCAATTTTCAAAAATCTCATATCCGAGCACAATAATAGCAATATTAGTTACAGGCACTGTAGTTGCATAAATCAATGAATCGAACTACATTTCTCCTTTAAACTTCATAGAAGTAAAACATAAAACTGTTATCTATGCACATGTGTTCGTTATTATTCCGACTTTAGAGTAAGCCTAGAGTTTAGCTCCAACGGTAGCTACTGAATTAAATCCAAAACAATCCGCCAATGTATTAGGAGAGACAATATGCAATGACAACAAACGACGGCAGTCGCCGAGTAAACCGCTGCAGTGTACGTAGTATAGTTATTCTAAAAATAGATTAATATAAAAAATTGGCGCCGGGTAAACCCTTGCACTGGATTCTATATACGGCGCCGGGTAAACCCGTGCACTGGATTCTGTATACGGTAAGTATATAAATGAGGACCCCCAGCGCAGCAGGTGGTAGAAGCTTGAACTTCGATTTTGTACGCGAATCAGTATTAGGTGCCAGCGGGCGTCCAGCCGATTTTAACGGTTTTGGAATCTACACATGTTATAAGTATCGAAAACAAGGTTGTAAGGGGGTGGTCACTGGGCGTCCGATATACGGACGCCCAGTGACCTCGGACGCCGACTGAACCTAAGATTTTGCATTGGAGACGCACAGTTGTACCGTGTAGATATATATATATATATATATATATATATATATATATATATATATATATATATATATATATATTTATGGAAGTACTAGTGGGATATGCAGTCAATCTCAGAAGATGGCCAACTGAGAAGTTTCAAGAAAACTCTTTGAAATTTTTCAACGTTTCGTCAATGTTTATTGACTTCTTCAGGAAAACTACAATATGAATAAACAATGTAAGCAAATGAATCGAAAAGTTCTGAATGTTACTTACTTTTCGTGAGGTTAACAAAAAGTCACTAGTCGTCGGAAAGACAGAAATATCATCTTAAATCTACTGTCCTCGTCTTGTTAAAAATTTTAAACACACAACATATTAAAATTTACATTTAAAATATAGGATTCACCCCGATTAAACAAGGGGGAATACACCCTATACAGATTTCACATTTTACATCTTTAATGATATGACAAGCTCACCATGACATGGAACAGATAAAAAGAATTGACAGCTAACCTCAGTCAGCACAGAACCAACATCGGTCCAGTCCGAAACAGAGAGAACAAAACGGTTAAAAATGAGAGTCCCATAAACTGTCACGTCAGCGGTAGAACAATTGGAACTGTGGTCTACATAGATCACAGACACCAGGTGGACAACAGGCTTCTAGATACTGTAAGAGAGTAAGAGAAGGATACCGCCAATATTTTACTATCCTGGGTACTTGGCCAACAGGTGTCTCGCTATGCAGTCCACCATCATTGATATAAAATCAACGATGGTTGTGTGGACACACAATCAGCACCATGTCGCTCACGACAGATGACCAGTGCCAAGTACATCTTATGTAATATAAGGGAAACATGACAGTGGGACATCAATCTAGAGACAATGCTGATTGAACATCCACAGGAAACCCATTTCACATCCTAGAGAGACAGCAATGGGAACCAACCGAGGCAACAGGTATGGCGATCTGCCACCTGCCACGCAGCAGCCACCACCCTACCACCTAGGGACTCCCACACCACTCAATCCAGAACGTAACCTGAGCTCCCTATTATTTATGTTGGCATCCCAGGGAGTAATATGAATCCACCCAGACACAGGCGAGGACCACCCACTGCCAATAGGAAGTCACCACCCACCATCTAGGCATCATCATACCCCTCACCAGGATGCAACATAAGTTCTATGTCCAAGTCTCTACTATGGTTACCTCTCCGCTCATAACTCAACAGATATGAGTAAATGCTACTGAGGCCAGCTATGTCCGTACATTTATTAATGGAGTGTGGGTTGTTATAAATGTGGACCATCTCCAAAAATGTCCGTTTGAAAAGATGTCTTTCTGTGTCCAACACTCTAGCCCCCCCAAAACACATTGAGTGTCCTTTATCTATGACATGTTCAGCTAGTGCGCATGTTTTTTTGTTTAGTCTGCAATCACTACGATGGGAAATGATTCTGTCTTTTAAATTTCTGCTCGTTTGTCCAATATAACTACCTTCACAGTCATTGCAATCAATCTGATAGACAACATTAGATTTCTCTTCTGTTTTCAGTGAGCTTTTCAATTTAGTATATAGCATTCTACCTGTTTTAACATTCCTTTGTGCAATCTTACAAGGTAAATCTGAGAACAATGAAACTAATCTGTGTGTTAAACCTGCTATAAAAGGTAAAGAAAAATATGTTGTAATTTGTTGTTGATTGGCCTGTTGTTCTACACTTACGGAGTTATTCAAGTTGGGATGTGTTAAATCCTCCTCACTAGGTGTTAATGCTGTGTTATACAATAAACTGTTAATAAGTTTGGGAGGATAAGAATTCTCTAACAAAACTATCTTAAGATCTTGTAGGCCTTGGTTCCTATATTGAATGTTCGTAAGATTGATGACCCTATGTTTGAGTGCTAATACCAGATTTATTTTAGCCCGCTCTGTGTGGTATGAAAAATAATTTATGTATCTATCACTGCTGATTGGTTTCCTATACCACATGGTACGGAGAATATTATCATCTGACCTAATGATTCGCATATCCAGAAAAGGGATGCTGTTATCTACCTCTTTTTCCACAGTGAATTGTAGGTTTTCATCATAGCTGTTAAAGGTGTTGAGTAAAATGTCTATTTTATCTGTTGGAACCGCCAACACTAAATCGTCTACATATCTTTTAATGAAAGGAACTCTAAAATCTGTTTTTTGTAGTGACTCTCTAATGAGATCATCTAAAACATAGTTAACTAGAATGGGGGAGATGGTAGAGCCCATTGGAGTTCCAAAAACCTGCTTGTAATAGTTATCTTCAAACATTAAAAAGTTAGAGTCAAAAACAAACCTAAGAATCATGATGAATGTATCCAAATCAATTGTACAGCACTGTGAAACGACATCCCAATGTCTAGTTATGCTATCTATCACTAGTTGTAAAGGTAGATTAGTAAAAAGTGAAACTACATCAAAACTGACTACTACATATCCTGGAGGTAGCTGGTAGTTGTTAATAAATTTGCTGAATGTAAATGAATCCTTAATGTAATACTCGTTCTCTGTGTCATAGGCAGAAGCTAAAATGTTGGACAAGAAAAGGGCTAACTTACTATTAGGACACTGAATAGATGATACAATGGGTCTCATAGACAATTCAGGTTTATGAATCTTGGGTAATGCATAAAACCTTGGAGCAACGCTATTGTATATAGTTAAATTTTTTGCAACTTCATTACTTACTGACTTGTTAGTTTTCAATTGTGACACAATTTTATTAGCTTTTTGTTGTAAGGTGGACGTAGGGTTCCTACTCAGACGTCTGTAATAGGTCTCATCCGATAATAAATCTGTACATTTTGCAATATATTCAGTCTTCTGCATTAGAACTGTTACATTACCTTTGTCACTGTTGACAACCACCAAGTCAGGGTGGTTTTTCAAAAATAGCTTTGCTTTTTGGAATAGCTGTGAAAAAAAAGTGTTATGGTTTTTATTTTTGTGGAGGAAATTCGTAAGCATATTTGTAAATTGTGCACGGATACAGTTTTTACTCTCATTATCCAATTTTTGGATGATGGTTTCCAGATCTGCAAGCATGTTAGGGATTCGAATCTCCTTGTTCGTAGGTGCAACACAAAACTTAGGTCCTAATGAAAGTAAAAACTCCACCTCATGTGGCAGTTGGATGTCAGTTAGATTTTTAAACCATTTTTGTTGAACAGCAATTTTTGTTTTTTCTCTACGCTTCAAGTTGTTAAACTTAATAATATTAGCATTTTTAACCTTGTGAAACAATGTGTTATATGAAACTTTTTGTCTGTTCTGAAACTCATTGATCATAAACCTAGGAATACTGAGTTGTGATATTACATGAGATATATCCTTTTCTAACTTAATAATGTCACTATAGGTGACAGATATTTCTAAATTCAATAAAGTAAATTGCAACCTTTTGTTGAAAGTGGTTATCTTCTTTCCTAGTAGTCCTCTATTGTGATGTAATAAGGAGTTAACATTACCCACTCCATTCTTAATATGTGACGGGATGATCTGTGCTTGTCTACATTTGAGTAAAAAGATTCTTCTGTTTCTGAGACGAGCTAGCTTCGATGTTATGTTGGCCCAAATTTTAAGAAACTTTACATTGTCGGCTCCATATAGACGCTCGACCCTTCGATAGAAACCCATATCTTGATTTATGGTTGGAAAATTTAGTGACTGACCCAAGTTGACATTTATGGAAGTACTAGTGGGATATGCAGTCAATCTCAGAAGATGGCCAACTGAGAAGTTTCAAGAAAACTCTTTGAAATTTTTCAACGTTTCGTCAATGTTTATTGACTTCTTCAGGAAAACTACAATATGAATAAACAATGTAAGCAAATGAATCGAAAAGTTCTGAATGTTACTTACTTTTCGTGAGGTTAACAAAAAGTCACTAGTCGTCGGAAAGACAGAAATATCATCTTAAATCTACTGTCCTCGTCTTGTTAAAAATTTTAAACACACAACATATTAAAATTTACATTTAAAATATAGGATTCACCCCGATTAAACAAGGGGGAATACACCCTATACAGATTTCACATTTTACATCTTTAATGATATGACAAGCTCACCATGACATGGAACAGATAAAAAGAATTGACAGCTAACCTCAGTCAGCACAGAACCAACATCGGTCCAGTCCGAAACAGAGAGAACAAAACGGTTAAAAATGAGAGTCCCATAAACTGTCACGTCAGCGGTAGAACAATTGGAACTGTGGTCTACATAGATCACAGACACCAGGTGGACAACAGGCTTCTAGATACTGTAACAGAGTAAGAGAAGGATACCGCCAATATTTTACTATCCTGGGTACTTGGCCAACAGGTGTCTCGCTATGCAGTCCACCATCATTGATATAAAATCAACGATGGTGGTGTGGACACACAATCAGCACCATGTCGCTCACGACAGATGACCAGTGCCAAGTACATCTTATGTAATATAAGGGAAACATGACAGTGGGACATCAATCTAGAGACAATGCTGATTGAACATCCACAGGAAACCCATTTCACATCCTAGAGAGACAGCAATGGGAACCAACCGAGGCAACAGGTATGGCGATCTGCCACCTGCCACGCAGCAGCCACCACCCTACCACCTAGGGACTCCCACACCACTCAATCCAGAACGTAACCTGAGCTCCCTATTATTTATGTTGGCATCCCAGGGAGTAATATGAATCCACCCAGACACAGGCGAGGACCACCCACTGCCAATAGGAAGTCACCACCCACCATCTAGGCATCATCATACCCCTCACCAGGATGCAACATAAGTTCTATGTCCAAGTCTCTACTATGGTTACCTCTCCGCTCATAACTCAACAGATATGAGTAAATGCTACTGAGGCCAGCTATGTCCGTACATTTATTAATGGAGTGTGGGTTGTTATAAATGTGGACCATCTCCAAAAATGTCCGTTTGAAAAGATGTCTTTCTGTGTCCAACACTCTAGCCCCCCCAAAACACATTGAGTGTCCTTTATCTATGACATGTTCAGCTAGTGCGCATGTTTTTTTGTTTAGTCTGCAATCACTACGATGGGAAATGATTCTGTCTTTTAAATTTCTGCTCGTTTGTCCAATATAACTACCTTCACAGTCATTGCAATCAATCTGATAGACAACATTAGATTTCTCTTCTGTTTTCAGTGAGCTTTTCAATTTAGTATATAGCATTCTACCTGTTTTAACATTCCTTTGTGCAATCTTACAAGGTAAATCTGAGAACAATGAAACTAATCTGTGTGTTAAACCTGCTATAAAAGGTAAAGAAAAATATGTTGTAATTTGTTGTTGATTGGCCTGTTGTTCTACACTTACGGAGTTATTCAAGTTGGGATGTGTTAAATCCTCCTCACTAGGTGTTAATGCTGTGTTATACAATAAACTGTTAATAAGTTTGGGAGGATAAGAATTCTCTAACAAAACTATCTTAAGATCTTGTAGGCCTTGGTTCCTATATTGAATGTTCGTAAGATTGATGACCCTATGTTTGAGTGCTAATACCAGATTTATTTTAGCCCGCTCTGTGTGGTATGAAAAATAATTTATGTATCTATCACTGCTGATTGGTTTCCTATACCACATGGTACGGAGAATATTATCATCTGACCTAATGATTCGCATATCCAGAAAAGGGATGCTGTTATCTACCTCTTTTTCCACAGTGAATTGTAGGTTTTCATCATAGCTGTTAAAGGTGTTGAGTAAAATGTCTATTTTATCTGTTGGAACCGCCAACACTAAATCGTCTACATATCTTTTAATGAAAGGAACTCTAAAGTCTGTTTTTTGTAGTGACTCTCTAATGAGATCATCTAAAACATAGTTAACTAGAATGGGGGAGATGGTAGAGCCCATTGGAGTTCCAAAAACCTGCTTGTAATAGTTATCTTCAAACATTAAAAAGTTAGAGTCAAAAACAAACCTAAGAATCATGATGAATGTATCCAAATCAATTGTACAGCACTGTGAGACGACATCCCAATGTCTAGTTATGCTATCTATCACTAGTTGTAAAGGTAGATTAGTAAAAAGTGAAACTACATCAAAACTGACTACTACATATCCTGGAGGTAGCTGGTAGTTGTTAATAAATTTGCTGAATGTAAATGAATCCTTAATGTAATACTCGTTCTCTGTGTCATAGGCAGAAGCTAAAATGTTGGACAAGAAAAGGGCTAACTTACTATTAGGACACTGAATAGATGATACAATGGGTCTCATAGACAATTCAGGTTTATGAATCTTGGGTAATGCATAAAACCTTGGAGCAACGCTATTGTATATAGTTAAATTTTTTGCAACTTCATTACTTACTGACTTGTTAGTTTTCAATTGTGACACAATTTTATTAGCTTTTTGTTGTAAGGTGGACGTAGGGTTCCTACTCAGACGTCTGTAATAGGTCTCATCCGATAATAAATCTGTACATTTTGCAATATATTCAGTCTTCTGCATTAGAACTGTTACATTACCTTTGTCACTGTTGACAACCACCAAGTCAGGGTGGTTTTTCAAAAATAGCTTTGCTTTTTGGAATAGCTGTGAAAAAAAAGTGTTATGGTTTTTATTTTTGTGGAGGAAATTCGTAAGCATATTTGTAAATTGTGCACGGATACAGTTTTTACTCTCATTATCCAATTTTTGGATGATGGTTTCCAGATCTGCAAGCATGTTAGGGATTCGAATCTCCTTGTTCGTAGGTGCAACACAAAACTTAGGTCCTAATGAAAGTAAAAACTCCACCTCATGTGGCAGTTGGATGTCAGTTAGATTTTTAAACCATTTTTGTTGAACAGCAATTTTTGTTTTTTCTCTACGCTTCAAGTTGTTAAACTTAATAATATTAGCATTTTTAACCTTGTGAAACAATGTGTTATATGAAACTTTTTGTCTGTTCTGAAACTCATTGATCATAAACCTAGGAATACTGAGTTGTGATATTACATGAGATATATCCTTTTCTAACTTAATAATGTCACTATAGGTGACAGATATTTCTAAATTCAATAAAGTAAATTGCAACCTTTTGTTGAAAGTGGTTATCTTCTTTCCTAGTAGTCCTCTATTGTGATGTAATAAGGAGTTAACATTACCCACTCCATTCTTAATATGTGACGGGATGATCTGTGCTTGTCTACATTTGAGTAAAAAGATTCTTCTGTTTCTGAGACGAGCTAGCTTCGATGTTATGTTGGCCCAAATTTTAAGAAACTTTACATTGTCGGCTCCATATAGACGCTCGACCCTTCGATAGAAACCCATATCTTGATTTATGGTTGGAAAATTTAGTGACTGACCCAAGTTGACATTTATGGAAGTACTAGTGGGATATGCAGTCAATCTCAGAAGATGGCCAACTGAGAAGTTTCAAGAAAACTCTTTGAAATTTTTCAACGTTTCGTCAATGTTTATTGACTTCTTCAGGAAAACTACAATATGAATAAACAATGTAAGCAAATGAATCGAAAAGTTCTGAATGTTACTTACTTTTCGTGAGGTTAACAAAAAGTCACTAGTCGTCGGAAAGACAGAAATATCATCTTAAATCTACTGTCCTCGTCTTGTTAAAAATTTTAAACACACAACATATTAAAATTTACATTTAAAATATAGGATTCACCCCGATTAAACAAGGGGGAATACACCCTATACAGATTTCACATTTTACATCTTTAATGATATGACAAGCTCACCATGACATGGAACAGATAAAAAGAATTGACAGCTAACCTCAGTCAGCACAGAACCAACATCGGTCCAGTCCGAAACAGAGAGAACAAAACGGTTAAAAATGAGAGTCCCATAAACTGTCACGTCAGCGGTAGAACAATTGGAACTGTGGTCTACATAGATCACAGACACCAGGTGGACAACAGGCTTCTAGATACTGTAAGAGAGTAAGAGAAGGATACCGCCAATATTTTACTATCCTGGGTACTTGGCCAACAGGTGTCTCGCTATGCAGTCCACCATCATTGATATAAAATCAACGATGGTTGTGTGGACACACAATCAGCACCATGTCGCTCACGACAGATGACCAGTGCCAAGTACATCTTATGTAATATAAGGGAAACATGACAGTGGGACATCAATCTAGAGACAATGCTGATTGAACATCCACAGGAAACCCATTTCACATCCTAGAGAGACAGCAATGGGAACCAACCGAGGCAACAGGTATGGCGATCTGCCACCTGCCACGCAGCAGCCACCACCCTACCACCTAGGGACTCCCACACCACTCAATCCAGAACGTAACCTGAGCTCCCTATTATTTATGTTGGCATCCCAGGGAGTAATATGAATCCACCCAGACACAGGCGAGGACCACCCACTGCCAATAGGAAGTCACCACCCACCATCTAGGCATCATCATACCCCTCACCAGGATGCAACATAAGTTCTATGTCCAAGTCTCTACTATGGTTACCTCTCCGCTCATAACTCAACAGATATGAGTAAATGCTACTGAGGCCAGCTATGTCCGTACATTTATTAATGGAGTGTGGGTTGTTATAAATGTGGACCATCTCCAAAAATGTCCGTTTGAAAAGATGTCTTTCTGTGTCCAACACTCTAGCCCCCCCAAAACACATTGAGTGTCCTTTATCTATGACATGTTCAGCTAGTGCGCATGTTTTTTTGTTTAGTCTGCAATCACTACGATGGGAAATGATTCTGTCTTTTAAATTTCTGCTCGTTTGTCCAATATAACTACCTTCACAGTCATTGCAATCAATCTGATAGACAACATTAGATTTCTCTTCTGTTTTCAGTGAGCTTTTCAATTTAGTATATAGCATTCTACCTGTTTTAACATTCCTTTGTGCAATCTTACAAGGTAAATCTGAGAACAATGAAACTAATCTGTGTGTTAAACCTGCTATAAAAGGTAAAGAAAAATATGTTGTAATTTGTTGTTGATTGGCCTGTTGTTCTACACTTACGGAGTTATTCAAGTTGGGATGTGTTAAATCCTCCTCACTAGGTGTTAATGCTGTGTTATACAATAAACTGTTAATAAGTTTGGGAGGATAAGAATTCTCTAACAAAACTATCTTAAGATCTTGTAGGCCTTGGTTCCTATATTGAATGTTCGTAAGATTGATGACCCTATGTTTGAGTGCTAATACCAGATTTATTTTAGCCCGCTCTGTGTGGTATGAAAAATAATTTATGTATCTATCACTGCTGATTGGTTTCCTATACCACATGGTACGGAGAATATTATCATCTGACCTAATGATTCGCATATCCAGAAAAGGGATGCTGTTATCTACCTCTTTTTCCACAGTGAATTGTAGGTTTTCATCATAGCTGTTAAAGGTGTTGAGTAAAATGTCTATTTTATCTGTTGGAACCGCCAACACTAAATCGTCTACATATCTTTTAATGAAAGGAACTCTAAAATCTGTTTTTTGTAGTGACTCTCTAATGAGATCATCTAAAACATAGTTAACTAGAATGGGGGAGATGGTAGAGCCCATTGGAGTTCCAAAAACCTGCTTGTAATAGTTATCTTCAAACATTAAAAAGTTAGAGTCAAAAACAAACCTAAGAATCATGATGAATGTATCCAAATCAATTGTACAGCACTGTGAAACGACATCCCAATGTCTAGTTATGCTATCTATCACTAGTTGTAAAGGTAGATTAGTAAAAAGTGAAACTACATCAAAACTGACTACTACATATCCTGGAGGTAGCTGGTAGTTGTTAATAAATTTGCTGAATGTAAATGAATCCTTAATGTAATACTCGTTCTCTGTGTCATAGGCAGAAGCTAAAATGTTGGACAAGAAAAGGGCTAACTTACTATTAGGACACTGAATAGATGATACAATGGGTCTCATAGACAATTCAGGTTTATGAATCTTGGGTAATGCATAAAACCTTGGAGCAACGCTATTGTATATAGTTAAATTTTTTGCAACTTCATTACTTACTGACTTGTTAGTTTTCAATTGTGACACAATTTTATTAGCTTTTTGTTGTAAGGTGGACGTAGGGTTCCTACTCAGACGTCTGTAATAGGTCTCATCCGATAATAAATCTGTACATTTTGCAATATATTCAGTCTTCTGCATTAGAACTGTTACATTACCTTTGTCACTGTTGACAACCACCAAGTCAGGGTGGTTTTTCAAAAATAGCTTTGCTTTTTGGAATAGCTGTGAAAAAAAAGTGTTATGGTTTTTATTTTTGTGGAGGAAATTCGTAAGCATATTTGTAAATTGTGCACGGATACAGTTTTTCCTCTCATTATCCAATTTTTGGATGATGGTTTCCAGATCTGCAAGCATGTTAGGGATTCGAATCTCCTTGTTCGTAGGTGCAACACAAAACTTAGGTCCTAATGAAAGTAAAAACTCCACCTCATGTGGCAGTTGGATGTCAGTTAGATTTTTAAACCATTTTTGTTGAACAGCAATTTTTGTTTTTTCTCTACGCTTCAAGTTGTTAAACTTAATAATATTAGCATTTTTAACCTTGTGAAACAATGTGTTATATGAAACTTTTTGTCTGTTCTGAAACTCATTGATCATAAACCTAGGAATACTGAGTTGTGATATTACATGAGATATATCCTTTTCTAACTTAATAATGTCACTATAGGTGACAGATATTTCTAAATTCAATAAAGTAAATTGCAACCTTTTGTTGAAAGTGGTTATCTTCTTTCCTAGTAGTCCTCTATTGTGATGTAATAAGGAGTTAACATTACCCACTCCATTCTTAATATGTGACGGGATGATCTGTGCTTGTCTACATTTGAGTAAAAAGATTCTTCTGTTTCTGAGACGAGCTAGCTTCGATGTTATGTTGGCCCAAATTTTAAGAAACTTTACATTGTCGGCTCCATATAGACGCTCGACCCTTCGATAGAAACCCATATCTTGATTTATGGTTGGAAAATTTAGTGACTGACCCAAGTTGACATTTATGGAAGTACTAGTGGGATATGCAGTCAATCTCAGAAGATGGCCAACTGAGAAGTTTCAAGAAAACTCTTTGAAATTTTTCAACGTTTCGTCAATGTTTATTGACTTCTTCAGGAAAACTACAATATGAATAAACAATGTAAGCAAATGAATCGAAAAGTTCTGAATGTTACTTACTTTTCGTGAGGTTAACAAAAAGTCACTAGTCGTCGGAAAGACAGAAATATCATCTTAAATCTACTGTCCTCGTCTTGTTAAAAATTTTAAACACACAACATATTAAAATTTACATTTAAAATATAGGATTCACCCCGATTAAACAAGGGGGAATACACCCTATACAGATTTCACATTTTACATCTTTAATGATATGACAAGCTCACCATGACATGGAACAGATAAAAAGAATTGACAGCTAACCTCAGTCAGCACAGAACCAACATCGGTCCAGTCCGAAACAGAGAGAACAAAACGGTTAAAAATGAGAGTCCCATAAACTGTCACGTCAGCGGTAGAACAATTGGAACTGTGGTCTACATAGATCACAGACACCAGGTGGACAACAGGCTTCTAGATACTGTAAGAGAGTAAGAGAAGGATACCGCCAATATTTTACTATCCTGGGTACTTGGCCGACAGGTGTCTCGCTATGCAGTCCACCATCATTGATATAAAATCAACGATGGTTGTGTGGACACACAATCAGCACCATGTCGCTCACGACAGATGACCAGTGCCAAGTACATCTTATGTAATATAAGGGAAACATGACAGTGGGACATCAATCTAGAGACAATGCTGATTGAACATCCACAGGAAACCCATTTCACATCCTAGAGAGACAGCAATGGGAACCAACCGAGGCAACAGGTATGGCGATCTGCCACCTGCCACGCAGCAGCCACCACCCTACCACCTAGGGACTCCCACACCACTCAATCCAGAACGTAACCTGAGCTCCCTATTATTTATGTTGGCATCCCAGGGAGTAATATGAATCCACCCAGACACAGGCGAGGACCACCCACTGCCAATAGGAAGTCACCACCCACCATCTAGGCATCATCATACCCCTCACCAGGATGCAACATAAGTTCTATGTCCAAGTCTCTACTATGGTTACCTCTCCGCTCATAACTCAACAGATATGAGTAAATGCTACTGAGGCCAGCTATGTCCGTACATTTATTAATGGAGTGTGGGTTGTTATAAATGTGGACCATCTCCAAAAATGTCCGTTTGAAAAGATGTCTTTCTGTGTCCAACACTCTAGCCCCCCCAAAACACATTGAGTGTCCTTTATCTATGACATGTTCAGCTAGTGCGCATGTTTTTTTGTTTAGTCTGCAATCACTACGATGGGAAATGATTCTGTCTTTTAAATTTCTGCTCGTTTGTCCAATATAACTACCTTCACAGTCATTGCAATCAATCTGATAGACAACATTAGATTTCTCTTCTGTTTTCAGTGAGCTTTTCAATTTAGTATATAGCATTCTACCTGTTTTAACATTCCTTTGTGCAATCTTACAAGGTAAATCTGAGAACAATGAAACTAATCTGTGTGTTAAACCTGCTATAAAAGGTAAAGAAAAATATGTTGTAATTTGTTGTTGATTGGCCTGTTGTTCTACACTTACGGAGTTATTCAAGTTGGGATGTGTTAAATCCTCCTCACTAGGCGTTAATGCTGTGTTATACAATAAACTGTTAATAAGTTTGGGAGGATAAGAATTCTCTAACAAAACTATCTTAAGATCTTGTAGGCCTTGGTTCCTATATTGAATGTTCGTAAGATTGATGACCCTATGTTTGAGTGCTAATACCAGATTTATTTTAGCCCGCTCTGTGTGGTATGAAAAATAATTTATGTATCTATCACTGCTGATTGGTTTCCTATACCACATGGTACGGAGAATATTATCATCTGACCTAATGATTCGCATATCCAGAAAAGGGATGCTGTTATCTACCTCTTTTTCCACAGTGAATTGTAGGTTTTCATCATAGCTGTTAAAGGTGTTGAGTAAAATGTCTATTTTATCTGTTGGAACCGCCAACACTAAATCGTCTACATATCTTTTAATGAAAGGAACTCTAAAATCTGTTTTTTGTAGTGACTCTCTAATGAGATCATCTAAAACATAGTTAACTAGAATGGGGGAGATGGTAGAGCCCATTGGAGTTCCAAAAACCTGCTTGTAATAGTTATCTTCAAACATTAAAAAGTTAGAGTCAAAAACAAACCTAAGAATCATGATGAATGTATCCAAATCAATTGTACAGCACTGTGAAACGACATCCCAATGTCTAGTTATGCTATCTATCACTAGTTGTAAAGGTAGATTAGTAAAAAGTGAAACTACATCAAAACTGACTACTACATATCCTGGAGGTAGCTGGTAGTTGTTAATAAATTTGCTGAATGTAAATGAATCCTTAATGTAATACTCGTTCTCTGTGTCATAGGCAGAAGCTAAAATGTTGGACAAGAAAAGGGCTAACTTACTATTAGGACACTGAATAGATGATACAATGGGTCTCATAGACAATTCAGGTTTATGAATCTTGGGTAATGCATAAAACCTTGGAGCAACGCTATTGTATATAGTTAAATTTTTTGCAACTTCATTACTTACTGACTTGTTAGTTTTCAATTGTGACACAATTTTATTAGCTTTTTGTTGTAAGGTGGACGTAGGGTTCCTACTCAGACGTCTGTAATAGGTCTCATCCGATAATAAATCTGTACATTTTGCAATATATTCAGTCTTCTGCATTAGAACTGTTACATTACCTTTGTCACTGTTGACAACCACCAAGTCAGGGTGGTTTTTCAAAAATAGCTTTGCTTTTTGGAATAGCTGTGAAAAAAAAGTGTTATGGTTTTTATTTTTGTGGAGGAAATTCGTAAGCATATTTGTAAATTGTGCACGGATACAGTTTTTACTCTCATTATCCAATTTTTGGATGATGGTTTCCAGATCTGCAAGCATGTTAGGGATTCGAATCTCCTTGTTCGTAGGTGCAACACAAAACTTAGGTCCTAATGAAAGTAAAAACTCCACCTCATGTGGCAGTTGGATGTCAGTTAGATTTTTAAACCATTTTTGTTGAACAGCAATTTTTGTTTTTTCTCTACGCTTCAAGTTGTTAAACTTAATAATATTAGCATTTTTAACCTTGTGAAACAATGTGTTATATGAAACTTTTTGTCTGTTCTGAAACTCATTGATCATAAACCTAGGAATACTGAGTTGTGATATTACATGAGATATATCCTTTTCTAACTTAATAATGTCACTATAGGTGACAGATATTTCTAAATTCAATAAAGTAAATTGCAACCTTTTGTTGAAAGTGGTTATCTTCTTTCCTAGTAGTCCTCTATTGTGATGTAATAAGGAGTTAACATTACCCACTCCATTCTTAATATGTGACGGGATGATCTGTGCTTGTCTACATTTGAGTAAAAAGATTCTTCTGTTTCTGAGACGAGCTAGCTTCGATGTTATGTTGGCCCAAATTTTAAGAAACTTTACATTGTCGGCTCCATATAGACGCTCGACCCTTCGATAGAAACCCATATCTTGATTTATGGTTGGAAAATTTAGTGACTGACCAAGTTGACATTTATGGAAGTACTAGTGGGATATGCAGTCAATCTCAGAAGATGGCCAACTGAGAAGTTTCAAGAAAACTCTTTGAAATTTTTCAACGTTTCGTCAATGTTTATTGACTTCTTCAGGAAAACTACAATATGAATAAACAATGTAAGCAAATGAATCGAAAAGTTCTGAATGTTACTTACTTTTCGTGAGGTTAACAAAAAGTCACTAGTCGTCGGAAAGACAGAAATATCATCTTAAATCTACTGTCCTCGTCTTGTTAAAAATTTTAAACACACAACATATTAAAATTTACATTTAAAATATAGGATTCACCCCGATTAAACAAGGGGGAATACACCCTATACAGATTTCACATTTTACATCTTTAATGATATGACAAGCTCACCATGACATGGAACAGATAAAAAGAATTGACAGCTAACCTCAGTCAGCACAGAACCAACATCGGTCCAGTCCGAAACAGAGAGAACAAAACGGTTAAAAATGAGAGTCCCATAAACTGTCACGTCAGCGGTAGAACAATTGGAACTGTGGTCTACATAGATCACAGACACCAGGTGGACAACAGGCTTCTAGATACTGTAAGAGAGTAAGAGAAGGATACCGCCAATATTTTACTATCCTGGGTACTTGGCCAACAGGTGTCTCGCTATGCAGTCCACCATCATTGATATAAAATCAACGATGGTTGTGTGGACACACAATCAGCACCATGTCGCTCACGACAGATGACCAGTGCCAAGTACATCTTATGTAATATAAGGGAAACATGACAGTGGGACATCAATCTAGAGACAATGCTGATTGAACATCCACAGGAAACCCATTTCACATCCTAGAGAGACAGCAATGGGAACCAACTGAGGCAACAGGTATGGCGATCTGCCACCTGCCACGCAGCAGCCACCACCCTACCACCTAGGGACTCCCACACCACTCAATCCAGAACGTAACCTGAGCTCCCTATTATTTATGTTGGCATCCCAGGGAGTAATATGAATCCACCCAGACACAGGCGAGGACCACCCACTGCCAATAGGAAGTCACCACCCACCATCTAGGCATCATCATACCCCTCACCAGGATGCAACATAAGTTCTATGTCCAAGTCTCTACTATGGTTACCTCTCCGCTCATAACTCAACAGATATGAGTAAATGCTACTGAGGCCAGCTATGTCCGTACATTTATTAATGGAGTGTGGGTTGTTATAAATGTGGACCATCTCCAAAAATGTCCGTTTGAAAAGATGTCTTTCTGTGTCCAACACTCTAGCCCCCCCAAAACACATTGAGTGTCCTTTATCTATGACATGTTCAGCTAGTGCGCATGTTTTTTTGTTTAGTCTGCAATCACTACGATGGGAAATGATTCTGTCTTTTAAATTTCTGCTCGTTTGTCCAATATAACTACCTTCACAGTCATTGCAATCAATCTGATAGACAACATTAGATTTCTCTTCTGTTTTCAGTGAGCTTTTCAATTTAGTATATAGCATTCTACCTGTTTTAACATTCCTTTGTGCAATCTTACAAGGTAAATCTGAGAACAATGAAACTAATCTGTGTGTTAAACCTGCTATAAAAGGTAAAGAAAAATATGTTGTAATTTGTTGTTGATTGGCCTGTTGTTCTACACTTACGGAGTTATTCAAGTTGGGATGTGTTAAATCCTCCTCACTAGGTGTTAATGCTGTGTTATACAATAAACTGTTAATAAGTTTGGGAGGATAAGAATTCTCTAACAAAACTATCTTAAGATCTTGTAGGCCTTGGTTCCTATATTGAATGTTCGTAAGATTGATGACCCTATGTTTGAGTGCTAATACCAGATTTATTTTAGCCCGCTCTGTGTGGTATGAAAAATAATTTATGTATCTATCACTGCTGATTGGTTTCCTATACCACATGGTACGGAGAATATTATCATCTGACCTAATGATTCGCATATCCAGAAAAGGGATGCTGTTATCTACCTCTTTTTCCACAGTGAATTGTAGGTTTTCATCATAGCTGTTAAAGGTGTTGAGTAAAATGTCTATTTTATCTGTTGGAACCGCCAACACTAAATCGTCTACATATCTTTTAATGAAAGGAACTCTAAAATCTGTTTTTTGTAGTGACTCTCTAATGAGATCATCTAAAACATAGTTAACTAGAATGGGGGAGATGGTAGAGCCCATTGGAGTTCCAAAAACCTGCTTGTAATAGTTATCTTCAAACATTAAAAAGTTAGAGTCAAAAACAAACCTAAGAATCATGATGAATGTATCCAAATCAATTGTACAGCACTGTGAAACGACATCCCAATGTCTAGTTATGCTATCTATCACTAGTTGTAAAGGTAGATTAGTAAAAAGTGAAACTACATCAAAACTGACTACTACATATCCTGGAGGTAGCTGGTAGTTGTTAATAAATTTGCTGAATGTAAATGAATCCTTAATGTAATACTCGTTCTCTGTGTCATAGGCAGAAGCTAAAATGTTGGACAAGAAAAGGGCTAACTTACTATTAGGACACTGAATAGATGATACAATGGGTCTCATAGACAATTCAGGTTTATGAATCTTGGGTAATGCATAAAACCTTGGAGCAACGCTATTGTATATAGTTAAATTTTTTGCAACTTCATTACTTACTGACTTGTTAGTTTTCAATTGTGACACAATTTTATTAGCTTTTTGTTGTAAGGTGGACGTAGGGTTCCTACTCAGACGTCTGTAATAGGTCTCATCCGATAATAAATCTGTACATTTTGCAATATATTCAGTCTTCTGCATTAGAACTGTTACATTACCTTTGTCACTGTTGACAACCACCAAGTCAGGGTGGTTTTTCAAAAATAGCTTTGCTTTTTGGAATAGCTGTGAAAAAAAAGTGTTATGGTTTTTATTTTTGTGGAGGAAATTCGTAAGCATATTTGTAAATTGTGCACGGATACAGTTTTTACTCTCATTATCCAATTTTTGGATGATGGTTTCCAGATCTGCAAGCATGTTAGGGATTCGAATCTCCTTGTTCGTAGGTGCAACACAAAACTTAGGTCCTAATGAAAGTAAAAACTCCACCTCATGTGGCAGTTGGATGTCAGTTAGATTTTTAAACCATTTTTGTTGAACAGCAATTTTTGTTTTTTCTCTACGCTTCAAGTTGTTAAACTTAATAATATTAGCATTTTTAACCTTGTGAAACAATGTGTTATATGAAACTTTTTGTCTGTTCTGAAACTCATTGATCATAAACCTAGGAATACTGAGTTGTGATATTACATGAGATATATCCTTTTCTAACTTAATAATGTCACTATAGGTGACAGATATTTCTAAATTCAATAAAGTAAATTGCAACCTTTTGTTGAAAGTGGTTATCTTCTTTCCTAGTAGTCCTCTATTGTGATGTAATAAGGAGTTAACATTACCCACTCCATTCTTAATATGTGACGGGATGATCTGTGCTTGTCTACATTTGAGTAAAAAGATTCTTCTGTTTCTGAGACGAGCTAGCTTCGATGTTATGTTGGCCCAAATTTTAAGAAACTTTACATTGTCGGCTCCATATAGACGCTCGACCCTTCGATAGAAACCCATATCTTGATTTATGGTTGGAAAATTTAGTGACTGACCCAAGTTGACATTTATGGAAGTACTAGTGGGATATGCAGTCAATCTCAGAAGATGGCCAACTGAGAAGTTTCAAGAAAACTCTTTGAAATTTTTCAACGTTTCGTCAATGTTTATTGACTTCTTCAGGAAAACTACAATATGAATAAACAATGTAAGCAAATGAATCGAAAAGTTCTGAATGTTACTTACTTTTCGTGAGGTTAACAAAAAGTCACTAGTCGTCGGAAAGACAGAAATATCATCTTAAATCTACTGTCCTCGTCTTGTTAAAAATTTTAAACACACAACATATTAAAATTTACATTTAAAATATAGGATTCACCCCGATTAAACAAGGGGGAATACACCCTATACAGATTTCACATTTTACATCTTTAATGATATGACAAGCTCACCATGACATGGAACAGATAAAAAGAATTGACAGCTAACCTCAGTCAGCACAGAACCAACATCGGTCCAGTCCGAAACAGAGAGAACAAAACGGTTAAAAATGAGAGTCCCATAAACTGTCACGTCAGCGGTAGAACAATTGGAACTGTGGTCTACATAGATCACAGACACCAGGTGGACAACAGGCTTCTAGATACTGTAACAGAGTAAGAGAAGGATACCGCCAATATTTTACTATCCTGGGTACTTGGCCAACAGGTGTCTCGCTATGCAGTCCACCATCATTGATATAAAATCAACGATGGTGGTGTGGACACACAATCAGCACCATGTCGCTCACGACAGATGACCAGTGCCAAGTACATCTTATGTAATATAAGGGAAACATGACAGTGGGACATCAATCTAGAGACAATGCTGATTGAACATCCACAGGAAACCCATTTCACATCCTAGAGAGACAGCAATGGGAACCAACCGAGGCAACAGGTATGGCGATCTGCCACCTGCCACGCAGCAGCCACCACCCTACCACCTAGGGACTCCCACACCACTCAATCCAGAACGTAACCTGAGCTCCCTATTATTTATGTTGGCATCCCAGGGAGTAATATGAATCCACCCAGACACAGGCGAGGACCACCCACTGCCAATAGGAAGTCACCACCCACCATCTAGGCATCATCATACCCCTCACCAGGATGCAACATAAGTTCTATGTCCAAGTCTCTACTATGGTTACCTCTCCGCTCATAACTCAACAGATATGAGTAAATGCTACTGAGGCCAGCTATGTCCGTACATTTATTAATGGAGTGTGGGTTGTTATAAATGTGGACCATCTCCAAAAATGTCCGTTTGAAAAGATGTCTTTCTGTGTCCAACACTCTAGCCCCCCCAAAACACATTGAGTGTCCTTTATCTATGACATGTTCAGCTAGTGCGCATGTTTTTTTGTTTAGTCTGCAATCACTACGATGGGAAATGATTCTGTCTTTTAAATTTCTGCTCGTTTGTCCAATATAACTACCTTCACAGTCATTGCAATCAATCTGATAGACAACATTAGATTTCTCTTCTGTTTTCAGTGAGCTTTTCAATTTAGTATATAGCATTCTACCTGTTTTAACATTCCTTTGTGCAATCTTACAAGGTAAATCTGAGAACAATGAAACTAATCTGTGTGTTAAACCTGCTATAAAAGGTAAAGAAAAATATGTTGTAATTTGTTGTTGATTGGCCTGTTGTTCTACACTTACGGAGTTATTCAAGTTGGGATGTGTTAAATCCTCCTCACTAGGTGTTAATGCTGTGTTATACAATAAACTGTTAATAAGTTTGGGAGGATAAGAATTCTCTAACAAAACTATCTTAAGATCTTGTAGGCCTTGGTTCCTATATTGAATGTTCGTAAGATTGATGACCCTATGTTTGAGTGCTAATACCAGATTTATTTTAGCCCGCTCTGTGTGGTATGAAAAATAATTTATGTATCTATCACTGCTGATTGGTTTCCTATACCACATGGTACGGAGAATATTATCATCTGACCTAATGATTCGCATATCCAGAAAAGGGATGCTGTTATCTACCTCTTTTTCCACAGTGAATTGTAGGTTTTCATCATAGCTGTTAAAGGTGTTGAGTAAAATGTCTATTTTATCTGTTGGAACCGCCAACACTAAATCGTCTACATATCTTTTAATGAAAGGAACTCTAAAGTCTGTTTTTTGTAGTGACTCTCTAATGAGATCATCTAAAACATAGTTAACTAGAATGGGGGAGATGGTAGAGCCCATTGGAGTTCCAAAAACCTGCTTGTAATAGTTATCTTCAAACATTAAAAAGTTAGAGTCAAAAACAAACCTAAGAATCATGATGAATGTATCCAAATCAATTGTACAGCACTGTGAGACGACATCCCAATGTCTAGTTATGCTATCTATCACTAGTTGTAAAGGTAGATTAGTAAAAAGTGAAACTACATCAAAACTGACTACTACATATCCTGGAGGTAGCTGGTAGTTGTTAATAAATTTGCTGAATGTAAATGAATCCTTAATGTAATACTCGTTCTCTGTGTCATAGGCAGAAGCTAAAATGTTGGACAAGAAAAGGGCTAACTTACTATTAGGACACTGAATAGATGATACAATGGGTCTCATAGACAATTCAGGTTTATGAATCTTGGGTAATGCATAAAACCTTGGAGCAACGCTATTGTATATAGTTAAATTTTTTGCAACTTCATTACTTACTGACTTGTTAGTTTTCAATTGTGACACAATTTTATTAGCTTTTTGTTGTAAGGTGGACGTAGGGTTCCTACTCAGACGTCTGTAATAGGTCTCATCCGATAATAAATCTGTACATTTTGCAATATATTCAGTCTTCTGCATTAGAACTGTTACATTACCTTTGTCACTGTTGACAACCACCAAGTCAGGGTGGTTTTTCAAAAATAGCTTTGCTTTTTGGAATAGCTGTGAAAAAAAAGTGTTATGGTTTTTATTTTTGTGGAGGAAATTCGTAAGCATATTTGTAAATTGTGCACGGATACAGTTTTTACTCTCATTATCCAATTTTTGGATGATGGTTTCCAGATCTGCAAGCATGTTAGGGATTCGAATCTCCTTGTTCGTAGGTGCAACACAAAACTTAGGTCCTAATGAAAGTAAAAACTCCACCTCATGTGGCAGTTGGATGTCAGTTAGATTTTTAAACCATTTTTGTTGAACAGCAATTTTTGTTTTTTCTCTACGCTTCAAGTTGTTAAACTTAATAATATTAGCATTTTTAACCTTGTGAAACAATGTGTTATATGAAACTTTTTGTCTGTTCTGAAACTCATTGATCATAAACCTAGGAATACTGAGTTGTGATATTACATGAGATATATCCTTTTCTAACTTAATAATGTCACTATAGGTGACAGATATTTCTAAATTCAATAAAGTAAATTGCAACCTTTTGTTGAAAGTGGTTATCTTCTTTCCTAGTAGTCCTCTATTGTGATGTAATAAGGAGTTAACATTACCCACTCCATTCTTAATATGTGACGGGATGATCTGTGCTTGTCTACATTTGAGTAAAAAGATTCTTCTGTTTCTGAGACGAGCTAGCTTCGATGTTATGTTGGCCCAAATTTTAAGAAACTTTACATTGTCGGCTCCATATAGACGCTCGACCCTTCGATAGAAACCCATATCTTGATTTATGGTTGGAAAATTTAGTGACTGACCCAAGTTGACATTTATGGAAGTACTAGTGGGATATGCAGTCAATCTCAGAAGATGGCCAACTGAGAAGTTTCAAGAAAACTCTTTGAAATTTTTCAACGTTTCGTCAATGTTTATTGACTTCTTCAGGAAAACTACAATATGAATAAACAATGTAAGCAAATGAATCGAAAAGTTCTGAATGTTACTTACTTTTCGTGAGGTTAACAAAAAGTCACTAGTCGTCGGAAAGACAGAAATATCATCTTAAATCTACTGTCCTCGTCTTGTTAAAAATTTTAAACACACAACATATTAAAATTTACATTTAAAATATAGGATTCACCCCGATTAAACAAGGGGGAATACACCCTATACAGATTTCACATTTTACATCTTTAATGATATGACAAGCTCACCATGACATGGAACAGATAAAAAGAATTGACAGCTAACCTCAGTCAGCACAGAACCAACATCGGTCCAGTCCGAAACAGAGAGAACAAAACGGTTAAAAATGAGAGTCCCATAAACTGTCACGTCAGCGGTAGAACAATTGGAACTGTGGTCTACATAGATCACAGACACCAGGTGGACAACAGGCTTCTAGATACTGTAAGAGAGTAAGAGAAGGATACCGCCAATATTTTACTATCCTGGGTACTTGGCCAACAGGTGTCTCGCTATGCAGTCCACCATCATTGATATAAAATCAACGATGGTTGTGTGGACACACAATCAGCACCATGTCGCTCACGACAGATGACCAGTGCCAAGTACATCTTATGTAATATAAGGGAAACATGACAGTGGGACATCAATCTAGAGACAATGCTGATTGAACATCCACAGGAAACCCATTTCACATCCTAGAGAGACAGCAATGGGAACCAACCGAGGCAACAGGTATGGCGATCTGCCACCTGCCACGCAGCAGCCACCACCCTACCACCTAGGGACTCCCACACCACTCAATCCAGAACGTAACCTGAGCTCCCTATTATTTATGTTGGCATCCCAGGGAGTAATATGAATCCACCCAGACACAGGCGAGGACCACCCACTGCCAATAGGAAGTCACCACCCACCATCTAGGCATCATCATACCCCTCACCAGGATGCAACATAAGTTCTATGTCCAAGTCTCTACTATGGTTACCTCTCCGCTCATAACTCAACAGATATGAGTAAATGCTACTGAGGCCAGCTATGTCCGTACATTTATTAATGGAGTGTGGGTTGTTATAAATGTGGACCATCTCCAAAAATGTCCGTTTGAAAAGATGTCTTTCTGTGTCCAACACTCTAGCCCCCCCAAAACACATTGAGTGTCCTTTATCTATGACATGTTCAGCTAGTGCGCATGTTTTTTTGTTTAGTCTGCAATCACTACGATGGGAAATGATTCTGTCTTTTAAATTTCTGCTCGTTTGTCCAATATAACTACCTTCACAGTCATTGCAATCAATCTGATAGACAACATTAGATTTCTCTTCTGTTTTCAGTGAGCTTTTCAATTTAGTATATAGCATTCTACCTGTTTTAACATTCCTTTGTGCAATCTTACAAGGTAAATCTGAGAACAATGAAACTAATCTGTGTGTTAAACCTGCTATAAAAGGTAAAGAAAAATATGTTGTAATTTGTTGTTGATTGGCCTGTTGTTCTACACTTACGGAGTTATTCAAGTTGGGATGTGTTAAATCCTCCTCACTAGGTGTTAATGCTGTGTTATACAATAAACTGTTAATAAGTTTGGGAGGATAAGAATTCTCTAACAAAACTATCTTAAGATCTTGTAGGCCTTGGTTCCTATATTGAATGTTCGTAAGATTGATGACCCTATGTTTGAGTGCTAATACCAGATTTATTTTAGCCCGCTCTGTGTGGTATGAAAAATAATTTATGTATCTATCACTGCTGATTGGTTTCCTATACCACATGGTACGGAGAATATTATCATCTGACCTAATGATTCGCATATCCAGAAAAGGGATGCTGTTATCTACCTCTTTTTCCACAGTGAATTGTAGGTTTTCATCATAGCTGTTAAAGGTGTTGAGTAAAATGTCTATTTTATCTGTTGGAACCGCCAACACTAAATCGTCTACATATCTTTTAATGAAAGGAACTCTAAAATCTGTTTTTTGTAGTGACTCTCTAATGAGATCATCTAAAACATAGTTAACTAGAATGGGGGAGATGGTAGAGCCCATTGGAGTTCCAAAAACCTGCTTGTAATAGTTATCTTCAAACATTAAAAAGTTAGAGTCAAAAACAAACCTAAGAATCATGATGAATGTATCCAAATCAATTGTACAGCACTGTGAAACGACATCCCAATGTCTAGTTATGCTATCTATCACTAGTTGTAAAGGTAGATTAGTAAAAAGTGAAACTACATCAAAACTGACTACTACATATCCTGGAGGTAGCTGGTAGTTGTTAATAAATTTGCTGAATGTAAATGAATCCTTAATGTAATACTCGTTCTCTGTGTCATAGGCAGAAGCTAAAATGTTGGACAAGAAAAGGGCTAACTTACTATTAGGACACTGAATAGATGATACAATGGGTCTCATAGACAATTCAGGTTTATGAATCTTGGGTAATGCATAAAACCTTGGAGCAACGCTATTGTATATAGTTAAATTTTTTGCAACTTCATTACTTACTGACTTGTTAGTTTTCAATTGTGACACAATTTTATTAGCTTTTTGTTGTAAGGTGGACGTAGGGTTCCTACTCAGACGTCTGTAATAGGTCTCATCCGATAATAAATCTGTACATTTTGCAATATATTCAGTCTTCTGCATTAGAACTGTTACATTACCTTTGTCACTGTTGACAACCACCAAGTCAGGGTGGTTTTTCAAAAATAGCTTTGCTTTTTGGAATAGCTGTGAAAAAAAAGTGTTATGGTTTTTATTTTTGTGGAGGAAATTCGTAAGCATATTTGTAAATTGTGCACGGATACAGTTTTTCCTCTCATTATCCAATTTTTGGATGATGGTTTCCAGATCTGCAAGCATGTTAGGGATTCGAATCTCCTTGTTCGTAGGTGCAACACAAAACTTAGGTCCTAATGAAAGTAAAAACTCCACCTCATGTGGCAGTTGGATGTCAGTTAGATTTTTAAACCATTTTTGTTGAACAGCAATTTTTGTTTTTTCTCTACGCTTCAAGTTGTTAAACTTAATAATATTAGCATTTTTAACCTTGTGAAACAATGTGTTATATGAAACTTTTTGTCTGTTCTGAAACTCATTGATCATAAACCTAGGAATACTGAGTTGTGATATTACATGAGATATATCCTTTTCTAACTTAATAATGTCACTATAGGTGACAGATATTTCTAAATTCAATAAAGTAAATTGCAACCTTTTGTTGAAAGTGGTTATCTTCTTTCCTAGTAGTCCTCTATTGTGATGTAATAAGGAGTTAACATTACCCACTCCATTCTTAATATGTGACGGGATGATCTGTGCTTGTCTACATTTGAGTAAAAAGATTCTTCTGTTTCTGAGACGAGCTAGCTTCGATGTTATGTTGGCCCAAATTTTAAGAAACTTTACATTGTCGGCTCCATATAGACGCTCGACCCTTCGATAGAAACCCATATCTTGATTTATGGTTGGAAAATTTAGTGACTGACCCAAGTTGACATTTATGGAAGTACTAGTGGGATATGCAGTCAATCTCAGAAGATGGCCAACTGAGAAGTTTCAAGAAAACTCTTTGAAATTTTTCAACGTTTCGTCAATGTTTATTGACTTCTTCAGGAAAACTACAATATGAATAAACAATGTAAGCAAATGAATCGAAAAGTTCTGAATGTTACTTACTTTTCGTGAGGTTAACAAAAAGTCACTAGTCGTCGGAAAGACAGAAATATCATCTTAAATCTACTGTCCTCGTCTTGTTAAAAATTTTAAACACACAACATATTAAAATTTACATTTAAAATATAGGATTCACCCCGATTAAACAAGGGGGAATACACCCTATACAGATTTCACATTTTACATCTTTAATGATATGACAAGCTCACCATGACATGGAACAGATAAAAAGAATTGACAGCTAACCTCAGTCAGCACAGAACCAACATCGGTCCAGTCCGAAACAGAGAGAACAAAACGGTTAAAAATGAGAGTCCCATAAACTGTCACGTCAGCGGTAGAACAATTGGAACTGTGGTCTACATAGATCACAGACACCAGGTGGACAACAGGCTTCTAGATACTGTAAGAGAGTAAGAGAAGGATACCGCCAATATTTTACTATCCTGGGTACTTGGCCGACAGGTGTCTCGCTATGCAGTCCACCATCATTGATATAAAATCAACGATGGTTGTGTGGACACACAATCAGCACCATGTCGCTCACGACAGATGACCAGTGCCAAGTACATCTTATGTAATATAAGGGAAACATGACAGTGGGACATCAATCTAGAGACAATGCTGATTGAACATCCACAGGAAACCCATTTCACATCCTAGAGAGACAGCAATGGGAACCAACCGAGGCAACAGGTATGGCGATCTGCCACCTGCCACGCAGCAGCCACCACCCTACCACCTAGGGACTCCCACACCACTCAATCCAGAACGTAACCTGAGCTCCCTATTATTTATGTTGGCATCCCAGGGAGTAATATGAATCCACCCAGACACAGGCGAGGACCACCCACTGCCAATAGGAAGTCACCACCCACCATCTAGGCATCATCATACCCCTCACCAGGATGCAACATAAGTTCTATGTCCAAGTCTCTACTATGGTTACCTCTCCGCTCATAACTCAACAGATATGAGTAAATGCTACTGAGGCCAGCTATGTCCGTACATTTATTAATGGAGTGTGGGTTGTTATAAATGTGGACCATCTCCAAAAATGTCCGTTTGAAAAGATGTCTTTCTGTGTCCAACACTCTAGCCCCCCCAAAACACATTGAGTGTCCTTTATCTATGACATGTTCAGCTAGTGCGCATGTTTTTTTGTTTAGTCTGCAATCACTACGATGGGAAATGATTCTGTCTTTTAAATTTCTGCTCGTTTGTCCAATATAACTACCTTCACAGTCATTGCAATCAATCTGATAGACAACATTAGATTTCTCTTCTGTTTTCAGTGAGCTTTTCAATTTAGTATATAGCATTCTACCTGTTTTAACATTCCTTTGTGCAATCTTACAAGGTAAATCTGAGAACAATGAAACTAATCTGTGTGTTAAACCTGCTATAAAAGGTAAAGAAAAATATGTTGTAATTTGTTGTTGATTGGCCTGTTGTTCTACACTTACGGAGTTATTCAAGTTGGGATGTGTTAAATCCTCCTCACTAGGTGTTAATGCTGTGTTATACAATAAACTGTTAATAAGTTTGGGAGGATAAGAATTCTCTAACAAAACTATCTTAAGATCTTGTAGGCCTTGGTTCCTATATTGAATGTTCGTAAGATTGATGACCCTATGTTTGAGTGCTAATACCAGATTTATTTTAGCCCGCTCTGTGTGGTATGAAAAATAATTTATGTATCTATCACTGCTGATTGGTTTCCTATACCACATGGTACGGAGAATATTATCATCTGACCTAATGATTCGCATATCCAGAAAAGGGATGCTGTTATCTACCTCTTTTTCCACAGTGAATTGTAGGTTTTCATCATAGCTGTTAAAGGTGTTGAGTAAAATGTCTATTTTATCTGTTGGAACCGCCAACACTAAATCGTCTACATATCTTTTAATGAAAGGAACTCTAAAATCTGTTTTTTGTAGTGACTCTCTAATGAGATCATCTAAAACATAGTTAACTAGAATGGGGGAGATGGTAGAGCCCATTGGAGTTCCAAAAACCTGCTTGTAATAGTTATCTTCAAACATTAAAAAGTTAGAGTCAAAAACAAACCTAAGAATCATGATGAATGTATCCAAATCAATTGTACAGCACTGTGAAACGACATCCCAATGTCTAGTTATGCTATCTATCACTAGTTGTAAAGGTAGATTAGTAAAAAGTGAAACTACATCAAAACTGACTACTACATATCCTGGAGGTAGCTGGTAGTTGTTAATAAATTTGCTGAATGTAAATGAATCCTTAATGTAATACTCGTTCTCTGTGTCATAGGCAGAAGCTAAAATGTTGGACAAGAAAAGGGCTAACTTACTATTAGGACACTGAATAGATGATACAATGGGTCTCATAGACAATTCAGGTTTATGAATCTTGGGTAATGCATAAAACCTTGGAGCAACGCTATTGTATATAGTTAAATTTTTTGCAACTTCATTACTTACTGACTTGTTAGTTTTCAATTGTGACACAATTTTATTAGCTTTTTGTTGTAAGGTGGACGTAGGGTTCCTACTCAGACGTCTGTAATAGGTCTCATCCGATAATAAATCTGTACATTTTGCAATATATTCAGTCTTCTGCATTAGAACTGTTACATTACCTTTGTCACTGTTGACAACCACCAAGTCAGGGTGGTTTTTCAAAAATAGCTTTGCTTTTTGGAATAGCTGTGAAAAAAAAGTGTTATGGTTTTTATTTTTGTGGAGGAAATTCGTAAGCATATTTGTAAATTGTGCACGGATACAGTTTTTACTCTCATTATCCAATTTTTGGATGATGGTTTCCAGATCTGCAAGCATGTTAGGGATTCGAATCTCCTTGTTCGTAGGTGCAACACAAAACTTAGGTCCTAATGAAAGTAAAAACTCCACCTCATGTGGCAGTTGGATGTCAGTTAGATTTTTAAACCATTTTTGTTGAACAGCAATTTTTGTTTTTTCTCTACGCTTCAAGTTGTTAAACTTAATAATATTAGCATTTTTAACCTTGTGAAACAATGTGTTATATGAAACTTTTTGTCTGTTTTGAAACTCATTGATCATAAACCTAGGAATACTGAGTTGTGATATTACATGAGATATATCCTTTTCTAACTTAATAATGTCACTATAGGTGACAGATATTTCTAAATTCAATAAAGTAAATTGCAACCTTTTGTTGAAAGTGGTTATCTTCTTTCCTAGTAGTCCTCTATTGTGATGTAATAAGGAGTTAACATTACCCATTTATAACAACCCACACTCCATTAATAAATGTACGGACATAGCTGGCCTCAGTAGCATTTACTCATATCTGTTGAGTTATGAGCGGAGAGGTAACCATAGTAGAGACTTGGACATAGAACTTATGTTGCATCCTGGTGAGGGGTATGATGATGCCTAGATGGTGGGTGGTGACTTCCTATTGGCAGTGGGTGGTCCTCGCCTGTGTCTGGGTGGATTCATATTACTCCCTGGGATGCCAACATAAATAATAGGGAGCTCAGGTTACGTTCTGGATTGAGTGGTGTGGGAGTCCCTAGGTGGTAGGGTGGTGGCTGCTGCGTGGCAGGTGGCAGATCGCCATACCTGTTGCCTCGGTTGGTTCCCATTGCTGTCTCTCTAGGATGTGAAATGGGTTTCCTGTGGATGTTCAATCAGCATTGTCTCTAGATTGATGTCCCACTGTCATGTTTCCCTTATATTACATAAGATGTACTTGGCACTGGTCATCTGTCGTGAGCGACATGGTGCTGATTGTGTGTCCACACAACCATCGTTGATTTTATATCAATGATGGTGGACTGCATAGCGAGACACCTGTTGGCCAAGTACCCAGGATAGTAAAATATTGGCGGTATCCTTCTCTTACTCTCTTACAGTATCTAGAAGCCTGTTGTCCACCTGGTGTCTGTGATCTATGTAGACCACAGTTCCAATTGTTCTACCGCTGACGTGACAGTTTATGGGACTCTCATTTTTAACCGTTTTGTTCTCTCTGTTTCGGACTGGACCGATGTTGGTTCTGTGCTGACTGAGGTTAGCTGTCAATTCTTTTTATCTGTTCCATGTCATGGTGAGCTTGTCATATCATTAAAGATGTAAAATGTGAAATCTGTATAGGGTGTATTCCCCCTTGTTTAATCGGGGTGAATCCTATATTTTAAATGTAAATTTTAATATGTTGTGTGTTTAAAATTTTTAACAAGACGAGGACAGTAGATTTAAGATGATATTTCTGTCTTTCCGACGACTAGTGACTTTTTGTTAACCTCACGAAAAGTAAGTAACATTCAGAACTTTTCGATTCATTTGCTTACATTGTTTATTCATATTGTAGTTTTCCTGAAGAAGTCAATAAACATTGACGAAACGTTGAAAAATTTCAAAGAGTTTTCTTGAAACTTCTCAGTTGGCCATCTTCTGAGATTGACTGCATATCCCACTAGTACTTCCATAAATGTCAACTTGGGTCAGTCACTAAATTTTCCAACCATAAATCAAGATATGGGTTTCTATCGAAGGGTCGAGCGTCTATATGGAGCCGACAATGTAAAGTTTCTTAAAATTTGGGCCAACATAACATCGAAGCTAGCTCGTCTCAGAAACAGAAGAATCTTTTTACTCAAATGTAGACAAGCACAGATCATCCCGTCACATATTAAGAATGGAGTGGGTAATGTTAACTCCTTATTACATCACAATAGAGGACTACTAGGAAAGAAGATAACCACTTTCAACAAAAGGTTGCAATTTACTTTATTGAATTTAGAAATATCTGTCACCTATAGTGACATTATTAAGTTAGAAAAGGATATATCTCATGTAATATCACAACTCAGTATTCCTAGGTTTATGATCAATGAGTTTCAGAACAGACAAAAAGTTTCATATAACACATTGTTTCACAAGGTTAAAAATGCTAATATTATTAAGTTTAACAACTTGAAGCGTAGAGAAAAAACAAAAATTGCTGTTCAACAAAAATGGTTTAAAAATCTAACTGACATCCAACTGCCACATGAGGTGGAGTTTTTACTTTCATTAGGACCTAAGTTTTGTGTTGCACCTACGAACAAGGAGATTCGAATCCCTAACATGCTTGCAGATCTGGAAACCATCATCCAAAAATTGGATAATGAGAGTAAAAACTGTATCCGTGCACAATTTACAAATATGCTTACGAATTTCCTCCACAAAAATAAAAACCATAACACTTTTTTTTCACAGCTATTCCAAAAAGCAAAGCTATTTTTGAAAAACCACCCTGACTTGGTGGTTGTCAACAGTGACAAAGGTAATGTAACAGTTCTAATGCAGAAGACTGAATATATTGCAAAATGTACAGATTTATTATCGGATGAGACCTATTACAGACGTCTGAGTAGGAACCCTACGTCCACCTTACAACAAAAAGCTAATAAAATTGTGTCACAATTGAAAACTAACAAGTCAGTAAGTAATGAAGTTGCAAAAAATTTAACTATATACAATAGCGTTGCTCCAAGGTTTTATGCATTACCCAAGATTCATAAACCTGAATTGTCTATGAGACCCATTGTATCATCTATTCAGTGTCCTAATAGTAAGTTAGCCCTTTTCTTGTCCAACATTTTAGCTTCTGCCTATGACACAGAGAACGAGTATTACATTAAGGATTCATTTACATTCAGCAAATTTATTAACAACTACCAGCTACCTCCAGGATATGTAGTAGTCAGTTTTGATGTAGTTTCACTTTTTACTAATCTACCTTTACAACTAGTGATAGATAGCATAACTAGACATTGGGATGTCGTTTCACAGTGCTGTACAATTGATTTGGATACATTCATCATGATTCTTAGGTTTGTTTTTGACTCTAACTTTTTAATGTTTGAAGATAACTATTACAAGCAGGTTTTTGGAACTCCAATGGGCTCTACCATCTCCCCCATTCTAGTTAACTATGTTTTAGATGATCTCATTAGAGAGTCACTACAAAAAACAGATTTTAGAGTTCCTTTCATTAAAAGATATGTAGACGATTTAGTGTTGGCGGTTCCAACAGATAAAATAGACATTTTACTCAACACCTTTAACAGCTATGATGAAAACCTACAATTCACTGTGGAAAAAGAGGTAGATAACAGCATCCCTTTTCTGGATATGCGAATCATTAGGTCAGATGATAATATTCTCCGTACCATGTGGTATAGGAAACCAATCAGCAGTGATAGATACATAAATTATTTTTCATACCACACAGAGCGGGCTAAAATAAATCTGGTATTAGCACTCAAACATAGGGTCATCAGTCTTACGAACATTCAATATAGGAACCAAGGCCTACAAGATCTTAAGATAGTTTTGTTAGAGAATTCTTATCCTCCCAAACTTATTAACAGTTTATTGTATAACACAGCATTAACACCTAGTGAGGAGGATTTAACACATCCCAACTTGAATAACTCCGTAAGTGTAGAACAACAGGCCAATCAACAACAAATTACAACATATTTTTCTTTACCTTTTATAGCAGGTTTAACACACAGATTAGTTTCATTGTTCTCAGATTTACCTTGTAAGATTGCACAAAGGAATGTTAAAACAGGTAGAATGCTATATACTAAATTGAAAAGCTCACTGAAAACAGAAGAGAAATCTAATGTTGTCTATCAGATTGATTGCAATGACTGTGAAGGTAGTTATATTGGACAAACGAGCAGAAATTTAAAAGACAGAATCATTTCCCATCGTAGTGATTGCAGACTAAACAAAAAAACATGCGCACTAGCTGAACATGTCATAGATAAAGGACACTCAATGTGTTTTGGGGGGGCTAGAGTGTTGGACACAGAAAGACATCTTTTCAAACGGACATTTTTGGAGATGGTCCACATTTATAACAACCCACACTCCATTAATAAATGTACGGACATAGCTGGCCTCAGTAGCATTTACTCATATCTGTTGAGTTATGAGCGGAGAGGTAACCATAGTAGAGACTTGGACATAGAACTTATGTTGCATCCTGGTGAGGGGTATGATGATGCCTAGATGGTGGGTGGTGACTTCCTATTGGCAGTGGGTGGTCCTCGCCTGTGTCTGGGTGGATTCATATTACTCCCTGGGATGCCAACATAAATAATAGGGAGCTCAGGTTACGTTCTGGATTGAGTGGTGTGGGAGTCCCTAGGTGGTAGGGTGGTGGCTGCTGCGTGGCAGGTGGCAGATCGCCATACCTGTTGCCTCGGTTGGTTCCCATTGCTGTCTCTCTAGGATGTGAAATGGGTTTCCTGTGGATGTTCAATCAGCATTGTCTCTAGATTGATGTCCCACTGTCATGTTTCCCTTATATTACATAAGATGTACTTGGCACTGGTCATCTGTCGTGAGCGACATGGTGCTGATTGTGTGTCCACACAACCATCGTTGATTTTATATCAATGATGGTGGACTGCATAGCGAGACACCTGTTGGCCAAGTACCCAGGATAGTAAAATATTGGCGGTATCCTTCTCTTACTCTCTTACAGTATCTAGAAGCCTGTTGTCCACCTGGTGTCTGTGATCTATGTAGACCACAGTTCCAATTGTTCTACCGCTGACGTGACAGTTTATGGGACTCTCATTTTTAACCGTTTTGTTCTCTCTGTTTCGGACTGGACCGATGTTGGTTCTGTGCTGACTGAGGTTAGCTGTCAATTCTTTTTATCTGTTCCATGTCATGGTGAGCTTGTCATATCATTAAAGATGTAAAATGTGAAATCTGTATAGGGTGTATTCCCCCTTGTTTAATCGGGGTGAATCCTATATTTTAAATGTAAATTTTAATATGTTGTGTGTTTAAAATTTTTAACAAGACGAGGACAGTAGATTTAAGATGATATTTCTGTCTTTCCGACGACTAGTGACTTTTTGTTAACCTCACGAAAAGTAAGTAACATTCAGAACTTTTCGATTCATTTGCTTACATTGTTTATTCATATTGTAGTTTTCCTGAAGAAGTCAATAAACATTGACGAAACGTTGAAAAATTTCAAAGAGTTTTCTTGAAACTTCTCAGTTGGCCATCTTCTGAGATTGACTGCATATCCCACTAGTACTTCCATAAATGTCAACTTGGGTCAGTCACTAAATTTTCCAACCATAAATCAAGATATGGGTTTCTATCGAAGGGTCGAGCGTCTATATGGAGCCGACAATGTAAAGTTTCTTAAAATTTGGGCCAACATAACATCGAAGCTAGCTCGTCTCAGAAACAGAAGAATCTTTTTACTCAAATGTAGACAAGCACAGATCATCCCGTCACATATTAAGAATGGAGTGGGTAATGTTAACTCCTTATTACATCACAATAGAGGACTACTAGGAAAGAAGATAACCACTTTCAACAAAAGGTTGCAATTTACTTTATTGAATTTAGAAATATCTGTCACCTATAGTGACATTATTAAGTTAGAAAAGGATATATCTCATGTAATATCACAACTCAGTATTCCTAGGTTTATGATCAATGAGTTTCAGAACAGACAAAAAGTTTCATATAACACATTGTTTCACAAGGTTAAAAATGCTAATATTATTAAGTTTAACAACTTGAAGCGTAGAGAAAAAACAAAAATTGCTGTTCAACAAAAATGGTTTAAAAATCTAACTGACATCCAACTGCCACATGAGGTGGAGTTTTTACTTTCATTAGGACCTAAGTTTTGTGTTGCACCTACGAACAAGGAGATTCGAATCCCTAACATGCTTGCAGATCTGGAAACCATCATCCAAAAATTGGATAATGAGAGTAAAAACTGTATCCGTGCACAATTTACAAATATGCTTACGAATTTCCTCCACAAAAATAAAAACCATAACACTTTTTTTTCACAGCTATTCCAAAAAGCAAAGCTATTTTTGAAAAACCACCCTGACTTGGTGGTTGTCAACAGTGACAAAGGTAATGTAACAGTTCTAATGCAGAAGACTGAATATATTGCAAAATGTACAGATTTATTATCGGATGAGACCTATTACAGACGTCTGAGTAGGAACCCTACGTCCACCTTACAACAAAAAGCTAATAAAATTGTGTCACAATTGAAAACTAACAAGTCAGTAAGTAATGAAGTTGCAAAAAATTTAACTATATACAATAGCGTTGCTCCAAGGTTTTATGCATTACCCAAGATTCATAAACCTGAATTGTCTATGAGACCCATTGTATCATCTATTCAGTGTCCTAATAGTAAGTTAGCCCTTTTCTTGTCCAACATTTTAGCTTCTGCCTATGACACAGAGAACGAGTATTACATTAAGGATTCATTTACATTCAGCAAATTTATTAACAACTACCAGCTACCTCCAGGATATGTAGTAGTCAGTTTTGATGTAGTTTCACTTTTTACTAATCTACCTTTACAACTAGTGATAGATAGCATAACTAGACATTGGGATGTCGTTTCACAGTGCTGTACAATTGATTTGGATACATTCATCATGATTCTTAGGTTTGTTTTTGACTCTAACTTTTTAATGTTTGAAGATAACTATTACAAGCAGGTTTTTGGAACTCCAATGGGCTCTACCATCTCCCCCATTCTAGTTAACTATGTTTTAGATGATCTCATTAGAGAGTCACTACAAAAAACAGATTTTAGAGTTCCTTTCATTAAAAGATATGTAGACGATTTAGTGTTGGCGGTTCCAACAGATAAAATAGACATTTTACTCAACACCTTTAACAGCTATGATGAAAACCTACAATTCACTGTGGAAAAAGAGGTAGATAACAGCATCCCTTTTCTGGATATGCGAATCATTAGGTCAGATGATAATATTCTCCGTACCATGTGGTATAGGAAACCAATCAGCAGTGATAGATACATAAATTATTTTTCATACCACACAGAGCGGGCTAAAATAAATCTGGTATTAGCACTCAAACATAGGGTCATCAATCTTACGAACATTCAATATAGGAACCAAGGCCTACAAGATCTTAAGATAGTTTTGTTAGAGAATTCTTATCCTCCCAAACTTATTAACAGTTTATTGTATAACACAGCATTAACACCTAGTGAGGAGGATTTAACACATCCCAACTTGAATAACTCCGTAAGTGTAGAACAACAGGCCAATCAACAACAAATTACAACATATTTTTCTTTACCTTTTATAGCAGGTTTAACACACAGATTAGTTTCATTGTTCTCAGATTTACCTTGTAAGATTGCACAAAGGAATGTTAAAACAGGTAGAATGCTATATACTAAATTGAAAAGCTCACTGAAAACAGAAGAGAAATCTAATGTTGTCTATCAGATTGATTGCAATGACTGTGAAGGTAGTTATATTGGACAAACGAGCAGAAATTTAAAAGACAGAATCATTTCCCATCGTAGTGATTGCAGACTAAACAAAAAAACATGCGCACTAGCTGAACATGTCATAGATAAAGGACACTCAATGTGTTTTGGGGGGGCTAGAGTGTTGGACACAGAAAGACATCTTTTCAAACGGACATTTTTGGAGATGGTCCACATTTATAACAACCCACACTCCATTAATAAATGTACGGACATAGCTGGCCTCAGTAGCATTTACTCATATCTGTTGAGTTATGAGCGGAGAGGTAACCATAGTAGAGACTTGGACATAGAACTTATGTTGCATCCTGGTGAGGGGTATGATGATGCCTAGATGGTGGGTGGTGACTTCCTATTGGCAGTGGGTGGTCCTCGCCTGTGTCTGGGTGGATTCATATTACTCCCTGGGATGCCAACATAAATAATAGGGAGCTCAGGTTACGTTCTGGATTGAGTGGTGTGGGAGTCCCTAGGTGGTAGGGTGGTGGCTGCTGCGTGGCAGGTGGCAGATCGCCATACCTGTTGCCTCGGTTGGTTCCCATTGCTGTCTCTCTAGGATGTGAAATGGGTTTCCTGTGGATGTTCAATCAGCATTGTCTCTAGATTGATGTCCCACTGTCATGTTTCCCTTATATTACATAAGATGTACTTGGCACTGGTCATCTGTCGTGAGCGACATGGTGCTGATTGTGTGTCCACACAACCATCGTTGATTTTATATCAATGATGGTGGACTGCATAGCGAGACACCTGTTGGCCAAGTACCCAGGATAGTAAAATATTGGCGGTATCCTTCTCTTACTCTCTTACAGTATCTAGAAGCCTGTTGTCCACCTGGTGTCTGTGATCTATGTATACCACAGTTCCAATTGTTCTACCGCTGACGTGACAGTTTATGGGACTCTCATTTTTAACCGTTTTGTTCTCTCTGTTTCGGACTGGACCGATGTTGGTTCTGTGCTGACTGAGGTTAGCTGTCAATTCTTTTTATCTGTTCCATGTCATGGTGAGCTTGTCATATCATTAAAGATGTAAAATGTGAAATCTGTATAGGGTGTATTCCCCCTTGTTTAATCGGGGTGAATCCTATATTTTAAATGTAAATTTTAATATGTTGTGTGTTTAAAATTTTTAACAAGACGAGGACAGTAGATTTAAGATGATATTTCTGTCTTTCCGACGACTAGTGACTTTTTGTTAACCTCACGAAAAGTAAGTAACATTCAGAACTTTTCGATTCATTTGCTTACATTGTTTATTCATATTGTAGTTTTCCTGAAGAAGTCAATAAACATTGACGAAACGTTGAAAAATTTCAAAGAGTTTTCTTGAAACTTCTCAGTTGGCCATCTTCTGAGATTGACTGCATATCCCACTAGTACTTCCATAAATGTCAACTTGGGTCAGTCACTAAATTTTCCAACTATATATATATATATATATATATATATATATATAAGCAAACAAAAGTAAGGAGATTATTATTTATAAATATCTGATGAACATCTTCTTGATAACCTTTTTTAAAAATTACTCTCAAGACCTTCCTTTGTAACTTGAAGACACGTTTTGCATGGGGAGAGTGTCCCCAAACTATCAGACCATAGCTAAGATGTGATACAAATAGAGAGTGATACGCAGTCATTAAAGTATCTAGTGGTACTACACCCGCCAACGATCTTATAACATATATGCTTTTTGTTAGTTTTGCAGATGTCATGTCGACATGGCTTTCCCAAGTAAGCATGGGATCTAAACTAAAGCCAAGAAATGTAACCGAACAACTAGTTTCATTTTTAGAAGATATACTTTGGATTTTTTTATGGGAAAACAACATTCTTTGAGTTTTTTTGGAATTCATAACTAGCTCATTATCGTTGAACCATGTTATAGCCTGCGAATGAACTGAGTCCATATTTGTACGTAGAGTATCAATCTCCCTTTCTTGAACCAAAAATGTTGTGTCCTCTGCAAACATGATTGAGTCAACACTTGGTCCCATCCTAATGTCATTTACATAAATAAGAAAAAGGGTGGGACCCAGCACTGACCCCTGGGGAACACCACACTTGATACTCCTCACACTAGGGTAAGGGTTCGTTTTAGCGAAACCCGAAATTTGGGTTAAAATTGGTGTCAATCGACGCGGAATGACACCCTGAGTCCAAAAACACCACTCCCGGACTGAGGAAATGCCCCGCTGAGATTCTAAAGCACTTTGAAATTTCCAAATATAACCTAACATATTGAAATTTCCTGACGTATTTTTGTGCCGTGAATGTCAAAATGGGCGTTAAATTGACTGAACTTAATGCCCTGAACCAAACGAGACCATTGTGAGACCGAGGAAACGCTTCTGTGAAAATCTATACCACTTTAAAAGTTTACTACTCAACTTAACCTAAAAAAAAATGTCCAAGTCAAAAGATGGGTCAATCGAGTTAATTTGTTGATCGAGATCGACTCTGCTTGATGTTGCTGTATCAATAAGATTTATAAACATGAACTTACCCAAGTTTCTGTCGTTCTATACTGCCATCTTTTTTTTTTATTTATTATAGAGGGGATTAGGAATCTTCGTAAGACACTCTGGGCTGGTTCTAAAGACTTCAAATACCACAGCGTGTGCCCGATTCACCATTGGGGTGCCTACGGACTAAACCCGTCCCCCTCTCTCCATCCAGATTACATTAATTGGAGGAATGGCGGAAATCACCGTATGTGCGGCGTACTGCTTCTAAAAGCGCCTCCATCACATCCATTCCCCTTTTTTTGCAATCGCGGCGCCAGAGGTACTCCACTAGGTGGTCAGCGAAGTCCTCAACAGGTACACGCTTTCGACGAAAGTAATCTTTCGCCGGGCGCCACGTTGCTTCGATCCGCTGTGTATGCGTACCATCGAGACCTAAACCAAAAAAATAAAAAAAAATAGATAGGTATTTGAAAATCAGTTATTTTTCACTAACCGACAAACCCATGTTCCTCGTCACTGTGGTTCACCGTCTTGTGGATGTAACCATGTTGGGCCAAGCCATTATATCCTCTCCAGCAATCTGTATGAATCTCGGTGCCTGGATGGACCCACTGTTGGATGGTCGAGAGAAGTGTCTCACTGTCCCTAGTAGGAACAACTACAAAGACAACTTCATCTCGACCATCCTCTATCATGCCGACTACCCAATGACCGTCGACACGCCTGCCTCTTCCGTATTTCGATCTGCCAAACTTGGACTCATCAATTTGGACGATTTTCCCAGGTCCACCAAGTTTGACAGTCGATTGACGAAATGAAAAGTCGTCGACGATCATTTCTCGGCAGAAATGGGACCTACAAATAACCAAATTTAAAAAATCGAACCAATAAATATTTTTAAAAACCTTACCACCATACAAGGGTTTCATTGGTTAAAGTATTTCGCTCTTCAGCTGGGAGTGACAAATCAATAGCCTCATTCCTAATTTGTTCGAAGCTCCAATCATGAGCAAAACCATACATGACTTGAGCCACTATATGTGGCTGAAGTCGGCTTTGCTCAAACCAAGTCCCTGTTGCCACAGCCTTGGTTGGCTTCTTGCAGGCTTTTTTGGGGCATTTATACCGACCAAGCCCATGCTGTCCCTCCGTAAACAGTTTGAAATTCTGTTTGTGAACAGAGCAAAAAGGAGGGACAGTTGGAATGAGGCCCTCAGACTCAGCCCAAATTCGACCCTCATGCGCATTTCGAGGAAGGCTCCTGATGTTCCATTTTCTCGTTGCCATTTTAAAGGAAAATTGGAATGACAAATATGAATTAATGAAAATGCAAACAATTCAAGTGTTGTTTATTATTAAACAAAAGCCAGATTCCATAGCATACTTATAACTTATAGTTTATCTACGTAGCATTGAAAATGTTCTATTAAGTTAAAGTGTGTGATCCTAGATTGTGTGAAATTCAAATATGAAATTTCTTGAAAAAACTCACATTTTGGCTGAATTTTCTATTCAAAATCAAAATACGCGTATTTCAGTCAAAGATCAATCCATTTCTAGTCAAGACGTAAAGCCGAGTCAATTGACATCCCTTTTGAAGTCAATTAGTTTCGTTATGTTAGGTTAAGTACCTAATATTTTAAATTTCCGTACATTTTCAACGTAGTAGTATTTCCTCAGTCGGGAAGAGGAAGTGGTTTCATACGATTGAGAACGACAAGCCAAATCGATTCACAGTATACAGTATTCACACATCTCTCGCCACCATTTCCGTGAAAATGTCAAAATTATGTATTTTCTTAAATTTCTCATAGAAACTTCATAGTGTCATAACTTTTCACAGGAGTGTTTTAAAAGTGCGGGAGTGGTCTCATTTGACTCGTGGCGTTAAACAGAGTCCATTAATATCCATTTTGACCTGAACCAGAATAAATTGGTAGAACAGTTCGGGAAAAGTTAGGTTAGGTACTCAAATTTCAAAGTGCCGTAGAATTTCACCGGGGAGTTTCCTCAGTCTGGGAGTGGTGTTTCTGGACTCAGGGCATCATTCCGCGTCGATTGACACCAATTTTAACCCGAATTTCGGGTTTCGCTAAAACGAACCCTAGCCCTTCTATCCTATAACTTTTTATAGGATTTCAATTTTCTTATTATGATCTCAAAAGATATGCTGTCAAAAGCCTTTTGTAGGTCGCAAAAAATGGATCCAACCACCTTGCCAGACTCCTGGCCCTCGATAACTTTATTCACAATATAAGTTAATGCATCAGTAGTACACTTTTGTGGCCTAAAGCCAAATTGATTACAATGAAATAGGTTGATGTCCTCAAAGTGAGTGATTATTTGCTTATTTAATATTTTTTCCAGTATTTTGGATATAACTGGTAGTAATGATATAGGTCTTAAGTTATTGAGGTCGTTTGGGCCTGATTTTTTAGCATGAGGGACAATCTTTGCAATTTTTAGACATTCTGGAAAAATTGACTTTTCTATGCACTCATTTATCATCATTTATTTATTCACCTGGTAAGAGGTGATATGACAAGATCTTTAACAGATTTAATTATTTTGATGTTTAAATTGTAACAGTCTTTTGAGTCCTTGTTTTTCAATTGATTTATAGTATCTCGTACAACTATACTTGATACTTTTTTAAAACAAAAAGGAGGAATATTTAATGGTTGTGATGTGTGATTTTTTGTAGAGTTAGGGGAAAGATTTTTCTTTATTTCGACTCCAAAATCAACAAAAAATTTGTTTATTTCATCAGCATCTAAATTTATATTTTTGTTTGTTTTTTTTTTATTTGCTATTTTCTTTTATAATGTTCCAACATGCTTTTTGTTTGTTTTCACTCTCTAAGATATATTTTCTATTCGCTTTAAACTTGGACTCATTTATGCATTTTCAAACCCATGATATTTTGATATTTGTCCATTAGTTACAAATACTACCGAAATAATCAGTTTTAAGCTGACATTGCTATCAAATTCCTTAAAACAGTTCGGAAGATTAATTTAAACTTGACGTAAGAAAACAACTGAATGCGATAAAGTTGTCAAGTGCTTCTTAAAACATCTCTACTTATTACTGTTTACAATGATATGCGACGTATATCATCAATCTCAAGGTTGATCTCAAGTAACTTGTCCAAATTATGGTAAATGATAGATGCATTTATTGCCAATATCCTGAACAGAATTTTCCGAGATATCGATAATAAAAAAGTTTCCCGTATAGTATCATGAGTTAACGCATAGTTAAACCGAAAAAACTTAAAAAAGTATGACTGCAAAATCACAATCCGACAACATTGCCAAGTATTTGCCTTAGCATCTGTCGTTGTGATTTCTGTCAGGTGTTTTTGGAGATATTCAATATGTAAACAAATGTTATTGTCTCTAGACTTGTTGCCACATATTCTGTGTTATCAGAAAATGTTGCGATTTTTTTTTAAACTTCAATTTTGGGATATTCGTATTATATTTTGGCTACAAGCATTACAATCATGTGTAATATTCGTACCTTACATAACGGCATTAAGATCGTAAAAACCCTGTATATCAATCTTTTATTTCTTTATAGTTGTAAAATGAATTAGTTTAATATACATAGGTATTCGAAAAGGAATCAGTTTTAAAATTATAAATGATCAAAATAAAAAATAATAAACAATTTATTTATATTGAAATTCAATTAGCTTTATTCTGGTGGATATAAAAGGACTATCCTCATGCAACTCTGCTAGAATCGTCGAATGTCCTTTGCCTGGATTCATAGGTAATTCATGCAAGGTAAAGCTAGTTGCCGACTCATGATTTGCTATTAATCGCACTAATCATTCAAAAATTTCGCTAGTTCTTTGTGCCTCAAGTTTGTATCTAGAACAGAGTACTTTTGCTTTTCGCATTTTTGCGATCGTTTTAACAAATTCATTTCTTTCAGATTGAGGATTTTAGATTGAGCAGAGTCATGGCCGACTCTACACTAGGCCGGAGCCTTAGATATCGCAACGTGGCTTAGCTGTCAAATAGTTGGCGTATAGTTTCAGAATAATTATTACATTTTATATGTATTAGAGTTCATCTGGGTTTATAAATTAAGAAAAATACTTTTTAGAACTACTACTACTAATACCACTTACATCTGATGTCTGGCTCATCACAGTCAGACACTACAAAATAAAAATAAACGCAACCTGTTTCCTGCTGCCACTTCCACTTCCACTTAAATGAACACTCAATTTACTTTGTAAATTATCACTTGAGCTAGAAAAATTCACTATTAGGTCACTGTGAAGCCAGTCTTGCTGGTCTTGATTCCCTTTCACTATCAAATCTTTTCGTAGGTATGCCCCAGATGCATGCCCACATGAGTTCTATTAACTGTATTTTTCTGTGATATTTGGGAGGTCCAAAAAACATTATTGTGCTTTAAAATAGGTCTTATCCTTTGAAATGTTTGTAAATTATTGTCTTTATCCTTATAAATATAACCAGCCCTTCCGAGGAATACCTTTCACCCACTTCTGTTTATGTCCCTTATTGGACGTACAATTGCTAGTGCAACCTGGTACTACACACTTTGCAGGCATCTTTTTATCTTTATAAGTTTCATTTGTGCAGGTAGATAAGTAGAAACACATTAAAAATCACCTTGCAATGTTTTTTTGACTCTGGAATAAGGTTATGTTGGACCATGGTTTGGTATGTCCTCTATTGCGCTGCAACCTGGTACTACACACTTTGCAGGCATCTGTTTATCTTTATAGTTTCATTTGTGCAGATAAATAAGTAGAAACACATTAAAAATCACCTTGCAATTTTCTTTGTACTCTGGAATAAGGTTATGTTGGGCCATGGTTTGGTATGTCCTCTATTGGGCTGCAACCTGGTACTACACACTTTGCAGGCATCTTGTTATCTTTATAGTCTCGTTTGTGCAGGTAAATAATTAGAAACACATTAAAAATCGCCTTCCAATCTTATTTTTCACTCTGGAAGATTACACTAATGACTTCACAACAAACAAAAGCTCGGCCTATATCCAGTGTTGCCATATTTCAATGCTCCGGCCTAGTGAGTAAAGTCGGTCATGGCTGACCGCGCATATCGTCGCCTTCTGAGAGTTATACACACACAATAAGCCCACAGGAGCTGAAGTGCTGACGGCTCTCGGGGGCAGTGTTGCCAACTGGAATTTACCGTTTTCAGTGGATGACGCTAACAAAAATCAGGAGAAATCAGTAGAATTCTCATGATTAAGAAATCTACGCTTTTTCACAGCGCTTCAGCGCCAGCCAACATGACTGGTGACTTCCGCTTTTGTGCTAGCTAGTTATTTGTTGGTGTTTTGAGCCGAGAAGCGTTTTTCAAGCGTCACTCAAACCCCTTTGGACACCGTATTCCTGTTTTGCCTGGTTTTAGACCTCTTTTGGGTGAAATTGGTCTAGGAATTTTTTGTTTACGAAAATAATACAATGAAACAGAAATAAATCCTTATTTTTTAGAAATTAATATCACAAAACCAAACAAAACATATTTTATTGATTATAAATATACAGGGTGTTTACGATCTTAGTGCATTAATTTGGAGGAACGATAGATCATGATATTTTGAACCTGGAACCTCAGTACCATTTCACTAGTTAACGCATAGTTAAAGAGAAAAAAAATAAAAAAGTATGACTGCAAAATCACAATCCGACAACATTGCCCAGTATTCGCCCTAGTTTCTGTCAGGTGTTTTTGGAGATATTCACTATGTAAACAAATGTTATTGTCTCTAGCCTTGTTGCCGCATATTCTATGTTATCAGAAAATGTTGTGATCTTTTTTGAAACTTCAAATTTGGGATATTTGTATTATATTTGTGCTACAATGATGTGTAACATTAGTACTTTACAACGTGTTCAGAGGGAAGAAGACAAATAACTTGGAAAAATGATCCATAAGAACTAGAGTAAAAGGTCATGATTATAAAAATTCCCTACAACAAATCAACTCCAACCAGAAACAACGGCGGAAACATTTCGAAGGTCAAAGAGAAGGTGGAGTATGACAGAAATGGAAAATTTCAACAGAACAGTAGCTACTGCAATATACTAGAGATTAAAAATTTCCAAAATCAGTAAAAACTTTGAAATAAAAGCAAAACTTTCAGAAATTGTTGCCTTCAGTCGAATATCTTCAGAACGCAATTTTACATTTAAAGCTAAATTCCGAGGCATACGACATCCGACGATACGACGGTATGAAACTGTTCCTATTGGTTGAGATATTCAAAATGATGTCAAATCAAGATATTTTAACCAATAGGAACAGTTTCGTACCGTCGTATCGTCGGATGTCGTATGCATCTGAATTTAGCTTTATGCTGTACAACAGTAGTCATTTCCGTCAAAGTCAAAAGTAACAATACCTCACTGTCTGATTGTAGTCCTTTAAATTGTTCAGTATCTATTAGCAAGATCACAAAAAACGGGAATACTGACAAATCATATTGTAATTTTCTGCTAGGTAAATTATGTTTAACAATTTGAGCAGATTTTTAACTCATTCTTCATTTTCGGCGATCTTGCTTATGGGTTTTTGAATTTGAAGAACTCCAGTCAGAGGTATCGGTTAACTACTTTTTTAAACCATTAAATGTGAAATTTTATTCTGAAGCTATTAAACTGGCAGCAACATTCGTTGGTAGATTTCCTGTCATTTCAAAATTCATAATGGCTTTGTGAACCGTCAATCTTTAGGATATAGTAGTAGCTGGTATGCTGTGAAAAATATCCATTTCTGTCGTACTCTAGCTGCCTTTTGACCTTAGATGTGGTACCTTTGTTATATTTCTGGTTATAGTTGATTTGTTGTAAGTCATTTTATAAAATTTTGTCTCTTTACCCTAGTTCGTCCATATCTATCTGCTAAGTTAGTTGTTTTCTTACATCTTAACAGTTTATTTTATATTTCATGGCCTGATAACTTGCTTTTAGGTAGGAAAATTGAAAAACACCGGTTTGCTTAGGTCTGTTATAGAGGGTTACTTAATGAAAAGGGCAGAAGCTTATATGTTTGTACTCAATTTTCCATACCCATAGTACTATATGAATAAGGACCAGAGGCTATCCAGCACGGAATGTGGCTGGTGCATAGGCCACACGATAGTAGTATGGATATGCCGGTTCTGATCCTCCCTGAAGGTCATTCAAATGGGGTGGGGATGACCTTGGTTTCCATATTTCATGAGGTGTATTGACGTGGGTTTTTCTTATAGGTGCCGGTTCTGATCCTCCCTGAAGGTCATTTTGTAACGTTGTCTTTCCAAAAGTGATCGTATCTTAATGGGGCTTTTTAAATGGGGTGTTGGGTAACCTTGAGAGTTCCAGTTCACATTGTGCTTATAGACACTGATTTTGAAATATTTGTCATTAGTGTTTGTATTGGTTATTTGCGTAACCTTGAGGTTTTTTTGTGTTATTGTATAGCTGCTTATTTTGAACGTCCTTGAATGTGATTATTGAGACTGATATTTCTTTGCGGTTTTGAGAAGAATGCACGGTGACGTATCTTCACCTTGATGGTATCTGTATAAATAGTGTACTAACGGTGCTAGTGATCAGTAAAAGTCGAGAGACGATCGGAGTATATTCCCGAAGTATATTGTGTACAGATATAAATTGGTGAGCACCCTTTTATATTATTTATCCAACAGTAACATTATTTGTTTTTCTTTAAACAATGTCTGTCACTACCTCTGAGTTGCATGAAATTAACAATAAAATCAACTGTGAACTAAATAACAAAATACCGTTCAGAACTTTATCTTCATTAACTGTAAACAAAGCCCATACAATTAAGAATCTGTCACCAGTCAAATCAAAATTTGGTGAATGTCTAGTAGCAACACTATTAGAAGATAATGCTGATGAGTTCAAAGTATGGTTACCGAAAAGAGTAACGGAACATATGTCTGAAGCGGTGATCAAAGAGATAAATGAATCACAAAATAAATATTCACTATCATATATAGGTCAAAGTTCACCTAAAACACCAGGCACTCGCTCCAAATGTTTGATGAAATTTGATTATATTCAACAATAATATATTTGGTGATGAGGTAGTACAGATTGTGTTGGGTATAAATAATATAATGGTTACTCCCATGTATTGGACCCCGATATATGGAAGGTAAATTCGAGATAAAAAAGAAACATTTGTTTGTAGCTGATATTAGACGTTCCGTTTGTTTCAGAAGCAGACTAACTCTCCATTCCCATTATATAATGTGGATGCAGTATTCGGCAATGGGGTGGCCTGAAGCAAAAGATCTACGTAGTGCCATCCAGAGAATTGCATGCCAGTTGGTGGATTTGATTTTCGATGAGGAACATTCCACAGCGTATGACTTAAGTATCTGCTGGGATGATGAAGAGGTCGAACGAAAGAGGATACTAATAAGGAAATATGAAGCAGGGGAAAAGTTATGCAGACAGTATTTACGTGAAGAATGTACCGTCGACCAACTATGTGATGGAATGATTAATAATCAACTCAAACCATTTTTGTACGAAATAGTTAAATACTTACCTCAAGATATTATTATCAAATATCGCCTTCTAGATAAGGAATGATAACTGTATACACCGTGTGTCGTTTTATATGTATAAATAAAAAACTAAATGTACTAAAAAGCTGTTTTATTTCTGCGAGTTAGATATAATAAAAAATCAGAGACACTTAGTAGGAATGAATAAGTCCATTTTGAATAGATCCATCAAAGGCGTTGTAACTAATGCACGAATCATGAATTATCAATGCATACACCTTCGTATTCGCTGGGAAAGAAGATCTGGTTTCAAATTCCAATGATATATCCACAGTTGAGAGCTGAAGGTTATCAGGTTGATGACTGCAGTCAATCACAAATAGAGGATTGTCACTAAACTCCTTTATGTTAAGAATTGGTTCTGGAATGTCCTTGTTATAAAATGTTCTTTGGAAGCTCTCAAATGCATAGTAAGCTGCAGTATTTAGCTTTCTGTTGAAATCTAGGTTCCATCGTTCATACGGATATACCTGATTATTCAACTTTAATCGAATTGAATTTATGTTGGCATGAATGAACTTAGTGATATCCTCTTTAGGATTTTCTGCTAATTTTGAGTCTTGAAATCCAACGATAACAAACAAAGGCCTCTCCAGTTTGTTGGTTGTTCGAATTGCCCAGACGTCTGATGATGTTGAGCGAAGTGATGGCAGTTCATACAAATCCCAAGAGCGAAATGCTACCTTAATCCTTGAATTGAGACTGTTTTTATTCAATCGCTGTAGAAGTTTTACCTTGTATCGATCTTCAGGAACAATATGTTGAACCTTCCATTCAATCTTCGATATTGTTAACTGAGCGTCACATTCACCAACAAAGCAGTTTTTGAAAGATCTTGCAATTACCAAGACGAGCTCTTGTTTTATATTCAGAATTCCTTTTTTGTAGTCCTCTGCGAATCCCATTATATGCTTTAGAGGTATCCTACCACTGAATACTTTGCTGTTTAAATCCCATATCGCTAAATTATCAGCATTCAGGCCCCATCCGGTACATAAAAGTGTATGGGCTGCACTTTTACCATGTGAAATCATTGTTTTCATTGTTGAAGTTATTCCAGGATTCCGCACAACAACAACTTTTTCACCACCCATATGCAGAGAAATTTCATCAAATAAAAAGGATAGAGCATTATTAGATAGGTAGCACGTCTTCGTTGCATCTGCTGGGGTAAACGTTCCTTCAATGTAAATGTAACTGTCAGCAATATTTAAAATGAGATCTTGGAAATTTATCGGTATATGAACAATATCGGAGTTCTTGAAATACGGCGAACCGTACGGCTTGTATGTGTATTCATGAAGGCTGGCTAAGGAACGGTCCATGATAGGTTCCTCAAAAACATCCAACGTCTCACTTGATACGTGCAGAACCATTTTTTTTGGTAAGTTGCAGTCCTATAGATTCGAGGAACTTACGATTCAGTAGAGAAATTTTCGATGCTGTATGCTTGGCGGCAGACGAACGACGAATAACGTCAATTCTCTGATTTCGTCGTATTTTATGTCTACTTGTGTGAACTTTCTTGACATTTTTCAATTGGTATGAACCTACGTTGTACAAAAAACCCATCTTGCTGAATTATGAAGCTTGTTTTAAGTTAAACGTCGCAATTCCAATTTAACGATTACTTTTTCACCACGGAAGTTGATTAGATTCCCATCGTCATCCAAAATTTTAAGTGTGATGTTGTCGATAAACTGACGTCCGCTTGGCTTTACGCTCATATATATTACATTCTGTGGCTCCTTTGTTAGTTTGAATCCTGGCTCGACGTCTATGTCAAACTCGTAAAGAGTGTGCATTTCATTTCCATTGTGGTACGCGCCAGATATCAGTCCACAGTCGATTCTTATCAATCTAACTGTAGTTATATTAACCGGTAAAGTTGACACATGTATTTCGTCATGTCCAAAAATCTTCGGTTCAAACCCAATCAAAGATGCGATTGAGTTAGGAAAAGATAAGTCAACATCATACGCTGAGTATAGCTCACACTTTAATGTATTGTTGTTAGCTTTGAGAGAGAACAACTCATCAGTTGTGGGCTTAGGTGGGTGTATACTGATGGGCTTTATTGTCCTTTGTAAATATTTATTTAGTTCATCGATTTCGTAGGTACCTGGCGGAATATATATAATTTTGAATTTGGTGTTATCTGTTGGATACCTCAAAGCGATTAGATTATTTTCTTCGTGTACGTTGAATATTGAGTTGTAGGAGTAAAAACCTATTGGACCCAAACCATACTGGGCGCTAGTATCTAGCTCAATTGGTGGATAGAAATTAGCCGACAACTCGCTGTCATAACCCGTCAACGTAAGTGTGTAAGACATGACTGATGGGGTGCAAAAAAAGGTAACACTTTATATATCCAAACAGCAACATTTATTGAAAACAGCAATTGTTTTTTTGATTATTATTCTTTAAAGTAATATCATGTAAATTACAATAACAACAAAATATTTTTCTTGGCGGCGGCCCATCTGCTTGATCGCCACTCTGATGTGTATCATAATGCTCCCAGCAGAATTGGAATCGCTGCATGTCCGGGTCTTCCTTCAAGTGTAATGGTAGTTTGTACCATACATGTGCTATTTCATTAGGTGCGCATGCTATGAGTACTTCTTTTGGTATGTGAGCAAGTTCCTCTTCTGTCATGTTCAACAGACTTCTTTCCTTTGAGAATGCTTTCAGGGAATAACTCATTTTTCTAATTGTTTCACGATCCATTTTTATTAGCTTTCTGCTTTTCCTCGGAAAGGAATCGTAGACACAAATGTCCACACCAAAAAGTATTGAAGTTCTGCTGTCGTCTGAGATTATACAAGATCTTAATTTTCCTTGATTGATCGAATAAATACTTCACTAGCTCGTTCGTTGGTGGTAGGTTGCCGAAACTATCATAATACAACACCACCATTCCCCGTTTTATATATGATACCCAATGTGACCCACCCCCACTCTTGCTATCTAAGTTGATAATGGCTGACTCATTCCAGAATGGACCTTGTTTAGGTAGATCATCACGCATAAAAACTCCTCTGAAATACGGTATTTTTAGCTGTTTGGCATAATAAACAAGGTCGTTGTCTGTCAGCGGTCGTTGGGGTAGGGTTTTTAAAAGTTTTTTGAAGTCCGAGCTTTGATAAACAAACCCAATCCTTTGCGGTATGGTTTCAAATATAAACCACTGCCAATTTTATTCATACCGGAGATAGATGTAGAATTTTTTTCTCGTGCTGAATTTATTGCTTTAGAGGTCCTAACAATATTTGCAATACCCCCAGCGAGACTGCCTAATGCTGAGAGACCTGCAAAAATTGGTATCAAGGGTAGAATTCCACCTACTTTTGGAATAGGTATAACTCGCGGAAGGCGAATACGTCGTTTCCCTCCCAGAGACTTGATATGCTTCCGGGCGGCTAATAATGCTGCAGAAGTTGCTTTCCGTAGCACGTTATTATCTTGCTTATGGTTCGAAAATCTCTTCATATTTTTGCGAACTCTGTTTAGTATCCCTGAACCAAAATGCACCTTCTTTGTAGCCTTCCTCATTTTCCTACGCACACATTTTTTCTTATTCCTTCTACGTCGTGATCCATAACCCATTCCCGCATGATGTTTTACACGTAATGCATTCCACAATTTTTTACGCATGCATTTTTTCCTACTGCGCCCACGTCGTGATGCAAGACCCATTCCAGTGTGACGTTTTACTTTCATAATATTTGTAACTAACCAGGCAGCTGCTTTTTCTCCGAAGTTTGCATCAGCTGATTTGACTCGTTTCCAGGCTTCTTGTTGAAGCAGGTAGTCAGCCGAGTGTCTTGTAGCCAAGTCAGATTTGCGGTATGCAAGGTCGTGCTGTAAGCAAGCCGCGTCTAATTTATTGATTCCTTTTTGGCCAAGAGCTAGCCTTTCCTCCACGCGCGTGCCCGGCCCACAAAACTGATAAAAGGGTAAATGTGCTTCGAATGGCAACTTATCTATCAACTTGTTAACAATTCCACCACCAGTTTTGGAAATGCTGCTACACCTTCTCCCAAGAAGTATCGGCATTTAAATAAAACATATATAAACAACTGCGGCTTATATACGGTTAAGTCGTTGCACGATGAAGGTGACAAAACAAGATCAGGAATTAAGTATTAGCAATATTGATGTAAAGGTCACGGATTTGGAAAATAATACTTCTCATCATCGACATGGTATACTACTACCATCCACGATTCGTTGTATTATTGTTGGCCCATCAAACTGCGGAAAAACCAATGTGCTGATATCTTTGTTGTTGCATCCTGATGGGCTTTTCTTCGAAAATATCTATATATTTTCAAAATCGCTTAATCAACCCAAGTATACATTCATAGAAAAAGTAATGAAGTCGATTGATGGATTGGGATATCATGCATTTACCAATAACTCTGATATTCTACCACCATCAGAAGCCAAACCAAATTCAGTTTTCATTTTCGATGACGTTATATGTGAAAATCAAAATGTTATCCGAGAATACTTCAGTATGGGTCGACACAAAGGTGTGGATTGCTTTTATTGCGTGCAAAGCTACAGTTGGATACCAAAAAGGGTGATTAGAGATAACGCAAATCTGATTGTGTTGTTCAAAGTTGACAACACTAACCTCTCACATGTTTTTTCAGATCATGTGGCACCCGACGTAACCTTTAAGCAGTTCCAAGATATGTGTGCAATGTGCTGGAGGGAGAAATATGGGTTTCTAGTAATTGATAAAGATAGAGAACTAAAAGATGGTCGGTACAGGAAAGGATTCGATAGTTTCATAAATCCACTGGTGGACTAGGAATATCATCAATTGAATGTGAGACTGCAATCAATGTACATCGCAGCTGTAGCATTACCATAACAAGTATGAAGCAGCAACAGAGCAGCATTGAGATTGCTCTCAAAAAAGAATTAGTGGAAGCAACAGAGTCTGTCCAAAAAAAATTTAATGCTGTAAAGAAAGGTCGCGACATCGATAACACAGCATTGGAACGGATATATGAACCTATTACGAAACAGCTGAAGACAATAGCGAATGCATCAGTTCATACACAATCGAAACAACCAATGCAAAACGTTGGTCATACAAGCACTCCTAAAAGACCACAATCTACATATCCAAATCAAACCCTTCCCTCTACTAGTACACCAAAAGGGGCGAGATTCGAAGAATTGACTTCCGCTGCTTTTTCCGGTATAACACCAATAAAGGAGTTACCTGATACACCATCATCAATTAATGAGAGGGAAAGAGATTCAGTTACTCAGTATGTATCTACAGCTAATTCAAGTGTGGACAGAGAGGCAGTTGCTGAGGTGCTGAAAAGTCATATAGATAATTTGAGAGCAGGACATCCGGCCTATGGAAGTGTTTATAATGTGAGGATCAACCCACAATCACAGAAGCTGTTAATGGGTGTACATGAAGTGGAATTTGATGATAAGGCGGTTTATTTATCGTCGGGTGATAAGACTACTAAATTCAAACTATCCCCAGACTTACTAGATATGATGTTTGTAGGAGATACACGAAACTCCAACTCAAAAACTCTACACACATTCAGGTCCATATTGAATCTAACTAATGTACTTCGCAAAGATTACACACCTCTTAATATTTACAATGTCGACGGATCTGAGTATTTCAATAAATTATTTAATATCCTATCTACATCATCCCCCATGCATTTGAGAGCCAGAGTTGGTAGGGGACATACACAAATGAAGATACCTAAGTATAAGATATTTAACACTAATAAACGCGACTTTGTGTACTGGAACGACATCAACGAGCTGATTGATCGATTGAAATTGCTATACAGCTCAAAATCAGCTGGTCATACAAACCACGACAACGAAATTTTATCTATAATAGAAGAATTGCGTGAAGAGGGCGTAATACGCTAATTTGGGGTATATATATTTGCGAGTTGAAAGATCCCACTAATAGTATAACGCTTTCGTAGCGATGCACAATACGATAGATAAGTTTGGTCGTCGCAGTTCTAAGCATACAACTGTACGTGGTATTCCAGGTATTGGTTTTAAACTTACACAAACTGGAAATTATGATATCAATGGAAAGCAGTTAAAGAATGTTGGTGATCCTACAGATGAAAATGACTCTGTTCATATAAAGTATGTTGAAAAAAAACTAAAAAGTACCGCTGATATGCTTGAAAGTATAGTGAATAGCAAAACGCTAGAATTGAGTGATGGCCTTGAGAAAAAGATTGATGTATTAACAACCAATTTGATATCCATTTTAGAGCAACTAGAGGTTCTATATAATTTTTGCCAGAAATTAGCTAGTGGAGTCAACAGGGAATTCGATGCTGAAGGTGGCCCTGTTTTACCAGCGTGGCTTGCAGGCTACACTTTAAATCAACTCAGACCATAGATCGGTTGATTTTTCATGATTAATGATCAGTTTCTTTTCTACAATCACCTGAGTCAGACCTCTACATGTAGATATGTCAGTTAACAGCGCAACAAAACGTGGCATAGCAGAAGAATTACACAAGGCAGTTCGGAAGAACTTTCGCCGTCGAAAAACTATCATAAAAGGTTTCGCTGACTTATGGCAAGCCGATTTAGCGGAAATGCAACCTTTTCATAAGGAAAATAATGGCTATAGATACATATTGGTAGTCATTGACTGCTACTCTAAGTTCTTATGGTGTAGAGCAATTAAGAATAAAGATATGCAAAACGTGACGGATGCAATGCATGATATCCTGCAGGACGCTAGCTATCATCCAACCAATCTGCAAACAGATAACGGATCTGAGTTTTACAATCGCAAATTTTTTGATCTGATGCAAAGGTATGGAATTAACCATTACTCCACGTTCTCTACGAAAAAAGCAGCAATTGCCGAAAGAGCTATTCGTTCACTGAAACACTTGTTGTACAAGGAATTTTCTGCAAGAGGTAGTTACAAATGGATTACAATTCTGCAAAATGTCACTAACTTCTATAACAACAGGAAACATCGAACAACAGGATTGGCCCCCATCGAAGTCGATTTTCATACACGATTGAATGTGTATCGCAATCCAAAGGTAGCAGGCAGAAGTAAGCTTAAACTTGGGGACATTGTGAGAGTAAGCAGATATAAAGGTGTATTTGAAAAAGGTTACACCCCCAACTATTCTACGGAATTGTTTAAAATACGCAACGTTAACATTACAAATCCAGTCACATATATGTTAGATGATATGGATGGGCAACCGATAAGCGGCTGTTTCTACGAAGCTGAGCTAAAAAAGACGCAGTTTCCAGATGAGTATCTGATTGAAAGGGTCTTGAAGAAAAGAGGAACCAAGCTCTTCGTTAAGTGGTTAGGTTTCCCGAAAGAAAAAAATTCGTGGATAGACGTAAAAGATGTATTGTAATGATTCAATAATATATTTGAATGGTTTCTCGATAACTGTGTAATCTTATTTCATTATTTTTTGTTTGGATGATTTTTAGATTCGTTTATAAATAAAACAGTTGTTTGGACTAACTGTAGTTTTATTTTTTCGCATATATATATATATATATTTACAATAATAATCATTCATTAATTTGTTAGATTATTAAATCGGGCGACCTCGCTCGCTCTCCACCTGCGTCTCTCCTTCTTGGACAAGAACGGTGGGGGCATCCGCAGGACCGCCCTGTTTTCTAAGTTCGGTTTATAGCTCTGGTAGTTATCGCTATCCCAGTTTTCTGAAACAAAAAAGTGTTGTTTTGTAATGCATGCGAAGATTGCAAGATGCAAAAGGTGAAAGGTGTATAAGGATATATTGCTAAATCTTACGAGGTTTCATTAAATTTAGATTTTTCAGGAATGATGGGTACACACGTTGAAAGTATCAATATCATATTATCAATGCACAACAAAAAATAATAAAAAATTGCTATGTTGGCGCATGTTGAAAGTATCAATATCATAGGATTGGTACAAAACAAAAAAAAGATGCTAAGTTGGTGGTGGTTTGATTTTTTCGCATTTAATGAACACATTTTATACCTTCAATCTGCACCTCTACATTGGTGGTGGCGACTTCATCACCCTGCTCTCTTCCTTTTACCCCACGGTTGTCAGAAGCTGTAAAAAGAAAGAATTATCGATGAGTATATGGTTAGTTTGTAATAGAATACGTTTGCTTCGCAAAAAAAGTAAAAACATAGAAAGATAAACTGTTTTTGATAAATTTTTAGTGTCATCAATAAAGGTAGCATTTCATAAACTCGGAAATAATTACTCATAAACAAACTACATAGGTACCTTCAGATGGTGCATGACCCTCTGCCAATCTTCGCCGACACCGCACCAGGTGATTCGCCATCGACGACGGCTTCACCAGATGGTCCGCGATCAGCGGACATTGCCGCAGACCAAATGTCCGGTGATCTGTGGTCGCTGCTGCCACACCACCCTGACATGCTGTCTCCCGCAGCCGCCTCGCCACCTCTGTGAAGCCGCTGTATCGGCTATCACCCGGAATGACCTCTGGTGCTGAAAAGAAAAGAAGAGTACATTGTAGAAATACATATGAGTGGATACTAGCGAAAACAGACTTGCTGTATTTTGACTTGTTACTTGTACGCAATGTATACAATGGCAGAATAATGTTTACCTTGACTCAGGTGCTCCAGGTCCAAGATGTTGAATCCTATGGCTTCCATTCTCGTTCTTCCTCTTGATTATCTTGCTGTAATCTTGCTATAACTGAAGAACTGAATCACGAACTTCACTAAGTAATTCTCGTTCAGCCACCGTATTTATACGATATTAGGGGACTAACGCTTCCCCTCCTCCGCTTCAATCCTCTCTTAGGGTACGTCGTTTCAGGAATATAGAAAGACCAACCCACCAGCCAATCGGCGTATAGACCGTTAAGTACGTTATATGCTTTGGCAACGCATTCGCACGTCATCAACTGCTATTGAAACGGGAATATAGAAAGTTCAACCCACCAGCCAATCGGCGTATAGACCATAAATCCCTATTGGTGGAAATGTTATATGCTTTGGCAACGCATTCGTACGTCACCAACTGCTATTGAAACGGGAATATAGAACGACCAACCCACCAGCCAATCGGCGTATAGACCATAAATCCCTATTGGTGGAAATGTTATATGCTTTGGCAACACATTCGCACGTCATCACCTGCTCCTGAAATACTTTGTCGCCCAACCCCAACCATGCTAATTTAGATCTGTGTACCACTATATCGATATCTGAAACCAACAAGAATTGTGGATGCTCCCACCAATATAACCTTATTGGATGCGATAGTTTCACCCAACCCACCCATCTAAAGCTTATTGGTTGTGATTGTTTCGCCCATCCTCCCCATCCAAGTATTCGTCCCCTCCGCTCTGATTTTACAACTGAATTATGTTGTGAATTTTTGGGTATAAATACAGCTTCATTCTGTAAGGCTTTTCAGTTCTACGTTCTTCAGAAAATCGTACCGTTCCGCAGAAAAATATTGTATATCATACCTATATCACCAACATTATGGCCGCAACCAATAATCAAGATGTTATAGTCGTCGGGGACGACTTACGGGCCATCCTGCAGGAGTTCGAAGATGAGGGGTTGCCTTTTACGCAGCTGGCTGCAGATGTCCAAGAAGAACTTGAAGAATTCGTCCATGTGAACCCACCAGCTGAAAACAACACCAGTGTGAACACCCCTGCAGCAATAGGAGCTGGCGTGGATGCAACGCAAGCAGCCGCAAGTGCAGTGCCTGCCCTGGCAACCAGTGTGAATACTCCTGTAGCTATAGGAGCTGGCGTGGATGCGATGCAAGCGTCCACAAGTACAGTGCCTGCGATAACGAGTAGAAAAATAAAAAAGGCACCTTCCAAGCCTTTTGGAGCATTATTGCGGCAGACATTGGAAAAATCAAATAAACCTCCAAAAACAGAGATCGAAGACCAGACGGAAGCGTTGAGGAGTACTGTTCAACGCATCAAGGATGAAATAGCAAATAATGAGCGGCAACTGGTAGAGGAGCTGGCACTGAACGATAGTCTCCAAGCAGCACAAGTTATCGATGAGCAAAAGTTGAAACAGCTAGACGATGAAAGGAAGCGTGTAAAAGAAACCAAGACGAGGAGAAAGCGACAGTTGGATGATTGCAAGAAGAGAATCGACACCCTACGAGTGACATCAACTCAAAAAAGATGCAAGCTGACTGAAGAGAAGGAACGTATTATATCTTTCTTTGAGTTGTAAAATAAACAGCAAAATATTATATATATATTTATATACATTATATGTATCGATTTGCCTCATATTACGAATATTGAATAAAAATAAAAAAAAGGTATGATCTTTTATTTGATGATGGTATATTGTGTAAGTACCAGTGGGCTAACAGAAACGGTAAATATACCTTGTGGATTAGGGTGTGGCTTTACAGTACCCACCACCCACGCCACCGATGTTCCACAAATAAAATGAAGAGGTGGGGAGGTATGGAGGGGGCTTTAGTGTGGGGAGCTTAGAACATAAAAGGCAGAGTTCTTGTCAATGAAAAACATAGTGCAGAGTCAACTGGTACAGTAATACAACTAGCAGCGAAATGGACTTCACTACAGAGTCAAACGGACCTTGCGACTCCACGTCTTGGATGCAGGATCAAGAGGACAGTTCCAGCATATGGAGTATGGAGACTGCGGTACCGGATGATGAGACACCCGACCAATCTCATTGGGCGGTGGCGAGACCACCGATGGACCATGGACCATGCGACTCCACAGTACAGCCGCTGGGGTTCCTGTTGTCTACTATAGACAGCTCATCAGATAACAGCGATGATGATGATGATGCTGATCCTTATCGTCCAGATGGTCCATCAAACCTTAGAGGTGCGCGGATAGAACTGCCTTTTCTCATAGATAGCGAGGAGGAGACATGAGGTGCTATTATTAAATTATAAAGAGATTTTTTTTGTATTAACCAATAAACTTGTTTTTTTAAATCGTACCTTTTTTCAAAAAACCTTACCATCGTGACAGAAAAAAATTCATCGAGCGTGGGCGGCTTTGCCAACAAACGATCTTTCTAAAAATTTTATTCAGTGGTGTACTTTATTTTCTCATTTTTTATCAGTCTTCCAATTTTGTCTATCTCGATTTTTTCATGCTTCTAACGTTTTTTTTTTCACTCTTTTTTTCTGAAAAACCACCGTTTTGAAGGACCGTTGAAGATCACATTTGGCCCTCAAAATGCGTCAAAATGGGCCTCCGCCGAGCCTTTGTATGCGCGGCGAGATAAGGTGGGTCGACGGCGGAGCCGTCGACCCACCGCCCGTGTCGATGTTAGTCGACGGCGCAGCAGTCGACCTAACCTCCACCTTTACCGAAACTTAGCACGACCCAGTAAGCATTATGTGTAATTGGAGACTATGCACTATCCTGTTGTCTTAGAAACCAACCTATAATTTTTTTCACCCGGGGTTTCGGGCAGTCGGGTAGTCGACGGCGCAGCCGTCGACCTAGTCTCTGCCTTTACCGATACTTATCACGAACCAGTAAGCACTATGTGTAGTTGGACACTATGCACTATCCTGTTGTCTTGGAGACCAACCTATAGTTTTTTTTCGCAGATATTTTTTTATAGACTAAAGTTTTTTTTCATATTTTTTTTATTTCTCATTTTATTAACCAGAAAAGAACTAGATTTCAAAATCGATATATATATATATATATTTGAATTTATTTATTTTTAATTATAAGACATACATAAAAAATATTGTAATAAAAAAACACATTTGTACATTACTACTATCTTAGAAAATTTTACACAAATATCTAACACCTGCATACAAATAAATACAAAATTAAAAGTTTTTGTTCACATATTTTTTTTGTTACTCATTTATTAAATAATCTCATAATCGATATATTTATATATTTTTTTCAATTATAAGATATACATAAAATTACATTTGTACATTGCTACTATTCTATAAAAATATTATTAACTGAAACACTAAATTTGAGAACAAGTATAATTTATTTTCTGTAATTATTATACATGAAAAGTTATTAATTATAAAATATATATTTTAACAATAATATTTTTATACATACATGAAATTTTATTAAAATTGAGTAATACATTTTTTGTAATTATTGTACATGAAGATTTATAAAAAAATAAAATATACATTTAAACAGTAATATTTTTATATACACATGAAATTTTATTAAAATTAAAAATACATTTATATAATAAGATTTTTATATATTCAATGAAAATTTGTTAAAATTAAAAAATATATACTTATTTAATAACAATTATATATACATGAAAAATTTATTAGTTAAAATATACATTTATACAATACTATAATTATAAAATAAAGATGCTATACAAATATCTAGCTCTAAATATATACATATAAAACCCTAATTCTAACTATAAGGGAAAGTGTAGTATATATCTATATATATACTATATATATATATATATATATATACTACACACCCTTCTGGTTTTGGGACAGACAGATCGGATGGTAATCCACGGATTCGATCGTCGCTATCTGTCCCTCCAGCTTTGCTATCTTCGCCTCATAATTTTCTATCTTGGAGGCTCTCTCCTCCAGGCCTTCAAGCTTACCGCCGGCTTGCCGCAACTTCACGTCCTGCTGCTGAGCTTCTTTCCGACGTTGCCGCAACTTCGATTCCCTCGACAGTACTTCCTCCCGAAGTTGCTGCAACTCCACCTCCTGCAGCAGAACGTCGCCCCAAAGTTGCCGGCTCGACTCTTCGGCGGTTCGCTTCTCCTCCCTGGCGGCCGATAAGATCTGCGGGAACTGGTCCTCCTTCAGTTCCTGCACCCTCACCCTTGCGTCCTGCAGTTCCTTTCTCATCTTAGCAGTCGCCTTGGCAAGCAGCGAGCCAGGATCCTCCTCCACAGTCTGGCTGCTCCCACTACTGGTCTGGCTGCTGCTGCCGCTACTGCTTCCACTACTGCTTCCGCCACTGCTTCCGCTACCGCTGCTACGTTGACTGGCCTCGTGCGATGTCAGCGACTCGAGGGACGATTGAGTCGCTGATATCCGCGGTGTCCTGGGTGTACGCGGCAAGGCCTCCAGGATGTCAGCCGGTGCCGGTGAAAATGATGACTGGGCATCATTAACCGCAAGAGGTTCCGGGCTGCGACTTGCCTGATGAAGCTCCGAAGATGTCGTCGTCGATGACTCCACTGGAGCAGTAACAAGCACATTCTGATGCACTATAATTTTGTGTGCTTGATTCTGATCCGGTGGAGTAATCGACAACGGCAATGTCGGGGTAGCTTCCTCAACAACCGCCGAAGTCCGGACGGGTGACTCTCGCAAAAAAGGTGGTTCCGTTACAGTCGGAGCCTCGTGCAATACGGAGAAGTCTACCGTCGACTCCGGTACAGCAGCGGAAGTGGCAAACTGGGGTACAGGTTGCCGAAATCGAGCTGTGTAAGTCTTGCATGCCGACTTACACAGCTTAAATTTGGCACCCTCATTTCGCTTCCGCTGCGTTGCCGAACTCGACGGTACTCTTACAACCTTCTTTCGCGGCTCTTTTTGCATCGCAACCACTTTTTTTTGCGATTCATCACCATCTACCTTCTTGGGGCGTTTGGTACCCGTCATCATCTTCATAGGCGCCGTCCTTTTCCTGGTGGTAGGACTTGCGCGTACTTGCGAGGGACCAGCCTTGGCAACAGGCGATCGCGATAGCAGCGTCGATCGCTTCGGTGAGCTTTGAAACTCATCTTCTGAGTCGTATTCGATGGGCATCTGTAACAATAAAGAGAAAACCATATTTAGAAACATATCCATGAGGGTAGTTGGTAGAGCGGTCTCCCAAGTTAGGATAAAATTATTTTTACTTACACTTCTCTTCAGAGACATGGTTCGTAGCTGGTTAGTTGGTGGCTGGTAGTGAGATGTATTCTGGCGGCAAAAGCTGGACAGAATGATTTCTACCTGTCCTCGCCTGCACTTTTAAGACCTCAATCCACCAATCAGATAGTTCGAGAGTAGGGGTAGAGGCAGAGGTGTACGCCCACTCCTCCAATGGGGATGAAAGACAGCCCACATCCCTACCCTATCAACTCCAATGTCGCCATGTTTTTTTTTGTCTCTTTCTACATCAATGTGTATTTAGAACTTATGAAATATTTCATGAGTTTGAATACCTGGAGCGGTAATGATTTTTTAAGTATGTATTAATAGATGTGTATGCCTTAAAGAGGGTAGCCATGGGGCACCATTAAATTTTAAATGGGTATTTATAGAGGCTTACCTTTCTTCATGGAATAACCTAATCTTAAAGATGGGGTGGCAATAACAAATTTTGTTAATGGCTTAGGGATTATATAGAGGCTTACCTCTCTTCGTGGAATAATCTAATCTTAAAGATGAGGTGGCAATAAAAAATTTTGTTAATGGCTTAGGGATTATATAGAGGCTTACCTCTCTTCGTGGAATAACCTAATCTTAAACATGGGGTGGTAATAAAGTTTGTTATGGACTTAGGGATTAAAGAAATAAACTGTATTATGAGTTTACGAGACCCAAAGGGTCTCATTCCCCGAAACACTCCGACTGCTAGGGACAGCTCGCCTTTTCTATAATTATACTCGTTTAAATAAATATCTCAAAGCTTTCTTGTGGATATATTTATTGATTAATACAATTTGAAATTTTCTTATGTATATATTAACATACCAAATAAAAGTAACTGCAATACACAAAGATTTAAATATCAATTCTAAAACTACAAATATAATACGTTGAAAGCAACTTAAAATTCCAAGACTCCACTAACAACTATTTAAGATATTAAATTCTGCAACAACCAAAAAATTATGAACAGACAACTTGAATCTAAAACTATGAATCTAAAAGAAAGACACTCTATGTATTAATGAAAATTATGATCTGCTCTTTCGGCTAACGACTCGTCTTTCAGAACTTTCATATGTGGTTGCGGATGTGACGGAGGCGGTGTCCTAATCCACGAATCAATAGCCTCACAAACTCTCAATGCACATCTCCCATTCGTGTTTTCGGAATGGTAGTCACACTTTTTGCTATGAACACTCTGCTCTGCTCTGCTCATGCCCACGTTAAGACAGATACTATGATCTATAGCCTCAATGTTCACTATCTGTATGTTTTTCAAGTTTAACATAGCTACAGCTCTCACTACATACTCATACTTCTGATGGCCCTTAAGAAAGATTTTATCGCTGTTCCTGATATGTTGTTTAATTATTTTCATGATTTGTTGCGCATTTGTATTTCCACTACTGTATCTGATGCCATGATTATATTTTTCCAAAAACTTGACGCTTCTTTGATCTTTTACGCTCAGTTCATTGAATTTAATGACGGGTTTAAGCACATAATGAAATAAACTTCCACTTTTCTTAAACCCTATCTCTTTTGGAACAAACGTAGACTGGATATTATATCCTTGAATATCTAGAACAACTATAGTCATTTTTGAAGTCTCACAATGAATCTGATGTAGATTGTGGGTAGTCTGAGTTTAGGTTAAATAAAATGTGCCAACTTTATTCTGCAAACATATATTTAATACTATCACACTTTACAAGCTTACAGTAACTTAAATCTAATATTTAGAAACTTCGGCTAACACTAATTGTATAAGTAGATCTAAATTACCATCTTCAGGAGCCTCATCTCGCGCGGTGATCTGATTAATGGCATCGATAGCATATTTTACATTCGATGCGGGGTCGGTTTGGTAAAATTGAATGTCAGAGTGCCCCCAGGGTAAAGTTTTTGTTGTATTTGGAATTATAAACCTTTTATCATCGTTGTGTGCTAAAGCTACTTTATTTTTGACTTCTGTATATACATCATGCAACCTGCTTTTGAATGTATTCATTTTTCTTAAAATCAGACCACCATTCTCTAGTATATGCTTATAATCATTACCACATAACTGATTTTGTATTACTGCTTTTTTAACACCCTTTGCTTTTTTCATTTCTCCCTTAACTGACTTGATATAGTATGCCTTCGCACCTGTTCCGTAAAAACTTATTATAGGATCTTCTGGAAATTCGTCTTTCATTTTACCCAGAATAGAGTCATTGACTGGAATGTTGAACTCATTGTTTTGTTTATAATTTGAAGTATCAAACTCGCTAATATTATTTCTCATAAATTCATAGAAGTCATCTGTATGAGTTTTCAAAATTTGCGAATCTGTATCACAGTAAAGCATAGATACTTTATCGTTGAACTGCTTTTTAAGAAACCCATAAAAAAAATCATACATTACTATTTTAGATATGTCCAGTATACAGAATCCCACGTATATTGGCTTAAAATAATGTACTCTAACTTTTCCTAAATGGATAGCTGCAAGATTTTCGTTGAATATGGAACAACTCTTGAAATTTGGACGAGCTACTAGTGCTCCGACACCGATGCTATTACGAAGATTTTCCCAATGTGTGACCAACTTTATATCTCTTCTATTATCTACATTTTCCATAGTTTTTCCAAAAATTGCATTATTTAGAAGCTTATAAAAGTCCCTTTCAAATTTATTGTTTGCTTTATTACGCATTGCCGTATTGAGATCGATATATTCCTTCAACCAGAACGATTGTTTGAACTTAAGGATCCTGTGAACCTTGGTTACTTGCAAACCATACCGTACAGCTTGTTGTAGTACGCGATAATGTACAATATATTTTTTCTTGTCGTACAGATTTGGGATTAATTTCGGAATCTTTGTCTTGGCATTTGGTGGGATCATACTTTCCACCAAAAACGGAAGGTCGCTATGTGAATCGTGTAACCCTTCAGGATATCGCACATCAACTTCCAAGACATAGCCATTCTCACCGTCTATTTTGGCATTTTCTAAATCGAATGTAGATATTTCTGAATCCCCCATCCATTCAAAACCTCCCGTAGGAAGAGGTGACGACATAGCATGCCCGTAAAGATTCGTGGCATCGAGATATGATATAAATGTCGATTCTTTAGATGGATCATAATTTGGTAAATATTTATTATTTGCTTCGTGCATTCTATCGCTGCATTGACTTATCCCCCCGCGAATACCATTCTTAAAGAACCCAATCATATCTATGTCCGTAAGGAGCTGGAGATTAACTTTGGTATACTTTAACATGGCATCCCAAGACAATCCAGGAGATGTAAAATAGTGTGCTGGATCCAATTTGTAAATATTCATACTATTTCTCCTAAACCTTTCAAAGACATCACACAAGAGAAGCACGTCTGTCCGTAAATAAATATCAGAATATTCACCTAGATTCCTACAGTTGAACGTTCTCCATACAGTTATTGCCCTCAAATATTCCTCCTCAGATATATCTTTCTCATTCAACTTATCATAAAACTCTGCCTTTGACGGTAAATATTCTTGATCCAATTTCTTTACATCATCCACATAATTGTAAGGAAATACACCTTTCTGTCTAATTAAATTAAAGACTCTAGGGTCTGAAAAATACTTTTTACTCTCCAGAAAATCCCTACTAGTCAAACTGTCTGATAATGCTTGTAAAGATCCAGGTAGAAAACGACAACTATCGATAAATCTCATTTGTAAAAACTTCCTCCTTATTCTACCGGTTCGGTCCACATAGTCATGCATATACAGACTTTTTGTAAATGAAATGTATTTTTCCTTATTCTGGGCTACCACGTCTATCTTATCTCCATGAGAAGATAGTTGTTTGATAAATAGGTGACAATCGTACCCACTTAAATTGTGCGTTATAATTGGTATAAAATTTGGTAATTTGAAATTTAAATTACATTTCGAATGTGCAGCCCCGAATCTAACTTTACCAGTTATGTGGCAATGATCGCGAACTTTAATATCGGATCCTGAAAATGGTTTCTCACAGATGTTACATTTCGTTGAAGTATCAAATTCAATCTGCTCTTCCTGCGTTAAAGGGATCATGGGAGTTACATCTTTCAAATATTTGAAATATAGTTCTTTAAGATCAGCTTCTAGCCTTGTCACGAATTCTTTCGCCGCGTCTTTACCTCGATACAAGACAAATTTGGATAAGTCAGAATCAAATGAAGATTTAATAAAATATGAAAATGAATATGGTTCATGTGTGTGGGTTTCGTTTGTATACGAATATTCTGGGTTGGGTTCACAGTTATCGATTGGTTTTAATAATGACTCAAAATCCGCATACACAACAAAGGGGACCGGCATTTGCTTTTCAAAATTCTCGAATTTAAGTATGTTTTCTGGAACCTGATTACCAAACTTATCAATTCGTAATTTTTCTGTGGGTGTTATCGTGAATATATGATTGCAATCGTTCCTTTGGTGAATATCTAGATACGCCTTAGTTGAAAAATATAACAAACAACCGTCACAAAAGTACCGCTTATGCTCGTTTGAACTTAACTGATGTGCAACTAACCGTGAAAGATCTCTTATCCAACAATAGTGACCATTCCCCTTATCATCCGTTAAATAGAGCAGATTGACATGTAAAGCTAATTTCTTCTGAGCATATCTCAATGGACCAACTATTTCGTATGTGATATTACCATCTTTGATTATTTTTTCAATTCCGTACACGTTTATAGATATATTATTGTTTCTCTCGAACAATGAGATATCTTTAAAAGTAATAGGAAAGTTCATACCGTGGACATTCAATATGGTTGAAAAATGCGGGTAGGATGACACTTCCGCTACTCGGGTGCTTGCTGGTAGTAGCGCTGATGTGACGGCCCAAGCAAAGCAACACTGGTCTTGATTTCGCACATTTACCACTGCCTTCTTTTTCTCTATAAGGTATGGTAACTTTATATAAGACGATCCACCCAATGGTGAAAACTTGTTAATGTTCACTTCAGCATAAAGGATACATTCGATCGCCCACCCTGAAAATAAAACAACAAAGGTTACTATCTCAATTTATGCACTTCTCTAAATATCTAACATACCAGAATCCTTCTCCTCAAACTCAGATGATTGGGATGTAATTTCATCAGCAAACCGTTGATAAACATCAGATAGGTCTGTGCTCTCGTCTATTACTTTATTAACCGTATTGAAGGATTTGACGTCTGCCACATCACTCGTTTGTAATACATACTTCCCGAATACTTCCATGTTCACTTTCAGGGCTCTGTGCACTCGAAGTTTCTCTTCTATTACATCTAGAGCATTTTGCTTGATGTTATCGAAAAACTCTTTAAAGTCGGTATACAATTCTGATGGGCTAAATCTATAGCTGGCAATTCTACATTTGAATGCACTTTTTATAAGTCTCACACCATCAGTGATCGGGATCGATGAATTTGTTCTATGTTGTAATGTCCTTGCGTGGGCAGTCATTCGATTTTTCGGAAGTGAAACATTGCAGCAAGGACATATCATATTCGGAGGTGTACTATCCAATTTAATTTTTTTAGCTTGTGGTCCACTTGTGGAACTGCCACTGCAAACATTTCTCTGATGTCGACGCAAATTGTCCGAACGCGTAAAATTATCACCGCAATCACTACATGTATGCATCTTATTAGACTATATCTTGATCACTGTCTGTCAAGCAACTGTAGCAACGATGATCGAGCCTCCTCGATTTATAGCTAGATACTCAAGGGCATCGTACCCCCACCTCCACTCATTCGCTTATCATGCAAGGCCCGACGTTAGCAAAACACGTTCTTTTGTAAGGCCAAGCTCAAAGGCTATCCCCACCCCATTTTAATAACATTCAGGGAGGATCACTATCGATCCTCATAGGAAAATCATACAACTAATTTCAAGGTTATACAAACAACCAATACAAACACTAATAACAAATATTTCACAATCAGTCAATGTGAACTGGAACTCTCAAGGTTACCCAACACCCCATTTAAAAAGCCCCATTAAGATACGATCACTTTTGGAAAGACAACGTTACAAAATGACCTTCAGGGAGGATCAGAACCGGCACCTATAAGAAAAACCCACGTCAATACACCTCATGAAATATGGAAACCAAGGTCATCCCCACCCCATTTGAATGACCTTCAGGGAGGATCAGAACCGGCATATCCATACTACTCACGATGGGCCCTTTTGCGCCTCTATCCGCGCTAGTTCCTAAGACCTGCCCTTTTGGCAAAGGCAAGTACATTCTTAGGTCCTATCCGTTTTATCTCCATTGGTTCCAAGGTTCTTGAGCCCAGCATAGTCTGCCTGTGATAACCCAGGGTTTCACAGCGACACAAGGTATGTGCCGAGGATTCTTCCTCTTCACCACACCACGTGCACGTTGGGTCGTTGACCACCCTCATCACGAACAAGTGACGCCTGAAGGTATGGTGACCCGTTAGTAGGCCTACTAGCAATCCCAAGTTACTCCTATCCAGAGAGAGACAAAATCGTCCTATTCTCTCTGCAGGTCCTGCTAATACTTCCCGAGCTTGACGGAGATGACCAGAGATGTTGTACCATCTCAGAGAGTGTTGATTCTGGATCCACTCTCCAGTTGTTTTCCTAATACCCATAGTACTATAGTCACTGCACTATGTATGGAAAATTAGTTAAAAAAACGGAATATAAAACAGCTATATGACGTAAGAGAAAGAGGCACTTATAAGATTACATACATTGTATAAATATGTCCCAACGATATTGAGATAGGCAAAAGCTATCACCAAAATGAACATCGCAGCTGTGTTTTTTCATCTTGCAGCGTTCACATTACTGTGAGTATAACTAATCTCGTTCACTTCAAACAATTAATCAATTAAATAGCGAAATACTACATTTTTTTCGTGGATTAATAATAAGTTCGTGGCGTCCTTATGTCGGCTACACACGTTCCGGCAGGCCTGTCAGTTCGAACTGAATGGTCCGCCGACGTCCGGTCGCCTGACCGTGTGTATGGTCCGGTCGACCTGTCAGTTAAGACTGTTCAGGCGGCCGGAGAAGAATCACATATATGTTCGTCCCTCCGTCCGGCCTGACGTCCGGTCGCCTGAGCGTGTGTATGGTCCGGTCGACCTGTCAGTTAAGACTGTTCAGGCGACCGGAGAAGAATCACATATATGTTCGTCCATCTGTCCGACCTGACGCACTACGATTGGTCCATTCAAAAAGAAAGGGACAGACAGCTAGTGTTTCCACGACATTTGGATCTCGATACGATCCCAAAAAATAGCGAATCGACCTTGAACAGGAAACGTTTTGAAAACGTATCCAATTGATGTTTCCACTATATAGTGAGTAATTCTTCGATATCTCGCAATATAAAAATATATCGGCAATGCCGATACAATACCGCGTATACAGGGTAGTCTGTTCTCAAGTGATGTCGTGTTCCTTGGCCTGCATGCAGACGCCAAGTTGAGTTGGATAGGACACATAAATCATATCTGTAAAAAAATCAACGGCAGTTACTTCGCTATACTAAAAATGAAAAATAATGTCACACATCGGACGCTTCTGAGTATGTACTATGCTTTGATTTATCCGCACATCAGCAATAACATAATTATATGGGGACAATCAAATATGATAAACAGAGTGTTTGTATTGCAAAAAAGAGTCATCAGGTTGATTTTTAATATAAAGAAAAGAGACTCTTGCAAGGAAACTTTTAAGAAATACAGTTTGTTAACAGTAACTGCCATATTTATACTAAAATGCGCTATATTTGCACTTAACCATAGAGACAGATTTATGCAGAATAATAGTATAAACACTAATTACACCACAAGAACCGGATTTGATTTATGCGTTCCATTCCACAACACATCATTGTATAAAAAATCGCCGCTGTATATATGTACGAAGATTTATAATCACCTGCCTGCCGAATTTAGAAGGTCAACCAACAAAAACACCTTAAAAAACCACCTGAGAAGATATCTTGTAAACATGTGCCCTTATTCGCTAAGCGATTTTTTTTTCAACCTAAGCTTATTTGGTGTTTTATTTTATATTTTATATTTTATATGTTACATTTTATATTTTAGTGTTTAGGCTGCCTCTGAATATGCACGCTGGCCTCTTAAATGCCTGTTGTTGATTGGTTTTGTATTTTTGTTTTTGTTAGTTTGTTGTGAATTGTATCATGTATTGTTTGTTTATATTTATACTCCGCCTATTTTTCTAACCATCTCTATACACTTTTTATCTTTTGTTTATATGACTAGTCTATATCATTGTATAATGATCACAAGACAATAAATTCTATTCTATTCTATTCTATGTGGCTATACGGCCAGACGATACAAGAAATATTGCTCAGTCTGGCCGTTGTTGCCGAGAATATTGCCGGCTACACTATTGAAGCCACACATTGCAGTAAAAGTATAGCCCGTTTAGAAGCCCCTTAAGGAAAACGGTTTTATTAGCTTAGGAACACCAGTTAAAACTTGTTCATGCCGTAAACCATTGCTAGGGAGTACTTCTATGTTAAGTAAAATATACAATGTGTTCGATTAATAAAAATCGTAGATATTTGTTTGAAAATTTGGTAAAACAATTTATATCTTGGCAACGTCACAAACGCGAAGAAAAATATTACAAAGCGAGATAGGGCATTAGTAGATATTTCGATTTAGAATAAAACATACATTCAAAAAAACAAAGTAAAATGACCTTCAAATTGCCTTAATTTAAAATTCTGCCAAAAACACCCTGTTTGCTGATAACATCCAAAATAATATTCACTTAATATTCAAGTAACGCGCTGTATTGAGAAAAGTTCAAGAAATATATCAATTTGGACGTATTACTTGCGACCTTGCAAATCCGGAAATTAATAGAAAATAAATTAAAACTTGGCAACGTCGCAACCGATCCCAAAAATATTTTAGGGTTGAATAGAGATCAACGATGGAAACTAGAAGAATTTAAAAAAAGTTATAGTTCCTTATATAAAAAACAAGTTGATCACTATCCTACTTTCCCGCAACACCCTGTATATTTCAAAATATTTTTAGGATGTGCGCCTTAAGTAACCAAATAACTTTTGTATTTGACATTTTCTTCTATCAGGTATAATTTGCCAGATATCGAGAAATTACACACAAAATGTTTTAAAAGCCCGTGGAAACGTAGTAACTGATATATTTCACATTCGCCTGAACGTGTGGAGGGCCGTCAGCCAATCAGAGGCGACCGGTCTTTAGGCGGCCTTGTTCAGTTCGAACTGACAGGCCTGCCTGAACGTGTGGGGGCGAGGCGACCGGTCTTCAGGCAGACCGTTCAGTTTGAACTGACAGGCCTGCCGGTACGTGTGTAGCCGACATTAGGATCAATATTAGGAACGCTATTGTTTACATTACATACAGGCCAATTTTATAGCTTAATTTATCATTACGAGAGACTTAATTACATAGCAGATACTTTGCTACGGCTGAATACAAAACCAAACATTATGTTAAAAATATATAAAATATCAGCCCACCACCATAATGTACAGGGTTTCCCATTTTGGGCACTTTTACGGGGTATCTCGGTTATTTTTGAAAATAGAGAGTTGCGGTTTTCGCGACAGTTTGCTACTTTTTTGTGAAACTTGTAGTGAGCAACTGGTCGCTGTCAAAACCGATACCATTGATTAAAGTATTTATTTAAATGTGTTAATCAATGCCGATACCAAATTTAGAAATAGCCAAAGTGATCAAGACGTCTAGTGGTGGAATTTAGAACCCAATATTGTATGTGTGCCCATGGTAACCAGATTCTTTTAGCATGCATGTGTACCAACTCAGAGAGAATGAAATCAAACACAGAAATGTTATGATATGGTTTTTTTATTATTTGTTTCTTAACATTTGTTTTGTATTTATTAATCATGAGTGCTGAGTGTTTGGTCTATGGTTTATTACTTGATTCTTGTATTTATCAAATCATGAGTGCTTTGTGTTTCATTATTATTTTACTGGTGAAGTATTTATATCGATATGTTAAAATATACGATTCAAAAATGTCGTAATAATAGTGGCAAACTGGCTCTTGTTATTAATATTGTATAATAAAGAAATGGTTATAAACATTCACAGTCTAAATGATAAATCATAATAACAATAATACATGGTGGGCTAGGTCTCTGTTCAACGTCAATGAGGGAAATATGAGTAGGATATGGAAAAATGTAAAATATCAGCATATATGAATAAATAAATATAATCAAACATATAAAGGAGTAAATAAAGGGGGTAAATGGGATAGGGTATATAAAATATAAACATAGCATCGCAAGTATAGCAGCGTAGCAAGCATAACAGCATAGCAAGCATGGTATCTAAGCGCATAAATAGATCAATAAATAAATATAAACAATAAACAACATATAAAAGAGCTGATTAGAGGGAACATATGGCTCGTGAACGCGTGATCATAACCCACTTCCACCTTCGGTAAGTGATAAGCCGCCCCGGGGACAGTTACCTTGGTTTCCACCAACCATAAAATAGATATTGTATATGCTACGGCTAAAGTATCTACCCCGCCAGTCCATACACTAGCCGGACAGCACACAAACCATCCAAATGCCTCGCCACCTCGACGGAAACTCACATCCCAACCAAAACAGCCGTGAACACTGGCTGGTCCATATACCAGCCAGCCAGACTACAAACCATACAAGACACGCCGCCAAAGTATACACCACAAAGACATCACACACATCAACCAGCGTCTCCAGTCAGTCCACAAACCATCCACATCAGTCGGGCAAGGTATGCACTCAATATCTCCAGTAATACACCACTCCAGCAGAAACACGACTCCCCACCAAAACAACGAGACACCCGCATACCATCCAGCCAGCACACAAACTACCAAAGCAAACACTTCAACCGTAACACATATACATTAAGATGTTCCGTCAGTGAGGTGGTAAACAGTGTTTCCTGTGAGCTCTGTTAAAAGTGCAAAATCAAAGGAATTAGTAAAATAAATTTGTAAGTACCATAGTGATAGTAACGCTGAATTTGACTACTGCTAACGTTTTCTGAAGAATCGGAAACATTCTAATATCGCTTTTTGTGATATAAACACAAATAGCCTGTACACCTTCTGGTGAAATTCCTCGCAAAAATTTCCTATCAGAAGGAAACTAGCTACAATTCCAGTGGCGTGTCCAATTGAATTCAGTTAAAAACAATGCCTGCTCGAGTTCAATGCAAATGCTGTAAACAACAGTGTGATAGTCATCAAGTGGTTATATGTTCTGTCTGCCAAGAGAAATATAAATATACGTATGTGGACATCACTTCCAATGTGTTACGCACTTTAAGTTCAAATAAGGGGTACGACTGGACCTGTGTAGAGTGCAGAGATTTAGGAAGAGATATAAAAGATCTGAAAGCATTAATTATTCAACTGCAGAACGAAATTAAAGATTTAAAGGCAGATAATGCTAGCAATGCAAACGCTTCAGCATTCACTATGGAAGACGTCATTTCGGAAATCTCAGACCGAGAAAGACGCAAAAATAACATTATACTCTTTAATGTTCCTGAACCCGGTCAGAGTAACCCTGTAACCGAACAAACAGAAAAGGATAAGGATGTAGTAGTTAATATATTGCGTGAAGTGGCACCTGATGTAAGAGTGAATGATATAGAACCAATAAGATTAGGATCATTCTCAGACTCTAGAGTTAGACCTATCAAGATTACTCTGCCGAATAGCGATTCAACCAAGAAAGTTATGGTTAATGCAAAAAATCTGAGGTCAAGTAATACCTACAAGCGAGTGAATATATCACCAGATCGCACTAAGAGGCAACTAGAGTTTTACAAAAGAGTTCGTGAGGAGCTAAAAAGTCGTCAAGATGCAGGTGACACCAACTGTAGGATAAGGTTTATCAATGAAGTTCCAAGAATTGTTTCTTTAAACTGAAGAGGCCCGACAGTGAGAATACTTTAAGCATATATTACCAGAACGCAAGAGGATTGAACGGCAAGATTGACTCACTTTTTCCCAGTGTTAGTGATTGTGAATTCAATGTGATAGCTTTTAGTGAAACATGGTTGAAGCCCGAGGTAAACTCGTTAGAATTATTTTCTAACCATTATGATATTTATAGACGAGACAGAAAATATGAACAATTGAACTTGTCAATGGGTGGTGGAGTAATGTTAGCCGTGGACTCGGCATTAAGATCTGTGATAGTAGATACATCTCGTTTTGATGATGATTTCCCGGAAATTGATTTTTTAGTATGTAAGTTTGTAGTTTCATGTTCTAGTATTTATGTTTCCGTAATTTATATACCACCACATATTGCTATTGATATATATGAAATTTTTTTTGAATCGTTGGAAAACTGGGAGGTATTACATTCAAAACGAGTGTTATTCTTGGGCGACTTTAACTGTCCAAACATTGTGCAAAACAACCTTGGTGATAGAAAAGTAGTTGCTATTGAGAACTGGCGTAATCTCTAATCTGGGAATTTGAAGCAGTGGAATAATATCCGAAACAATTATGACAGAATTCTTGATTTAGTAGTGAGTAATATGGATTGCGTTGTAGATAGGGATTTTAGTCCACTAGTTAACGAGGATAGCTATCATCCTTCTCTATTAATATCATTGAAAGTTGAGTCCATTGGAAAAAGGAACTTTGAAGTAAATACTCAGCAAATACGATACAATTTCAGACGCGCTGATTTTCATTTACTATATAATGACTTATTGAATATTAATTGGGATTTCCTAAAAAACTTAGCTCGAATAATGCCATTGAGTGCTTCTACGATAAAATTTACGAAACATTAGATAAACACGTTCCACGATACAAAAACTTCAAACACAAATATCCCTTATGGTACACACGTGAAGTCATTAATATTGTAAAGCAAAAGGCTAAAGTCCATAAGAAGTTCAAAAGAAGTGGTGATGCTATTCATTATCAAGAGTTCACAATGTTTCCGCTCACTACAGACTTTCTTCACGATATGGCAACTGTGCGAACATTCGAGTCTGTGACGGGGTTATGTCGTCGTCGTGAAATAGAACTGTATGAGACATTGAGATTGAGACGTCGTGCGAGCAAGACACGTACAGACCTCGGTCTCATAGACAATAGCGCCTAAGTACAGGACAAGACATTTGCTTTAAAATCATTTCAATTTAAAACCTATTTGTTATACAGTCCATTATATTGTGTATATCCTACTTTCTACACTGTACAATTAATAAAAGCAAAGTGCAAAGGAGCAAGTCAGCAAAAGGACAAGACTACATTATTTTATATTTCTGACCCCAACATTTTTGGACCTTCGACCGGATCTACATCGTGGTCATCGTGGGCATTGGATTTGAGTTTCTACTGAAGATCGCCACGACGTAAGAGGGAATCAGCAGGTTAGAGATATAATACAAGTGAAGCCTTTGGTGAGTTCCTTAATTTGTTCCTTTGCCTTCAATTCTACCTCTTTAAGGTTGCATGAATTCAAGTCGCTATTGTAGTGTAGCAAAGTAGAGTGTAATAAGATTAGGAAAATTGATTAAAAAAAATGTCACAAGAAGAGGTTACGAATCTGGTGCGCCAGAGAGGCGTGATAAAGGCACGTTTAACAAACTTGAACGTGGATATTCCTTTGCCCAAAATAGAACTGCGGAAATTTAGCGGTGATGCCAGCTCTTGGGTAGAGTTTCGCGAAATTTATAACTCATTGATACATTTTAACGAAAATATATCAGACATACAAAAGTTCCACTATCTAAAGGCTGCTTTACAAAAAGATGCTGCGAATGCGATTCAATGCAAAGATTTTACGGCAGCAAATTATAAAAATGCATACGATGCGGTTATTGAAAGATATGATAACGTTAGGTTGTTGACGCACAATCATGTGCACTCAATATTTAATATAACGCCGATAGCAAAGGAAACTGCGGATGAAATGAGGCGCATTATAGCATTTAAAATCTTTAGAGCAGTTAGGAGAACAGGTACGTACATGGGACACGCTCATTATATACCCAGACAGCACAATATATTCTAGGAACATTCTAAGAATCACCATTTTGGAACTTTGCATCATTCCATGAAAAGTCCTTGAATATATAGATTATCTGATGAACATTCCAAGAATGTGAAAATGGGAATTCAAAAAATGTGCATAGGTTATTCCCTCAGAATATTCTACGATTATTATTAAGATGTATGGAATATTGTAGGAAGATTCCTGGTATATCTTTGAAGAAACGTACATATGTTATTCTCTCAGAATATTCTACGATTGTTATTAAGATGTATCAAATATTGTAGGAAGATTCCTGTTATATCTTTGAAGAATATTTATGTTGAAAGAAACTAATACCTTTTATCACTTCATTTCATTTATTTGTAAGTCTTGTTGTCTGCCTAGGCACTTAACGCGAGTAGCATACATATATAACCTAGTATCCAACTTTCATACAGTGTTTTGGGCAGCATTGATTTAGGCACATACTAATTATAGGGATCGATGGAAAAAATATATATAAAACGGAACACGGAACCTGTATTTATATAATTGCATAAGTTTAATGTACACATTAAAAAACACACACATTTCATTGCACGGAATTGTACTCCTGTATTATCCTGCAAAATAAAAAAACCGTTTTATTTTAAAGCGTACGATGTAGATTCAAATACACTTCATTAACTACAATGCTAGATTTTCACCAAAATGTTGTCGTCGTACTTTAATGAATTTTAGTAGAATGAACACTGGAAATTTATAGTCACAAATATAGCAAATGTGTTGTTAGTGCTTGTTATTATATATTAATTAGGATACCTACGAGAAGTAAGACTAGAACATAGAGATTAGACTCTGAACAAGAGAGTTGCTACCACATGGTGCTATAAAGTCGATAATTTACAGAGACAAAATAGTTACACTCACCCTAGTTTGCTCCTAGATGAAGTTGTAAACTAAATAACAAGTGAAAATCACGTTCCAGAACACAAATAAATATCCAATTATCACAGGAGAAAAATGCACAAGCACAAGCAGGCACCACCGACCACCGCCACCGCGACGAATGAAGCTAACCTCAAAGTTCTCAAGTCTAACCTAATCTGTAAGGGTGCCACGCGGCGATGCGGCCACGCCTACATTAAGAATCATACCGAAAAGCATATTCATAGATTATCCTTTAGATAATATTAATTTATGAATATTATCAGAATATTTTGATCGACACGTTCATGGAATAATCATGGCGTAATATTCCTCGTACATCCTCATGGGAACGAAACCAGTAAAAACATCCATAGAACATTCTGATAATGTTCTGAATATTCTCAGTCTATTTTGGATGAAATAAGAATATTCCAGGAATATATTGTGCTGTCTGGGTATATTATAGCCTCTAAATTAGACAAGTTTTCCTTGAGAGAATGGGAAAAACATGCGTCGCACTTAAGTGACAAGCCGAGCTTGAAAAACATGCAGGAGTTTTTGAAAGGTAGAGCGGCCATACTAGAAGCGTTAGAATCTAAATCCAACAACGATAAGGTTCTGAAAGGTCAAGCTACCTCGTCAAGTAGGGGTTTAGTGTCAACAACGGTTGGTAAATGTTTGGCATGCAATCAAAATCACGCAATTCAAAATTGCCCAGTGTTTCAAAAATTAAGCGTTTCCGAAAGATATGAAAAGTTAAAGGAAAAAAAGGCTTGTATGAACTGCTTTAGGTTGGGTCACTTTAGCAGACAATGTTGTTGTATCCCTTTATACAACGGTTTGTCTAGATGGCCTGCTAACTTACTTTTTCTTAAATAACGGGACGGATGTCTCTTGATTAAACTTTTATTCTCGTATCGTACAAATAACGCACCTTTACTTAACAATCTTAACATTACATATTGACAATTGACATTACTGACATACTGACATTACTGACTGTAGACTCATGACATGGAACATCTACTTCGGGGTATGATGACGAGCTTCTAGGGTTGTCAGTTACAACACTCGGCCTATCCTGCAGATAAAGTTCATAGTCTTCTAGATATGCTGGTCTTCTTTTCTTCCTTTTTCGTGCTTCATCTTTCTCTTCCGGTTCTGTTTTTCTCCTGGGTGGTTCTGTAACTTCTATGTCTTCTCTAGCTCCTTCTTGCTCTCTGCTATCTTCCTGTAGTTCAACTTCTTCTGGACTTCCTTCCTCACTTCCTTGTTCATCTCCATCTTCATAATTTTTCCAAAGTTTCAGCTGGCTCACATGGGCTGTCGTGGCATATGTATCCTTCATTAAGCCGTGCACTCGGTAGGTGTCACTTGGTAGCTTTTCTACGACTACAAGTGGTCCTTGGTATCTTCTCTGTAGCTTGGTAGATTCACCAGTGCTTCTTGGTACACTCTTCATGTATGCAATGTCTCCAACTTCATAAGTCATACCTTTATATCGGTGTTTATCAAACTGATCTTTGTACTTCGTCTGTGCTTCTTCTATCTTCTGCCTCACTTCGTCTTGTAGTTGCTTTGGTAAGGTATAAGTTTCATTGTAGGCTGTCAACTCTCTTGATTGTCCTTCGTTGATACGTGGTATATATCCATACAACATCTCAAAAGGGGTTCTTCCAGTTGTCTTGTTTTCCGTAATATTTATGTGTTGCTCAATCTTCTTTACATACTTATCCCAGTCTTCATCATTACTACTGAATGTATTGCATTGTAACTTTGGCAGCAATGTTGAATTCAATCTCTCAACAAGTCCGTTTGCTTGGGGGTGCCTGCTGGAATTAAGTGTGTGCTTTATACCATGTGCCTCACAGAACCTTTGAAAGTGTTTTGCAGTGAAGCATGTGCCTCGATCACTGATTATCCTTGTAGGTGCACCGAATCTTTCAACAAAAGCTTCTAACTTCTTCACTGTTATGTTTGCTTCAACACTCTTGGTTGCTTCTAATTGTACGAACTTGGTTAGGTTGTCAATGATAAGCAGTATGTACTTGTTACCTTTTCTTGACGTAACAAATGGTCCTAGGTAGTCTATATGAATGATACCAAAAGGTCGTGGACTTGGTGGTATGGGGTGGAGATATCCTGGTTGTCTTCCTGTTCGATTCTTTGACATAATGCATTCAATACACATACTGATATGTCTCTGTATATACTTTTTCATGTTTGGAAAATAGAAAAATTCTTTTATTCTGTGATAAGTCTTTTCAATCCCTGGGTGACTCACTAAATCATGGTATTTTATCACCAAAACTTTTCTCATACTACTTGGGGCTACGTATAAATCTTTTGTCACATACCTTTCATCTTGGACTGTTTTGTATAAAATCCCATTTATTAATTTGTAGTTTTGGACATCATTTTCCTCATCCCTTGTTCGGTCCTCCTTGCACTTTTTCAAAATTTCAATCTTGCGTTTGATTAAGTCATCTGATTGCTGGAACAGTACAACTTCATCTTCTGTTGATAAAATAGAATACACAGAAAATTTATCCAAAAATATATCTTCTATTTCACTTCCACTGTTTTCTTCTGTAGGGGCTCGGCTTATAGCATCCACATGTTGCATCTGCTGGGCTGGACGGCACTTAATTTCAAAGTCATACTCGCTTAACGTGTTATACCATCTGATTAACTGAGCATTTTTACTTCTTAGCTTGTGCAGATAAGTGAGTGCTTGACAATCAGTAACAATTATAAATTTGACTCCAATCAAAAACGTTTTAAGTCTCTCCACTGACCAAATGATTGCTAACAACTCTAACTTACTTGAATGGTACACTTTCTCAGTATCTGTAGTCCTTCTGCTGATTGCATATACAGGGTGCATAATTTGGTTTTCGTCTGACTGCAATAGAATGCCTCCTAAACCAATGCTGCATGCATCTGTATGTAGTTCAGTTCGTGTGGCCTTGGGGTTGTACAATCTAAGTGCTGGTTGAGAGGTTAGTTTACCTTTTATTGTCTGGAATGCTTGACTCTGCTCACTTGTCCACTTGAATTCAGCATCCTTGCGAGTTAGTCTGGTCAATGGTTCAACAATCACGGCGAACTGAGGTACAAACCTTCTGAAAAAGCTTGCTAAACCAATGAATCTTCTGATCTCATGTGCGTCTTTGGGTTGTGGAAAATCTTCTATAGCTCTCAACTTCCTAGGTCCAGGTTCTATTCCTCTGGGTGAAATAACATATCCTAAATATTCAACCTGTGTTTTCCCAAACTCACATTTTGATAACTTGATTGTAAGTTTAGCTTGTCTTAATAAATCTAAAACTTGCCTTAATCTTGACATTAACTGTGGCCAAGAGGAGGCTGGTATGAGCATATCATCTAAATAAAATATTACGACTTTGTTCATCAGTGGCTCTAACACAGTTTGCATCAGTTTCGAAAAATAAAATGGGGCATTCATCAATCCAAAAATAGATCGTGTAAACTGTCCTGTTTCATCAGGGGTTATGAAAGCAGTTTTTGCCTGTGACTCCTTTGCTAAAGGAACTTGTAAGTAACCATGTGCTAGATCTAGAACAATATACATGGTACTATTCTGCAAAACTTCTAGCTGTTCATCTAAATTTGGTAATGGATAATGCATACGCATAGTCTGAGCGTTTAACTTCCTATAATCTATTACTAACCTGTGTTCTCCAGACTTCTTTCTAACTAATAATACTGGGCTTGCATATGCCGAACTGGTTTCTTCTACTATACCTGCGTCTTTCCACTCTGCCACGATATTTTTGATTCTCTGTCTATCTTCTAAATTTACCTTGTAGGGCTTGCTGCTTACAGGTTTACTTCCAGGGTTCTCTTCTATTTCCATTTCTACAATGTCAGTCTTACCTATCTCATAAATGCTCTTTGCAACACAGTCTCTATACTCATTGATCAGTCTACACAATTCTTCTTTTTCTTCTTCGCACACTTGCTCACCTACATTAAGTTCTTCTACTCGCACAGGTTCTTGGTTTCTACTTGTCACTACATAAGTTTCATTAACTAGACTCACCCTCTCTGTTAGTTTGTCTTTTTCTTTCACTTCACATGGCATTTTCTCATAGTTTGCTACTGGAATGTACATGTTTTCATTACATACCTGAGCACTTATAAAGTTAACAGTATTTGGCATTAATAGGCACTGTTCTGTTGCCTGTACTTTATCTACTGTATGGCTGGGTTCAAATTCAGGTAAGTTCATATCATTTTTATACATAAACTCTAGCTTTTCACCAATTTTGTAATATGCAATATTGTCTAAATCAGTGTAGTTTCTCCCAACGATGATTTCTACTGGCTGCACATCATCAGGTACAATTTTTAAAAGCACTCCCTTTGCTGTCACTCCATCTATTGTCATTTGAGCTCGTATTTCACCACAGGTTCTCACTGTATTATTTGTGTTACCAAATCCCTTGAGTTCTGTTACATTTTTCACTATTTCAAAGTCACCACTTATTGCACTGCTTGCTTTAATGGTACAGTCACTACTTCCAGTGTCAATCAGTCCTGTAAACTTACTGTTGTTGAGTGTTACTGTTTTTATGTATTTTGAAACACTTTCTGAGCCTTTCTGAGATATGTTCATAACATTACTTGTAGCCCTGGGTTTTTGACATGTTCTTGGTGTGTGTCCAATTTCTCCACATCTATAGCACTTTATTTCTCGCTTTTCCTTTGTACAGTCTCTAGCAATGTGTCCATATTCATTACAATTGTAGCATTTGTACTCTCCATTGCTATTCCTTAGTGGTGGTCTGGCATCCTTTTGCTGTTCTGACTTTACTTGGGTAGGTCTTGGAACACTGATCCCTGCTTCAGGTGTGTGTACTTTAAACTCTTTTTTCTGTACCTTGTTACGCTCATCATTTATTCTCTCTTTCCTCGCTACATCAATCCTTTCATATGTCATCAAGTCCTGATATAGGTCGTCTTCATCTATGTGTTGTTTGGACATAATGTATGTACTCAGTTCTCTTGAATACAACCCAACAGCAACCTGCTCCTTTGTTTCACTGAAGCTTAACCCCAGCGACTTGCACAGTGCCACTTTTTGCATGAAATACATGCTTGCTTGCTCCTTGGATTTTTGCACACAATTTTGCATGGCTTTCCATTGTTCGGTTTTGCTTTTTCTAAATAAAAACGTTTTCTGGAAGGCATATTTGAATGTAAGCCAGTCACATATTTCTGGCTTGGCCGCTAACCAATACTTAGCCGCTCCAACCAACTGCATCTTGGCTGTCTGGAAACAAAATGCATCTGGCCATGAATGCAAGTTAGCCGATACCTCCAACTGTCTAAGCCATTTTTCGGCGGCTTCTGGACCTTGTTCCCCATCAAAACTGTCTATGGACTTACTCAGGTCAGGCATAACGTTGTAACTTCTGTTTGCAGCAGGTACTTGTTGCTGCATCATAGAAATCATAGCCGTGTTTTGTTGTATCAGTGCAGACATCGTATTCAGCATTTGTGACATGTTCTGGTTATTGTCGTTCTGGCTCTGTCTATTCGCCTGCATAAACGATTCGAAACGTTCTTCACTTATTTCCTGGATTTCCTCGTGTTCACTCATTGTGATTTTTAGGTTATCTCGTGGGTTTCAATCTGTATAATCGCACTTCTGATTTTGTTGTATCCCTTTATACAACGGTTTGTCTAGATGGCCTGCTAACTTACTTTTTCTTAAATAACGGGACGGATGTCTCTTGATTAAACTTTTATTCTCGTATCGTACAAATAACGCACCTTTACTTAACAATCTTAACATTACATATTGACAATTGACATTACTGACATACTGACATTACTGACTGTAGACTCATGACATGGAACATCTACTTCGGGGTATGATGACGAGCTTCTAGGGTTGTCAGTTACAACAATGTAGAGCAAATGGATGCAAAAGGTGTAGTGCAAAGCATAACACTTTATTGCATTTTGAAAAAGGTAGCACCAGCGGTCAGGAGAATTCCGAGCACAAGCCGGCAACGTCTCAACCGGCAGCGTGCAAGAACAACCCGCCTGCTCACGCAGCGTCTGCTGACGCCGCCGCCGCCGCCGCGTGTCTGTCTTCGTACCCGTCGCTCCATTGTGCGTTGTTGTCAACCGCAATAGTAGAGGTACCTGATAAGGATGGAAACCCTTGTCAGGGGCGTGCGGTATTAGATTCAGGAAGCCAGTCCAATTATATTACTGAGGAATTTTGCAATCGTTTAGGGATTGAAGTTACAAAAGTACAGTTTGCAATATCCGGAATCAATGAAAATTCGCTCATATCCAAGGCAAAATGCAATGTAGAGTTACGATCTCGGATAAATAGTTTTTGCAGAAACTTGACATTTTATGTTCTGCCTACAATCACAGGTGACGTACCCATGATCAAGGTCAGTCGAAATGAGTTAAATGTTCCCAAAAACATACCATTGGCGGATCCTACGTTTGACTGTCCAGGTAAAATAGATATGCTAATCGGAGTAGAGGTATTCTATGAACTGCTTTGCATAGGGCAAATAAGGTTAGGAAAAGGTATGCCAGTTCTCCAAAAAACGGTGTTAGGATGGTTAGTATCAGGACCACTTAATTTGCATCATTCAAACGGTAAACAACATGAATCGATTTGCGGACTGTCTGTAGACAACAATGTTCAGCAGCATCTGGCTGCATTCTGGCAAATGGAAGAAATGCCCAATGAAAGGCCCAAATCCGCGGAGGAAGAGGCGTGCGAAGAACACTTCGCGAAGACTACTAAACGTAATGCAGATGGGAGGTTTGTTGTCTCAATCCCTTTCAAAGACGGATTGAACAAGTTAGGCGATTCAAAACATATTGCTGAAAAGCGATTTTACAACTTAGAAAAAAGATTTTCTACGGACTCAAACTTCAAAGAAAGTTACGTCAACTTTATGAAAGAGTATGAAACGCTTGAGCATATGTCAATCGTTGACAGCTTAAATGCGAATGTGGTATACTATATGCCTCATCATGGCGTAGTGAAGGAAGACTCGCAAACTACGAAACTGCGAGTAGTATTTGACAGTAGTTGTCCAACTTCTACAGGTTTCTCCTTCAACAACCTTCAAGTGGTCGGTCCGGTTGCCCAAGACGATTTATTGAGTATAATCCTTCGTTTTAGGTTCTACAATATCGTTATAGCTGGAGATATTGCCAAAATGTATAGGCAGGTGCTGATAGAGCCGAAAGAACGTAGTTTGCAACAAATTTTATGGCGTGACGACGCGTCAAGTAAGTTGCGCACCTATCAGCTAAACACCGTGACCTACGGCACTGCCTCCGCCGCGTATTTAGCCAGGCGATGTCTACAAGAATTGGGCAAAGAAATTCAGGAGTCAAACCCGAAACTAGCAGGTATAATTTTGAAGGATTTCTATGTCGACGATATGCTCACGGGTTGTGAAAATTTGAATGAGGCCATAGATATTTGCAGGGATATAGCAGGTGTTCTAAAATCAGGATGTTTCGAGTTGCGCAAGTGGCAATCGAACAGCTCTGAATTGTTATCAATACTTAGTAGGAATAATAGTCAAGAGCACACTTTAAAATTCGGGGAAAATGAGAATTGCAAAACGCTTGGTTTAGTATGGATTTCAGACAGGGACGTACTCACTTATAATGTTGGAGAATTCAAGCGGAATGATAGGACAACAAAAATAATTTTATTGTCTCATATATCGCAGGTGTATGATCCATTGGGACTCGTTAGCCCTTGTATTATAAAGGCGAAGATTATGCTTCAAATGCTTTGGCTAGAACAGGTCGAGTGGGATGAAACCGTTTCTCAGAGTCTGCATACTAGCTGGTGTAAACTTAGGGATGATCTACAATCACTAAATCAGCTCGCAATTCCTCGCAAGGTACTTAGCAAGAATGCAAAGAAAATCGAATTGCATGGTTTCTCAGATAGTTCTAAGGATGCATACGGGGGATGTTTGTATGTAAGAAGCATAAATGAGGACGGTAGTGTTGAGGTCCACTTGTTGTGCTCAAAGAGCAAAGTAGCTCCGTTGAAAACTATAAGTATACCTCGATTAGAGCTGTGCGCAGCATTGGTATTATCTAGGCTAGCTGACAAAGTTCGCAAGTCATTAAACTTAACTCTTGACAGATGCATATTTTGGAGTGACTCATCGGTCGTTTTAGGGTGGCTCAATCATAGCCCTTGTGTTCTAAAAACGTTTGTCGCGAATCGCATCGCTGAAATCCAAACTTTGACCTCTGATAGTCAGTCGCGTTACATAGGGACAAAAGACAATCCCGCGGATCTAGCATCGAGGGGAGCGTACCCTCACGAATTGAGTACCAAATCTCTTTGGTGGAATGGACCAGAATTTTTATCGAAACCTGAATCCTATTGGCCTGAGTCCAAATTCACAGTTACTAATTTACCGGAAGTAAATGGTGCCTCAAAAATACTCATTGTTAATTCCGAATTTGCAGATTCGTTGTTTGATAGGTATTCTAGTTTAACAAAACTGAAACGGGTCGTTGCATATATATTAAGATTTCGTTACCATAACTCGCAAGTTGATATTTGCAAAGGTTCATTATCGGTCATGGAACTAAACAGAGCATTAATATGCTTGGTAAAATTGGCACAAATGACTTCATTTGCTGAAGAGCGTAAGCACTTGATCAAAAATACACCGTTAAGCGCCAAATCTCGCATTTTAAATTTATCTCCATTTTTAGATGAATACGGCGTGATTGGAGTCGGTGGTCGGCTGAAGAATTCAAACTATAGGTTTGAAAAGGTTCATCCTATATTATTATGTTCAAAACACCCGTTAGATATTCTTATAGTGAAATTTGAGCATCAGATTTCCTACCTTGCTGGCCCGCAAGCTTTACTTGCAGCTGTGCGTGATAAGTTTTGGATTTTGTCTGGGCGGCGTCTATGCAAAGACGTTATAAACAAATGTATTGTTTGCAGGAAGCAGAAAGCCCAAATTTTATCACCGATAATGGGTCAATTACCTAAAGACTGTATTAGACTACCATATTTTTGAAATCAGATTTGATTTCATTTCTTGAACCAAATTTGAAATGAAAAATGGTCTCAAAAATTGTGGCCCAGCATTTTGTCTGTTTGACACTACACCAATTTTGGTTCAAGAATTGATTTGCGATTCTGCGCATTACATTCGTTGAATACATCTTATCTGTCAACTGTCCGAACACAGATGTTCTCTACAGTCAATGTTGTCAGATCTGACATGACGTATTTTGCAATTACATGTTTTGTGATTGCGTGCACATGTCAGTGTCAAAATGTCAATGGTCAAAATCAATGAAGTCAAAATAAAATCATAACCTAGCTTTTTGGGCATTTTTTGTAGTTTGTCGACTGCTGTTTATTGAAAGTCTCATTCATTACTTGACTTGACTCCCTCGGCAATGGAAAAAGAGAATGCTAGAACATGGATTTATCCATCTACGTTGCAAAAAACTCGTAGACAGGCGAATTAAGAGGCTAACTACTAAAGGAAAAAATTGACAAAAGAAGCGGCTGAGAAGAAGAGACGAAGGCAGAGGTATGCTACATATGTTGAGAGAAGAGTTATTACTAGAAGATCTAGATCATTAGAAGGACTTTTTACGAATGAATAATAAAATCTTCAGTAAGCTACTTAGCATAATTTGACAAGCTAGATAACCATCTATGAGAATGCATAACAGGAGAAAATAGGTAATATTAGCAGTAAACCTTGTGAATAAAAAGTAATAAACATTTCCATTTTCAGGCTAGCAACAATTCTTCGATGTTTAGCCAGTGAAACTATCCAGCGGCTTGAAGCCATGAGAGTACAATAAGTCTGATAGTTCCAGAACTGTGTGAACCAATTGTAATCAAATATTTGTTGTCTAGAACTAGAACAGCAGTTGAGAATACATTTGGAGCTTTAGTAAATCTTGGCAAAATAAGGCTAAAGGAATTGAATTAAAAATGCAAATATTATACTTCTTCTTTCTTTCTTGTATCTTGTAATATTATATGAAATTCAAAATATACATTCTGTTTAGTATTTTAAATTTTTATTTATTTCAATTGAGATGCAATAAACTGCGTCATATGGTCATCCACAGTTGCAAAATGGTTGTCCCTTTGTGGACTGTAGAGCGAGGACAAGTTTTCAATGTTTGATCAGCAGCATTCTTCAGCACCTTTATTTCCGCATCTGCTGGTATTTGTTGTTTTTGATACACTTGGGTGAGTTACTAATGCAGTCTGTTCCCCCTCTTTTTTGAGCACCACCTGTACTTGGTATCTGTGAGCGGAGCAAGTCAATTGAGGCCTATCTGATAGTTCGCTTGTGGGTGATAGAATCCCAGCATGACTAACCTCATATTCCTTGTTGACTTGCCTGAAAACAAAATACTGCATTGAAAGTTTAGCCTTCCTAATATATGCACATACAATTTTTACAGGTAGGCTCGATTAAGGCACCAAAATTTAACAATATATTCAAGTACATGTTAGGTTATTCCTTTGGCTCAAAGTGCAATTATATAAGTAGAAATTTGGCACTGTTATATCAATACTGCACCACATCATTTATGATAAGCTGAGACTCTTACCTCGTAGTCTCCCATTCTAGTGCGAAGTGACTAAAACTTTCCTCTGTTCTTGTGCATATGTTGACCTTAAGCCCATAAGCTTCTTCTGTACCTCTTGTTCAGTTACAGTAGATCTTAGTGGTTTCAGAGCCTCTACAATGGCAGTGATAGCATCAGTACTCCATTTGATTTTACTGTGGTAGTACACATACTTGACCACGTACAAGCAGGGATGTTGTTCGTATACCTCTATCAGCAGAGATATCTGTTCAGTAGACCAGCACATCCTTAAATCAAAAGAAATATGTTACTCTTAATGTGTTTCTATTATCCTCAGTGCAGTCAAGTGTGGCTACTTAACCAAGGACCTTTGCCATATGAAAAAACAACAAAACATATGAAAACACCATAATAAAAAGTGACAATGTTGCCATACACTGAGGCAAAATATTAAATACACAATACATTGTACATAACTAATAGTTAATACATCCAAAATGTAATGTAGGACTTCATACAATATTACAAAGTAAATCTACCGAATCTGCTGAGTAAAAACAATTTTTTTATAGTGAAATTTGGACTACACCTTACTTTTAATATAGTCAGGGCTATTATTGTATATGAAATTGATATGAAACATAATTGCAAAGATACTAACATCTTACCTGTTAAATTGTCTTCAAATTGCCAATTGCTTCCACACAACTCGCAAGAATGTTGGTAAACTCGCCACAAAGGTAATAAAAGCACCTATCTTGGGGCTGGGGGCTTTCATACTCCATGACCAGTTCAAAATCCTTCAAATCTCAATGTTCGCAGGGCATTCCGGTCCGGTGGAGATTTACTAGCTGGGGCCGTATTATTAACATGTTACTTGTTTTTATTGGTGTACTTTCATCCGAATGTGGATTTCTCAATTTATATTAGTACCAGAAAGCATTCTGGAAAAGTCGACCGAATTTAAAAAGTAGGGTTACTGTCCTTATAGGCCGGTCCAAGACACTGACCTGCGTAACACAAGATGGCGGCTGGTGGGCAACCATTGCTTGTTTAGTTTTGACGGATTTGGTTGTTAGATTTTTTTCCTGTGTTTTCCTTGTGTTTTGAAGAAGAGAAGAAGTGATTCAGACCATAAATTATTATTTATCGTTGCTATTACCTTTAAAATCCGATGAATTATGCCAGTATGTCTGATTACTACAAGAAATTGTTGGTTGAACACCCAGACGTTGCCGCAAGATACCTCGAGAAGATACGGAAAATTGACGGCATTGATCCATTTTCTTTAAAAGAGGAGGAAATCAGTTATCGAGCGAAAGATTTTCCTCCAGTTGTCAACATGGACATTCTGGCCTATCTTGTATTGACTTCAAGCTTTTATACTTCGGAGCAAATGAAAGCTTACAAAAGTTTACAGGCCTATAAGTACTTTGAGGCCGGTTTCGTTCATAAATGTGGTGCCATCAAGATTAATAACTTCATGGTTGTAGTTGGATGGGTGAGTAAAACAATTTTGTAGGCTAAATAAGTGTATTTCATATTTTGTTTATTGTTGTAGGTTAAGCACTCCCAGCGAATGCAGGAGAAGCCACTACATGTATGGGTAATGTGCCTCAGTGATGGTAGTGTTGAAACTGCACACTGCACTTGTATGGTAGGCTCTGGGGAAGCATGCAGTCATGTAGGTGTAGTTCTATATACACTTGAACACATACATGACTCACAGATGAGGACATCTTGTACTGATGTGTTGTCATCTTGGAATATCCCCAAGGTAACAAAAATTGATTATGCCACCATTAAAAATATGGATTTTGGACGGTTGATCAAGAGCCACAAGGTGAAAGATGTAATTCCATGTATCCAGGGAAGTGAGATGGTCGAATTTTTCAAAAAAATTGAAGAGGTTGGATCGTCTTCAGCTGTAATGCGGGTTTTAGAGCCATGTGCCTCTGAGATGGCTGTTATAGAAGATAGAGTCAGCAACATTTATACAAACTTATATAACCCAGAATTACAGCAGCTCCCTTACAGTGAACTCGTAACGCATGTGGCCCAGTTCAAGCCAGAACTAAGCGTTGAGGACTGTCACAAAATTCAGGAGGCCACAAAAAAACAAGCACAAAGTGCCATGTGGTTCCAGCAGCGCACAGGAAGAATCACAGCCTCCAATTTCAAAAGAACTTGCAGAACATCATTATTGGCACCATCACTGTCTCTAATAAGAACAATATGTTATCCAACAAGTTTTTTGTTCAAAACAAAAGCTACAGTGTGGGGAGTTACACATGAAGCACAAGCTTTAAAAACATACCAAGAACATTGTGCTTCACTGCATCGAGGGTTACAGGTAGAGAGAGTTGGTTTGTGCTTGTCCCCAGAATATCCCCAATTTGGCGCCTCTCCAGATGGGATGGTAACATGTCAGTGTTGTGGTACTGGATGTTTGGAGGTGAAATGTCCGTATCTCCTGAAAGAGTTGTCACTGGAGGAGTTTGCTGAACAAAAAACAACTTGCTTGGGAAAAACCAAAAATGGAGAATATTATTTGAAGAAAGACCATGGCTTTTACTACCAGGTACAAATGCAGATGGCAATTTTGGGAACAATGTTCTGTGATTTCCTGATTTGGTCACCTAGAGAATTTTTTCTACAAAGAATGTTCTTTGATGACGATCTTTGGAAAAGTGAGTCAGCAAAAGCTCAAAAATTTCACCAAATGGTTGTGCTGCCAGAATTATTTGGGAGAACGTTCACAAAAAATGAGTATACGTCAGAAACATGGTGTGTTTGCCAGGGAATCGATGAGGGTAGGCCAATGCTTTGTTGTGATAATAATGATTGTAACATCAAGTGGCATCATTTAGAATGTATTGGTTTATCGGAGAATCCTGAGCAGATATGGTACTGTCCAAACTGCTCAGTTTCATTATAAATATGTATATAATGCTTGTAAATATGTATATAATGCTTGTAAATGTGTAAATAATGCTTGTAAATATGTATATAATACTTGTAAATATGTATATAATGCTTGTGAATCTATGTATATTGCTTGTAAATTTGTATATGTTTTTAAATACCTGTGTTTGGATCAGCTGATGAAAAACAATTGCAAATCATCCAAAATAACTGTGTACAATTTATATTTGGACTGAAAAATAGGATCATGTCAGTCAGAAATATATAGACTTGAAGTAGCTTAGGCTGAGGAACATTGTAAAATATAACTATTTAATTTTAGTTCACATAATTTTATCTTCATCAAAACCAGAATATTTGAGAAAAAAGATGATTTTTACTTATGGGGTTCATAACAGAACTATTCCTTCCTTTCAGTATATTTTTACCAAATAAACATTTTCTTTTTCTTCATTAGGCAAGCATACTAATAATTTTTTTTCACAGTGTATTATGGTTGCTAATGTTTTATGTAACTTTTTTACATTTACTTTTGTATATTTTACATAAACATCTTTGTTCTATTCTAACTGACACAAGCAGTTAAGTGTAAGAGTAGCCAAAGCTAAACTTCGGTGCTTGTGTCCCTCTTGGTTTTTTTTAAAATAAAGACGATATTATTACTATTATATATTCTGCCAGTTTTTGTAATTGACACATAAATGAATGTAAACATTATACTTACCTTTTGTACTCAATAAATGATGTAAAAATCATACTGTAATGTACATTTTCATACAATACCTTAGTGGTGTATAGGGCAGATAAGTTAGAATGTAAGAATCTGGATAAAACAACATTGCATACTCTGAATGAGGGTTTATTAATCTTTTGTACTGGAATAAAGGTGCATAAGAACAATTTTTTAAATAAATATTTAACAATATTAAAGAGGAACAATAGGAGGGCAAATATTTATTAAGGCACAACAAACATATATTACCTCATCCACCACTGGTTCATTCTCTCCTGTACTCAACCATTCAATTGAAAGAATATCATTACAGATCGTATATTTTTGTCGAATCAAGCCAATAACTCGTTCAACATGAATCCTGACATGAGCTATAGCTCTTGTTTTTTCCAAATCCACTGGATGTAATTGAGATTTTCCCCTGGTAAATGGTGGCATCTTCGCTGTTACATTGAAGATTTCAACAAACTCTTTTATCAAAAATCCTCGGTCTGCCATTATGACATCCCCAGGAATTAGATTATTTATGAAAGTTGAATTTTCTGTTAAAAATTTGTCAGAAACCCTGCCACCCCAACCTTCACTAATAAAACAAACTGTACCTTGAGGTGTGATCCCTATTAGATATTTTACAGTTTGGCTATGTTTGTAACTTGACCATGATTGAGCAGCAGCAACTAATTTGGATGGCCTCTGCGTTCGAATTTCAAAACAGTCAATTATTACTGTGGTATTATCATGAAACGATTCTTTGAAACATGCAGGGATTGTTTTTTTTAAAATAGACCTGTACCCATATCCACTGAAGGCACCCAGTCAGGATTTAGTTTCTCAGCTAACTCGGAAGGTTTGCCTAAAAACAAACATATCATAAACCTCCCTATGATAAATTAATCATTAACTCACCTGAAATAAAATGTTTGGAGCACACCCTTGCATTCTTGATTTTTGTCTCACTAAAGTCTTTTCGTTTAATTGCTTCCAACCATTTTTGTCGTCGAAGAGCAGACAATTCATTCAGATCAGTCCGATGTGCATGCTTCAAAACTTGAGGAATACGATAAAAGTGGAGATTGTCTCTATTGCTTCTGCTGCCGCAGTTAACAACACAACAAAATTGAGGCATTTTGATATTATTAGGAGACACAGGGGATGAAAATACTCCAAATAATGAATTTTTATATACCTAACAAAAAGCAAGCCTAATGCAATTCACTTTGTTTTATGATTTGTGCTTGTCCACCAGCCGCCATATTGGTTTACGTTTGACAGCACTCTGACAGGAGGTTGGACCGCCCTATTTTTGTTTACCTTTTTCCCGGCGCAATGACATTTATGTTTCAAATGCGCATGCCCCCAGCCTAAAAATGATTTGGAAATAGAACATGTTCTAAATTCCATCTCAATTTTGGTTCAATCTGTCAATTTGAAACAATTTCGTGTATTACATTTGAGCAGTTCAAGAAATGAAATCAAATCTGATTTCAAAAATATGGTAGTCTAATACAGTCTTTAGTCTCGTTTTAACTGTAATTTTCCTTTTGAAATATGCGGAGTAGATTACGCAGGCCCCTTCATGATTAAGGACAGGAAAGGACGAGGCGCCAAACTAGTAAAATGTTACATATCATTGTTTATTCGTTTTGCTTCTAAAGCCTTACATTTGGAGCTCGTGTCTGACCTAACTACAGAAACATTTATTTTGGCATTACGAAGGTTCGTCGCAAGACGCGGTAAACCTAAGCAAATTAATTCGGATAATGGCTCAAATTTTATCGGAGCGAATTCAGAGCTCAAGGAATTATCCAGTTTTTTGCGGAAGCACTCTTCTTTTATCAGCGATGCTTGTAGTGAACTTGACATTGAATGGCGCTTTATTCCGGCGCATTCACCTCATTTCGGAGGTCTTTGGGAAGCGGGGGTTAAGTCTGTAAAGCATCACTTAAGGAGGACTGCTAGTAGCGCAAACTTTACCTTTGAGGAGTTTTATTCTTTATTAGTCCAGATAGAAGCGATCTTGAATTCGCGGCCTTTATGCCCGTTATCCACGGATTCCAATGATTTGTCCCCACTCACCCCATCGCACTTCTTAATTGGCCGAACCTGCACTGAAGTACCAGATCCTGACGTCACGAAGATAAATCCCTCCAGATTGTCACAGTTCCAGAGAGTGCAAAGTGTCAAACAGCACTTTTGGCAGGGGTGGAGCTCAGAGTATGTTGGAGAGTTGCAGCAGCGCAAAAAATGGATGCGCGACGGCGGCCCTGTGTTGCAACCCGGGATGATGGTGCTGATCAAGGAGGACAACCTTCCACCCTCCAAGTGGAAGCTAGGCAGAGTTGTGCAAGTGCATACCGGGTGTGACGGTGTCGCGCGAGTGGCAACCGTCAAATGTGCCACCGGTGAGAAAAGACGAGCATTCGCTAGGTTGTGGCCATTGTTCGAGTGAATCGCTCGCGGAGTACGTGGGCTATTTTTGGAGCTTAGATGCTCCAACGAGGGGAGGATGTTTCCGCTCACTGCAGACTTTCTTCACGATATGGCAACTGTGCGAACATTCGAGTCTGTGACGGGGTTATGTCGTCGTCATGAAATAGAACTGTATGAGACGTCGTGCGAGCAAGACACGTACAGACCTCGGTCTCATAGACAATAGCGCCTAAGTACAGGACAAGACATTTGCTTTAAAATCATTTCAATTTAAAACCTATTTGTTATACAGTCCATTATATTGTGTATATCCTACTTTCTACACTGTACAATTAATAAAAGCAAAGTGCAAAGGAGCAAGTCAGCAAAAGGACAAGACTACATTATTTTATATCTCTGACCCCAACACACAAGTCTTCGGAGAGAATTTAAACAGAAAGCTATGCAAGCATATAATGAATATCTTGAAACTATGCAAGACCATATAATAGACGATCCTACATCATTTTGGTCGTTCATCCATTGTAAAAACAACACAACCAGGATTCCGGGTAACATGATGTATAATGGTGAAGCAGTAAACGATCCACAAAGTATAGTTAATACCTTTGCAGATTTTTTCTCTAGTGTTTACTCTGTGCCTGATGATAGTGATGTTAGTAGTAATTATATTCTTGATCACAATGACTTTATTGATATTAGCTGTGAACCAATATTAGAGAGTGAGATATTACTTGCTAGCAAAAAACTAAAAAATAAAATGACTTCGGAGCCCGACCAAATTCCATCATTTTTGGTAAAAGACTGTATTAAGATATTTGTAACTCCTTTACAATACTTATTTAATTTGATTCTTAAAACAACTGTTTTTCCTGACAAGTGGAAAGCTGCTAAAATGTGCCCAATCCCTAAAACAAAGAATTACAACCAAATAGGTGAATACAGAGCTGTATCTATTTTAAACAATTTTGCAAAGGTCTTGGAGGTAATACTGTATAATCGGATATACACGTCCACTTCAAACCATCTGTCTATTCACCAACATGGCTTCATGAAGTAACGTTCAACTTTAACAAACTTAATGGTGTTCAGCCAAGATTTGTGTGAAAATCTAGACAACAGAGGACAAGTGGACGTAGTCTATACGGATTTCTCCAAGGCCTTTGACAAAGTAAGCCACCAGCTTCTTCTTCAGAAGCTACACCACCTGGGTTTCAATACCACATATATATCACTACTACGATCTTACTTGTCAGAAAGAAAACAGTACGTTTTATATAACGGTTATCGACCGCACACTTATACTGCGACCAGTGGTGTGCCACAAGGGTCAAACTTAGGTCCCTTATTGTTTATCATCTTTGTCAATGATTTATGTGATTCCTTGACCTGTTCTAATCTAATGTTCGCAGATGATCTGAAATTGTATTCATGTATTTCTTCTGTAGCTGATTGTGATTTACTTCAAGAACAAATAAAATTCTTACACGAATGGTGTTCAGTGAACCAACTGCATCTGAATGTCAGTAAATGTAAGGTAGTCACTTTTACTAGGAAAAGCAATATCTAAAATTCAATTACACAATTGATGAGGTCTTACTAGAACGTAGTGAAGTTACAAAAGATCTAGGTGTTTATTCTGACCAGCAACTCACTTTTAATGAACATATTTCGCTGTTGTTAAAAAATACTTATCGAACGTATGGTTTTGTTATTAGAAATTGTAGGAATTTTAATAATTTATTAGCTTTAAGATCTTTATATTTTAGCCTAGTAAGGTCGAAACTGGAATATGCGTCTCTCATATGGAGTCCCATATATAAACATTGGGTTGAGGCTATAGATAAGGTCCAAAAAAAATTTCTTAAATTCTTATGTTATAAAATGGATGGATCTTATCCTGAAAGAGGCTCAAACTATGAAGAGTTGCTTTCTAGATCTGACCTGCAATCTCTTGAGCAGCGCCGAAACCAAGCTGCAGTACTAATTCTGTATAAGATCTTGCATAGCAGAATTGACTGTCCACAGATTCTCTCTCAAATTCAGTTTCTGGTTCCAAGGCTTTCGACACGTTATAATAGTACTTTTTACTGCCAAAGAGCTCAAACAAAGATTCTGTGTAAGGCACCAATCAGCATGATGTGTGAAAATGCTAACCATCTATCTGGAGTGAGCGACATATTCAATTGCAGCTTTGCTGAAATGAAGAATTTGTCACGTTCTCTTTCAGGTTGAGTGTAATTGGCACTTTTTGGGTTTTACTGTACATAATCTATTTGTTAGTCAGAAGATAATGTAGTTTTTTAAGTATCTGGGTACGGGAATTTCTGGTGTTAAATATAGGTTTTTTTTTCATTGTTATTCATTTACTACTTCCTCAGTGGTAACTATATTGTTGTTAATTGCTCTTTAAATGGCATTTAGCTGTTGGGCAATAAATGCTTTATTTATTTATTTATTTATTTATTAAGAGGATCAGTAAGGGTTGAAATAGATACACCTAAATAAGACAGAGTTATCTCTACGAGGGCTGCTCTATACGTATATCGGCTTTCATACGCAGCGGCGTATAGAACCCGCGCTCTCTAGTGGCCAATCGGATGCACCTTGGCGTCCCACCAAGAAGTCTACTGCTGCTAAGTAGAGATTTCCTTGGTTTGCCGTTACCTTCGGGTACTAGATGGCGCACCGGCAGAATTCTTTCTGTCTGCTCGCACAGAGTTATCTCTGTTCACCATCAGCCTGTAATACCTCAGGAGCTAATACCTAGAGTAGACGTAAATCAGAGACCCAACGCCATATAATAAAGTCGTCTGAAAAGCAGGATGTATAGTATATACCTTGTGAAACACTCCAAAAATAGTAGCCAGACCACATTAGTTAATAATACAAACTCAAAAGACAACATACCTGCACATATTCGTGAAAAAGACCCAAAAACCCTTCTGTTGAAATTTTGGTCTCCAGCTTGTTACGTTTTTCCAAAAAACAATCCCCGCTCGTAATTAATAAACAAACTGTCAACAAAACCATAGCAACTATTACCACAACCCACTACTTTATTCAAGTGCTATTTACTGTATGCGAAGTCACTCATGATCCGACACATATCAAAATATCTGAACAATATAGGATAATCAAATAAATTACTTAACTGAACTTCATCAATTGACTACACTCGTACACTTATATTATAACAACAAATTTTAATCTTTTCCTTCTACCATCTGTCACTGCCGTCAATGTCAAACTTTGGCAGCCTGACAGCTAAAGGTGCGTTCTAACGTATGACAGCCAGGAGCGCGTTCCGCATCACCACAAACTAAAGACGCCGTCAACAAAATTATCATGGCTCTCTTGGTTTTTGAGATAAAGGGTGAAATCGAAAACTATCGATTTTGGTTCCATTTAAAAAATTCAAGTTGATCATTATCCTGCTTTCCAGCAACACCATGTATATTTCAAAATAATTTTACCATATGCGTCTTAACAGAAAACCGAATAACTTTTTCATTTAACATTTTCTTCTATCGGGTATATCTGCGAGATATCGAAGGATTATACACTAAATACTAAATACTTTTATATGTTATTTCAGGAAAGTGACTGCTCTAAATACAAAACCTTTTCCGAAGGACTTCAAATTTGGCGTAGGTACATCAAGTTTTCAAATTGAAGGTGAGATTACGTAATTAGTAGGTAGTAATTGAGTGTGACGATTTTTTTTTGTTTTAACCCCCGCCCCCGAGAGCTGTCAGCAGCTCCTGTGGGCTTAACGTGCTAGGGGGTAACGACTGCCGATCCGCGGTGCTGTGAAAACTGTCGAGTCGAGTCTAGAGTGTGTCTTACATCGTTCTAGATAGGTCACCTAGTGGTTCAAATGACCAATCATTTTTTTAACACGGGCCAGTAGTCTATTACCAACTTAAGTCTTACCCCCAAAAGCACAACACTGAGTGTGACCAAGAGCGACCGAACGCAGCCGGTGCGACGAGCAAGCGTGGGAGGATTTATCCCCACTCGACGCCTGCCGTCCATGAACTGACTCGACCTAACGTGTGAAGGGAGTTCTTCTGAGCTCTAAAGGTCCCTCCCCCACTCACACGCCAGCCAGCCGTTCATGTACTAACCACGCCCGACGCTGCTTAGTCTCCGACTCGACAGCGGGGCGCCTTACCCGCACAGCCTAGCCGGGTCCCCATACCATTAATTGTACACTGTACGGTAAATTTAATGGAGTCCTACGTGGTCCTACTCCACACTATTCGGCTTCATTACGAACACTGACGACTGACCATTTATATGAGTATCGAAAGCAATTATTCGTTTCGAATCACAATTGTCAGAACTAGGGCAGTAGAAAAGTTGGTTGATCTTAAGGCCCGGTCAAACAGAGAACGCGGCGGTCCGGCGTTCTCTAACAGTACAATGGAACGCTGTAACGCGGCGGTCTAGAACGCGGCGTTCGGCGTTCCATTGTATTGTTAGAGAACGCCGGACCGCCGCGTTCTCTGTTTGACCAGGCCTTTAATCCGGCAAGGAAAAAGTAGTTTTTTTAAAACTTCGTCAAAACTCAACCATTTATTATGAAATCTTTGTATTAGGTATTTGTATATTAGATTTTTATGAAAAATTCCAGGTGCTGCAGTTGCTGTTACCATCATCATCATCATCATAGTCACAATGTCTTAACAGACATGTTGTGAACTCGTAAACTGCATTTACTCATTTTACGCGTTTCTCCTGGGATATCTTTAAGATCTTTAATGCAGTGGTTTCCCATTGCTTTCTGCATCCTCATACCGTTGACCAGATGGTATCTACTGGTTCATCCGTCTTTAGGGGCAATTTCTCACCCCAAGGATAAGAAGGTGTCCTGACTCTTCTCAACTCCTCCACCCAAAGCTGTTGGTTGAGAAGAGGTTACTGCTTATACCGTTGGCTTATACCGACAGTAGTTCGGTTCCTTTTAGTCGCCTTTTACGACACGCAGGATATACGATGGGAGATATTCTAACCTGCCCCCACACGGGCATACCATGTTGCCATACCATTTTGAAAAATTTCGAATTTAGATTCTATTGCTACTCATCGTGCCTCTCGTGTAGTTTTTGGTAACTAATGTGAAAGGGAAACAAATATTTTGTATGTTCATTCAAAAGGCAGAGTTGATTTTATAGGAGAACTATATCTCGCTATAGACAGCTCTCACGCGAGATCCAGAGACTATTCCGAAGAGATAAGAACTCTTATATACAGCAATTGTGCCAGGAAATAGAGATGCATGCCAATACTAATCATCCGAAAGAGATGTTTTTTAAGGCCAAATGCCTCAGTCGGGGTTTTAAACCCAAATATTGGGCTGTTAAAAATCCCGAGGGACAGCTAATTACCAACTTGCATGAGGTCATTGAGGTATGGCGAAATTACTGCGAAAACCTGTACCATGAGGATGGCCCTCAGGCCCTCTCTCTTTGAATATGAACCTGATATTCTTTTGTCTGAAGTGGAACATGCCCTCAACAAGGTAAAAACTAATAGAGCTACAGGCATTGATGCTATTTCTGCCGAAACATTTAAATGCTAGGGTGAAGACGGCATCTCTCTTTTATATAATATTTGTAAGAGGCTCTGGTCCTCCGGTGTTTGGCCAGATGAATGGTGCTCATCCATTTTTGTTCCACTTCATAAAAAAGGATCTCCAACAAATCCAGACAATTATCGCCTACTTTCGTTAATCTCTTATGCAAGCAAGATTCTACCATATATTTTACAGTCTCGTTTGGAGGGTTTTATTGGCTGGCAAATTTCTCAGACGCAGGCAGGTTTCGTAAAAGAACGCGGTACGCGTGAACAGATCTTAAACTTAAGACAGATTATTGAAAAAGCCAGAGAGCATTATTTTCCCGTTTTTATCTGCTTTGTGGACTATTCTAAGGCGTTTTATATCGTCAGGTGGCCTAAACTGTGGGAAATCCTTATCTCCATGGGAGTCCCTTACCATTTAGTATTTCTCATACAGCAACTCTATGAGTCTAGCTCAGCTCGTGTAAGAATTGATGGTAATCTGTCTGGTCAAGCAGCAACCAGAAAAGGAGTTCGTCAGGGATGCGTATTATCTCCGATGTTATTTAACATTTACCCTGAATTTATGATGAGACAGGTATTGAACAACTGGAATGGAGGTATAACTATTGGCGGAAGCAAAATATCTAACTTAAGATTTGATGACGATACAACCCCTATTGCTGCTTCTCAGTGAGAACTAGTACCTCTATTGAACGTTTTAGAACAACACAGTGCAGCATATGGTCTTGGTATTAACTACAACAAGACCAAGGTTATTATCGATGACAATCAAATGAAATGACAATCAAAATGACAATCATCGAGAAATAAAGTCAATAGGCCGTTGTGAGGTAATTCAAAGTTTTGTGGACCTCGGTTCTTTGATCGACAATTCAGGTAACTGTGAGAATGAGATGCGACGGCATGGGTGTCCATGACAAAGCTTACTAAAATATGGCGTGACCATAACATCACTAAAGCTGCCAAAATGTCACTGGTTCAGTCTCTAGTGTTCTCCATATTTTTGTATGCCTCGGAAACTTGGATTGTTGATACCGCCCATCGAACTAATGTTTCCATACTGGATGAGCTCGGTAATCCAAAGAGACTATCCTCCATTGTGTCGATGAGAATGCTTACATTCTTCGGACATATCCACAGAAGCGATAGTATGGAGAAACTTGTAGTTCAGGGTCACGCCCCGAGTGGGGCGCCGTGGCCGTTCCCCTACACGCTGGGTGGATACGACGAAACAGTTGCTGGATATGAGTATCAAGAGCGCCACTGAACTGACAGTAAATCGCGAACGATGGCGAGCTACAGTTCTCAAAACTATTGATAATATTCAATACTCTAGCTCAACTTAATGCATTTTACGAGTTCACAGCATGTCTGTTAAGACATTGTGACTATGATGATGATATCTCGCTAGGTCTTCACATTTCTTCATCAAATAATGACCCATTTAAACAATTAGTCTAACTCATGAGTTGATCAAATTGACATAAGACATAGTTAATACCTTCACCTTTATTTTTCATTCAATCATGTATTTGTAATAAAAGTACAAATAATGAAAGATGACCTTTGTGGTTGGGTATAGGCTGCGTACATTACGTAATTATGATATCTGACAGAAATTTATAGTTTCATCTTCTAAACCTAGTTCTAAACTAACCTGACACTTTTTCATATCAGAACTGCTGACAGCTTCTTTGGCTTATGCTTGTTGTTTTTCCATATTGTCTATTGCATACTATGCTGCACTGTGCTTCACTTGAATCATTCAAAAACGGGCACCTCATAATAATAGTGATGCTTTTATGAGTACTAGTAAGTAGTAGAGTAATATAAATACATAATCAATTTTATTTTAATGAATTTGTTACTTTTGACCATAAAATACAGTAATATATGTTACATTTGACTAGGAATATGTCCAATTAATTTTTGAAATGTTCCTTACAAACAAAAGCAGACTATAGTAAAATTTAAATGACGGAATTTTTTTACAATAATGACTAAACCTATTTATATTTAGATACAATTTTTCTACCAAAAATTAACCTACCAAAAACCCAAAATACTATTATAAAAATTAAAAATACCTCGAAGAAGTTTGTTTAATTTAATTTTTTATGAACAAACTTAATATTACGTTCAGGAAAAGCCTCTATATAAATATTGCTACATTATGTTGACTAAAGTGTCCCTAACCTTTTTGGTAAATGCATGAGCATGGAATGAAGATGGTAAGGGTGAAAATATCTGGGACTATATCACCCACACGCGACACTGGAATTATACAGGAGATGTAGCATGTGACTCGTATCATAAATATAAAGAGGACGTTGCAATGCTGAAGGAGCTTGGAGTTAATCATTACAGGTTTTCCCTATCTTGGTCAAGACTGCTACCTACCGGTAAGATATCTCAAACAGCAATGATAACTTTTAGTGTTTGAATTAGGTAAATCTTTAGTCACTATAATTCAGTACCAGCTAGAATACAAGGGGTTCGAGATGTCAGTGGTATTTTATTATTGTGGGAGATTTTAGTTTAAAGATGATTTCTGCAACTTATCTTGTAGTTACGTTTCCAATACATTGCCCTTCACTGATTCGTACGAGTATATAACACCAATATACAAAATGAGTCTCGAAGAAATTTGATAGGCAATAGATGAAAGACTCAAATTATAGCTTGAAGGATTCTCATAGGAAGGATAACATGATGAAGTCAAAAGTCCTATGACCATTATCTCATTTGCCAGATGCATCATGACTATACATTCTCTGCATCTACCTGCCCATTCAGGCTGATGTCTATCGTACACTCATAGTACCTTCAAGGAATCAGCGACTCAATTGAACTAGTATTCCTTTTAAAAAACCCTACAAAATAGAAATCAAACAGAACACTGAGGCAAATTTGACAAATGCAATTTGCATATACAGGGTGACCGACGGGAACCGGACGTTTTTTAAATGGTTAGTATAACGCCGCTAGCGGTGGTAGGGAGGGGATTCAGGTATCAGTCGCCTTGCTTGATAATGCCATTTTAGTAGCTATGCAGCAGTGGACCGTAGAGCACCGTATGTTCGCTTATGACACGTATGTTAAAAATGCTGAGTCGGTCACGGCCGCGCAGCGACTTTTCCGCGTTCATTTTAATCTTGGACGCCACGATATTATTCCAAGCCGCAATATCATTCTCAGATGGGTTAACAGTCTGAGGATAACAGGAATGATTGTGAAGAAAAAGCCACCTGGCCCCACGAAGACTGCGAGGACGCCAGAAAACGTCGAGCGGGTGAGACAAGCGCTTACTCGGAGCCCTCAACGGTCTGCGCAAAGACACGCGCGTGAATTAAACTTAAGTCGTGAATCAGTGCGCATAATATTGAAAAAAGATTTAGCGTTTCATCCTTACAAGATGTGAATTGTTCAGCAGCTTAAGCCAACAGATTATGAGCAACGAGAAGACTTCGCCATTCGAATTCAAATGCTGCTTGGAGACCATGAAAGTGCAGTAATCGTCATTAGTGATGAAGCTCATTTTCATTTAAGTGGAGAGGTAAACAAACAAAATTTCCGATACTGGTCTCCAGGTGGCTTTTTCTTCACAATCATTCCGGTTGTTCTCAGACTGTTAACGCATCTGAGAATGGTATTGCGGCTTGGAATAATATCGTGGCGTCCAAGATTAAAATGAACGCGTAACAGTCACTGCGCGGCCGCGACCGACTCAGCATTTCTAATTCTAACACACGCGTCATAAGCGAACATACAGTGCTCTGCTGCTGCATAGCTACTAAAATGGCATTATACAGCAAGCCGACTGATACCTGAATCCCCTCCCTACCACCGCTAACGGCGTTATACTAACCATTTGAAAAACGTCCGGTTCCCGTCGGTCACCCTGTACAAAGATGGCTCCAAAACAAGAGAACGCACTGGATGTGGCGCGATCTCCAGGTCTCTAAACCTAAGAATAAAGAGGGCTATGGCAGTGTCGTTCAAACGGATCTGGCTGGCATATCGAAGCTGCAAATGAACTAACCAGCAGAGATGTATCTGAGGAGGCTTTAGTAATCTGCACCGATCGCACACAAGCACATCTAACCCTGAAAAGACCTTGCATCATATCAGGTTTGGCGAAGGTGTGCTACCAAAATTTTGCTCACGCTTCAGACAACAACAATATTGTCCTGAGGTGGATTAAAGGGCACAACAACACCAACAACAACAAGGGACGGTCTAGCTAAAAGGGCTGCTGATCTAAGAATTTTGGAACCTTGTGACCTTTCTGGAATGTGAACAACCATAATTACGGGAACAGCTTGAAAACACTCCCATGCCCAAATGGCCAAACGATGGGAAGAACTACAAGATGCCGATTTGCCAATGAGACCCGTACAGGTCTATAACCTGCATGCATGGTAACTCCCAAGAAGTACTTGGCGATGACCAGATCAAACTAGGGGTGGGCGATAATTTATCGATGTTTGGAAAACATCGATGTTTCACGTCCAATGATCGATGTTTTTACCATCGATGTTGTTAACTTGAAGCTTCGATGAAAACAACATAATATTAATACGCGTATTTATTCCACAAATTTTTAGGATTTACAAACAAAGTAAATGAAGCTGGTGTACAGTATTATAAAAATTTGATAAAGGAACTGAAGGATAATGGTATCGAGCCTTTGGTGACAATTTACCATTGGGATATGCCTCAACCTCTACAAGACCTTGGTGGATTTTTGAACGACAATTTTGTCGACTGGTAAGTTGAAGTTAGCAATTTGGAAATGAGGGGTACATTTTAATCCTAAATACAGTTATCAGAATAATAATTGTTATTTAATTCATTCAGCTTTCATTCAATGATTCAATAATACACACAATCTAACGTAACCACATGCCAAAAAGATTATTTTCCATACCTGACTCGTGTCATTATGTTAGTAAAGGCAAAAATGACTGCATATAGAATGCAGGCCATGGCAACTGGTTTTACTACTTTTTCATGAAACACACCACGATGCTCAACAACCTGCGATTTACTTTAGATGTCATCCGACAGAATGTCAAGAGTCGCGGACTAAATGATAATAATAATACATGGTGGGCTAGGTCTCTGTTCAACGTCAAGGAGGGAAATATGGGTAGGACGTGGAAAAATGTAAAATATCAGCATATATGAATAAATAAATATAATCAAACATATAAAGGAGTAAATAAAGGGGGTAAATGGGATAGGGTATATAAAATATAAACATAGCATCGCAAGCATAGCAGCATAGCAAGCATGGTATCTAAGCGCATAAATAGATCAATAAATAAATATAAACAATAAACAACATATAAAAGGGCTGGTTAGAGGAAACGAATAGTACGTGTGAATGCGTGAATCATTCCCACTTCCACTCTGGGTAAGTGATTAGGTAGTCCGGGAACAGTCACCCTGGTTTCCACAACCATAAAATAAATATCGTATGTACATAAAGAGAATCAGTGAAGGTTGAAATAAATACACCTAAATAAGACACGAGTTGTCTCTATTCACCATCAGCCTGCAATCCCTCAGGACCTAATACTCAGAGTAGACGTAAATCAGAGACCCAACGCCATACAATAAAGTCGTCTTAAAAGCCGAATGTATAGTCTACACAGTGAAACACGTAAATCTCGTAGCCAGTCCACATTAGTTAATAATACAAACTCAAAAGACAACATACCTGCAGATATTCGTGAAAAAGACTTTGTCTGGGGGTGCACAATAAGCCTTAATAAGGCTGCGCGGCAACTATTACGGCAACCTGAACCCTAACCTCTTCACTACAAAAAAATTATGTTAATATCTTGAGGGGAGTGGATGAAAATCCCATAGGTTCCACTGCGGCAATGGTTCTGCCTAATAATTAGGTATTCTGTTTTAATTTTAGGTTTGGTGATTATGCTGAACTATGCTTCGAACTTTTTGGTGACGATGTGAGTAACTGGTTAACTTTCAATGAACCTGGAATCGTATGCGTATTTGGATATGGAGTTGCGTGGATCCCTCCAAATATATTAGGGCAAGGTTTTGGTGAATACATGTGCGGAAAAAACTTAGTGCTGGCTCATGCTCGAGCTTGGCACATTTACGACACCAAGTTCAGAGCTAAACAAAAAGGTAGGTACATATTTCAGAAAAATTTAGAGTTTCGGCACAGTATATCCAATTAGACAGTAGCGCAACTCCCTAGAAATCATGCAGACAATTTGTCTCCGAAAACCTGGCCTCTCATAACCCCACGTCGGCTCCTCAACACGAGCCGCGAGTACTGCCGTTTACGTTTTGAGCACAGGGTCGGCTTAGCAATAATCGAGTGGAGAAGCGTAATTATTGTGTTGTTTAGTTTAATGAACGCGATATATCTCGTAAATAGAGTAAATTTTGAGAGCAATGTGGTAATGTGATATTCTTCATCGAGGTTAGGCAGTTGCATTCGCATTTATTGTACGTGAAAATGTTTTGTACTGATTATTCTAATTCATCATGGATTCTCTGCATATAATTGGGGTGTAAACATTTTTTTAGAAGCAAAACAACAAATAGTCGGTGTATGAAAGAAAATTGTTAACTCCGAGAAAATAGGTGGCTTTATTGTTTGTAAGTAAATTACAAAATGGGATATTTATTCAACTTTATTTTATCTTATCTTACTTAACCTTAAACATTTAAATAAATATAAAAACTTATTTATCTTCATCATTCATCATAGAAAAACATTTAAGGTACAAAAACGTGGCAGATAGCAAAACCGATGAAAACTTGTTAGGTGTACATAAAAATGATGATCAATATGCTTATAACAACGATAAAATATACTAAACTGGTCGTTATTCATAAAAAAATTGCAAAACTGATTTTTATCGAATTTACCAAGACTATCCTTCCTTCTGTATTTGTGTATTACATACAAATAGGCATATTGTATATATGTTTATAGAGGAAAATGATATATTTTTGAAACTAGCATATTGATTCTTTTTATTGTGAACTCTCTATTTGAGCATCCATTAAAATGGACTTCACTTCCTGCTTAAAATTATGCATAATCACATTAATTTTGTTATATATGTCATGAAAGATCTTTTGAACGTTGCGGTGCTGTGAGGAAACAGTGAGAAATTATTAGGAAAGCTAATATAATAGGTGGCTGTATGTCATATCATGTATACTATTCGAAAACATATCATTTTCAAAATGCAATGCACACAGTCTGTATGATAGTTTGTACAGATTATCTTTTCCTAACAAATCTTCTCTGTTATACATGCCATAATCCAAATTTTTGCCATGTAAGGTCAAAATAGTACCAATATGAAACATTAATACATAGACTAGAGCAGATTCAGCTGGCTGACGCAAATTAGCTTCTAGAATAGGTCTACCATTTATTTTAGGTTATAATCAAAGACCGAAAACACAAAAAGTCATGCATGTTGAAGACATTTTACTTTTCTCATCCAGCATGTTGAATCGGCGGGCACAAAGTGGCTAAAGCCGCTATATCTTATGTCCCATTTCGAATTCTGTGATTCTGACTTTAGGCTCATAATTAAAGAACGACTTTCCGTAACGTCTAACTCTTCTAAAAACTGAAAAAAAAACACACACACAGCTACCGTCATAAACGACAGACTTTGTTAGAGACAGATGGAGCTATGCTACCACACTTTTATTAGGTAATAAAGGAGCATATTAAACATTGGAGGAATCGCTTACCTGGCAGCATCTTGAGGAAACTTAAAAAACTATAGTCACAGTTTTTGGAATTGTTAATACAGCCTACAGCGGCTCAACATTTGACTCCACGCGTCCCGATATCCATATCAGCGTATCACCAAATTCCTTAATCCGGTTCTGTCAAAGACACTACCTTCACTCTCATAGACTGAGCACGACTCAGGCGATCGCCGTGCTAAACATCCTGCGAACGATGCGCGGGATGCTATGCGCGAACCACCAAAATTCTGGAGAGTTGCGCTACTGTATAATTGGATATACTGTGGTTTCGGGTCGTTTATGCAGGTCAGTTGCGGTTTCTGATTTTTTGGAAGGGGGATGAAGCACAAAATTTAAAATAAGAGACTATAGTTATACGAAAATTCTATCCGAGTTTGTTCAGGCCGTTGCACCCTGCACGTAATAAGAGTTTGTACATAAACAGTTGTTTCTTAAAAGTTTTTCTAGTTAACATCACAAAATGTCAGTTCTTAAGCAGCTGTCTGCTTCATTCTGTCAAAACATTTTACATTATTAGTACCTACTGATCTTTTGTAATGTTATTTATAATTTCCTTAATTTTTGTTGGCCTCTAAGGAAATTTGGTCAAAGTTCATCTAAAGCAATGTGTTTACCCGATTATCCATTTTAAATAATGGGTTAGTACCAAGTCACCCATGTAAATAAACAAGATGACTGAGAGCGTTTTGTTATAGGGCGAAATATGGGGGAAGGGGTGGAAAATGAAATATGGTCGGACTAGTCGGTAGGTAGGTAGGCAGTACAGGAGGCGGTGGACAATTCAAAAAATCAGTGGAAATGAGGTTTGTCCGTCAATATCAATCGCCATTAATTTTTTTTAAATGTAATAGTTGGTTAATAAAACAAAATCCCTTCATCCATCCAATTCATTCATTTTTAATTTTTTAATGTAAGAAAAGTAACTCAAACTCGTAATCACATTCTGTTTATCACTTGGTATTATTAATTATTTAACTTTGGGCAATGAAGCTTCAAAGTACTGAATTTTCATAAAAATTTAACAAGCACTGTGCAGTGCAAGTAATATGTCTAACAAAATTTGATTCAAACACATAATTTATGTTGATCGTAGAAAAAGTGTGTGTAACAAGTGCAAAAAGCACATCAATAAAATTTTTGATAAAAAAGATAAAAAAAAGTTGGAAGGCCTGGATTTCGATCCAAAGACCCCAAAGACCCTGAGATCCACTATCGGACTCTCTAACCATTGGGCCATCCTTCGATTGAGGAGATCTTTTCAACGAAACATCTGATTAGGTACTTACTTACTGGAATCTGTAACCTGACTTCAACTTCAAACATTCAAAAACCTATTTATTTCTATCGTAGACTTCGTCTCGAGCTGCAAACTTCATTCTTCGACTGTGTTGCAACAAATATACACTAGTTACCATTTTAGCGGTACGTATTTTCGCGATTGTCTGGGAATCTAGAATCTAGTATCGGAGTAAGACGTCGTTGGTCAAAGGAGCATCCTTACCGCCATGGTGACGTCACACGGATTCGGGAGCCGTCGGCGTGTTTTCGGTACTCGATTCAAAAACCCATTTTGATTTTGATATAACTTTTGAATTATTGCGAAAAAAAGAAAACAAAAACAGTTTTGTTATAAAACTTATGCATGATCTTTCCATTTGTGACAAAAAAAAAATTTTATTTAAAACCTCAATTGTATTAAACATAAACAAATTACAGGCTCTGTAGGAATGGTGACTGTTAGTGATTGGTACGAGCCTAATTCCAATAAAACGGAAGATATACAGGCGGCGGAGGTTGCGCTTCAATTTGTGGTAAGTTTCATTAACAGAACCAAAGTTTACGGAATGCCGCAAAAATATCAAAACGGCCTGCCCCTTGCCCCGTCTCACCGATACACCGGTAGCAGTGTACCGACGTCAGCCGGGAGATACGAGGCGGCGCAAAGTAGAGGTTGAACGTATTTAACGCGAAGTCTATACAGTGTCTCAAAAATGTCGGATTTTGTCATCTCGGATTTGTTTGCAGGAAGTGCATAATATTTTTAGAAGTTTGAGAGTAATCAATTAAATGCATTAACGGATGAAAAATGACAATCAGATCCATGCTTATTTTGTGGTAAACCTTAAAATGTAAAGGATATAAATACAGGGTGTTTCACGACGATTAAGACAAGCAATATGTCGGGACTGGCAGTAGTAGAGAATTATAATTTTGAGGCTGTAAATTAGAGCAGATGTTGTGTCTTTTTTTTGTCATTGTACTACCCAATGGGGTATTTGTTTTTGGTCACGTGACATTCGATTCAAAATTATTAATGAGACACCTTGTACATTTGTGCCTTTCCGTGTTCCTCCAGGTAAAACAATTCCAACAAACTAGCACCCTTGGTGTCTAAAGTGTTTAATTCAAGACAAGTACTTAAACGAATGTATCACGCTAAAAGCATATAGTGAGACAACATATTCATTCGGTGGTCTTACCATACCACCCAGGGACATTCTAAATTATATATTAGAGCTCGGAAATATTTTTATTGATAACTTTAACAATTTAGTTTCTACAGTAGCAATTGGAATGACACTGAAAAGCAAAATGTCAAAAATAATTTATTCTCATCCAAGTAAAGCATTTCCACATGATTAGCTTTTAAAATTGTACATACGAGTTCGTATAAACGATACCATAAATTTTATAAGCTGTGGTCTCGAAAATAAGCCAAATAAACAAAGCATTAAGGTAAAAATACTACACAGCATCTTTCAACCAATTTTTACTTATCTACGAAATTGCTACAATATGTGAAATCATTTGAGATTCATTAGTAATAGTTTTACTAGGTTTTATTTTTGATATCCATTTATGTAACTCAGTGTATTAGCAAAATAAACGTTATGTTTGTAGTTGTATGTCTAAATCGGCTGTCAATACCTAGTCTTTCAATGACCCTCGTATATACGTAAAACCCAGGCGTTAGCAAGTCCCCGCTAAAAGACCCTCGTACTTGGGCAAAAACAAACGCAAAAACTAATTGGCGCGTGCGGCCGCGGCATCGCTTTGATATGAGTTCTTCAAAGTGCCGACGGAGAGTGATCCAACTTATATGTATTCCGTAAACTTTGACAGAACCATGCGACTCAGTACTCCACTAATACATAACACGTGAAATGTGAAAAATGTTATTTTAGCTAATTTGACAACGTACTTTGAACCCGATATATGTTGAAATTATTTAGACAAATGGTTCCGCAAAACATTTTTGAATACCCTTACACAGGCACGTATTTGGGGGGGGTCAGGGGGGTCCGCACCCCCCCCCCGAAAGGTCAACCAAGTGACACCCATAATCTGGACCCCCTCCAAAACCAAATCCTGGATACGTGCCTGCCCTTACAAGAACGCAATACTTAAGGAACATTTGAAAATGTAGCATAATACGTTTGAAAATTTATGAGCTACTGAAAATCGTTTTTGACTACACCCTAAGAACACCACCGTGTTTTCGGAATAGTATACAAATGTATAGTTTCTCTTATACCGGGTGTCCAGTTAGTGTGTAATCCTTCGATATCTCTCAAGGTATACCTGATAGAAGAAAATGTCAAATACAAAAGTTATTTGGTTACTTGGGACGCATATTATGAAAATATTTTGAAATATGCAGGGTGTTGCGGGAAAGTAGGATAGTGATCAACTTGATTGTTTTATATGGAACTATAACTTTTTCTTAAATTCTTCTAGTGTCATCAATCATATCATTGATCTCTATTCAAACATAAAATATTTTTGGGATCGATTGCGACGTTGCCAAGTTATAATTTATTTTCTATTAATTTCCGGATTTGCAAAGTCGCAAGTAATACGTCCAAATTGATATATTCCTTTAACTTTTCTCAATAATATTATACAGCGAGTTACTTGAATACTAAGTGGATATTATTTTGTATGTTACCAGCAATTTGTATCTATAGGGTGTTTTTGGCAGAATTTGAAATTACGGCAACTTGAAGGTCATTTTACTTTGTTTTTTTTAAATGTATTTTTTATTTTAAATCAAAACACCTACTAATAGCCTATCTCGCCTTGTAATATTTTTCCAAATTTTTAAACAAATATCCCCGATTTTAATTTATTTTAAATAGAATCATCTACTTATTTTTATTGCAATAAATTGCACATGTCGAACTTAGTAAGAGCTCAAGATTTCAAAATTTTGTTTCGGTTAATTACTGAGACAGCTGGAGCTGTGAAATTCAATACTTAGGGGTTTTTGAACATACGAATTCAAAAATGCTAAGATCAGTGTTTTTAGATTTACCAATTTTACATCATAATTTTGAATGGAATGCCCTATTTATGAAGTCTAACGTAAAAGTAGTAAATCTGACAACACTGATGTTAGCGTCTTTGAATTCTGTACGTTCAAAAACCCCCAAGTATTGAATTTCACCGTTCCAGCTGTGGCAGTTTTGGAAATATTTAAGCGTTCCGGTACTGTCTACTGAAAAAGCGGTGTTGCCATAGTAATTAATAGAAACAAAATTTTGAAATTGTGAGATCTTACTAAGTTCGACATGCGCAATTCATTGCAATAAAAATAGATAGAGGATTCTATTTAAAATAAATTAAAATCGGGGATATTTTTTGTTTAAAAATTTGGAAAAATAATGTATAACTTGGCAACGTCGCAAACGCGAAAAAAAATATTACAGAGCGAGATAGGGTATTAGTAGGGGTTTCGATTTAAAATAAAAAATACAGGGTGTTATATTTAAAAAAACAAAGTAAAATGACCTTTAAGTTGCCTTAATTTAAAATTCTGCCAAAAGATACAAATGTAGATACAAATTGCTAGTAATATCCAAAATAATATCCACTTTATATTCAACTAACCCGCTGTATAATATTATTGAGAAAAGTTGAAGGAATATATAAATTTGGACGTATTACTTGCGACCTTGCAAATCCGGAAATTAATAGAAAATAAATTATAACTTGGCAACGTCGCAATAGATCCCAAAAATATTCTAGGTTTGAATAGAGATCAATGATTGACACTAGAAGAATTTAAGAAAAAATTATAGTTCCACACAAAGAATCAAGTTGATGACTTTCCTACTTTCCCGCAACACCCTGTATATTTCAAAATATTTTTACAATATGCGTCTCAAGTAACCAAATAACTTTTGTATTTGACATTTTCTTCTATCAGGTATACTTTGCGAGACATCGAAGAATTACACACTAACTGGACACCCTGTATTGGAATGTGGGTGATCTACCAAGATGACAGCACTTAGACCCATTGGGTACCTTGTACTGTGCGCGTCTTGTGGTCAATTTGCCTTGATCCATCTGTCACATCACACGCTCTATATAAGTGTCTCGATATGCGGCTAGCCTGAACTTGGCCACAATAGATTCTCGTATTGTTAAAACAGCTTGGTGCTCAACAGCCTCATCTTCCTGTTCACATCCCCTGCTCAGGGCCGGTAGGGGTATTTGACCGCGGAGTAATTATTGTTTCTGTGATAATAAATGCTGCATACATGATTTAATGTTTATGTTACGCTCAATACCCGAATTCGGGCAATGTCCGAAAAAAATATGCAGAACTAGTTTTGAGCAAGGAATATTTCCCAAACCCGAAATATGAATTTTATCCGGCTATTGAGCATTGCCAAATAGGCAGAACTAGTTTTGCGCATCTTGAAATGCACAGAACTAGTTTTACGCAACTTGAAATGCACAGGACTAGTTCTGTATATTTTCTGAATGACCAGCACAAATTCTGCTTCTTCCATTTAATCAGCGCCAGCGACGGACTCAAATAAATTTAAAGTTGGAAGTTAAATATATTTTGATGAATACCAACAAATAATAAATCGCCGACTGAGGCTGGTTTAAATTTTTTATTTGATTGTGTGAGCATCAAATTGGCTTGTGCTTCCAAACCTCTTTTTGCGTTTTCACGATTCGTACTTATATTGCAGGAACGGTGGCAAAGAAAGAAGCCTAACCTAACCTAACCTAAACGATTTTTTTTCGCTGGTTTTTGACACACAATGCATAACGAATGTTCACTTTACTTGTAATTCCGTACCACAGAACTGTGCATTTCAAGTTGCGCAAAACTAGTTCTGTGCATTTCAAGATGCGCAAAACTAGTTCTGCCTATTTGGTAATGCTCAATAGCCGTATAAAATTAATATTTCGGGTTTGGGAAATATTCCTTGCTCAAAACTAGTTCTGCGTATTTTTTTCGGGCATTGCCCGAATTCGGCTATTGAGTGTAACATTTATAATACCATTTTTCATGCTAGTGCCCGCATGGCGGGCTCTCAAATCAAGGTGCTTCCAGAAAATACTGGAAAAAAATCGACTGCCAGCAGAATTCGAACCCACACCTCCGGAATTCTAATCCGACGCTCTACCAGCTGAGCGACCTAGCCCGCGAAGAGATCTCAGGAAGCGTCGAACTCTCTCACTCCTACTGACACTTCCATTGCCGCCATTTTCTAGCAGCACGAAGCGACGGAGCATGGCCGACTCTACACTAGGCCAGAGCCTTAGATGTGGCAACGTGGCTTAGCTGTCAAATAGTCGTCCGGTAACCGTAAATGGTTTTATAGTTTCAGAATAATAATTATTACATTTAATATGTATTACGAGTTCATCTCGGTTGATAAATTAAGAAAAATACTTTTTAGAACTACTACTACTACTAATACCACTTGCATCTGATGTCTGGTTCATCGTAGTCAAACACTACAAAATAAAAATAAACTCAACCTGTTTCCTGCTGCCACTTCCACTTCCACTTAAATGAACACTCAATTTACTTTGTAAATTTTCACTTGAGCTAGAAAAATTCACTATTAGGTCGCTTTGAAGCCATTCTTGCTGGTCTTGATTCCCTTTCACTATCAAATCTATTCGTAGGTATGCCCAGATGCATGCCCAGATGAGTTCTATTAACTGTCTTTTTCTGTGGTATTTGGGAGGTCCAGAAAACATTGTAGGTACCACATTGTGCTCTAAAATAGGTCTTATCCTTTGAAATGTTTGTAAATTATTGTCTTTATTCTAATACATATAACCAGCCCTTACGAGGAATACCGTTCACCCACTTCTGTTTATGTCCTTTATTGGAAGCACAATTGCTAGTGCAACCTGGTACTACACACTTTGCAGGCATGTTTTATCTTTATAGTTTCGTTTGTGCAGGTAAATAATTAGAAACACATTAAAAATCACCTTCCAATCTCCTTTTTTGCTCTGGAAGATTACACTAATGACTTAACAACAAATAAAAGCTCGGCCCCCGATTCAGTGATGCCATATTTCAGTCGTCTAAATGCAAAACCCGACAAGTCCTCGGTAACAAATTTTACAGAAATCAAGAAAAACAGATCAAAGTCGTATTATGAGCGAAAATAATACTAAATCGAGAGTATAATGATATACGATGTTTTAGGATGTTAAGTCTTAACGCCCCAAAATCTAGGACATATAGTTTTTCTAAAATCTGACTTTTAAATTTGGACACGTCGGGTTTTGCATGCTAGGAACTGTGGCATGTCGTGTTTTGACTGCTATTTTTGTGGAAACGGATCAAAATAATTGAAACTTATTAATTTGGATTATTTTACTGAATATAAAGGAATCTAATCAAACACTGTGCTCAACGACAGAAACTATAAACATAAAGCTCGATATTAGAACGGATACAAGATTTAAATGTCAAAATCTAAATTTTCTGACAAACAAAATTATTCAGAACTAGCAAATGCATTTTAACAATTAGCTTCGATCCTCTGCATTAATGTGGACCTAGTTTCTGTTGAAGTAGGCTCTCCAAAATCCGCATCCGAAGCATTTTTCAAAAAAACATGGTTATTTTTATCAATAATTTATCAATACAGCATAAATTAATCTCATTCTCTCAGTAAACTGAAAAACACATGCATTCACCACAACGTATTTTCAGCGACTGGGTAAAACAAAAACACACAACGGTCAGAATACCTCGTGTGATTGACACGTGACTTGCTCCCGTTGTCCGTATTGGCTCCTGTGGACATGTCGGTGTTTGCACCTAAGTCTAGTTTTCTTAGCTAAATATCTCATGTCTAATGTCGGGTTTTGTAAGGGAAAAATATAGAAAATGGTAGCGCTTCAAATAATGAACAAAATGGTATATAAAACCCTATTTTGAAAAATTTGTGACTTGTCGGGTTTTGCATTTAGACGACTGATTTCAATGCTCCGGCCTAGTGAGTGGAGTCGGCCATGGGCGGAGAGATTCCGATGCTCCTTGAGATCGCTTCGAGGGCTGAGTTGCCATGACCGCCATGGCTCAGCTGGCAGAGCGTCGGACTAGGATTCCGGAGGCGCGGGTAGTCGGTTCTTTTCACGGCATTTTCTGGTAGGCCCTTAATTTGATTCAAGGTTGCTGCACTAAAACATCTTTTTACTGGCTACAGTTAACGACGAGATCACATGACATTCTAAGTAAGCAGCAGATATACACTACTTATGCCTATCGAATTTCTCTTTTATCATGTGCCACGCTATACTAAAACGGTAATGAAGCTGAAATTTTTAGTGGGGCCTTTATATCAAACCCCTGATCGACGGTGATTATTCAAGTATTGTAAAGGAGCAAATGGCAAGAAGAAGCAAGCAACAAGGATTCAAAAGATCTAGATTAACTGAGTTCACTAAAGAACAACAGACATATATGAGTGGGACACTGGACTTCATAGGTTTGAACCATTATACTACATATTTGGTGGGAGCCCAAGAAAGTGACCCTGACCCCAGCGCAATGGGATACTTTCAAGATGTTGAGGTCTGGAGATACCAACCGGACGATTGGGAGCAGGGCGGACAAGATTTTTTGAAGGTAGGTAGACTTCAAAATAGAGAGTGATTTGGTAAGTTCCGAACTTTTTGAATGTCCGCTTAGTTGCTGTGACGGCAATACTGATCTCCTTAAGTTCCTAATGAGGAAGTTTCCATTTTATCAAATTTTAGTTAATCAGATAGTCGTAAAGACTTAGAGAACAACGGCGAAAAATTTTTGTAATTATCTCCATTAATAGAAAAGTTATAGTCCTTCAAAGTTTGAATTGCCGTATCCTCTGCGCGAAGCCGCTGTGACGTCACGCGACACCACGCAAGCCTGTGTGCGCCCTGTCGAGAATGCTGCTCCCGCAAGTTCATGTTGTTATTCCTTGTTTTCAGTAGGGTAGGCGACGCTGACGGTGACAAAACGATACACTGCAGTTTATTGGTACTCGTATTATTAGAATATGTCTAGCAGACCGAGAAACTATAAATACTGCATTGTACTCAGGTGTACTAACACCACCCTAAAAACACCAAACAAATATTTAAATGAATAGCCTATTACGAATACAAAAAAATTGAGTTTTATGACCCCCACCCCCCAACTGCCCCAATTTCACCCCCACCCAAAAAAGTAGAAAATGATCACGAAACTCCTAAAACGCCTAAAAACGAAGTTTGAGCTGTACATATATTTTATTAGTTTTTTCATTATTGCTACGCCGCCGCTGACACGATTTCTAAAAATCATAAAGATTTTCCATCCTCGCAGCGGTAGTAATACTGTGTGAACATTTAATTGAAACCAATCCAATAGTTTCCTTGTTACACCATACAGAATGATCAGAAGCAACACTCTCGCATGTATGCATCAGAAAATTCTAAGTACCTTGTTTCCGTAAGAGCCAAGGTAATGTTCAGATACACCTAAAAAAGTGTATTATGATGCTAGGCCTTTCTTTCACAAGGTAGTGGACGTCCTATTATGAATACAATAATTATTCAGTTTTACAACCCCCCACCTCCCAACCACCCCAATATCACCCCCACCCAAAAAAGTAGAAAATGATCAGGAGCCTCCAAAATGCCTAAAAACAAAGTTTGAGGAACATTTAAAATTTTTGTTTTTTTGCTAATTACTCCGCCGCCCATGCACCGATTTTCAAAATTATAGAAACATTACCTACTACTACCCCACCCCACAACATATCGCTGCCCAAATTTCACAATCCATGCAGCGGTTACTGAGAAAACGTGGCTAGAAAAACGCGTACAGACAGGCAGACAGACCGACGGAAATGAATTGTGTGAATTTTCGTTATGTAGACATAAAAAAACACCCAATATATCTCAAAATCGAAAATTTTCACGATCACAATACTCCCCTCACCTATCGGTGTGGGAAGTAATAGACCATAATCATGTCGAGCTCCACTTTAGGAAGATTACTAGAATCACCACGAACGTAACCTTCCTCCATATTTCAAAAATATACTGGCGTCTGCCCGTTACAACAAACACCTTCGCCGTTCCACCCAAGTCTAAATGTCGCATACTGTACAGCGCAGCGTATGCATGGCGGAGTCCCGACCAGACTGTGGCTGCCGCGAACAATTCATAACATGTGACGTCATAAGGCATTTCACCGCCGCGGTCGCTTTACGCAAATATAAAATTGAATAACTCCGCCGTTTTTTGGAATATTCAGATGATTTTTTCGACATTCTTGAAGTGAAGAAATAGACTATCAGATAATAATGAATTTTCCAAATTTTATCTTTTAGGAAACTTCCTGATGTATGTTACAGTAACCACTTCCTCAGGCGGCTGAAATTTGCCATCATATTCGTCAAATTCCGAGTTGCATAGAGCCACCAGAACGCGCATTTGGTTTAGTATTATTACTGATCCATCAATCTCTATTCAAGGTCTTCTATTTATTCTTTACGAGTGCGACTTCAAATATAAAATATATCTGTGGTTAAGTCATATGTTTGGCGAAATATATATACAGGGTGTTCCAGAACTCAATGTCAAGCTGAAGCGGGGTGACAGGATTGATTATAATCATCATGAGAAAAATAAAAAAAATCTATCCCATGCAGTTTGAAAATGATGGGCATTTTTGAAAAACTTATGCCCAGTTGCACCCACTTTCACTTAAGGAACGATTAACAAAGTAAACCTCAACATTTAAGATGACCTTAAAGTTCCAATCGTTTACACGGACGTCAATCTAACCTTACTCAGTTAAGTACTTGTTATATGTGGCAACGCTGGTTCTGTCACGCCTATTTTGTGTATTGTTTTCAGCGTTGCCAGGTCTACTAATTTTTCAGTAGATCTACTGCTTTTGGTTCGTTGTCTACTGAATACTGTTTTTACGGTGGAATCTACTGATTTTTTTTGTTCTCAAGAAAATCTATAAGGTATAACAGGTTTGATTGCCAAAGCGATGGTCTGAAAAATGTATCATTGGTTAAGCCCTCAGCAGCCTTGGACGGTCAGCTGTTCTGTGACGGTCAGTATTCTTCAGTGATGCCACTTGCCCAACATTTTTCAATTTCTGTCAATCCTAATCAACTTCAATAGCTCGAAATGAGTGGCGACTTCTACGAAATAGTGACCTCACGTGGAATCAAAGCGAAAGTGTGAAAACGTGGAAAGAATTTTCTCAGATGCTAATCTTCAAAAAACAAATGCATATACGCTATCGCCTATCCACGTCAACTGTATGTAATTTGGCATTTTGCATACAAAATGAAAACGTGAAGCCCAAATTAACTTGATTTGATGTGGATTTAAATAATTGTATTAAACTACATCAGGGCCGTATATAAGGAGGAGGGTTTGGGGGGTTCAACCCCCCCCCCCATGAGTATTCCCATGAATGAAATAACTACTAAAATAATACAAAATAAAAATAATCAAGGATGCTTTCTCCAAGCCTAGTGATTTATTCTACTACTAACCAATCCCTCGGCGCTCATAACAGATTAGCAGCGGTACAATCTATACAGATTTTAAGCAAATTAAGACATTATATATTCTTTTATACATGAACCCCCCCCCCCCTAAGGTCACCATGAACCCCCTCCATGGTTAACGCCTAGCTACGGCCCTGAACTACATAACAATATAATATGTACCATGTACCAAAGAAAGGCAGACTTGTCACATTTAGATCTAGATCAATGAGGGCGTGTACTGTTGTTTGTTGTTTATTATTTTTTAGTTTTATTAGGTAAGCCATATTAAGAATTTCGGTGTTTTTTAGTTTTAATAAGATTACCTTTTACGTTTTTTTTTAAGGTTTTGTAATAAAAACTGTGCTAAGTCTTTTTGTTTGAGGTTCGATGTTATACTGTTTATTTACAAAAAAATCTACTGTTTTTTTGCAAAATCTACTGCTTTTTTTATCTATAACCTACTGCTTTTTTAAAATTAGACCTGGCAACGCTGATTGTTTTCGTGTTCACCATTTCTTCTTGATCTTGTCAAATTCTGTGGTTCCTTGGGCGTTTTTGTACATTGGAATATATGTTAAAAAAAAAGAAAAATGAATGAATGCAAACAAGATAGATGCCACAGTATTTTTGTAAAGCCTAAACCTTTTGAAAAAGCTCAAAGTAATTAGGCCTGTCGTAAATACGCCTAGGAATTCCATACATCTAGGAATTCCATACTCCACACTCCACGATATCGACAACTTCCATATCATCATCCAAAAAATCGAAATCTTTCATAATCACGATAAAAAGACAACACCAGATCACAATGATGCGATAATTAAATGCAAAAAGCAGTTAAGTCGTGTTTAAGTCGCTAAAATCGAGCACTTCATAAAGGTATAAAGGGAGGTTTAAGGAGACTTAGAGTATTCCTTAAATGTTGGTGCAATGAAATATTCTACATGAGCATAATTTAAGGATGCTTAACATTTAAGGCTTCCTTAGAAGAGTTGGTGCAAATGGGCATTAGAAATTTGGTCAAATTTTAACAATAATTTGACCAATTTTCTAGATATTTCTTGAATGCCTATAATTTTCAAACTGCATGGGATAGATTTTTTTCTGATTTTTCTCATGATGGTTACAATCAATCCTGTCACTCTGTTGCGGCTTGACGTTAAGTTTCGGGACACCCTGTATACAGCGAAATATACGCAATTATTGACGGATCTTTCTCAACAGTGCACCAAGATAATCGAAATTAAAATAAATAATGTTCTCAAAATACAAAATTGCATATTAAAACATGATTGAAATATGAGGCTTAGTTTACCACAGCCAAGATAAAAAATACAGGGTGTTACATTTAAAAAAACAAAGTAAAATAACCTACAAGTTGCCGTAATTCAAAATTCTGCCAAAAAACACCCTGTAAATACAAATACATCCAAAATAATATCCAAGTAACTCGGTGTATAATTTTATTGAGAAAAGGTAAAGAATAATTTGGACGTATTATTTGCGACCTTGCAAATCCGGAAATTAATAGAAAATAAATTATAACTTGGCAACGTCGCAATCGATCCCAAAAATATTTTAGGGTTGAATAGAGATCAATGATGGACACTAGAAGAATATAAGAAAAAGTTATAGTTCCATATAAAAAAATCAAGTTGATCACGATCCTATTTTCCCTCAACACCCTGTATATTTCAAGATATTTTTAGAATATACATCTTAAGTAACCAAATAACTTTTGTATTTGACATTTTCTTCTATCAGGTATACCTTGCGAGATATCGAAGAATTACGCACTAACTGGACACCCTGTATATTCGTTGACGTACAATAATTATTCCTAAAACTATTTTCAGTACATGTCTCATTAGAGAAGGAAAGTTAGGCACTAGTTACACACTTTTAACTGTTTCAGGTCGTGCCTTGGGGCATGCGTAAATTACTCAAATGGATGAAAGACACTTTCAACAACCCCAAGATAATAATAACAGAGAATGGATTCAGTGATAACAAACAAAATCTACTTGATGATGACAGGAGAATCAACTATATCAAGGTAATTGAATTATTCGTATATAAGCGAAGCTGAACTTATTTAATAAAAGGTGGTAATAATATCGAACCATTTTGTTTAAGAACTATCTCAGTAATGTCAGGGATGCTATAGAAATAGACGGTGTAAACGTTGCTGCCTACACATTATGGAGTTTGATGGACAACTACGAATGGGGAAGTTATGAGTAAGTCTAGCACGATAATGGTATACAACTCACATTTTTGACGTTTTTATCCTAAGCTGAGTACTAAGATCCGAATATAAGACGACCTTCACCGAACTGGTTAATGGATGAAAAGCATTTTATATTAAATTTAATATGTTAAAAAACATATCGCGAGTGGGTTGGCTGAAAAATTTCAGTTCAGGGTGTGATTAATTAAATATTGAAAAATTTATTTTTTTTAAACATTTCACTGGTTTGGTTAATAGAAAAATCACATACCAATCAAAAGTATGAAGCCCATAGAATATGCAAACGTTAGGTTGGCTATGTTTTTCCCGTTTCAACTATAGGGTAGGCAGGTACAAACAGGTAAATCAATAATAGTAATTTGCACCGGTGTGGTTAATGCATGAAACGTATATCAAAATAAAGATAATTTTATTGCAAACACGTCGATATAGGGTTGTCTGCAAAAAATCAGTCTGGAATTCCGGTTGTCGAATTTTAAAGATCAAAATATTGCTGCCAGTGAATACGTGCGCCAGAGAGGTTCGAGCGAACTATATCCCACGATACATATACACTGAGAACTATCCCGTGTATTAACAAAGGACGCAGCATAGCAGCTGCGTGTAGCTCGGCCATTGAATGAAAGAGAGTGCACATGTCATGTGTTCGTCAAATTGAAATGATTTATTTGAATGAAACAATCAAAAATGTATAAATTTATAAATCTTCCATGTCATTATTTCACAATTAAAAAAAAATTAAAAGATGTATTTACTAAGATACAACTACCGAACCGAGCTACGTGTATGCGGTGTGAACGTCTCTCCGCAAATTATTACTAAATGTACGTGGAAAACTGTAGTTTCTAAATTTATGATGGACTAGGATCCTCAGAAGTAGTTGCTGTAAAAGTGCCATGGGAGTGATTGTGCCTGTGGGAGCAGTATAAAGGTAGTTGTAGTACTATTTCTCAGGTAAACCTGGCTACCACGTGACTCTTTCCCCAAAGAATCTACCATTAAGAAGAATTAGTCAACACTGCATTCTATTGTCACCGTACATTCCGTACCGGACCCCTATATTTGGTCTAGGGGACGTAAAATAAATTAGGGGCCCGATACGCTGGAAATACTGATAAGAGTGACTGGTTTTTCTTCACCACAACTCAGTCTATTTAGTAAATAGTGGGTTTAGCCATAGGCGTATCATAACATGTCATCGCATATGTGCAGCTGCTGCTCCAAAAGGGTTGAGCCACACTTATTATTACTCTGTTGTGTATGCAAGAAGAGTTTCTTTCATGGATGTGTTAGTCTTACTACTACGGAGACGAGGTTGATAAATTCTAAAAAATCTGTTTCCTGGACATGCAACAAATGCGAGGAAATGGGGAACAGCATAAACGATCTAAAGGCTGCTATTGTTTCACTCCAGTCTCAGATTAAAACCATCACTACAAGTACTGCCAACTCCAATGTGTCAGAGGTGCAGTTTGAGGACATTGTGCAGGAAGTTTTCGAAAGGGAGAGCAGAAAATGTAACGTAGCAATGTTTGGCATGAAAGAGCAGAGTACCGCAGATAAAAATATCAGAAATGAAATGGAAAGAGAGGAAGTTACGAAAGTACTTTCACATCTGTCCCAATCTGTAACAGTATGTAGTATTAGGCAAATTGGAAGGTATGATGCCAACAAAAGTTCTTGTCGGCCAGTTAAAGTAACTTTAGCTAGTCCCGGTGAAGTACTTGAGCTTTTGCGCAAAACTCCTATGCTGAAGGGATCTGAAGCCTATAAACGAATTTCAATCTTTGCTGACAAAACGCCACGCCAGATGGAGTATTATAAAAAACTCAAGAGGGAGCTAGAGGAAAGGATAAGTAATGGCGAAACTAACATCAAGATAAAACACTTCAATGGTACCCCCAAGATTATAAATTTTTAAATTCACCACCCAATAACAACAACAATGTCGGAACCCATTGCTACTATCAAAACGTGAGAGGCCTCAACTCAAAAGTGACATCCTTCTATAATTCAATGTGCGTGGGTGAGTTTGATATTGTATGTATTGCGGAAACATGGCTTTCGGATAAAGTCGATAGTAGTGAGTTGTTTCCCGCGAACTATGAGGTATTTCGATGCGACCGTAGATTAAGTGAGACGAACCTCACTACAGGTGGTGGAGTGTTAATATCTACTAAAAACATGTACCATGCTACGTTAGTTTCTTGTAGTGTCTTAAATAATAATTTTCCTTTGATTGATCTAGTAGGTGTGAAGATAAATTACCTTGATGAAATTTTAATAATATATTGTATATATATTCCACCATCTGTACCATTCTATGAATTTGAAAATTTCTTTCATGCTTTTGAAACATTTAATAACATGTTTACAGACTGTAGGGTTATATTTTGTGGGGATTTTAATGTACCAGCCTTTAATAGAGATGCGGATGACAGAAAATTTCAAACTTTGAGTCATTTCTGTGCATTTGCCGATTTGCAAAATTACAACAGCGTTTATAATAGTAATGGCAGGCTGCTAGATTTAATATTCAGCAATTTAAGGCTAACAGTTTTAAAGGATGGCTTGCCATTACTGAAAGAGGACAATCATCATCCAGCACTTAGTTTTGATTTCAGCCTAAAAGATGTTAATGTAAATTTTGAATCGCATGGTAACTTCAAATTTAATTTCCGTCGTGCAGATTTCCCGAACATGTATGATGCACTTTTGAAAGTTGACTGGTCCCCATTGCAAAACTTTAGTAATGTGGATGATGTATGTTCTTTCTTCTATTCGATGACTAACAGAATTCTTGATATCTATGTACCTAAATTTAGAATAAGATCGTATGACTATCCGGTATGGTTTACACGGGAAATAATCTCTAACATAAAGAAAAAGGATAGGGCAAGAAGGTCATTTAAGAATACAGGTCTTGAGCATTTTCAAAATACATTCAAGACCCTACGAGCCACTATTAAAAACCAGATTACGGTAGCTTATTCCGCTTATATACAAAACGTAGAAGACCGAATTAATCAAGACCCTGCAAAATTTTGGTCTTTTGTAAATGCTAAAAGTAAGCGCTCTAGGATACCTGGCATTATGTCCTATGAAAACGATACCTATGATTGTCCCCAAGCTATAGTTAATGGCTTTGCTAAATATTTCTCGAATGTGTTCCTGGAACCACGTCCTGACAATAGCATTACACCAGCTCTTTTTGACAACGTTATTTCGTTGCAGCACATTACTGAAGCCGATATCATACTAGCCTCTAAAAAGCTGAAAACCAAGATGACCTCTGGGGTAGACAATATTCCAAGCTTTTTAGTCAAAGACTGCATTAGTGCTTTTGCAGCGCCGCTGTGTATAATTTATAATTTAATTCTCAAAACGTCTACTTACCCACAAATATGGAAAACAACAAAAATTTGCCCAGTGTTCAAAAACGGAGATCACAAGGATATAAGCAATTATCGGCAAATAGCCATCTTGTGTAATTTTGGAAAGATATTTGAAATTATAATTTATAATCTAATATATAGTTCTGTAATACTCTCGCTATCCGATAATCAGCACGGTTTCATCACTGGAAGGTCTACTGTCACAAATTTGGCGTGCATAACTCAGTTCATATCCGAGGTTGTCGATTCACAAGGTCAAGTTGATGTTATATATAATGATATTCAGAAGGCTTTTGACCAAATTGACCACTATATACTTTTAAGGAAGCTTGCTGCTGTTGGTCTATGGGATCCTCTGGTCGCATTGATGAAATCTTACCTATTCGATAGAACATCTTATGTCGAGTATGGCGGCTACAAATCGTTCACTTACACACCTACATCTGGTGTGCCGCAAGGGTCCAATTTGGGTCCTCTGCTTTTTCTCATTTTTATAAACGACTTAACCCTACAAATTCCTTGCTTGCATCTACTTTTTGCGGACGACTTTAAAATATATGGGTGCATAACAAACAATGAGGACTGTGTAGCACTCCAAAATGGTCTAGACTTCATTCGCTCTTGGTGTTTAGATAACCGCCTAACAATAAATACATCTAAATGTAAGGTTATATCATATACCAGGAAAATTAATAGGATTCATTACGATGACTATAATATAGCAGGTGTTAGAATTGAGCGGGTAAGTAGCTTCAAAGATCTAGGAGTCACATTTGACGAAAAATTGACCTTTAAGGATCATGTTATGAACATAGTTTCATCAGCTCTAAAGTTACTGGGTTACTTTGTCAGAAACTGGTCCAACTTTGCTAATGTCGGTACCTTAAAGTTGCTTTACTTTACTTTCATTCGAAGCAAGTTGGAATATGCTACACTAATCTGGTATCCAATATATAAAAATTCAATCGATGCAGTAGAGGCCGTCCAACGTAGAGCATTTAAGTATATGTTTTTTAAATGTTACGGATTTTACCCGGAAAGAGGTTTTTGTCATAATGTTTTGCTGGAAATATTTCACATTGAGAGCCTACAGATGCGACGTGACAAGAGTGCTCTCTTTTTTGTTCAACTTACTACACAACATGATCGATTGTCCCTTATTACTAAGTAAGATCAATTTTTACACCCCTAGGCTAATTAGTCGACAGCACTATACATTCTACTGTACCTTGTGTCACACGAACCTCTCAACTAAATCTCCTGTAAATATTATGTGTAATTTATACAACCTTATATGCGACAAGTGTGATATATTCTATACCAAGAAAGAAACCCTACTAAAGACATATAGTGATTACTGTGCTCGAACCTGATAGTCAAACCTGTTAAATATTCTAGCTGTGCCTGCGTCTTAATTTTAGTTTTAATTTTAGTTTGAATTACAATTTCAAATTGTGTTATATTTGCAATATTTTTGCTATGTTATGTATTCAGTCAGTAATATGCTTTTCGGTTCACCTTTGCTGATTTTTGTTGTTACTTTGTTGCCTATGATATATTTTTCTTACATTTTAATTTTAATCATATTTTTATTCATGTATATGAAAGTATTGTAGCAATTAGTATTCTCAAAATTTCCTGTTATTGGGTGTACACCTGTTGGAAATAAACCACTATTATTATTATTATTAAGATAGTTTTGAAGGTTAAATTATTATGCACTTAACGTATTCTCACCAAGAAAGTTATTAAACTCTTCATTATATTTTTTACCCAAAGTTTTTTTTTTGGTAGCACGTGCATAGCTACAGTGATGCATTACTGTATTTAAAATTTTTCTTTTTACGAAAATTGAATTTCAATGAACAGTTTTTATACGTTTCATCGTTAAAATCACGAACATCATCGTCCGAATTGCATAGAAAACACTTTCTAGCCTTTTTTATCACAATTTAATGTTTATAAATAACAACAATTAGTATAGTAGTAGTAGCACGCTTTTTCAATTCAGAAGAATAAGGCAAACTGTTCCAATACAACGATGCACAGCATTTACGAGTGTATCGCTATCCTTTTCAATTTCACGGACACATGACATGCGCACTTTGTTAATACACGGGATAGTTCGCTCGGACCTCTCTGGCGCACGTATTCACTGGCAGCATTATTTTGATCTTTAAAATTCGACAACCGGAATTCCAGACTAATTTTTTCCAGACAACCCTATATCGACGTGTTTGTAATAAAATTATCTTTATTTTGATGTAAGTTTCATGCATTAACCACACCGGTGCAAATTACTATTATTGATTTACCTTTTTATACCTGCCTACCCTATAGTTGGGACGGGAAAAACGTAGCCAACCTAACGTTTGCATATTCTATGAGCTTCATACTTTCGATTGGTATATGATTTGTCGATTAACCAAACCAGTGAAATGTATAAAAAAAATAATTTTTCAATATTTAATTAATCATATCCTGGACTGAAATTTTTCAGACAACCCACTCGCGATATATTTTTTAACATATTAAATTTAATATAAAATGCTTTTCATCCATTAACCAGTTCGGTGAAGGTCGGCTTATATTCGGATCTTCTATATATACTATACTATACTATTTTATTCGCACAAGCTAGTACAAATAAATGCCACCCTGGAAGGTACACCTTGTATAGGGTATTGGCTGATAAATAATACAATACATTTTGACACCTCCTATTGCCTGACAGGTCCACCAGCGTTTCTCCTATACACTCGCCCAATCCATATAATTCCATATATCTTCAAGGACGGTGTTACCTTCATCTGGTGGGTCATCACAGCATCCAAATAACTTGTTTATGAAGTCCGTTATGTATCCCATACTACATTTATTTATGATAATTGCAGTTCGCTCACCCCCCCCCCCCCCTAATATTGACCACAGACTTTTTGTCGTCTCGATATTTGATTTGATTACGAAATTGATATGTATATTCTATTAATTTCAATGATTAGTTTAGGTTGATAGTGATTCGGGCAGTTATTATGTCTCCTTCCAGTGCGACCCTGTTGCATCTATTGTGGCTTACAGCTATTTAGAGTTCCTATATAATTAACATCTTTTGACGAAGACGAAGGTACCTAGTGTTGCGTGAAACTTGCTTGAAGTCAGTAGGTTTCATATGGGTGAATCCGACAGTCTGAAACCTATATAGCTCTTTTCAGTACACTTACCTCTTGCGAGGATGACAGCCAATAAATACATTGCTTCCCACTCCGCTATGACCTGGAACCCAAACCAAAGTTACTTTGTTCCAAATTTATTGATGAGATATACAGGGTGATTCACGGTTGATGGTAGGTTAGACCACCGACTATTAAAACAAATAGACACCTTTACTCATTCATGGATTTCAGTTCTTCTCATTGCACACATGAGTCGGGCCAAACGGGGGCAAAATACGGCGAAATGTCAACAAAATTGACCTTGAGCGACCAAATTCCACAAATGTCATAGGCGTCCCATAGAAACGGCAATGTGGGTAGCGAAATTGTAACATTGTTCAAGAAATGTATTTTTTGGAGTATTGAATTGTAAAAACTAGAAAGCCTGAGACCACAGTATAATAAGTGTGACAGAGTTAATAAGCAAACCAGAATGAGAAAGTTTATCAGTCATAAATACAGGGAGGTGAATTATGACAAAAAAAATGTTAGAGTAATATAGTTAATCATTTTTATTCACTAAGTGCGACTTGAGGTTGAATTATCAATTACTTTGCAGTAAAAGAGAGAGAGAGAGAGAGAGAGAGAGACAAAGAGAGAGAGAGAGAGAGATAGCGAGAGATTCCTAGAGAGAGAGGGGACAAAGAGTGAGAGAAAGATATAAAGAGAAACAGATTGAGAAAGTCACACAGCGAGACAGAGCCAATGAGAGAGAGAGAGAAAAGAGAAGAAAGAGATACAGAGAGAGAGACAGAGATAATGAAGAGAGGGGGGGTCAGAAGAGAGAGAGGAGTGAGAGAGGTGAGAGGGAGAGACGGAGGGAGAGACAGACAGATAGGAGAGGGAGAGGAGATAAGAGAGAGGAACGAGAGAAGAGAGAGGAGAGAAGAGAGAGGAGAGAAGAGAGAGAGGAGAGAGGAGAGAGGAGAGAGGAGAGAGGAGAGAGGAGAGAGGAGAGAGGAGAGAGGAGAGAGGAGAGAGGAGAGAGGAGAGAGGAGAGAGGAGAGGAGAGAAGAGAGAAGAGAGAGAGAGAGAGAGGAGAGAAGAGAAGGAGGAGAGAAGAGAGAGAGGAGAGAAGAGGGAGAGAGAGGAGAGAGAAAGGCGAAAAGAGAGAGAGAGGAGAGAGAGAGGAGAGAGAGGAGAGAGAGAGGAGAGAGAGAGGAGAGAGAGAGGAGAGAGAGAGGAGAGAGAGAGAGAGAGAGAGAGAGAGAGAGAGAGAGAGAGGGAGAAAAGAGAGAGGGGGAGAGAAGAGAGAGAGAGAAGAAAGAGAGAGAAGAGAGAGAGAGAGAAGAAAGAGAGAGAAGAGAGAGAGAGAAGAGAGGGAGAGAAGGGAGGAGAGTGAGAAAGGAGACAAGAGAGATAGACAGGGATTTCATATTTATTAACAATTTTCTCTTACACTTAACTTCTTAACTTCGTTACAACAACAACAAGATTGCAAGATCAACATTTAAAAATATAAGATACAAATTAAATATAAATGAGTAACAACACTAATATTAACATATTGAACGACAGGCTTAGATTATTATTGATCCATATGAGACTTTACACAAGCTATTGGACAAGTCAAAGGGGAAACATTCATAGCTGAGATGTATTAATCTACAGAGTAGACACACATGTTTGATACATAATAAATAATAACATATTTATCTTGTTAGTCCACTATTGTTTTTTATTTCATCAGCTTCCTATCTTTCTTCCTTCTTGCTGGTAAGGCGAAGTCGTCACTCGACAAATCAGTAATGTAAAATTTCTCCTTCTGAAAAAAATTGTATTACTTAATTGCATTTCTCTTTACTTAAGTATATCCAGAAGGGGAGAAATGTGTTAGGGTGACAAAAAGTCTTGGATAATGAATCTACAGACGTTCTCTACTTGTCCATTCTTCTGAGTAATTAATGTTGGAGCTACCATCGTATTCCAAATTTCTATAGTAACACATTGCCCTAAATAGGTGTTTAATCTAATCGTAGAGCAAATTAGTCACTGGATAAAGACTATCTGAGTACATTGTATAACTTAAGGATTACCTACACCCACAGAAAGCCCCTTGTTACCAATGTTTTATTTGTTTCATAAAGCAGATAACTAAAGTATTTGGGACTCAACCATAAAATTTGGATTTTTTCAAAATTACAAAGACAATGGCAGCACTCTCACCTTTTTTTACTAGGAGATCCTTCTGCTACTGAAAGAAGTGTCCAATGTACTAGCATTTGAATATGTCTTAAGCACCTTTGCTTTGAGGAAGACTAGAATTGATCCAGCAGCTCCAGCCTAAAACAAATCAAGTCTTACAGCTTACACATGGAGTATTTAAGGAAAACACGAAACAATATAAAATACACAATAACTACCAACAAAGTACATTCATATAGATAAAATTTGCATGCATGGTGTTTTTTTACTCCTGTGTCATCGGTATCCACTGCTCTGGTCACTGCCTTGTAGGCTTTACAAGAGGATACAATATTTTTTAACCCTTGCTTGCTTCTACTTCACATTTCAAATGTTTCCCACTGAACACTTTCTAATAACACGTTTCACCCCAATGTATTTATATTATTTAAATGTACCCTGACCATGCACTGTAATCTTGACAAAAAATCAACCAATTATAATCAATAAATCAATCAATTAATGTCTAACTCAAATTGTTCCCAGGGTTTCAGGTGATCTTCAAAAATGGAAGTGCATTGAAAGATTTAGTATTGCTAAAGGTTATTTATCTATGGGTTTGAGGTTACAGTACCTGTGGGAGTCGTAATATGACCAGAATGTTTCAAATACAGAGAAGTTTCATTAACTCACCTTGTTATAGCCTTCCAAATATTCTGACACAGCCACTGTACTTGCATCTGATCTATTATCATGTTCGGCTAACGAATTGCTGAAACATAGATAAATATATCATTATTTGGAAAATGGGCCTTAGGACACAATGGAAGCATAGACATAGGTTTTTTAAGGAGAAAGGATCTATGTATATAATTAATATATTATTGAAAAAGTTACCATTATGATTAACAAATCAATCAACTTGGGAGCCAGATGATTTGCTTCCTTTTAGGATTTTGAAAGAAGATGTCTGATTTCAATTTTTTTTATGGTTACGCATGGTTTTCAGTAATATGCTGAAGGATTTACTATTGCGGAGGCTATTCCAATTCTTTATTATTTATTAATTAGTGTTTATTAGTAAGTTTTGCTTGAAGACAATGTCAGACAGTTATTGGTCTGTTAGTTTCAGCTTACAGTATTGCTGGAAGCCATACATGATCTATCACCTAATATAACAAAACATGCTAATATAGGGTGGTGTTAAGAGCTCACCTTTTTTTGAGACTACCTTCTGTTGCAGTCGCTGTACTTGCATCTTTAGATCCATCATCACAAATTTCTGCTGTCCAGGGCTGAAACATAAACCCAGTTTCCATTAATTAAAAAGTTGGGTTAAGCAGCAATTAAAAATAGATACAAGGAACTAGCAAGTTTTTTTAAACTAGGAAGGTTGTAACTGGTGATATATGCATACATAAATGCTTTAAAGACATACTTTGAGCAGAGGACATACTTTATATATCAGCTACAGATAAGCATCATAGTTAACATTCATGTATCGTCCAAAACTACCTTAATCAATTAAAAAAATTAATTTTCAAACTAACGAAAAGAATATTTTAAAACAAAGATAGAGGTTATTTTTGCCTATACTCTCACTAATTGAATGCTTTAATTGAAATATTTTTTATGTTAGCCTGTTGTTTACAGTTAACTTTTTTATACTAAATCTAAGATCCTTCAATTAGTTACATCATAATTATGTATAGCAGCAAGTAGCAGCATATACTAAACCAATTAACAACCGAAAACAAAGAATGTTGTTTTCTCAATTTGAAAACATCAGTGGTTGAAGTAGCTTAGGAAGTAGCTAACTAAGGGTTATTTTTCACTGTATTCTGATACTATTTGACAAGATTTCTTAACAATCATCAAAAATATAGAAATATACACACAAAATACAAAAATAATGAGGTAAAAATGTTTACCAAGAGAAACAAAGTTTAGGAAAGGTTTTCACCACGCCAATGAACAGTAAAAATAATGCATTCAATAGACATTTTTTCAACTTACCGGTGAAAGGGAAAACCAGCATATTCTGGTTTATAGGAACATATCTTGCAGATATAGCACTGATTAATCATTTCTGCAGCACTTTTCACTACTAAATACACTCGATTTCAGATAAAATTAAAATGGAAAAATCAAGCTTGGTCAGCTGTGACAGTGTCAACGAGAAGTGTCAACTGCCACTTGTCACTCGTCCTTGGCGCCTTGACTTTTATATGAATGAACTTATAGTACTATCGCGTGCCGCTGTTGCCAAATGTCTTAGCGTGATCCTACAATTTGGGGAAAGTTCTGGGGTACGCATAGATATGCAGATATGCATAGGTGGTTTTCCCTAGTTCTTGGGACCCCTTCTTGTCAAAATCAACATCGCAATACTTACGAGGGGGGATCTGTATATGTATGCAATGAGCTGAAATGTAAATAGATATGTCTATTTGATTTAATAGTCGGTGGGTTAGACGTTTCTGGAAAACTAGCCATACATGGCCGACTATACACTAGGCCGGAGCCTTAGATGTGGCAACGTGGCTTAGCTGTCAAATAGGTGGCCTATGGTTTCAGAATAATTATTACATTTTATATGTATTAGAGTTCATCTGGGTTAATAAATTAAGAAAAATACTTTTTAGAACTACTACTACTAATACTACTACTAATTGACCACTATATACTTTTAAGGAAGCTTGCTGCTGTTGGTCTATGGGATCCTCTGGTCGCATTGATGAAATCTTACCTATTCGATAGAACATCTTATGTCGAGTATGGCGGCTACAAATCGTTCACTTACACACCTACATCTGGTGTGCCGCAAGGGTCCCAATTTGGGTCCTCTGCTTTTTCTCATTTTTATAAACGACTTAACCCTACAAATTCCTTGCTTGCATCTACTTTTTGCGGACGACTTTAAAATATATGGGTGCATAACAAACAATGAGGACTGTGTAGCACTCCAAAATGGTCTAGACTTCATTCGCTCTTGGTGTTTAGATAACCGCCTAACAATAAATACATCTAAATGTAAGGTTATATCATATACCAGGAAAATTAATAGGATTCATTACGATGACTATAATATAGCAGGTGTTAGAATTGAGCGGGTAAGTAGCTTCAAAGATCTAGGAGTCACATTTGACGAAAAATTGACCTTTAAGGATCATGTTATGAACATAGTTTCATCAGCTCTAAAGTTACTGGGTTACTTTGTCAGAAACTGGTCCAACTTTGCTAATGTCGGTACCTTAAAGTTGCTTTACTTTACTTTCATTCGAAGCAAGTTGGAATATGCTACACTAATCTGGTATCCAATATATAAAAATTCAATCGATGCAGTAGAGGCCGTCCAACGTAGAGCATTTAAGTATATGTTTTTTAAATGTTACGGATTTTACCCGGAAAGAGGTTTTTGTCATAATGTTTTGCTGGAAATATTTCACATTGAGAGCCTACAGATGCGACGTGACAAAAGTGCTCTATCTTTTTTGTTCAACTTACTACACAACATGATCGATTGTCCCTTATTACTAAGTAAGATCAATTTTTACACCCCTAGGCTAATTAGTCGACAGCACTATACATTCTACTGTACCTTGTGTCACACGAACCTCTCAACTAAATCTCCTGTAAATATTATGTGTAATTTATACAACCTTATATGCGACAAGTGTGATATATTCTATACCAAGAAAGAAACCCTACTAAAGACATATAGTGATTACTGTGCTCGAACCTGATAGTCAAACCTGTTAAATATTCTAGCTGTGCCTGCGTCTTAATTTTAGTTTTAATTTTAGTTTGAATTACAATTTCAAATTGTGTTATATTTGCAATATTTTTGCTATGTTATGTATTCAGTCAGTAATATGCTTTTCGGTTCACCTTTGCTGATTTTTGTTGTTACTTTGTTGCCTATGATATATTTTTCTTACATTTTAATTTTAATCATATTTTTATTCATGTATATGAAAGTATTGTAGCAATTAGATTATTCTCAAAATTTCCTGTTATTGGGTGTACACCTGTTGGAAATAAACCACTATTATTATTATTATTAAGATAGTTTTGAAGGTTAAATTATTATGCACTTAACGTATTCTCACCAAGAAAGTTATTAAACTCTTCATTATATTTTTTACCCAAAGTTTTTTTTTTGGTAGCACGTGCATAGCTACAGTGATGCATTACTGTATTTAAAATTTTTCTTTTTACGAAAATTGAATTTCAATGAACAGTTTTTTATACGTTTCATCGTTAAAATCAAGAACATCATCGTCCGAATTGCATAGAAAACACTTTCTAGCCTTTTTTATCACAATTTAATGTTATAAATAACAACAATTAGTATAGTAGTAGTAGCACGCTTTTTCAATTCAGAAGAATAAGGCAAACTGTTCCAATACAACGATGCACAGCATTTACGAGTGTATCGCTATCCTTTTCAATTTCACGGACACATGACATGCGCACTTTGTTAATACACGGGATAGTTCGCTCGGACGTCTCTGGCGCACGTATTCACTGGCAGCATTATTTTGATCTTTAAAATTCGACAACCGGAATTCCAGACTAATTTTTTCCAGACAACCCTATATCGACGTGTTTGTAATAAAATTAATCTTTATTTTGATGTAAGTTTCATGCATTAACCACACCGGTGCAAATTACTATTATTGATTTACCTTTTTATTACCTGCCTACCCTATAGTTGGGACGGGGAAAAACGGTAGCCAACCTAACGTTTGCATATTCTATGAGCTTCATACTTTCGATTGGTATATGATTTGTCGATTAACCAAACCAGTGAAATGTATAAAAAAAATAATTTTTCAATATTTAATTAATCATATCCTGGACTGGAAATTTTTCAGGACAACCCACTCGCGATATATTTTTTAACATATTAAATTTAATATAAAATGCTTTTCATCCATTAACCAGTTCGGTGAAGGTCGGCTTATATTCGGATCTTCTATATATACTATACTATACTATTTTATTCGCACAAGCTAGTACAAATAAATGCCACCCCTGGAAGGTACACCTTGTATAGGGTATTGGCTGATAAATAATACAATACATTTTGACACCTCCTATTGCCTGACAGGTCCACCAGCGTTTCTCCTATACACTCGCCCAATCCATATAATTCCATATATCTTCAAGGACGGTGTTACCTTCATCTGGTGGGTCATCACAGCATCCAAATAACTTGTTTATGAAGTCCCGTTATGTATCCCATACTACATTTATTTATGATAATTGCAGTTCGCTCACCCCCCCCCCCCCCTAATATTGACCACAGACTTTTTGTCGTCTCGATATTTGATTTGATTACGAAATTGATATGTATATTCTATTAATTTCAATGATTAGTTTAGGTTGATAGTGATTCGGGCAGTTATTATGTCTCCTTCCCAGTGCGACCCTGTTGCATCTATTGTGGCTTACAGCTATTTAGAGTTCCTATATAATTAACATCTTTTGACGAAGACGAAGGTACCTAGTGTTGCGTGAAACTTGCTTGAAGTCAGTAGGTTTCATATGGGTGAATCCGAACAGTCTGAAACCTATATAGCTCTTTTCAGTACACTTACCTCTTGCGAGGATGACAGCCCAATAAATACATTGCTTCCCACTCCGCTATGACCTGGAACCCAAACCAAAGTTACTTTGTTCCAAATTTATTGATGAGATATACAGGGTGATTCACGGTTGATGGTAGGTTAGACCACCGACTATTAAAACAAATAGACACCTTTACTCATTCATGGATTTCAGTTCTTCTCATTGCACACATGAGTCGGGCCAAACGGGGGCAAAATACGGCGAAATGTCAACAAAATTGACCTTGAGCGACCAAATTCCACCAAATGTCATAGGCGTCCCATAGAAACGGCAATGTGGGTAGCGAAATTGTAACATTGTTCAAGAAATGTATTTTTTGGAGTATTGAATTGTAAAAACTAGAAAGCCTGAGACCACAGTATAATAAGTGTGACAGAGTTAATAAGCAAACCAGAATGAGAAAGTTTATCAGTCATAAATACAGGGAGGTGAATTATGACAAAAAAAATGTTAGAGTAATATAGTTAATCATTTTTATTCACTAAGGTCGACTTGAGGTTGAATTATCAATTACTTTGCAGTAAAAGAGAGAGAGAGAGAGAGAGAGAGAGAGAGAGAGAGAGAGAGAGAGAGAGAGAGAGAGACAAAGAGAGAGAGAGAGAGAGAGAGAAAGAGAGAGAGAGAGAGACAAAGAGAGAGAGAGAGAGATAGCGAGAGATTCCTAGAGAGAGAGGGGACAAAGAGTGAGAGAAAGATATAAAGAGAAACAGATTGAGAAAGTCACACAGCGAGACAGAGCCAATGAGAGAGAGAGAGAAAAGAGAAGAAAGAGATACAGAGAGAGAGACAGAGATAATGAAGAGAGGGGGGGTCAGAAGAGAGAGAGGAGTGAGAGAGGTGAGAGGGAGAGACGGAGGGAGAGACAGACAGATAGGAGAGGGAGAGGAGATAAGAGAGAGGAACGAGAGAAGAGAGAGGAGAGAAGAGAGAGGAGAGAAGAGAGAGAGGAGAGAGGAGAGAGGAGAGAGGAGAGAGGAGAGAGGAGAGAGGAGAGGAGAGAAGAGAGAAGAGAGAGAGAGAGAGAGAGAGAGAGAGGAGAGAAGAGAAGGAGGAGAGAAGAGAGAGAGGAGAGAAGAGGGGAGAGAGAGGAGAGAGAAAGGCGAAAAGAGAGAGAGAGGAGAGAGAGAGGAGAGAGAGAGGAGAGAGAGAGAGAGAGAGAGAGGAGAGAGAGAGGAGAGAGAGAGGAGAGAGAGAGAGAGAGAGAGAGAGAGAGAGAGAGAGAGAGGGAGAAAAGAGAGAGGGGGAGAGAAGAGAGAGAGAGAAGAAAGAGAGAGAAGAGAGAGAGAGAGAAGAAAGAGAGAGAAGAGAGAGAGAGAAGAGAGGGAGAGAAGGGAGGAGAGTGAGAAAGGAGACAAGAGAGATAGACAGGGATTTCATATTTATTAACAATTTTCTCTTACACTTAACTTCTTAACTTCGTTACAACAACAACAAGATTGCAAGATCAACATTTAAAAATATAAGATACAAATTAAATATAAATGAGTAACAACACTAATATTAACATATTGAACGACAGGCTTAGATTATTATTGATCCATATGAGACTTTACACAAGCTATTGGACAAGTCAAAGGGGAAACATTCATAGCTGAGATGTATTAATCTACAGAGTAGACACACATGTTTGATACATAATAAATAATAACATATTTATCTTGTTAGTCCACTATTGTTTTTTATTTCATCAGCTTCCTATCTTTCTTCCTTCTTGCTGGTAAGGCGAAGTCGTCACTCGACAAATCAGTAATGTAAAATTTCTCCTTCTGAAAAAAATTGTATTACTTAATTGCATTTCTCTTTACTTAAGTATATCCAGAAGGGGAGAAATGTGTTAGGGTGACAAAAAGTCTTGGATAATGAATCTACAGACGTTCTCTACTTGTCCATTCTTCTGAGTAATTAATGTTGGAGCTACCATCGTATTCCAAATTTCTATAGTAACACATTGCCCTAAATAGGTGTTTAATCTAATCGTAAAGCAAATTAGTCACTGGATAAAGACTATCTGAGTACATTGTATAACTTAAGGATTACCTACACCCACAGAAAGCCCCTTGTTACCAATGTTTTATTTGTTTCATAAAGCAGATAACTAAAGTATTTGGGACTCAACCATAAAATTTGGATTTTTTCAAAATTACAAAGACAATGGCAGCACTCTCACCTTTTTTTACTAGGAGATCCTTCTGCTACTGAAAGAAGTGTCCAATGTACTAGCATTTGAATATGTCTTAAGCACCTTTGCTTTGAGGAAGACTAGAATTGATCCAGCAGCTCCAGCCTAAAACAAATCAAGTCTTACAGCTTACACATGGAGTATTTAAGGAAAACACGAAACAATATAAAATACACAATAACTACCAACAAAGTACATTCATATAGATAAAATTTGCATGCATGGTGTTTTTTTACTCCTGTGTCATCGGTATCCACTGCTCTGGTCACTGCCTTGTAGGCTTTACAAGAGGATACAATATTTTTTAACCCTTGCTTGCTTCTACTTCACATTTCAAATGTTTCCCACTGAACACTTTCTAATAACACGTTTCACCCCAATGTATTTATATTATTTAAATGTACCCTGACCATGCACTGTAATCTTGACAAAAAATCAACCAATTATAATCAATAAATCAATCAATTAATGTCTAACTCAAATTGTTCCCAGGGTTTCAGGTGATCTTCAAAAATGGAAGTGCATTGAAAGATTTAGTATTGCTAAAGGTTATTTATCTATGGGTTTGAGGTTACAGTACCTGTGGGAGTCGTAATATGACCAGAATGTTTCAAATACAGAGAAGTTTCATTAACTCACCTTGTTATAGCCTTCCAAATATTCTGACACAGCCACTGTACTTGCATCTGATCTATTATCATGTTCGGCTAACGAATTGCTGAAACATAGATAAATATATCATTATTTGGAAAATGGGCCTTAGGACACAATGGAAGCATAGACATAGGTTTTTTAAGGAGAAAGGATCTATGTATATAATTAATATATTATTGAAAAAGTTACCATTATGATTAACAAATCAATCAACTTGGGAGCCAGATGATTTGCTTCCTTTTAGGATTTTGAAAGAAGATGTCTGATTTCAATTTTTTTTATGGTTACGCATGGTTTTCAGTAATATGCTGAAGGATTTACTATTGCGGAGGCTATTCCAATTCTTTATTATTTATTAATTAGTGTTTATTAGTAAGTTTTGCTTGAAGACAATGTCAGACAGTTATTGGTCTGTTAGTTTCAGCTTACAGTATTGCTGGAAGCCATACATGATCTATCACCTAATATAACAAAACATGCTAATATAGGGTGGTGTTAAGAGCTCACCTTTTTTTGAGACTACCTTCTGTTGCAGTCGCTGTACTTGCATCTTTAGATCCATCATCACAAATTTCTGCTGTCCAGGGCTGAAACATAAACCCAGTTTCCATTAATTAAAAAGTTGGGTTAAGCAGCAATTAAAAATAGATACAAGGAACTAGCAAGTTTTTTTAAACTAGGAAGGTTGTAACTGGTGATATATGCATACATAAATGCTTTAAAGACATACTTTGAGCAGAGGACATACTTTATATATCAGCTACAGATAAGCATCATAGTTAACATTCATGTATCGTCCAAAACTACCTTAATCAATTAAAAAAATTAATTTTCAAACTAACGAAAAGAATATTTTAAAACAAAGATAGAGGTTATTTTTGCCTATACTCTCACTAATTGAATGCTTTAATTGAAATATTTTTTATGTTAGCCTGTTGTTTACAGTTAACTTTTTTATACTAAATCTAAGATCCTTCAATTAGTTACATCATAATTATGTATAGCAGCAAGTAGCAGCATATACTAAACCAATTAACAACCGAAAACAAAGAATGTTGTTTTCTCAATTTGAAAACATCAGTGGTTGAAGTAGCTTAGGAAGTAGCTAACTAAGGGTTATTTTTCACTGTATTCTGATACTATTTGACAAGATTTCTTAACAATCATCAAAAATATAGAAATATACACACAAAATACAAAAATAATGAGGTAAAAATGTTTACCAAGAGAAACAAAGTTTAGGAAAGGTTTTCACCACGCCAATGAACAGTAAAAATAATGCATTCAATAGACATTTTTTCAACTTACCGGTGAAAGGGAAAACCAGCATATTCTGGTTTATAGGAACATATCTTGCAGATATAGCACTGATTAATCATTTCTGCAGCACTTTTCACTACTAAATACACTCGATTTCAGATAAAATTAAAATGGAAAAATCAAGCTTGGTCAGCTGTGACAGTGTCAACGAGAAGTGTCAACTGCCACTTGTCACTCGTCCTTGGCGCCTTGACTTTTGTATGAATGAACTTATAGTACTATCGCGTGCCGCTGTTGCCAAATGTCTTAGCGTGATCCTACAATTTGGGGAAAGTTCTGGGGTACGCATAGATATGCAGATATGCATAGGTGGTTTTCCCTAGTTCTTGGGACCCCTTCTTGTCAAAATCAACATCGCAATACTTACGAGGGGGGATCTGTATATGTATGCAATGAGCTGAAATGTAAATAGATATGTCTATTTGATTTAATAGTCGGTGGGTTAGACGTTTCTGGAAAACTAGCCATACATGGCCGACTATACACTAGGCCGGAGCCTTAGATGTGGCAACGTGGCTTAGCTGTCAAATAGGTGGCCTATGGTTTCAGAATAATTATTACATTTTATATGTATTAGAGTTCATCTGGGTTAATAAATTAAGAAAAATACTTTTTAGAACTACTACTACTAATACCACTTACATCTGATGTCTGGTTCATCACAGTCAGACACTACAAAATAAAAATAAACGCAACATGTTTCCTGCGGCCACTTCCACTTCCACTTAAATGAACACTCAATTTACTTTGTAAATTGTCACTTGAACTAGAAAAATTCACTATTAGGTCACTGTGAAGCCATTCTTGCTGGTCTTGATTCCCTTTCACTATCAAAGCTCTTCGTAGGTATGCCCAGATGCATGCCCTCGTTGGCATGCCCAGATGAGTTCTATTAACTGTCTTTTTCTGTGATATTTGGGAGGTCCAGAAAACATTGTAGGTGCCACATTGTGGTTTAAAATAGGTCTTATCCTTTGAAATGTTTGTAAATTATTGTCTTTATCCTTATAAATATAACCAGCCCTTCCGAGGAATACCTTTCACCCACTTCTGTTTATGTCCCTTATTGGACGCACAATTGCTAGTGCAACCTGGTACTACACACTTTGCAGGCATCTTTTTATCTTTATAGTTTCATTTGTGCAGGTAAATAAGTAGACACACATTAAAAATCACCTTCCACTCTTCGTTGTTACTCTGGAAAGTTATGATGGTATGTCCTTGTTTGGAAGCCCCAATTGCACTTTGCAGGCATCTTTTTATCTTTATAGTTTCGTTTGTGTAGGTAAATAATTAGAAACATATCAATAATCACCTTCCAACCTTTTTTTTGTGCTCTGAAAGAATACACTAATGACAACAACAAATAAAAGCTCGGGCCGCGAACAGTGTTGCCATATTTCAATGCTCCGGCCTAGTGAGTACAGTCGGCCATGAGCCATAGGATTGATCTGAAAACTGGCAACCTAGGTTTTTGCACCTGCTCTATCGATATAAAATATTTTCATCCCTGCGACGTTGCCGCTTCTTTGGAAAAGTAGCATCACTTTGATATTTTAAATGGAACACCCTGTATATTGTTTCATTTTCAGATCCGCCATTGCTTTGTGATTATTTTTGTATGATATGTTCCTATACCTGTCTGTAGTAGTTTTCGAGAAAATTATTTTCTTTATTTTTCGACCTAAACATAGCTCCAATTAAATTTTTATTACTACCGTACTAGAGCCAGCAGGTAGTTGAAATTTTGAAGTTGAAGTTGTAGTTTAGAGAGCTACTGTTTATTAGTTATCACTATGGGAGTTTACTCTACAATATATAGGGTCGGTCAAAATGATTCATTTTACCGCTAGATACAAAAATTGTGAAAAGTGCATTTTTTTAAATGGATCACCCTGTATTCTATCACATATTCTAAAAGGAAATTAAAATCCCCTTCTAATGATATATCATCTTTCTATACTTAAATAGTGCGGTTTCTAAAGTAGGAGCAAGTTTCCGTTTGTTGGTTGTTGTTTGCATTGTAGAAGCATTAGAACCAAAGCATTAGTTATGGAAACGCTAACGGTTATAGAAGACACACTATTTTCGGGTATGCAGGACAGCAAGTTCTGCAGTAATATGTTTTTTACAGCGTGAAATACGGTCTATATCATGTCGACTTCAACAGCCCTAACAGGACAAGGACGATGAAGAAATCCGCAGAATATTACAAAAAGGTGGTAGCAACTCGCAGTGTCGTAGAAGAATAAACTTTGTTGGAGTGACCTTCAAAATAAACTTTATCATATATATTAGCATTTTTATTTACCCCAACTTACCAGAAATGGTAATAAACAATAAACATAAGACGAACACTAGTTTTCTAGCTTCCACAAAATTTAAAAACGTGTAAAAGGTGTTTGTTGCATATATGAATACTCTTTATAGCATGTAGTAAAAATGACAGATAGACACATTTTATATTAAACAGACCATATGATGGCATACCCCCTCATAGATTGTTCTAGAGTTGTAAGAAAAACGAAATGTCAAGTATTAATATCTTCCTCTCCTCCTCCTCTGTGGGAGTAAACTCAAAATAACAATTTTGTATCAAGAAATGTACAACCCATTGTTTATAATTAATCTTATTAAGGGGCCTGGATACATACATTTATACATACGTATTTGCCATGTAAAACACGGACTCACAATTTCTCGCATAACTCGCTCTATTTCCAAACTACATATGTAATATTTCAGAAGGCGATAGTTAAGACCTTAATGAATGAGATCTATTTTCGATTTTCTCAAAAAAGTGCTTTAATGTGCAAAAAAACTCGCAATGCAAAATCATACATTCTATAAATGCCCGTAATTTAACAACCAAACACGATATCAAAAAAAAAGGCTAAATAGTTGCACAAGCGCAACCTTTCTTCTTCAATTTGCTCATTGAGTCATTACGGTAAGTTTAAAGGTAACGTCAGGAGCTTGGAAATGCGAAATTCATTTTTATGGTGACCTTTGGACCTTTTGACCTTACCTTTGGATTTTTGGACTTACCTCCCCTCATCTTAGACACACACACACTGGAGAAAGGGAACAGGCGGCCACGCCTCCTCGCTAACACGGGAATGCGTCTTTTCTTGGATTCTCAATTTCGCGCGCTATACCCTAGACCCTTAAGGGTGGATAAAGGCGAAGGACTTTATCAAAAAGTCGTGTAACTTTTTTGTTTCTCTAAAAAATGATATCTTCTCATTTTTTATTATCTGCAGCTACGCATTTGGTTTAAATAATAATTATGGCATTTAGAAACGCACCCCTGCCAACTACCGATATTCTTCACAATTTATATCTTTACATTTTTCGTGTGCGACCAATAGTTTCCTCAAATCTAGGGGGTGGTTTGAGATTGTTACTAAAATCAGAATTTTATCGCGTACTAGTCGAAGGACGCTATCAAAAAGTTCTGTAACACTTTTTCTCTTAAGAGAATAACATTTCTCATATCACAATTATCTTCAGTATTTTTTAAATAACACATTTGGACTTAAAAAATACGTGATCGCACACGAAAAATGTAAAGTCTAAAATTATGCAGAATTGTGTGTTCTCCATAAATCATTTGAAGCTTTTTTGGATATCACTTACCAAAACGCTGTTATTTTTAAAAACTCGTCGCGAAGAAGAGTTTTCATCCTCCCACCCTTCGAGCGGCATCCCCCGAGGTCGCAAACTTAGGTGTAGGTTCAGGCAAAGTTTACGGAATACATATAAGTTGGATCACTCTCCATCGGCACCTTGAAGATCTCACATCAAAGCGATGCCGCGGCCGCACGCGCCAGTTAGTTTTTGCGTTGGTTTTTGCCCAAGTACGAGGGTCTTTTAGCGGGGACTTGCTAACGCCTGGGTTGTACGTATATACGAGGGTCATTGAGAGACTAGGTATTGACAGCCGATTTAGACATACAAATACGTTTATTTTGCTAATACACTAAGTTACATAAATGGATATCAAAAATAAAACCTAGTAAGACTACTACTAATGAATCTCATATGATTTCACATGTTTTAGCTAGTTCGTAGATAAGTAAAAATTGGTTCAAAGGTGCTGTAGTATTTTTACCTTAATGTTTTGTTTATTTGGCTTATTTTTGAGATCACAGTTTATAAATTTTATGATATAGTATATAAGAACTCGTATGTACAATTTTAAAAGATAATCATGTGGAAATGCTTTACTTGGTTGTGAATAAATTATTTTTGACATTTTGCTTTCCAGTGTCGTTCCAAATGGTACTGTAGAAACACTAGAAACTAAATTGTTAAAGTTATCAATAAAAATATTTCCGAGCACTAAAATATAATTTAGAATGTCCCTGGGTGGTATGATTAGACCACCGAATGAATATTTTGTCTCACTATACGCTTTTAGCGTGATTCAATCCTCTAAATACCTGTAGGTCTTGAATTAATCACATTAGAACACCAAGTGTGCTAGTTTGTTGGAATTGTTTTATCGGGAGTATCACAGAAAGGCACAAATGTACAGGCTGTCCCATTAATAATTTTGAATCGAATGTCACGTGACCAAAAACAAATACCTCATTGGGTAGTACAATGAAAAGGAAGACACATCTGCTCTAATTTACATATCCAAAATTATAATTCTCTACTACTGCCCAGTTCCGACATATTGCTTTTCTTAATCGTCGTTGAAACATCCTGTATTTATATCCTTTACATTTCAAGGTTTACCACAAGATAAGGATGGATCTGATTGTCATTTTCCATCCGTTAATAAATTTAATTGATAAAATCAAACTTCTAGAAATATTATCCATTTCCTGCAAACAAATCCGAGATAACAAAATCCGATATTTTTGAGACACTGTATACACTTCGCGTTAAACACGTTCAATCTCTACTTTGCGCCGCCCCGTATCTCCCAGCTGACGTCGGTGCACCGGTGTACCGGGGAGACGGAGCAAGGGGCAGGCCGTTTTGATATTTTTGCGGAGTGATCCAACTTATATGTATTCCGTAAACTGTGGTTCATAGGGGATCAATAATGTCTACCATTCCACCAAATTTCATTTCTTTCCGACCTTTTGCTGTCAAAAGCCTCTTTTTACGACGAAACGATTGGACTAAAAGTCAGATACTCTTGATTTTGTGCCTAATGCACAATTTAATAAATAATATATAATAAAATAATAAATCAGTAGCAGTGCTGATTCAGTTGCTATACCGCGATTTCCTTTTTCTCGTAGTTCCCCTAAAAAGAGAATTATATTAAGGCTCGTGTCCAGTTGCAAGTAACTTGCGATAGTTTTTGCAGCAAGTACTTGCTTGTCTGTCTCCACTATCTTTTAATTGTTCGCAAATTTAATCTAGGAAGTTGCTCTCGCAAGTTCACTTGGGCTTGATTGTTCTGATTTCGTGTACACTATAGATGATAAGATGTCGTACGCAAAATCTGCAGCTGCGGCGGTAGTTGTAGTATATTTAATTAAGAAAAAAAGAAAACAAGAGAAAGATAGTAAAAGGCAGAGAAAATGTTGGGTGAGAAAGTGGATTCAACGTAGAACTACTCTAGGGATACACGAAAAGTTGCTTACTGAATTGAGAAATGAAGATCCGATGGAGCTTAAACAGATTTTGCGGATGTGTATGTATGACGGGTTGACGGAGAGTTGTAAAAACGAGAGTCAATAAAGAATAGTGTTGAACGAACATGACATTCTTTTTTTCTAAAAATCGACTTTCAACTTACCAGATTATCTTCCGTAGTATTCTGTATATTTGAGTCAATTATAAACTTTAATGAGTCAAAGAACTCCCAAGTACTCTTATATATTTCATTAGTCCCTTGTCCATTTTTCCTTTTTTGAATTTTTCTCCACTCTTGGTTAATTTGCGTTCTCAAATTATGTAGCTTCCTTTGAATTTCTGCTGTAGAGGTATTAAACAAGTCGGCCAATTTTTGTAATGCATTCTGCTTTTTGATTCTGTCCTTAAATTCTGAAGTATGTACGTTCCATAATTCAGGATATAATTCAAAATTTTCAATCAAAAGGCACGTTCTTCTCTCGTCCAATTGAACTTCTCCATATTTGCTCGATTTACAACACTACTTGCTGCAAGACTTTCGGAACAGGCTCGAAATTTTTGCGGCAAACTAATTTCCTGACTATGTACACTACAAGCTCTCAGCAAGTGGCAAGTTCTTTAAGTGCAAGTAATTTCGCTGCAATATTTCTCTAATGACGTCGTGCACACGCTACGCAAGAGACTTGTGAGAGCAACTCTAGCAATTTTATTTGCTAGTGGCCACGAGGCTTTACGATATAATAACAAATAAAAAACACCTCGCATTCAACTATTTAACAACTGCAACTTTATCATGTATCGAAGCAGTAGAAAATTACAAAATATAGAAAACAGATATTTACTAAACTTGACATAAGTTTATTCTAAGTCTGTAACATGTTCTTCGTCGTCAGAGTCAGGATCATCGCCTTCTCCCAAGCTCCCCAAATTTGGTTGGTCGTCACCTGTGCCTAAAATGCATTCAAACACGATTAATTTTTATACACGTCGCGCCGATTCACATCAATGTACCTTTTTTTTTTTTTTTTTTTTCGGTAGGGGAAAAATCTCTTCCAGACACCACTCTTGTGGCGAACGGAGCTCTCATCCGCTAAAAAACACCCTACCCCTCATCTATCACGGTACGAGGTTTCTACGCCGGAACCGCCAGAGCATTACTTCAACGCAGCCCTCCCACTCTCTCTGCTAGTGTTATTTGCCGTTTATGCTTATTGATTTTGTCTTATCATAGGGTGGTACTATTGGAAGACTTTCTTAGCTTCTCTTCATGCTCCTTTGTTGACAATATTTCTGCAACCATGCCCTCAATTGCGTGCCACATCTCTGTACCTTGCAGCATATACTGGACTCTATTATCAGGGCTGAGGCCTTGCACCTTTCGTCCTATTTTAACTCGCTGCTCATTCCAGCGCACACATTCAAAGAAAGTGTGTTCCACAGTATCACACTGCCCACAGTAGCTACAACTTGCGGAATCTGCCAGCTTGAACCTGTATAGGTATGCTTGAAAGCAACCATGCCCACTGAGGAACTGACATCAATGTACCCTATCGTAAGTTCTACCAAATTTTGTTTGCCGGAATATGCATATTGCAGATTTTTTAATTATGTGGGATACCTATTATTGCTCAGTCGCAGTTCATCATTCAAATTTGATTTTATTTTTCACAATTGACCATTTCTCATATACGCAAAGTATACCCGATAGAAGAAAATGTCGAATACAAAAGTTATTTGGTTACTTAAGACGCATATCCTAAAAATATTTTCAAATATACAGGGTATTGCCAGAAAGTAGAATAGTGACTAACTTAATTTTTTATATGGAACTATAACTTTTTTTTAAATTCTTTTAGTTTCCATCATCGATCTCTATTTAAACCTAAAATATTTTTTAGATAGGTTGCGACGTTGCCAAGTTATAATTTATTTTCTATTAATTTCCGGATTTGCAAGGTCGCAAGTAATACGTCCATATTGATATATTCCTTTAACTTTTCTTAATAATATTATACAGCGAGTTACTTTAATATTAAGTGGATATTATTCTGGATGTTACCAGTGATTTGTATCTACAGGGTGTTTTTGGCAGAATTTTAAATTACAGCAACTTGAAGGTCATTTTACTTTGTTTTTTTAAATGTAACACCCTGTACTTTTTATTTAAAATCGAAATATCTACTAATACCCTATCTCGCCTTGTAATATTTTTTTTTCGCGTTTGCGACGTTGCCAAGTTATAAACTGTTTTTCCACATTTTTAAACAAATATCCCCGATTTTAATTTACTTTAAATAGAATCCTCTACTTATTTTTATTGCAATAAATTGCGCATGTCAAATTTAGTAAGACCTCATAATTTCAAAATTTTGTTTCTATTAATTACCGAGATACGGCAACACCGCTTTTTCAGTAAACGCTACCGGAACGCTTAAATATTTCCAAAACCGCCACAGCTGGAAAGGTGAAATTCAATACTTGAGGGTTTTTGAACATACAGAATTCAAAAACGCTAACAGCAATGTTGTCAGATTTAACACTTTTACGTTAGACTTCATAAATAGGGCATTCCATTCAAAATTATGACGTAAAAATGGTAACTCTGACAACACTGCTGTTATCGTTTTTGAATTCTGTATGTTCAAAAACCCCCAAGTCTTGAATTTCACCTCTCCAACTGTGGCGGTTTTAGAAATAGTTAAGCGTTCCGGTACAGTTTACTGAAAAAGCGGTGTTACCGTATCTCAGTAATTGTTAGAAACATAATTTTGAAATTTTGAGATCTTACTAAGTTCGACATGTGCAATTTATTGCAATAAAGATAAGATGAGGATTCTATTTAAAATAAATTAAAATCGGGGATATTTGTTTAAAAATTTGGAAAAATAATTTATAACTTGGCAACGCCGCAAACACGAAAAAAACTACAAGGCGAGATAGTGTATTAGTGCATATTTAGATTTAAAATAGAACATACATGGTGTTACATTTAAAAAAATAAAGTAAAATGTCCTTGAAATTGCCGTAATTTAAAATTCTGCCAAAAACACCCTGTAAATACAAATTGCTGGTAACATCCAAAATGATATCCACTTAATATTCAAGTAACCCGCTGTATAATATTATTGAGAAAAGTTAAAGGAATATATCAATTTGGACGTATTACTTACGACCTTGCAAATCTGGAAATTAATAGAAAATAAATATAACTTGGCAACGTCGCAACCGATCCCAAAAATATTTTAGGGTTGAATAGAGATCAATGATGGAAACTAGAACAATTTAAGAAAAAGTTATAGTTCCATATAAAAAAATCAAGTTGATCACTATTCTACTTTCCCGCAACACCCTGTATATTTTAAAATATTTTTAGAATATACGTCTTAAGCAACCAAATAACTTTTGCATTTGACATTTTCTTCTATCGGGTATACCTTGCGAGATATCGAAGAATTACAAACTAACTGGACACCCTGTATAAGCTTATACCAATGCTTATACACAACCAAAAATATAGCTTTTTTAAATAGTCACTATGTATCTAAACAAAGAAATTGAAATAAAATGTGAATCATGCAGTTTTGCTGACCCTTTAAAGGAATTAAAGAACTCTTTTCTAAAATCTTGGAAATTTACTAAATTGAAAGAATGGGGTAGTTCAGTTAAAATCAATAATTTTCCAATCCGCCTCTATTATGCGTGGTTCTTCTTAGTGATAGCCGAGGAAACAAAATTTAATGCGACAAAAATCAATAATTTTCCAATCCGCCTCTATTATGCGTGGTTCTTCTTAGTGATAGCCGAGGAAACAAAATTTAATGCGACACGAATACTTGTTGAACATCAAGGTATTCCCAGAAGTAGGTCGAAAATAACTAAAAATCGTCGTCACAGAAAAAATGTCTGGAATATAAAATTTTGGTTTTTGACTCTCACCAGGCCAACATGGAACTCATGAGACCATCTTACCGTTCTAATCCGTAGAACTTTCGTATTGATTACGTTTACACTTATGAAATATGACGGGCTATTGGTATACAGGGTAGGCCAATAGTGAGTGGACGGCTTACTAAAACATATTTCAAAAATCCGCAAATGGCCTTGAGGGCTATATATTGATATATTCCTTTAACTTTTCTTGATAATATATACAGAGGTAAAATTCAATACTTGGGGTTTTTGAACATACAGAATTCAAAAAAAAAAACGCTAACATCAGTGTTGTCAGATTCACCAATTTTACTCCACAATTTTGAACGGAATGCCCTATTTATGAAGTCTAACGTAAAAGTGGTAAATCTGACAACACTGATGTTAGCGTTTTTGAATTCTGTATGTTCAAAAACTCTCAAGTGTTGAATTTTACCGTTCCAGCTATGGCAGTTTTGGAAATATTTAAGCGTTCCGGTATTGTTTACTGAAAAAGCGGTGTTGCTGTATCTCAATAATTAACAGAAACAAAATTTTGAAAGTGTGAGATCTTACTAAGTTCGACATGTGCAATTCATTGTAATAAAAATAAGTACAGGATTCTAGGAAATTAATTAAAATCCGGGATGTTTTTTTAAAAATTTGGAAAAATAATGTATAACTTGGCAACGCCGCAAACGCGAAAAAAATATTACAAAGCGAGATAGGGTATTAGTAGGTATTTCGATTTAAAATAAAACATTCAGGGTATTACATTTCAAAAAACAAAGTAAAATGACCTTCAAATTGCCGTAATTTAAAATTCTGCCAACGACACCCTGTAGATACAAATTGCTGGCAACATCCAAAATAATATAAATTTAATATTCAGGTAACTCGCTGTATAATATTATTGAGAAAAGTTGAAAGAATATATCAATTTGGACGTATTACTTGCGACCTTGCAAATCCGGAAATGAATAGAAAATAAATTATAACTTGACAACATCGTAACCGATCCCAAAAATATTTTTGGATTAAATAGACATTAATGATGGAAACCAGAAAAATTTAAGAAAAAACTATAGTTCTATATAAAAAAATCAAGTTGATCACTATCCTACTTTCCCGCAACACCCAGTATATTTCAAAATATTTGTAAAATATGCATCTTAAGTAATCAAATAACTTCTGTATTTGACATTTTCTTCTATCAGGTATATCTTGCGAGATATCGAAGAATTATACACTAACTGGACACCCTGTACTTGTGGGGCTGCTGCATGTCATCCCAGAGGGATACAATCGCACGTGGTTCCCAGGGTGTCCATTGCCTGGAACCAACTTACAGGAGATGTTTTCGTTCAACTTGTTAGTGTTGACTTATTCAAAGGCCGGATCAACAAAATTCACTTTGCCTTCGCAGTTGCTCATTTATAAAAGACTCTTGAAAGTCTTAAATAATACTTGACGCTTGCTAACAAAAAGCAGAAGATCACATCCGCTCTGTATTTTTACCCATAGAATGTAAATGAGCCAGAAGACCAAAAAAAGAATGGTCGCAGTCTCCATGTCCTCCTCAATTACCCTCAGTAATCCACCGCACGTTGGGCAGTGCGGTTTCAACTAGCTCGGTCCCTCCATACGTGCCTCGGTGTCCGTATCCTCGGCCATTCGGTCGCATTAGCCGACTAATCAAGCACGTTCCGGCTGTGATGGATCGACCGTCTTTCCGGAACCAAGCCGGGGTTTTGAAGGACATACCGTCGTCCTTCCGACAGTCAAGCGGCTTACTGCCAGCCACTCTGCTTACGAATGGCATAGACTAACTGAATCCGATCTTATTCGGAATAAATAGGCAGGCAAAGCATGCCAGCCCTTACACATAATTAATATTGGTTACCAGATGAAAGCCATATTTATTTTTCTGTTCATGTTCAAAAAGCTTTATGATACGAGTTTATTGAGTGAAATTATATACAAATAACTGACTATGAACTAGACCATGTCTATCTCAAAGTACAACATGTAGAGCGGTTCAAGTCCTCCTGGGAAGGTATGTTCGTACCGCTTGCTTGTTGGTGTATTGATTGTATGATGTGAAGGTATGTTTTTTTGGAATGAGATTCAGCAACCCCGCGGACCCTGCTGGATCTAATAGGCTCGGTTTCAATTGCAGTACAAAAACTGAGAGGTCGCCTATCACACACAGGTAAGAAAAACGCTGTAGGTGACGTGTCAAGACGGTCGCCAATTATTCGAGTTGCTCTTCTCTGGATTGCATTAAGTATAGACTGGGTGCAGCAGTCCCCAAGACGTGTGGACAATACACAAGCCGGACGGCGCATAGAACCTTCTGGCTTTGAGTTTTGCTAATGCTGTGGATAACCACTGGCTTTAGAAAATGGTACCGTAAAATATTTTGTGACGTATTATAATTATCTTACTATGTATTCCTATACCCCGCCACAAGGCTCAGCCTTATAGGGGTGGCATTATTTGTAGTTTTCTTGAAAATAAATGAATGAATAAATGACATGAATTTCGCAGTTTTTCAGCAATTGATGAAACATGTTCGCACCAGATCATGTTTTTTGTAGACCACCAAAAGTTTCTATGAGTGGTTTATTGGCAGAATCTGATTCTTCGTTAGAACGAGGTACTCGCTTGTTGTTTTATTGAGTGGAGTATTCGGTTTTGGGAGCATTTAGTCTTACCATATTCTTGAGTCCCTAACCGGTACTGGCAAAGTTTACGGAATACATATTCTGGCAAAGTTTACGGAATACATATTCCGTAAACTTTGGTACTGGTCAAAGTTTACGGAATGCATAATTCCGTAAACTTTGGTACTGGTCTCCAGCTCCCTTGATTGCGAAACAGCTGCTGCCAACATTCTTTGTTCGGGCTCGACTACAGAGACACATTATCTATTACTCTTGATGAATGCGTGCAAAGTACTACCATCCGCAAAGCTGTAAATTGAGTTTCTAGTGCTAGAGAATGGATCATTGGTGTGAAGCAGAAACAATGTCCGAGCCAATACCGATCCCTGCTAGCGTTAATGTTATGAAAGAAGAGGAGAAGCTCTCTACCACAACAGGGATTTTGCGACCAGAGAGAAAGTCCCCTAGTCCCCAGCAATGTGTAACAAGGAGGTTGTAGGACAGAGGCTTGTTTAGGAGAGCTGAATGCCACAACTGATTAAATGCATTGGAAGTATCAAGGCTAATGATATTCCGCTAATGTACTATTTAAAGCTTCTGTTGAAAAATCTTCTGCTGAAGGACTTTCCGAAGAGTATTCACCAGCATCAGCGACACCTCTGGCGCCATTAGCCTTGAGGTATCTCTTGATGGTCCTTATAATTGTATTGCTTCTCGTGGAAGTCATTATCCCGATCAGTATTGGGGGAGCGAAGTGAGACGTAAATCTACAATTTCTATTGAACAACAGCTCACACCAGAAACCTCAGTACAACAGATGGTGAAGGAAAAAAAGGCTTGGAGTACAATAAAGTGGCTGGCTCAGCAAATTATGAGCATCAAAGGAAACGGCGAACTGATTCGCAGGAACAACCTCAATACAAATCAAAATCGTGAAGGTACAGAAGAGCAAGTATCAGAAGAGGATGCGGTAACACGAACTCCTAATACTTCCCGGGAAGGAAGATGTAAGGTCCGAAGAAATAACGGCTACTCGTGTAGATATGTGTTTAACAGTATCAGGGTAGTCGTGGATTCAAATGAGCCACTTGCTCTGGTTAGTCTAGGTGCCGCCAGTGCTTCCTAAAAAAAGATCGTAATTGTGAGAACTGTCATTCCAAATGTTATCTGATTTACCTAGCAGCCAATAAAACTCCGACATCAGATCATTCATATATAGTTAGAATTGTACCTAAGAGTCTGGAAGTAAGAAAATAAAATGCTATACTTTTTATCTGTCAGCGTTTGATCAGTAATCCGTAAACTGTAATCTGCAGTACGTCCTCCACATCTTCCGTATATGGAAATATCATTTATGAGGGAAATCTTGCTCTCAAGGATTCACAAAGAGACAAAATTATATTACCATCCAATGGCTGAGATATCCCAAATCGTCGATTTAGCAGAGTACGTTATTGAAGTCGAGCATTGAACCTAACGAAGTTCGGCGACATTGTGAGCTGCTGCAGTTCCCAGAGGAGAAAAATGATAAAAAGGCCGAGCGCGGATTGTCATCCATGGAGCGGGGATTTGTTGGACGAAGGGAAATTAAACTGACATCGGGGTTAGTCCATTGCAGATGAGATTACGAAGTTACTTGTTATTAACTGGGAGAGAATATTAAAAATTCCTCACAGCAAAGAAAAAATGTGACGCGTTTGAAATAAGCTCCAAGTTTTAGCTTCGCCTGTTCCAAACGAAATTCCGAGGTTTTGTTTCTGGGGTTATTGCCAATTGTACAGCACCAAGAGTGACATTATAATCGCGGACAGTTCTTCTCACCCATTGTTATCTTTGTAGTTTCATTATATGATATATTTGCTAAAAGCTAAATTGTATCTACTGAATATATTTGCTGTCTTGCACCCACTACTATAGAGAAAGGGCGCCAAATTACTTGCCTCAGTACTTCCCATACATACAGGGTGATCAACTTAGTTTGATACCTCCGTTATTATTAGAGATACAAAAAACCTTTCCAATAATAGTTGTCTATAAACATAGGATCTCCATTTTAAAATTATTTTATAATATACAGGGTTATTAATAGAGCCAAAGCTGTGTTTTTTCAAACGAAACATGCTATATATTATCCCAAACTTAAATTGTGCTCTCTTTCCCTATTTCGGAAATATATGGGTTTATTAGGTTATACAGGGTAATTTCAGAGATATGGCCGCCTTTGTATGAAAATTTTATTGAATTCATCACCCTGTGTATTAAAAAAAAATAACTGGAGGCTAGGTTCTCAATGCTAGAATAATTTCGTGGTTATCTTGTTGAGTCTAATATTATAAATTTGCAGCTATCTTTGATTTTGTATACAGGGTGAACCAAAACGGTCATAATTTTCTTTGTTAACTGTTACATTTATGTATGGGAAATGCTTAATAAAAGTGGAAATATTTTGTAAGAACTTTTTGACGATGCTATAAAGTACAGAGTGTTTCGTTTAAAACAACAAAGAAAATGATGGTCGCTAGTTTTAGTTCACCCTGAATACAAAATCGAAGACAGCAAAAAATTGATACTTTCAGACAAAACTATACGACAACGAAATTATTGTAGCATTAAGAATCGAGCTTCCAGTTATTGATTTTTTAAGATAGAGGGTGATGAATTCATTAAGATTTTCACATAAAGGTGGCGGCCATATCTCTGAAATTACCCTGTATAACCTAATAAAACCCTATATTTTCGAAATAGGGAAAGCGAGTACAATGTATATTTGGGATAATATATAATAATAATAATAATAATAATAAGCCTTTATTCAGGGATCATCTGATGATGACATAGAATGTGTCAGGATTGTTACATTAACAAATATATATGTTTACAGATACACACAGTAAAAAAAACACAGATAACAATAACACCAAATAACAGGCACATTAGATAAATAAATTAAATAAGGAGCAGAATCTCACCAGTTGAATATTTACAATAGTATAGTTAAAAAAACACAAAATTCTTATATATATTGTGAGAACATTGCGCAGAAAAGGAATTACAAATTATCACAAAGGTACTCAGAGATGGAATAATAGCCTTTCCTTATTACCAGAGACTTAACTTGCTTTTTGAATACGTATGGGTTAGCTGTTTTGATATTATTAGGCAATTTGTTAAAAAGTTTTATACCCATGTACTTAGGACTAGACTCTGTAATGGACAACCTATGTGCTGGTATCTCCAAAATATGCGAATTTCTCGTAGTATAGGTGTTGTTCCTGCTAAGTGAATGAAAACTGCTGTGGTTAGTTTTTACATAAAGTAGCATCTCATATATATAAATGCAAGGTACAGTGAGAATTCCTAGATTAACAAACCGCTCTCTACAGCTAGTTCTATTGGGCATCCCAAGAATCAGTCTAATTACTCGCTTTTGAATTAAGAAAATTCTGTTTGCTTCTCGGGAGCAACCCCAGGCAATTATACCGTAAGAAGCAGTTGAATGGAAATATGCGTAATAGTAAGTTAAAATTACCGATCTTTCTACTAGAAATCTCAGTTGATTTATACAGTAGCAAATTGGTATAAGCCTTTTACAGATATAATCAACATGTATATCCCATTTACAGTTATATGATAGGTGGACTCCCAGAAATTTCACTGAATCACCTTGCCTGATACTACCCTCACGAGACTTAACGAGGAGGCTATGGTTCAGGCTAGAGGTGTAAGAAAACTGGAGGAACATGGTTTTGTTTTGGTTTAGCTTTAGGCCATTTTGAGAAAACCAGTCTTTGACTTTGACTAGTTCTTTTGATGCTGATCCAGCTAAGTCTGAAGTACTAGACGCATTTATCATTACAGAGGTATCATCAGCGTACATAACACACTGGTTACTGGGAAAATCATTTACAAAGATGATATACAGCAAGGGTCCCAAAATGGATCCCTGTGGTACACCAACCCCAGTACTAAGAGAAGAGGATTTGCTGTTCTTGATTTGAACATATTGGTACCTGTTGTGTAAATAGCTCCTAATTAGTTGTAATGGGAGTCCTCTGATACCATAAAGAGTCAGCTTCTGTAATAATAGATCATGGTCCACCAGATCAAATGCCTTGCTCAAGTCAACGAAGATACCTACAGTCTTCTTACCCTCATCCATACTAGCATACACCATGTTAAGGAATGCAGTAATAGCATGTTTGGTAGAAAGTCCTTTCAGAAATCCAAACTGATGACTATTAAAAAATTTATTTTTTACAAAATACTCAGTTAAACAGGTTGCCAAATGCTTTTCTATTATTTTCGAAAATGGGCTCAAAAGTGAGATAGGTCTATAATTATTAATATCTCTGTGACTGCCTGATTTGAAAACAGGTAAAATTTTTGAAATTTTTAAGCAATCAGGAAATTGCCCAGATTCAATTGAGAAGTTCAACAGATATGTAAGTGGCTTCAAAATGAGTTCACCGTACTTTTTTATAAGATTCGTACTGAATCCATCATCTCCCTGGGAGTCTGAATTTTTAAGATTTTTAATGATATTCAAAACATCAGTTTCGGTTGCCGGTGGAATAAAAAAACTGCTAAGGCTTTGGACATTAAATGGAACGAGTTGGGCATTTATGTTTGACAGCAATTTTTTTGGTAAATCTATAAAATGATTATTGAAAAGTGTCGCAATTTGTTCGGTGTCAGTTACTATTGTTTCATTAAAAGACAGCTCTACTTTGGTATTTTTATTTTCAGTTTTGATTACTTTCCATACTGCTTTAGATTTGTTATCGGCGTTCAAAATTATGTCTCTATTATAAATTTTCTTGGCTTCTGTCAGCAGTTTTCTGTATATTTTCTTGTACCTCATATAATAGTTCTTAGTGGCATCGTCAACAATTAAATAATAAAGGTTTTTGAGTTTTTGAGCCGAGACCAACAGGCCTTTCGTCAACCATGGCTTTCTGCATTTACTACTAGTTGAGCGAGCTCTAATTTTCTTAGGAAATGATAGATTCAAGTAATGAGTTAAAGTATTCAGAAATTTTACAAATTTAAGGTTAATGTCAGTATTATCATTATATATTCGAGACCAATCTTCATTTTGAAGCAATTGTAAGAATTGTTCAATATTAGTTTTCTTGTTAAATTGGCGAAATTCCATATTGACTGTATCATCACTAGATGTTACCTCATCATAGTGAATGCTAATTATTTGGCCAAGATGGTCACTAATATTACCATTTACTACAGAACTTCTATATTTATCTCTGTCGAGATTCACACATATATTATCCAGACAGTTTTTATTTCTGGTTGGAAGGTTGATTGTTGGCACTAAGTTCCAAGTACCAATGAGATCTAATAATAAGTTTACTTTAGCATTTGATACCAAAAAATTTATATTAAAATCACCACATACAATTATTCTATAACCATTTAGTCTACTAGTAATTAAGCACAACGTTTCATGTAGGTATTCTAAAAAAACATTAAAATCTGAATCAGGGCTCCTATATATAGCTAAAACTACGGTCTTGTATTTTTTAAAGTAACTTATTACAGATTCGAAATCCTTCTCTGCTGACTGACAATCAATGTTGTCATATTGGATACCATCCCTAACAAATATGCCAACACCACCATGAGTGACAGTGCTTCTACAGTAAAAATTTGCAGTAACATAGTTAGTCAGTTGAAGTGAAGCTATTTGTTCCTTTTTGGCCCAATGTTCCGTAACACATAAGATATCACAACTTGTTTCATCTGTTAGTAATTCTAAGCTTAATAATTTATTTGATATGCATTGGACATTTTGGTGAATGATAGTAAGTTGCTTAGAATGCTTGTCATTCAGATCATACCTATTACCGAAAAAATTGGTGGGGATCCATAGAATTGCCAGTATTTAACACTTTAAGCACAATGTTATTTCCACTATTAAAATTAAGATTATTATTTAAAAATAGCTGTAAAGCCCGTTTATAGTGTTTGGTGTCAGTTATAAGATCTATGGATATATTTCTATTTTTTATTTTATATTGGTGTATTGCTTTTTTCAGGAAGTTGTCAATATTAATGTCCAGAGGATGGTTGAGCTTAGATACAATAATAAGATTTACAGTTTTACTCAAAGGAAGTATTTTTTTTTTTTTTTTTTTATTTAAAGTATACCGCTTCAGCCTTTTGGCTATTAGCGGTTCGTTAGATTTACAACTTATGTAACATGTTAATATCCTTTAAGTAATTTACAATGCAGTTAACGTTACAACTTAGTCCTAGAACTTCTGTAAGGGTGTGGCTAATATTGTTCGCTATTCTTTGTGGCTCCAATAAAGGACACTCCACCAACACATGCCGTACAGTTAGGCGCACTTCACAAACTTCACACCGAGGTTCCCATTCACGTGCAATGAGGAATCCATGCGTGGCTCTTGTGTGTCCCAGACGTAGCCGGGTTACTAGCACTTGATGTCTTCTGTTGGTTGTCACTGGTTGCCATGGTCCAAATGTCGGTTTCAGCTCTAACAATTTCGATGGAGATTGCTGCCATTTTCTGTTCCATTTCTGATATAGCTTGTTTTTAATGTGGATTTTTAGATCGGATTCCAGAGGTTTTTGGCTGGATTGAATGCTTAATGTAGAGGCTTCTTTTGCGTTTTGATCAGCTACTTCGTTTCCTCTAATTCCTACATGAGATGGAACCCACATAAATAAGACTTCTTTGCCACAGGTGGTGATGTGATATAAGGTTTCAGTAATGCTATTTACTAGTGGATGTTTCGTGTATAGATTTTCCATGAGCTTCAATGAGTTGAGCGAGTCTGTTATTACCAACCATCTACTGGTTTGACTATTCTTTATGAAGTAGAGTGCTTCCTGGATTGCGTACAGTTCACCGTTGAGAATGCTCAATTCATGAGGTAATTTTAAGGTAATTGTTTCGTTAGGTGTAACAATAGCTGCACCAGCATTTTCATTTGTTTTGGATGCATCAGTGTAGATTCTTTCTCGGTTTGGATAGCGGTTCAGAATCTCTCGAAAATGTTGATTGATTAAACTGTTTGGCGTTTGACGTTTATCAAACCTGGTCAGTTCAGTGTTGATGTTTGGTGACTGAATCTTCCAGGGTGGAATGGGTAGTGGGCAGGATGGGTAGGGGGCTGGGAACTGCGATATATCTAAGTCGTTTAGGTAAACGTGAACTCTATGGTAGAATGGTGCTCCATGTATATTGCGCTTGTAGCTGCTGCTTCTTCTATTCAAAAGTGTATGTTGTGATGAGGAGGCATTGGCAGAAACTTTCAGAGCATGGGATAAGCTTAGTAGATGTCTCCTCATAGATAGAGGTGCTTCTCCACTTTCTTGATATAAGCTGTTGACGGGGGTGGTTCTGAAAGCCCCCAGTATTATTCGTAGCGCTGAGTTGTGAATTACGTCTAGAGGCTTCAACAATGAGGGTTTCGCTGAGTTGTAAGCCACACAAGCATAATCAATTTTTGATCTGACTAGAGCCCTGTAGATGGTGAGTAGGGTCTGGCCTTCCGCCCCCCAGTGCTGGTTTGCCAGGCATTTGATAAGGTTAATTCCTTTTTGGCAAGACTGGATAAGGTGTTTTAAATGACTTTTCCACGTCAGGCGCTGGTCGAAATATACTCCCAGGAATTTAATTTCGTCAGTATACTCTAGGGCTTTTCCATTCAGGTGTAGAATGGGGTAACTTTCCGGAGGTTTCTTAGAAAATAGGATGCATTTGGTTTTATCTGGAGAGAAAGAAAAGCCTGAGGTGTTGGTCCACTGCTCTAGGTTAATGAGTACTTTTTGTAGTAGCTCAGCGCTGGTTTTTAGGACTTTGCCTTTGACAAAAAGAATCAAGTCATCTGCATACAATCGAGCTTGAATAGGTTTGGATACGTTGTTTAGAATATCATTGATCGCAATTAGGAATAGGGTAGGGCTGATGACAGATCCCTGAGGAGTTCCGTTTGCTTGAGGTCTTATATTGGACAGCATTCCATTTGCGCGAACCTGAAAACACCTTCCTGTCAAAAAGTTTTTGATAAAAGCTAGCAAGTTTCCATTGTAGTTCCATTGCTTCAGCTGTGATATTATCCTGTGCTTCCATACTGTATCAAAGGCATTATTTATGTCGAAATATATGGCCATGCAGTGTTGCTGTTTTGTGAAAGCCTCGTTAATCTGACTCTCTAGGTGTAAAATATTGTCTACTGTTGATCGGTTGGGTCTGAACCCAGATTGTTCAGCTAAAAGTAGGTTTCTGTTCTCCAGGCTCCATAAAAGACGTTGGTTAATAATCTTTTCTAATAATTTGCACATGGTACAGGTTAGAGAGATAGGTCTGTAGGAGTCTGGCATTAGAGATGGCTTATTGGGTTTACGGATAGGAATGATTATCGCTTGCTTCCAGGAGTTTGGGAATGTTTGACTTGTCCATATTCTATTGAAAATCTGTAGTAAGTGACTTTTTGCAATTGGTGGTAGGTTTTTCAGAAACACCGACGGAATGTTATCGGGCCCTGGTGATGTATCTTTCATGGCTTGTAACGCGTCAACAAGTTCACGTTCACTAATGGGGTCATTGATCGGGTCTGATGTGTTGTGGATAGTAAACACTTTAGACTCTTCGTTGTGTTTGTGTTCCAAAAACGCGCCTGTAAAGTTATTATCGCTTGACTTTTCTTCGTATGTCTTCGACAAGATTTCTACGATGTCTTCATTCCGGGTATAGATCGCAGAGTTGTCCTTTAGGGCAGAGATCTTGTTGTACGATGGTACTCCCGATATACTCCTCACTTTTTTCCAAACTTTAGAGAACGGTGTTGAACTGTTAATGGTTTTCACATATCCTTGCCATGAAGCCTTTTGACTCTTTCTTACTATTAGCCTTGCGCGTGCTTTTTTGAGTTTGAAGTCTGCCAAGTTAGACGGCGTTTGATGCTTTTTTACTTTATTTAGGGCTTGTTTACTGGCTCTGATGGCTGATTCGCAATCGGCATTCCACCAAGGAACTGGGTTACGTTTTTTAATGTAACGTGTTGATCCAATAGTGTGGCTAGCAGCCTCGATCACTAGTTTCGTGAAACTGTCGACCATTAAATTTATGTCGTTACACGTTGTAGATTTATGAAAATGAGTGTCGATGTAAGCTGAATAAATATCCCAGTCTGCTTCTTTTAGCTTCCATTTTTGAAGTGGAGTGACCTCGGTGAAAACATTTTTGGTATTTGTTATAAGTATAGGAAAGTGATCACTGTCGTGTAAATCCTCGAGTGCAGTCCACTGTAGATTTGTCAGACAACGGGGTGAGCATAGTGACAGATCGATTGATGAGAATCTTCCTGTAGCCGAATCAAATCTGGTGCTGCTTCCGGTATTTAAAAGAACTATATTTTCTGACTCGAATATATCTTTCAGCATTGTTCCACGAGTATCATTTTTGTGAGAACCCCATGAGTAATGGTGTGCGTTGAAGTCACCTAAAATTATTTTTGGCGAAGGCAGCTGTCGGAGAAGCAACTCTACTTCGTCATTATCTATGTGGTAGTTTGGAGCGATATATATACTGCACACACTTATTTTCTCAGGCAAATCAATGGTAACTGCAACTGCTTCCAGATTTGTGCTAAGGTGTATGGGACTTGCAGGAATGTCGGAGTTTATGTAGATAGCTACGCCGCCACTGGCTGTTGTGTTGTTGCGATTTTTGAAGAATCCGTTGTAGCCCTTTGGTGAGTGGGTCTTGGAATCGTGAAAATGGGTTTCTTGTAAGCATATGATATCAGGTCTATGGTCAGATATTAGTTTTTGAAACATATTTAATCGGATATAATAACCATTTGGATTCCACTGTAAAATTGATTTGAAAGCCATTTTAACAGAAATTAGAGTCGGTAGAAGCTTCGCTGAGGGAATCGTTGGTGTTGCTTTCGATGTGTCGTTCTAATTTTTTGCGTAGCCTGGTCATTCTGTTTTTCAGGGTTTTATCGGTAATATGTGGATATATTAACAGTATTGTGGTAACTAATCCTGAGATATCTGTAGTATGTTCGACTACTGTTGCTATCACATCGTGCGCTCCGTGCACGTTCTCTAATAGACTCTTCATTTGCTCGCTGTTTAGTACCAGGACGGCTTGGTTTGAATCCATAAAGTTCTTAACTGGCGCGAATACACTATCTGGTAAACATGATTTCTGGGCATCGACTTTGAGTTTTTTCACGCTGGTTTTTGCTGGTGTCAAGAAAGCTGGTCCTGAGATGGAAACTTCTGTGTCTGAGGTCGGGGTGTGCGTTGTAGAGAAGGTCCTTTTAGTTGAGGTGCTGGCGTTTTGAGTGTCATCGATATTTGTGCCAGTTATGGGTGCGGACGACGATGATGAATCTGTGTCAATGTGTTTTGTTAGGTTTTGTGTTAAAGTGGTAGCAGGTATATGTTCCAAGTTGAGAGATTTATCAGTTTGCGCTGGTTGTATTGGCTGGGCTTCAACTGCTTGATGTCCATCCGAGTTTTGTCGAGTGTTTTGATTATTTGATTCTGCAGTAGGTAGTGGTTGGGAAAGGTTGTTAGTGGGCTGTGGTATTGGTAGGGATGCTGATGGACAGCGGGTAGCTATATGGCCAGGAAGTTTGCATTTAAAGCATTTTTCGCTATCCAATGATAAGTAAATGCGATATGATAAGTCTTCATAATCGATTACCAAAGATTCAGGTAGGCTGGATTCTGTAGGGGCTATATAGACCTGTCGCCGGAAACTAAGTATGTGACTGTACTCGGGGATGGTGGCGCCAATTCTTAGGAACGATATGGGAGACAATATTTGGAGCCCTATCTGCTGTAGGCTGTTCAAGATAACATCATGCGGTATAGTAGGGGATACATTCGATATAACTAGTCGATCTGATGGGGTCACTAATCGTCTCGCCTTCAAGATTTCGCCTTGTATGACAATCTCACCATGGTTGCTCAGAAATTGGTCCACCACTCTTTTGCTGGACAAATATATACAAATTCTGTTATTCGAAACTCTAGAGCAAAAGGTGATATTTTTAGGTTCGACTAATGGACCTACCTGGAGGATGTAGTCCTGTAATTTGGCTCCGTCTATTGTGTTGAACACTATGGCTTGATCTTTACTGGGGTGTTTAGATGTTTGTCGGCTAAGTACTCTTGAGTATGTTTGTGGCGTGCTACCACTGTGGCTTTCAGTAGGGGTATTAGTGGGTTCCATAATTGGTGCTATAGGAGTGGATTCCATGCCTGTTACTATATGTATGTTTCTATCTGAGACTTCCCGTGTGGCATTTCAGAGTACGGTCCTGTCCTCAGGACGTAACCCGACGTGGAAATTCCAGACAGCCTGGCTGTTTTTTCTATAGTGGTCCGCAGAGACAACGTGAATGCGTTGACGTTATGAAATGTTTAGTTCTGAATAAATGATGTTTTCTAAAATCTGGAATGGGGTACTCACAGTACGACCTCGATAGATGGTGGCTAGGTTGGGGTTGTCACAAAAAATATGCTAAATTCACTATAATTTATGATAATTCGAGAGCAGAATTTGATAGCTGCTACAGTGTTTCCGAACAGGAGGAAGTATTTTTGTCATAGCCTTCTGTAGTACTTTATGGTTTGCTATATTTACAGTATTAAACATAAAGATTAAATAGTCATCCTTCCCCAGATTTAGCGAATAATTAAAAAGTTGCTCAGCTAGTTCAGTAAAATTTAGACTGGGTTTTACAATACCTTCTGATTTAAAGTTCTGAGAAAGTTTCTGCTTATTCAACCACACAGAACAGTTTTTGGCATACTCATCCCCAAAAACGACAATCCTCCGACGGTTACCGCAAGACGATTTTGGCGCAGAATTTTCGTCTATCACACCATAATCTTCCTCAGTACCGTTGCTCAAAAATCCAGGATCTCGTAGAACAGATGTATTTGCACAATTATCTGTAGAAAATTCTACTTCTGTCAAACAATTGTTGCCTGATGATCCAACATTTTTATTTAATCCAGATGAATTCTGCTCATTATCTTCCGCCGGGCCTGGGTTACTACCTCTTGCCTGTGAAATCCTGATGTTGTCTTCAGTTAATAGCAGTTTGTTATTTTCTTCTAGTATCCTTATTGATTCCACCATAGTTTTATTAATATCTATCAATTCCTCAACATGTTGAGTCTTGTTAGCTAAATCTTCAAGCTGGGCGAATATTTGTGCTTGCAGTTCCTCATTTTCACTCCTTAAGGATTCTATCTGCCCATAAAGCTTGCTGATCATACTTTTATTATTTTTTATTTCTTCAGCAAACTTGCTTTCCGTTTCTAATGCCTCATCTTCAAAGTCCTGCGCTCGTTTCTTTATCGTCTCCAAATGACTTTCACGGTCGTGAACGTCCTTAGTCAAACTGTCAATTTCACACTTCAATTTATGTATTTCCTCCGAGTAGGTTGTCTCAATGTGTTCAATGAAATCATCTTTCTCCTGAATAATGCAACTTAGCTTATTATTTTCAGTTTGTAGCTTATCAAGATTTAACTGCCTATCTTTATAATCTTTTTCACAACTCCGTGAACAAAAGATTTTGTAATGCTCGATTTCTATAATTCTTCTGTTTCTAGTTGCACAGCTTTTATGATAAAGTGACAAACATTCAATGCAGCACTGATAATTGAAGTCCTTTGAACAACACTTAAATTTGTTTTCCATAATAAAAACTATAGATTTCAATACAATGCAAGGTGAGATGTACCCGCCACTGGAATACAGGAATGTATCTCTATGAAAGAAACACTAACACACACAAAAACGGACCACAAATTACTGTTTGCGCTTAAGGGATCAATCGTATAATCAATAGAGTAATCTGATTACTTTTATATGGCGCACTATAAGATGTTGCATAAAATTTTATACATGCTAGTTGAAAAGTTCACTTGATATCTTGTTAACTATCGGTATGGCTGCTGATTAATTTGCCGTGATTGTACGAAATATTATAGGCAATCTGCCGTGGAATCTTTATCATGCAGAATAATTACAAACCTTCAATTACACAAATTACACTGCACATCGTCATCACTATGGTATTAATCAAATAATTTTCGCGAACTGTTCTTCCTATATAATAAACATAAACAGTGTCCCGCTAGTCGGTCCACTGTTCGCATTTCGGACGCCGAAATACGAACGATATAAGGTTCTTCATTTGAAAAAACAAGCAAACAGCTTTGGCATGCTGTGACCTTATTAACAATCCTGTATATTATAAAGTAATGTTAAAGTGGATCTACAAATTGTTTTTCAAAGCTTTTTTTGTATCTGCTATATTAACGGAGGTATCAAGCTTCAGGGTATAAATTGGTAACCCTGTATAAACATTGGGGTAGGCCGATTTATATAGAGGACTTGAGAATTTGTTAGTAATCATGTTTGCATGTTGAAAAAAGTTGTGAAGTAAGACAGGTAAAATATTATTAAAAAAAATTCAAATTTCTATAATAAGCATGCAACTAAAAGATCAATTACAAACAAATTTGTTTTACTAGCTATTTTCATTTACACTTATTTTTCCATCATACCTACAGAAGTTTTGAACAACACTATTTAAATGCGATGAAGTTAACATTAATTTATTATAAATTGCATCCACAAGTTTCACAAACTCAAAATATATTAATCCGAAATAACACTATTAATTCCTAAAAATAGCCGAAAACAACAGAGAACAGTAGTAGTTTGTGTTGTCACATGTCGTTTTTTGTTGTTTCCTGTGTTCTTTGCTATTGTTTTTGGTTTCTTCCTGTTGCTTTCGGCTAGTTTCTGTTGATTTGGGCTGTTTTCTGTTGTTCACTATTCAATTGTTTTGTGTTGTATTCGGTTTTTATCCATTGTTGTCGGTTGTTTTCCTTTGTTGTTGGTTGTTGTCCGTTGTTTCTCGTTGTTTTCTGTTCCACTCGACTGCTTTTGGTTGTTTCGTATTGTTTTTCATTGTTTTCTATTGCCCACTGTCGTCTTCAGTTGTTTTCTGTTGTTTTCGGTTGTCTTCGGTTGTCTTCGGTTGTCTTCGGTTGTGTTCTGTTATTTTTATTTTCTATTGTCCTCGATTGTTTTCGATTGTTTTCAGTTGTTTTTGGTTGTTTTCAGTTGTTTTCTATTGCTTTTAGTTATTTTCTGTTTTTCCAGTTGTTTTCGCTTGTTTTCTGTTGTTGTTGTTATATTATCTGTTGCTTTCTGTTCTTTTCTGTGTTTTTTTGTATTTGTCTGTTGTCTTGTATCCCATAAAAGCGAGACTAAGGACTATAGAAATAACTTTACAAGAAAAGCGTTTCGGTACCTTTTCTCACATTATTTTAATATGTAAGTATTGAAATAACTTTGAAATTAGGGCCCTTGTGGCAGCTGAAAAAGTAAAAAATCTGAATGTATCGTTTAAGAAAATAATGTTTGCTTCATGTTCCGGAGAAGTTACGAAATCGCAGAATTTAAATTTGACAAGATCAAAATTCAGAAATGAACTGTCATTATTGCAGTTCAAAACAAAGTAATATATTTTTTGTCAGATAAAAAGACTTTTGTTTTTCGGTTTTGCAACTTTTTCAAGGCTGCAAATTCTTACTTTTAAAGCCACGAAAATCGGCCCACCCTAGTATATATGGTTTTGCCAAATTACCCAACCACCGCAGTTTCAGGCAGTATCGGCGTAGACTAGCTGTAATAAATAGTCGAATCTATATGAAAAGTTTGAATAATGTCTTGATGCACGATGACCCTTCTTGATTGGGCAAAGACTGCTTATTGATTCACAAAGTTGCAAAAGCATTCAGTATTAAATTATTTGATAAAGAAAAGATGCGGCTGATAAACATATTGTAACATACTGTATATTATGGTATTCGTGTATTTGTATTAGTTGTCATTGATTGTCATACATGATGTAAAGTCAAAGTGCTAGGTTAGATCTTTTGAAGTGTAAACGTCATCGAATCGTCTAGAGTTTTCGAGAATGACGGATGGATTCTAGAAATGTCATCGAATGCTCTGGATGGTTCGATGAAGTATATATAAGGTGCTACGGGTAGCGTAGGAGTCAGTTGAGTTGAGATCTAGTTGAGATAAGGTTGAGGTATTGTATTAAGTTCTGAAGTAAAACGGTGAAAGTTACGTCGAGTTTGATTCCCTGGATGAAGAAAAAGAGGCCGTCGTGACAATTGGTGTCGGAAGTGTGGGATTATCCATCGAATCAAGCCAGAAAAAGGAAACTACAAGTGAGTACAGCTTGAGTCAATGCCAGTAACCAGAGCTATGGCATCCGAAATGAGTGCATTGATGAATATGATACAAGAAATGCGAGCCAGTTTAGAACAAAGTGCAGCCGAAACGAGGGAAATGAAGGCAGATATGAGAAACAGCTTCGAAAAGAGCGAAGAAAAATTAAAGCAGCATCAGGACGAGCAAGCAGCTGTTATGCAAGCGACCGTCGTGAACCTTGAAGAAAAGCTAAAGAACCACCAGGGCGAGGCAGTCGTGAACCTTGAAGAAAAGCTGAAGCGCCATCAAGACGAGGCAGTCGCAGACTTGAAGAGTGGACAGGAACTGGTGATGACTCGGTTGGAGGAGCAGAAGCAAGCCGTAAGTCAAGCATTAGAAAATCAAGACCACCGTATTAGTGCAATTGAGGAGCAGCTAGCAGCATCAGAAAAACACGTTGAGGAACAGCTTCAGCAAGTGAAAGATCAGGTCAAAGAAATGGTTAGAGAGGAGCTGCGAGAGTTTAGTGCAGGTGAGCGTAGTTTAACAGCTGCAGCACCTGCTTTTACTGATAGACACAGTGGCGTAGTAGCAAAGCCCTATCCATACAATGGAAAAACGTCATGGGACATTTATCATATGCAATTTGAAAACATCGCACGTATGAATAACTGGTCGAATGAGGAAAAGGCTTGTGTGCTGACATCCATGCTAAGAGACTCTGCCGCAGCTATTTTGGAAAATCTCTGCGCATCAGACCTACGTGACTATGATAAGATAACATCTGCACTAAAGTTACGCTTTGGAGATGCACACTTAACAGAGCTGTTGCATGGCCAGCTGCATAACCGGACACAACAAGCGAAGGAAGATTTAACCACGTTTGCATATGAAGTCCAAAGCTTAGCGAAAGGGGCATTCGTCAACAGCCCCGTAGAAACACAGGAATACGTTGCTGCTCGTCAGTTTGTTGAAGGCATTGCAGACGCGGAAGTTCAACGAATGGTAAAACTATCCAGTCCCATAAATTTACAAGATGCTGTGATCAAGGCTTTGCAAATTGAAGCTGACATAAAAGCCATGCGAATGACAAGGAGGGTGCGCGCTGCCGAGCAAGATACAGAAGCAAAAGTCAGGGCCACACCGTTTATTTCAGGAAGAAGAGGTGCTAGCTTCCAAAGAAACCCGGCTCGCACAAGCCTAGAAGGAGCTGAAAAGTTTACATGCTGGAGATGTGGACAGAAGGGGCATCTTAGGATAGGCTGCCGCACCCAGGCTGATAAGATACAAGCGGATGTAGAAAAAGCAGATGAATATGCGAACAAAATGAAATCTGTGCAAGACACGATAAACTCAATGAAGGAGCAGTTTGACAGAGACATAAAGAATTTAGTAAAGAAGAATGAAGAAAGTATTGCCAAGCTTCAACAACAACACGGAGTAGCCATGAGGGAACTTAGAGCAGACAGGGATAGGATGAAGCAGTTGCTTGCCTCTCAGGAAAGGAGAAGTATGCATATTAAAAGCAAGTTTGAAACGAATAGAAAGAATCTGCTGAAGAAGGACGAACAACACAAAATAGCCTTGAGGAAGCTCAATAAAGAAGTTTCTGCTTTGAAGGGCGAAATCAAGAGATTGAAAGCTTTGAATCAGTTGAAGAAAGCAGAGAGGGAATGCTACCAAGTTAAAGATGAAAATGCAATGCTCAAACAGAAGATAAATCGGATGGAGGCTGAGTATGCATTCTGTAAAAAGAACTTGAACAACGCAATTGATGAAGCCAAAAGGGTCGGTATCAAGGAGAATGAGTTGAGAGAAAGGTTGGCGCAGCTTGAAGCAGAAAACAAGAAGCTGAGAACAGATTTGAGCGCCGAGGTCGATGATGCGAAAAAGCAAAAGGAAGATTTGTCTAAAGCAAGAGAAGTTGATAGTAAGACTAAACAGCGACTGGTGATTTTGAAAAACGAGAATTCTCGACTGAAAGAGGAGCTGGAAAACGCATTGGCTGAAGCAGAGTACGGTAGCTCCAGGATGAAGCATATGGAGAATAGAAACAGTAACGGGAAGCAGAAGATTACTCAGCTGGAAGTTGAGATCGATAAGAAGAAGAGAGAACTGAATAAGGTCACTGAAGATACAAAGAAGGGTGTGTCCGCAGTACTAGCGACGCCATTTTACGATGCAGAGTTAGAACAGAGATTGGCGCAACTGAAGAAAGAAAACCCGAAGATAGGAGCAGAGCTTGGCGCTGCACTCAAGGACTCATCATGGGATTTTGAACAGACCACGCAACTCAGAAGCGAGAATGTTAAGCAAAAGAACAGGATTGCGCAGGAGGAAGACGAACTCAGCAGGTTCAGGGAGGAAGTGGAGAATAGCCTGAGTAATGGGAAGAAGGAAGTGTCGAGAGGTGACAGTCGTCAAGGCAAAAAGGTGCAACTGAAGAGAATTATAACAGAGCTAGGAAAAGAGAATTCTGCTGGAGCTGAAAATGAGAATCGCAAGTTGGGCAAAGAATATCACAGTTACGAGGTGATCTGGTATGGTCTTGCAACACACGACGCAAGGAAGGGTAGATGTCCGAAGCTACAACGCCATGGGGAGGGACCCTACGTGGTGATGAAGCGCCTCAACGACGTAGTCTACAGGTTATGTACGGAAAGTGGAAAACCGAAGGTCGACTATGCTGATGTCTGTGGTGATACAAGAATCGAAGTTGTTCGTCGAGGACGCCGAACGCTAAGGGGGGAAGAATGTAACATACTGTATATTATGGTATTCGTGTATTTGTATTAGTTGTCATTGATTGTCATACATGATGTAAAGTCAAAGTGCTAGGTTAGATCTTTTGAAGTGTAAACGTCATCGAATCGTCTAGAGTTTTCGAGAATGACGGATGGATTCTAGAAATGTCATCGATGGTTCGATGAAGTATATATAAGGTGCTACGGGTAGCGTAGGAGTCAGTTGAGTTGAGATCTAGTTGAGATAAGGTTGAGGTATTGTATTAAGTTCTGAAGTAAAACGGTGAAAGTTACGTCGAGTTTGATTCCCTGGATGAAGAAAAAGAGGCCGTCGTGACAATATTAAGATAGGTTTTAAAGTGGCTTTGATCCGGTCAAACTACTAATTCGTATTCAGCATAGCTAGTTGCAATGGTATACTGGAGGGGTCCGAATATTTATTGAGAAAAAACATGCAGATCACAGATCAGTATTCACTTGTTTAGTTTGTGAAGTGAACAAATTCACAGAGAATGTTTCCACAGGTCTAGTAGCCTAAGAAACCTCTTACATTCAGCATTTTACTTATCTATAGAACCATAGACAGTATAACTTACTAAACATAAATATAGTTCAAGAAAACTAAAAAATATGCTTTTAAAGGACATTTGACATAAAAAGGTAAACATTTATATTATTCGTAATCTGAGCGCCCGGCGTTTTTTTTCGCAACAGTACTAGTAGTTTTCGTTCATTATTGTTTTAAGTTTGAATTGCTTTTACTATCATGCTTACATCCGCATGTGGATGCGGATGTGAAAAAATTGAAAAAAATTGTTTTAAGCTTGTTTTTAAAATTATTCTTAACTTGTTAGTCCGATGTCTCTTAAAAGCCTGTTTTTTATTTTTTAGTGCCATATTTATTTTTCTTTTTCTTTTTAGTTTATTCAAACAGTAATTATCAATACCCTGTGTAATGAAGACGAACAGCTGTTTTCGATCAATATCCATAGCATAATCATTACCATTACTGTATGAACGATAACTAAAACTGTTTCACTTTCCTAAATAAATTTCACACTCTCGTCGTTATGCCTCTGTGCAATATCGCCGTTTTTGTGGCAATGTTGGAGCGTTCAATACTTGGTCTGACCTCTAAATAGAAAAGGGAGTTTCAAGCTCACAAACAAACATACAGGTGTACCTAATGAAAGCATGTTGATAAAATGCTGCGGATATAACAGACAAATTAAAAAAACATACAAATTGAAGCTGAAGCAGTTCCTCCCCGAATACTCAGACATTATATTCAAACTTTTCGCGATAGGTTAGGCTACAGTTTTGCAGCTGATGATTAACATTTGGAACAAGTATTGCGATGAAAACTATTACGTTGCTAATTCTGTCTTCAAAGATTAATAAAAAACGTACATGTGAATTTGTTTTATATTAATGCAAGGCACGTACTAGATCAATATTGTTGATGTAATAAACTCAATAAAGTTTTTATATTTTTTAAAATATGTTCTTTGGGTACTGACATGTTATGTTGTTGGAAGGAAATAAAAGCTCCAGCAAATGAGCCCAACGAAAGGGTACATTACTATTTAAGAAAAACTGGGTTTCCTTACTGGTTTGTTTTCTGAAATAAAAACAACTGAATATTTCCATATTACGGGAAATACAATATTGAGCAACTTTTATATAAAAAAATCATATATCAATAATTTACTGAGATATAATATATTATACACTCCAAACTCCATACATACAGGGCACACCGTATATAGACAACATGCTCTCCCGCCATTATGCAATTTTGGTGGATGTGACACTAATTCTCGCATTCACAGAAAGTTGTAGGTACATTGTACAAAAACAACAAAGCTACGATCCTATCGTTTCTTTATGGTTCATGTATGAGTTTTCACCATTATTGGAAAAGATTCGAATGTCAAGATTAATTTGATAGATCAAAAAAGGCAGGTAAATAGACTTTATTGTATAATAGCTAGGCATACTCAATTTAGTCACTATTCAATCAAACATTGGTCATTGGTTTGGGACCTACAGTGCCACAGGCCCTTCAGACGTCTTACACTTCTAACACACCTACTCTTGCACAACAGGTTGCTAACTTATAAATCAGATCTCGATAGGGTGGAAGATAAACATATTTGAATACTTAGGAGCAATTTACCCCGAAGCCATTGGCTGTGAGTCACCTGACCTGATTATATGCCACTTTTATTGTATAACTTGTAACTATAACTCTAGCTCAGAAAGCAGTCAGTAGCAGCAGAACGGCAGATAATTATACCATGTTTGACGCCTGACTACGAGCAGGCAAAGGCAAATGACAGTTGGAAATGAAAAGAATGCAAGTTAAACTATCTTCTAAATCGTTTAAAAATCTAAAACTTGGAATGGAAATAAAGAACCTCACAAGATTTGGTGGAACTTAGATCATTCTTCATAATTTTAAAACTTTGGATAACACTCCGATCACCCTGTTATGATGCTTTGTTTCGCTATGCATCCAAAGAAGGATCTAGTTGTTAAAATTTTGATTGGCCAGATTTGAAACAGCAAAATAAGATAATCATATTGTAGACATCACCTCAATATATACCTCTGTTTTCGCAAACTTAAAGTCTGTAATAAAGCCTTTAAGTTTTTATCAGACTTGCGAAGCTTTGATAGCTGGTGAAATCAATTCTTCTGTTATATCGAATTTAAACTAATCAGATCTAATGTATAATTTTTTTCACCGCTAATCAACAGACATTAAGACCCACGTCCTTGCTAACCTTGGACTCTTGAAAGGGTCGGCATCAGACATTAGTCTTTCTATCACAAAAGTACATAAAATTTCATTTAAATATGGAATCCAGAATTGATGATAATATCATACACGTCTCTTTTCCCACATACCGTCAATATCTGAATATTTGCGATTAACTAATAGCCTAAACGAATATCGCTTCTACACGGTTATTTTCTGCATTGGTATATCTGCTACATGCTGAAAATAAGGGAGATTGATATCAGCATATTTCGTTATCATTCCCACACAATGGTGACTCATACAGACCTATTTTATATAAATAAGCTGGAAAGGTACCGTGACCTGTTCTTATTCTGGTAGTGGTGGTAGAGTACTGTCTGGTAGAAAATTAGTTGAAAACATTGAAGGTTCTTATACAGGGTGTCCAGTTAGTGTGTAATTCTTCGATATCTCGCAAGGTATACCTGATAGAAGAACATGTCAAATACAAAAATGATTTGGCTACTTAAAAATATTTTGATACATACAGGATGTTGCGGGAACACTTTTTCTTGAATTCTTCTAGTTTCCATCATTGACCTCTATTTAACCCTAAAATATTTTTGGGATCGATTGTGACGTTGCCAAGTTATAATTTATTTTCTATTAATTTCCGGATTTGCAAGGTCGCAAGTGATACGTCCAATTTGATATATTCCTTTAACTTTTCTCAGTAATATTGTACAGCGGGTTACTTGAATATTGAGTGGATATTATTTTGTATGTTACCAGCAATTTGTATTTACAGGGTGTTTTTGACAGAATTTTAAATTACGGCAATTTGAAGGTCTTTCTACATAGTTTTTTCAAACGTAACACCCTGTATTTTTTATTTTAAATCGAAATATCTACTAATACCTTATCTCGCCTTGTAATAATTTTTTTTTTCGCGTTTGCGGCGTTGCCAGGTTATAAATTATTTATCCAAATTTTTAAACAAATCTCACAATTTCAAAACTTTGGTTCTATTAATCAAAGAGATACGGCAACATCGCCTTTTTAGTAAAAGGTACCGGAACGCTTGAATATTTCCAAAACCGCCACAGCTGGAGAGATGAAATTCAATACTTGGGGGTTTTTGAACATACAGAATTCAAATGCGCTAACATCATCGAAATTATGACGTAAAATTGGTAAATCTGGTAACACTGATGTTAGCGTTTTTGAATCCTGTATGTTAAAAAACCCTCAAGTATTGAACATCGCCTCTCCAGCTGTGGGCGTTTTGGAAGCGTTCCGGTACCGTTTACTAAAAAAGCGATGTTGCCGTATACCAGTAATTAATTGAAACAACATTTTGAAACTGTGAGATCTTACTAAATTCGACATGCGCAATTCATTACAATAAAAATAAGTAGAGGATTCTATTTAAAATAAATTAAAATCGGGGATATTTGTTTAAAAATTTGGATAAACAATTTATAACCTGGCAATGTCGCAAACGCGAAAAAAAATATTACAAGGCGAGATAGGGTATTAGTAGATATTTCGGTTAAAAATAAAAAATACAGGGTGTTACATTTAAAAAACAAAGTAGAATGACCTTCAGATTGCCGTAATTTAAAATTCTGTCAAAAACACCTTGTAGAAAGAAATTGCTGGTAACATCCAAAATAATATCCACCCAATATTCAAGTAACCCGCTGTATAATACTATTGAGAAAAGTTGAAGGAATATATCAAATTGGACGTATTACTTGCGACCTTGCAAATCCGGAAATTAATAGAAAATAAATTATAACTTGGCAACGTCGCAATCAGTCCCAAAAGTATTTAAGGGTTGAATTGATATTAATGATGGAAACTAGAAGAATTTAAGAAAAGGTTGTAGTTCCATATAAAAAAATCAAGTTGATCACTATCCTGCTTACCCGGCGCAACACTCTGTATATTGCAAAATATTTTTAGAATATGCGTGTGAAGTAACCAAATAACTTTTGTATTTGACATTTCCTTCTATCAGATATATCTTGTGAGATATCAAAGAGTTACACACTAACTGGACACCCTGTATAGAAGCTATTGCTGATACTTTTTGCGCAAGTTATTTCATAAAGATTTCCATTCCAAAACTATGCCTCTTTTGGGTGTAATAATAATTCAGCGTTGTCCGAAATTACTATAAGCAATGGCTGCTTTTGCGGCCACATAAGCTTCATCACGGCCTCGTACCCCTATAAGTGTGTTGGCCCAAATAAAGATGAGTGGGTATGTTTTGAACGTGAACTATGAACGGGAATTTTACACAAAATTTGCTGGACATAGTAGCTATTATCGGAGCTAAAAAGTCTCAAAAACGGAATGGGATCTGACAGAATAGCTACGTTTTTGGATTATTGTGATTACGCCACCTTAACACCCAGTGCTTCTGTAGTATATACATGCTGCATACGTCAGAAAACTGGACTTATTTAATTATACTAAGTGACTGTATCACAAATTTTAATACCGTTAAAGGGCCATACTAAAAATTGATCTGTGATTTTGCGACTCAATTAAAAATAATGTGAAATTATTGAGAGCATGTACAATGGTTTAATCTTTTCATGACTTTTTCAATATATTTTGCAACTTATAGCGTCATAAAACATATTTCCTACATCAGAACATCTAGACATTTTATTTTGTACTGCAAGATACCTATTGCTTGTTTTATATCTGCCCAAATCGTCCCGATCGGATTTGGCTCGTGAAAATTTCTTAACACTTAAATATGACTCCTTTCTTGTATTTTGTACTTAAAAATACTGAAAATAGTTTGCAATTTGCTAAAGCTAATGCTAGAGGCCGTTATAATCTGTATAAATCATACAACAGTATAAACAAATCTAAATATAAACATAATTATCATGGTATTGAGTTTTTCATACACTACATGGATCTATCAAACATCTGACCACTTCTACGCTCAAAAGACGACTGGAGAACTACCCAAAACAAAAGGCATTTTACAATATTAACAAGTTTCTTGTCAACAATTTCAGTGGTCTTGAATGATTTTTATGTATCCAGGACAATGTTCCAGCTTTTTGTTGTGATTGAATGCATTTTATTAACTTGTGCTGCTCTGTCTTTTGTAAATCTGACATTGCACATCAGATTATCTGCTGCGAGTATGTAGATTTGAAGATTTTTTTTACCGAGGTATCCAAATGCTTTTAGCATGCTCAACATCAATATAAATTATTTTTATTACTATTATAAAAGCTAAGGTGATTGGACATTTTTAGCGCAACGAAATTAAAGAACTTTTGATAAGCGCACAGCAATACCAGTGTCAGCGCGATACAAACTCTGTACCAACGGTCACAGGAGCTGCATGCACATGTTGTCTTCCACTCTGTCAACTTGGTTTTGCATTGGTACGAGTTCCGCCCAATAACAGTTAGAGTTAGAGTTCCCGCACACGTGGAGAAGTTGTCGACCAACTGCTTTGTCGCTTCATCAAGGGCTGGAAGATTGTATGAAGATACTCACACGGGGACAACGACAAGATAGCGAGTCGTAGGGTAAATTTTAATGTTTTATATGAACTAGCGCACATATCCTGACAAAGTTATTGCGTTAGTGCAAAATATGAACTATCGGAAGAAAATAAAATACAGATAAGAAAATATAGAGTTCTCCATTTGCTGTGATAAATTTTGAGAGGTAAATTTTATACATTGTCTTATACCTTAAGGAATCATCCTGAAAAATTTCTCAATTACTTTCGTATGAATAAGGATAGCCTTAATAATCTGTTGTCACATATAAAAGCTAGTATTTCATACCAAAATCCTAACATTCTTTTACATCCAATTCCAAGCAATCTGGTATCATCTTCAAACATATTTCTTCTCATAGATGCTTTTTCAATGTTTAAATTGCTGTGATATGATACATTTTAATGATACAAAGTAGGACGCTTTTGTATTGCGTCAATTAATTTTTCAATCTATTCGTCGTTCAATATGCTCACAGATTCACAGACAAACTGGTTTCAACGTGGACGCAGAATACATGACTAAGCTATTTTGTCGCCTAATCTAAAAGCCAACATGGCGACAACGATCAAACAGTTGGTCGACAAAAAGTTCATCGTGTGCAGGAGCTCTTTTGCTCCTTATTCCTTGGAATACAGGGTAAGCCCTTAGTTGATACCTTTTTTTAAACTGTGTATAATAGAAGTCGTTAAAATAAACAACTTTTTCAAATAACTTTTTTCCGAAAACTGAAAAATAAACGAGATACAGTATCAAAAGGTGGAGTCAAGTTGATTGACTCAGTACTTCCCACGCATAATGATGATACCACTTTATTATTTTCCCATTGCATGAAACAATAATCTGAAATCAACTTGCAACCAAATCATCGCCCACCCGCCCACAAAAAAATATACAAAACAAAAATCTTATAAATAGTTTCTTGCGTCTCCCTCCTTGGAAACTTCAACTCGACGAGGCGAAACGATCAGGAGCCTCCAAACCATCTAAAAACGAAGTTTGAGATGTTTTTATATTTTTGGTTTTTTGATTACGGCTGCGCCGCCACTGACACGGTTTTGCAAAAACAGACCCGTTTTCCATTATCGCCGCGGCAGTAAATGCTGTGTCAAAGTTTAATTAAAATCAATTTAATAATTTTCGCTTTATGCAATATGCCTAGAGCGAAATAAAGCAAAACTCCTATGTACGCATCACAAAATTGGTTTCTGTGGTAGGCAAGCCAATGCTCAAATGGACCTAAAAAAATGTAATATGCTACTAGGTATTTCTTCTACAGGTCAATGGCAAACCGGCATTAGATCTGTCAGTTAGTGCACTAATCCTAAAAGTGATTTCGCGATAATGCGCCACTTTTAGGGTTTGTCAATTTAAAGTTAACAACGATAAACAAAAAGCTCGACAAAAAGTGACTACTGCACTATCTGACACGTACAATGCCTAATAGATTAGGGAAAAATTTAAGCAAAAAACTGAACATAAACAGACTAGGTACGCCTTGAAACACAAGCACATCTATACATTTCTTTTTCTGTATCTCGCTTATTTTTCAGTTTGCTGAAAAAAGTTATTTGAAAAAGCTGAAAAAAGTATCGACATAGAACTCACACTGTATATTAGCGCGGTGGTTACTCATCGATCATGCGGTGGTTCACTATCTTTCTTCGATAAATAGACTTTAGAGAACATACTGGTCATAAGAGGAGAATTTTGAATAAGTTTGTCGATAAGATAATGATGAGCCTAAGTATAAAACACTGCAGTTTGTACGTAAGGAATGAAAATACGCATTTTGTCGAGATAAGGTTACTGTACTGCCCGATATAGCCTGTGTTATTTTTACCATAATAGCAGTTATTCAAGTTTTCTTTATTATGTTTATCAATTTACGTTACTACTTCAGTTATATGCTTGTTGATCTACAATTTTTTTCTTAATTGGCGGGTGGGCTCCTTGGCTTCTGTCAGAATTGCAAGGCATGGTGAATAGACGGGTATTTTTAAGTTTTGTACTGTGTGGAATCCTTTTCAAGTCTTGCATATACTGATGCGAAAAAGTACATACAGCCGTAATCTATGATGGATATGATAAATGATCAATAAAAGGTTGACGCAGTAGTTAGACCTGCACCCCAAGCTTTTCTGAGAATTCATATGGGAATATTCATTCCTCTCTCACACTGTCCTTTTATTCGGTTAACATGAGGAGCCCAAAGCAGCTTAACTATGGGAAACCATATTCCAGCAACTTGCTCATGTAGTGGCATTTGTAGACCGTGTGCAACACAGTATGTCTAAATTTTGAAGTTTATAAAGGGTGATCCATATCAAGCTTATATTTTTTTAGATAGAACTTCCTGTATATAATAAATTGCATATTTAGATTTCTTTGTGAATTCTGGTGTGATTTATTATGGAACCTTAAATGGACCGAACCTAAGCTGACGCATTTCGTGTTGTCAAACCACAAAGCCGACGCGTTCTAAGGGCCGTATTTATAGTCGATACTTAAGGATCCCTTCATACTTGAGGGTCCCTTAAGTATGGTTTTGTGTTCCGACAACTATTTGAGGGTCCCTTACGTAAGGTTCCCTTGAGTAATGCTGAAGCTCAGAGTAACAACTGAACATAGAGGTAGTAAACAACTAATTCTAATAGGCCAACATGTTTTCTTACGTTGTCATATCGACCACCAGATATGGCAATCATAATTGTTTGCTATCGTCTTAATTGAACAGTATCCAGAAATATTCCATTCTACGTTGAAAAAGACGGTATTTTGATGGTTCAGAAATGATTACAGCAAAATCAATAGATATGTTGACCTCTACTGCGTTACTGCATGTTTCTTCATCATTAACGCAAATTCTGTCTTACATAAATTTTGGGGAGTTGGCAACGCCTATGTAATTTTCCTGCGATTTGTTTACGGTAACCTCCGACTGTCAAACGTTTGTTTTGTATGTGCGTCTTTTATGCTTGGTCAGTAAAATCGAATTCGCTATTTGTTGGTAACTGTAGTGAAGCTTTACGGACATACTGGGCTATATTCGAGTGTAGTTTAACAGTTTTTCGAGATGGGACAGTGCAGAGCAGTGTTTGTAGCATGGATTGCATTGGAAGAATTTTCAGGTTAGTTGGCAATGTTTGGGTCTGTAGTGTCAAAAGATGATGGCTTTGAGCACGTCATGCTGAAGTGGTTTGTTTACTACCTCTATGTTCAGTTGTTACTCTGAGTGCTCAAGTAATGAAATGTCAACATAACATTTCTTTGCATTCAAGGCGATTTTGTTGGTTAATTTTGGAGTAAGGTGTTGTCAGCTTCTGATACATCGGAAAAAAAGAGATGCCAGAAAACATCAAAATGCATAGGCATATGCACAACAAATATACATATATTTGAAATATGACAACGTCGCCAAATATTTGCGCGCCACCTCATAAATGTTGTCTAGGAAACAGATACACAAGAAAGGAAACACTTGAGGAGAACTTCTTGAGTATTACTCCTTACCTTAAGTAATACTTAAGATACGACTATGGATAAAAAACATGCAATAATATACATGGGTATCTATTTGAAAAAAAAAATAGTTTGATATTATTTTTTTTTTTTTTTATTTATGTTATTGGCTAGTTTGATATTATAATGTTGTCAGCTCTCAGTGCTTCATACCATGATCAAGTGACGTATTTTACAAACGTGTTTGACTAACAAGGGTACTCCTAAGGTCGAGGATTTTAAAACTCTCAGCATTAACATGTTCTATGGTAAAAATTAGATGAGTTGGCTCCTAAACAGAGAGCCGTTCGATTGCGAAAAACAGTTTCTACGTACGGGACGAATGGTCAGCAAGACAACAAGTCTACAACCTCGTTTCTTTAACCTTTAACTTCCGGAGATCTAAATTCACTTGAAATTCAGTGCTTGCTCTCATTAAAGTCACAGTTACTTCTTTTTACTTCTGTGTCAACGGCATTGACTGCTGTGGTCATTAGCCTCGTATTGTATGTAGGATTTGTTACTGTTTCCCAGCGCCACTCTAGGAATAGCACTGTTGATTAGAAGCCAACAGTGAAGGCTCAGGTGAGATTCTCGCTGGGCTTGTGTTATGGATATCTATTTTTGATTGAAAACACCAAAAATAAATTTCCTTCCCTAGCGAGAATCGAACTCGGGACCTTCCAAACCCTCGACTCGAACTACCCCCCCCCCCTCCCCCCCCCCACACACACAGTTATTACTTTTAATCGGAATATGCATTTTCGCTACACCTATGTGTAAATAATACCAATATTCTTCACTTCATATAGAGGGTCCTTCGAAAAGCACCTCTTTCCTCTTTAACATGTCTTCATGGCAACTAACGCAGTTTTTTGAAATTGAGAATTACTTTAGTTAAAGGGTGGGGGTAGAGGTACAGGGTGGGCCAATAATATGTGGACAAAAGGCAGTGGGCCTGCTATATCTCAGAAATTTATCATTTGATCATAGTAGAGAGCCTCGAAAGTTTAAAACGCTTTAGCTAAGATCTTGATGTTTGTACAGGATGATTTGTATCGATGTTATATTTTTTAAAAAGATTTTCTGATATTAGTGCCTATTTGGATTTTTTTGGTAAATTCAAGTATGACTTCATGTAGCACACGTTAGAGCTGGAACGAGCCATCTAGGCGCAGACCACCTTTTTTAACATGAGTCGATATCAGAGAAGAACTAAATATCGCAGCGATTACAAACCTTGCAACGCCGAGTCTGACTAATAAACATGGAATGTATAATAATAATAATAATGTCTTTATTGAGCAAAAAGATCACAGTATGGCGAAGTTTAGCCATGGCTACTCTGCCACTTAACCGCACTGCGACCTGACATTACAATCATATAAAGAAAACAACACAAAGAATAATTAGCAATAAACATGTCATGACATACACATTAAGCAGATCTAAACAAAATACCATAGTATTAGAAGTAAAAGAAACAATGAGATGGTAGAAAAAAAAAGTACTAGCTAACAGGTATAAGAACAACAACCAACATATCATAGTATTAGAGTTAAAAAGAAACAGCGAAATGACAGAGAAAAAAAACTAGCTAACAAAACAAGAAAAAGAAACACAATTTAACATTAACATGAGACAACGAAATGAATTTGCCACTCAACGTGCCGAACCGAGTGCCGAACCTAACAGATAATTTTTGACCCTTTTTTTAAAGCTATACTGACTTAAACATTTGTAACTTGCTGGTAGCGAATTATAAAGCTTAACTGCATTATAAGTAAAACTTCTTTCATATAGAGTAGAATTATGAGAAGGCGTTGCAAATAAGTCATTGTGTCTGAGTGTGCGAAAAATCTGGTCCCGACGAGGAATTAACTTTTCAAGCAAATAAATTGGCCTACTAGATAGGATAACTCTGTGCACTAATGTTACCATGGAATATGTGTATAAGTCATTAACTCTGAGCCATTTTAATTCTTTGATCTTTGATGAAACACTACTATACTTTCTGAGGCCAAATATAAATACTACAACAATTGTTTTGAATCTTCTGCAATTTTAATTTATGGACAGAGTCCAGACATGGATAGTAAATAACTAAAGAGTAAGATAAAATTGATAGTATAAGGATTTCGCACAGCCTTTTACGTGTTTTAAAATTAAGAATATGTCGGTTTGAGTATAGAAGTTTCATTTTCATGTACGTAGATTTCATGATACTATTAACATGTAAATTAAATCTAAGATTGCAGTCAAACATGATGCCCAAGTTTTTAACATTATCACAGAAAAAAATTCTAGTATTATCGATACTTAAAGAGATTTGACCAGAAACATTATAGTTAACATATTTTGAGCTACATGGGATTGCAGTACATTTGGAGGGATTTATACGGAGACAGTGGCGTTTGCAGTAATCTGATACATTAGCCAGATCCAAGTTGATCTTAAACGAAGCTTCGTGTAAATTCGATTCATTGAAATAAAATAATAGTTGTGTGTCGTCCGCATACGTTTGAATTGCACAATGCTCCACACTATTGTGGAGATCGAAGGTATATATTAAGAATAGTAGCGGTCCCAGTATCGACCCCTGTGGAACTCCTGAGGGCACATAACGTGCATCAGAAATTCCTCTAGATGTTTTCACCCTCTGACTACGGTTGTTTAGATATGAATTGAAAAAATTTAAAGGAACATCGGACAAACCATAATATTTTAGTTTGCTAAGTAGTATTTCATGATTTACCGTATCGAAAGCTTTGGATAAATCGAGTAAGATCAGCAGGACACCAGACCGCTTATCAAGATTCCGAAGTATTTCGTCAGTAAGATGTAGTAATGCAGTAGTTGTACTATGACCTGCGCGAAAACCAGACTGGTGTACGGGAAATAATTTGTTGTTATCAAAATACTCAACAAGTTGCAAATATACTATCTTTTCCATGACTTTTGATAAAATACATAAGCCACTTATAGGCCTCAGGTGACCAAGCTCAGTTGGGCTATTATTTTTGGCGAGAGGGGTGACTACAGCTTCCTTCCAACTTGATGGAAAGACACCTCTTTCCAAGCAAGTGTTGATTATATGAGTGACATGATTTATTACATCAGGCAGGCATAGACATAACATATGAAGTGTGATTCCATCACAGCCAGCTCCTGCGGATCTAAGAGATAGAATTGCATCAATAACTTCTTGAGGGTTCACCAATCTAAAGTAAAATAACGGTATTTTAGCATCATAGCGCCTACTACTATAGAAGTCGGATGTGGAACGAACTACTCTGAGATTTTCATCAGCAGATATGAAAGTATTTAAAAAATACCCATTGACCTCTTGAGGGTCCAACAAACTCAATGGTACCTCTACGCGCTTATGGTGGCAAACATTCAAATCCCTGAGTGTGTTCCAAGCAGACCGTGTACTGATATTAATATGCCTTGAGAGGTAAGCCTTCTTTTCTCTTCGAAAGGAAGCTAGAGCATAATTGCGCATATTTTTGTATGCAGTCCAGTTGACATCTGTAGGATCTTGCTGAAACGTTGAAAGAGCCTTATCTCTTAACTTGAAAATACTTCTCATATTGACAGTAAGCCATGGAGCAGCTGGCTTTGTTACACGTGCAGTTCGTAACGGTGCATGAATATCAAAGAGTTGTATTAAGTTATTCGTCAAACATTCAACTTTGTCGTCAATATTTGTTAAATAGAAAATCTGATCAAGTCCAATCCCATGTACATCATTCCTAAAAGTAACAAGGTCAATATTTTTGATATCTCTGTAAATTATTAGCTTTGGCTCATATTTCATAACCTTCAAAGTGATGTCGCAGAATACTAACTTATGATCAGATACTATATCAGCATTTATAGTTCCTGAATGCACTACATTATTTGGAGTATTTGTAAAAATAGGGTCAAGTAAAGTAGGACTGTGTTGAGTTACTCGGGTGGGTTCGTTAATCAGTTGAATATAGTTGAAACTATCTAAGCAAGTACTCAAGGGATTGTCATTGTTAAAAACGTCAATATTTATATCACCTAAAATTAGTATATTGTCATATTGAGGCGAGAAAAAAGAGAGCATATCATCTATAATACAGATGCTGGCATTGACAGGAATATGGGGAGGTCGATATATGACTACAATTAGTAAACTAGAATGGCCTAGCTTGAGCTTACAGCAAAGTAATTCCAAAGGAATGTCACGGGCAAAATCAAGAGTATTAATAACATCGAATTTGAGATAATTTCGAATATAATAACCGACTCCTCCACCTCTGCCTAACCGATCTTTATGCAATAACTGATAGCCTTCTAAGGAAACAGCATTATTCGGGATGTTATCGTTAAGCCAAGTCTCAGTAATGCATATGACATCAAATTTGTTTTCAACCAGATCACAAAAACCGTCAAATGCAGCAGTCAGAGATCGCACGTTGAGGTGACAAATTCTTAATCTATCTAGTTTATTAGAGTAGTTGACTTCAGCCATAGTCAATTCTTGATTGTAATTCTGCAACTCTTTTTAAAAAGCAAGGGCATATTCTGTCTGATGCTGCATGATCTACGGGATAAGGCTTAAAATTTCTATTACGATTCATCATATGGTTGTTGTATGAAAAACAATTTACGCATTTCTTAATATTAGAATCACAAGATCCTTCATCCTGCTCATTTGAACACAGAGAACATATAATTTTATTCTTACAATCTTTTTTTTGGTGACCAAAACGGCAACAATTGAAACATCTAACTACTGAGAAATGATCACTAACAATACATTTTTTCCAAGACGTGAACAAATACCCACGAGAGATTATCTGTTTTCTAACATCAGGATCAACTTCAATTATGACGTTCAATGAATATTTCAACTTAAGCACAGATATAACTTTTAAGTCACAACCTTCCAAGAATGTATTGTTTTGTACCAAAGACTCAAGAAGATCACTTTTATTCTCTAAACATTTCCCAACGTCTGAGATCAAAAGACGAGGTTTGAAAGGTTTAGGTGCAGCAATTTTATACTTATTACTGAACTTAGCTTCAACAGCAGATTTCAGCTTTTCTAAAGATTCTTCGTTAGAACAACTAACCAACATTCCATTTTTTATAAGCTTAGTGCCATTAATACCTATTTTTTGAGTAGCAGGATTAACATTAGCTTTAACAGTATTCATGACATCTGAGTTTGTTTCATTTTCGTCTTTTGACGTAATAATCAACACTGACTTGGAATGATTATGCACTCTTTTTGAGACAACATGACTATAAGGAATGGGCGGGTCAATAATTTGCCTTGTTTGTGAATTTGAGCTATTAGATGATAGTTGTTCAATCTTCTCAAGAAGCAGTTTATTAGCGGCTTTTAGCTCATTAACTAAATCAGTCAATAAACGAACATCGCACTTCACAATAGCAAGTTCCTTAACTACGTCTTCCTCACCAGATGTTACTACAGTATTGGTAAATGTGTCGCTTTCCTCATCGCAGTTTTTGCACAACCATTCCGATTTTTCCAGTTTGATGACTTTGCCAATTGATGAGAAACATTTCTGGTGAAGCGTGACATCACAACTAGCATTGCTACATTTTACCTTAGCACTGCCTCTGCGAATATCCACATCGCACACCTCACATTTTCTTTCTATGTCTGGTGGTTTGTTTTTACCAGACATGCTGCTACCCAAACCATTGAACTGGCACACGCCACTGGGCCCGAAAAGAAAACAATCAGCGTTCGATAGTTTTTGCACCAATTACTTTCCGGAATTCCTCGATATAATTATTTGAAATATCTTCCGTACAGTACGAAACAATGAGAAGGTAAATGCAATTATGGATTGTCAGTTACTAGATCTAACGGCATCACAAAAATCACAGTTCGGGATGAACTAAAACAGCTGGAAAGCTTAGATTGGACAGTCAAATTTGAATTGATTACCTAAAGTTTTCTATATGCTATCAGATGTGAAATTGTATAGCCTTTCCCATGTTTCATGTGTTAATCTCCTGTAATTTTCATTTTAACTCAAATTTTCAATCAAATCGATGTTATTCAATCTTCCTACGATAGAAACCTAGTATGTGTGTCTGAGGTGAAGTCTGTTAAAACTTAAGAAAATAGCCAAATGGTCATTGTTCGCAGCCTAATAGGTACAGAAATGTACTAGGGTTTATCAAATTTCCAAAATGATTACCAATTTTTAAATGAAAAGAAAACTAACAACTGTTGTTGCTGGCAGTCCAATATTTCTGAACGAAACCTCGCAATTAATGGTATGGAAAGGTATTGACGTTGATCTAATGTTAGGGTATCTGTTCTGTATTGATTGTAAAGACGAAGAGTTTCGGAGGACTCTTTATAATGTTATATCAGATTCTACGCCTACGCCCTGCTACCAACTAACTTGGAGAAAGCTCTCACGGGATTTTTAAATTGGAAACTTGGAAATTTAGATATATTGCCGAAAACCTATTTGCGGCAGTGTTTCAATATTCTCATTTTTTATGATAGCAATAGATAGATGTTGAGTATAAGTTGTATCGGTTGGAAGATAAACAGGGCGAACTTTGGAACAACTAAGATCTATATAAATCGAGATGCCAGCGTCTTTTACTTTTAGAAAATCCAACTATTATCCCAAGCAGCATCCAGGTTACTACAAATGAGCTCCGAATTTTCGTTAAATAATTCCTACGGGGGGCAGATATGAGTAAAGTCTTGACTTTTTAGTTGTTAGTACCTACTTCCTCCGAAAGCTTCCAGTAGTCCAAATAATTCATAATTTCTTAGTTTTCTAATCGTACTTGGTTAGTAACCTGACTTAACATTCCCTTTTGTACTCAGCAGCAACACCTTTGAACAAAGAAAATGAAGTCAATTTGATACACAAATTGTTTTAGCCTTACATTGTCATTGTCATTGTCATTTAGGATAACCTACAGATAAAGCTGCAGTTCAAACTGTGAAACCGTTAACCCACACCGTTTAATCATAATCGCCATCACTATAAAGTATACTATTATGTCGCCCGCCATGTACCTCGCCACGGTAGAGCCATACACAAAATCTGTAGTTAGGCCTTCTCGATAAGGTACAACTGACTGTCCATTTTCCTTCGTCGCTTGGATTAGGCAGCATTTCTGCTATCGCCAGGACCTGCCTCGAGATCTCACCGTCCGCGAGCCACGTAGCAGATGAATTAACATAGTGTTTCAATATTTTAAAAGGAGAACTCCGGTAAGTCAGACGGCTTACACCGTACTGTAATCCGACAATTTATATTGAGTACTATTATACAGGGTGTTCCAAAAAAACGTTATCTTGTCTCTTGGATAGGTAGAAAACTGAAAAATAATTAAGGTTTGCTTGGTAAAAAAAATTCGCAACGTCATCCATGTTCCAGATACAGGGCGCCGAGGAAAATAAAAATTATACACATTTCTTGCGATTTGCCGAAACTACTGGCAACATTGTATTGAAACTTCACACGAATATGTTTTGGAAGCTGGTACGTCCTATGAATTGGTTTTATACCTGACTCTCATAGAGGGTGCTAGTTACACGGTTCATACCAGGTAGTATTGGACATAACTTTTTTGAGGGTTGATTTATAAATTAAAGTATTAGGTGAACTTGAACACTTGAACATCATTCATTATACACCAAAAAGGTGCTCTTCCTAAAACTCGATACTGAGTTCTGTTTTTGGAATTTTTTTATTTGAAAACTATGGAGTAATATCCGATGCCCGTATGAAGTAGTGATACACCCATTAATTAAACAGCCATCCGCAAAAAGAATATTGTAATAAAGAATAAAATATAGAATTAGAGTAAGTGCTCAAAATGTCCTCCGTTTTCAAGAATAGACAAGTCTATCCTTTTTTCTAAAGATTCCATTCATCTTATAAACATGTATCCATTTGATCGGTGAAATCTCATTTACCTGACAAACATTCTTCATTCGCATATTGCGTACTACTAATAATAATAATCATTATTATTAACATTGCTACGTACCAACATCGCCTATTACTCCATAATTTTCAAATCAAAATATCCCGAAAGCGGCACAATATCAAGTTTTACCAAGAGTACCTTTTTGGTGTAGAATTGGATGATGTTTAAGTTCACCTAAAAGTTTAATTCATAAATCTAGCTTCAAAAAAGTCATGCTCAATACTACCTGGTGTGAACCGTGTAACTAGCGCCCTCTATGAGATTCAGGTATAAAAATAAATTCATAGGATGTACTAGCTTCCAAAACATATTCGTGTGAAATTTCATTAGAATGTTGCCAGCACTTTCGGCAAAATCGTAAAAAACGTGTATAATGTTTTTTCTTCAACGCCCTGTATCTTGAATACGGATGGCGTTACGAATTCTTTTTACTACGCAAACCCCACTTACTTTTCAGTTTTCTACCTATCCTAGAGTCACCTTTTTTGGAACAGCCTGTATGTAATATTTGTGAACTTCGTCGCAATGATTGCAACAATATCTTAGGAGAACTAAATTATTAGTTTTTCGATTTCAGGGCGTCATCAAGAAGATACAAAACTTCAGAAGATTGGTCAAGATGAGGGCGTAGTCAGATCGTTATATTTAGGAACAGATATTTCCAGTCAGACTCATTTCTAAAAAAAAGTATATTCCTCCAAAAGCCACGAACCGACAAAATGATTATCTTTTTCATATTACTCCACCAATAATCAAAATATCAGAAGTTCCATGTAAAGAAATTATTGGTGTAATATACATAAAAAGTCCACAAATATGTTCTCGAAAACATCGTTCAGTTCAGATAGGTATGTAAGTATAGAATATGATATTACCCAGATCATACATAGGGTAACGGAAAGCTCTTTATGAAAACCCAGCCGTAACCCGACCCCCCGGCACCACTTTAATTTCACCCCCTCGCAGAAATTAAAAATGATTAGGAAATCGTCTAATGCCTAATAAGTTTGGATGTAGGGGTTATGATGCTTTATCATGTCTACTTCCCACACCGATAGGTGAGGGGGGTATTGTGATCGCGAACATTTTTGATTTTGAGATAATAAATACGCTTTTTGGGCATTTAATGATACAGAGGGTTGGTCCTATGTTGGTACTTCTCTAAACTGTGTATAGACGTCGTTAAAATAAACAACTTTTTCAAATTATTTTTTTTTTCAGAAAACTGCAAAATATGTGAGGTACAGAATGAAAAAAAGGAAATCTGGGCTTGTGTATCAAGACGTGTCTAGTCGTTTATGTTTAGTTTTTCATTCCGATTTTTGTCTCGATCAGGCATTGCAATTGTCAATTAGTGCACTAGTCACTGTCAGTTTATCATAGTTAATTTCAAATTGGTAAATATTAGAAGTTGTACGCTTTTTGGGCGTCTTATCACGAAAATCCACGTCACTCATTTCCGTCGATCTGTCGGTATGTCGGTCTATCGGTCTGTCGGTCTGTCGGTCTGTCGGTCTGTCGGTCTGTCGGTCTGTCGGTCTGTCGGTCTGTCGGTCTGTCGGTCTGTCGGTCTGTCGGTCTGTCGGTCTGTCGGTCTGTCGGTCTGTCGGTCTGTCGGTCTGTCGGTCTGTCGGTCTGTCGGTCTGTCGGTCTGTCGGTCTGTCGGTCTGTCGGTCTGTCGGTCTGTCGGTCTGTCGGTCTGTCGGTCTGTCGGTCTGTCGGTCTGTCGGTCTGTCGGTCTGTCGGTCTGTCGGTCTGTCGGTCTGTCGGTCTGTCGGTCTGTCGGTCTGTCGGTCTGTCGGTCTGTCGGTCTGTCGGTCTGTCGGTCTGTCGGTCTGTCGGTCTGTCGGTCTGTCGGTCTGTCGGTCTGTCGGTCTGTCGGTCTGTCGGTCTGTCGGTCTGTCGGTCTGTCGGTCTGTCGGTGTGTCGGTCTGTCGGTCTGTCGGTCTGTCGGTCTGTCGGTCTGTCGGTCTGTCGGTCTGTCGGTCTGTCGGTCTGTCGGTCTGTCGGTCTGTCGGCCTGTCGGCCTGTCGGCCTGTCGGCCTGTCGGCCTGTCGGCCTGTCGGTCTGTCGGTCTGTCGGTCTGTCGGTCTGTCGGTCTGTCGGTCTGTCGGTCTGTCGGTCTGTCGGCCTGTCGGCCTGTCGGCCTGTCGGCCTGTCGGCCTGTCGGCCTGTCGGCCTGTCGGCCTGTCGGTCTGTCGGTCTGTCGGTCTGTCGGTCTGTCGGTCTGTCGGTCTGTCGGTCTGTCGGTCTGTCGGTCTGTCGGTCTGTCGGTCTGTCGGTCTGTCGGTCTGTCGGTCTGTCGGTCTGTCGGTCTGTCGGTCTGTCGGTCTGTCGGTCTGTCGGTCTGTCGGTCTGTCGGTCTGTCGGTCTGTCGGTCTGTCGGTCTGTCGGTCTGTCGGTCTGTCGGTCTGTCGGTCTGTCGGTCTGTCGGTCTGTCGGTCTGTCGGTCTGTCGGTCTGTCGGTCTGTCGGTCTGTCGGTCTGTCGGTCTGTCGGTCTGTCGGTCTGTCGGTCTGTCGGTCTGTCGGTCTGTCGGTCTGTCGGTCTGTCGGTCTGTCGGTCTGTCGGTCTGTCGGTCTGTCGGTCTGTCGGTCTGTCGGTCTGTCGGTCTGTCGGTCTGTCGGTCTGTCGGTCTGTCGGTCTGTCGGTCTGTCGGTCTGTCGGTCTGTCGGTCTGTCGGTCTGTCGGTCTGTCGGTCTGTCGGTCTGTCGGTCTGTCGGTCTGTCGGTCTGTCGGTCTGTCGGTCTGTCGGTCTGTCGGTCTGTCGGTCTGTCGGTCTGTCGGTCTGTCGGTCTGTCGGTCTGTCGGTCTGTCGGTCTGTCGGTCTGTCGGTCTGTCGGTCTGTCGGTCTGTCGGTCTGTCGGTCTGTCGGTCTGTCGGTCTGTCGGTCTGTCGGTCTGTCGGTCTGTCGGTCTGTCGGTCTGTCGGTCTGTCGGTCTGTCGGTCTGTCGGTCTGTCGGTCTGTCGGTCTGTCGGTCTGTCGGTCTGTCGGTCTGTCGGTCTGTCGGTCTGTCGGTCTGTCGGTCTGTCGGTCTGTCGGTCTGTCGGTCTGTCGGTCTGTCGGTCTGTCGGTCTGTCGGTCTGTCGGTCTGTCGGTCTGTCGGTCTGTCGGTCTGTCGGTCTGTCGGTCTGTCGGTCTGTCGGTCTGTCGGTCTGTCGGTCTGTCGGTCTGTCGGTCTGTCGGTCTGTCGGTCTGTCGGTCTGTCGGCCTGTCGGCCTGTCGGCCTGTCGGCCTGTCGGTCTGTCGGTCTGTCGGTCTGTCGGTCTGTCGGTCTGTCGGTCTGTCGGTCTGTCGGTCTGTCGGTCTGTCGGTCTGTCGGTCTGTCGGTCTGTCGGTCTGTCGGTCTGTCGGTCTGTCGGTCTGTCGGTCTGTCGGTCTGTCGGTCTGTCGGTCTGTCGGTCTGTCGGTCTGTCGGTCTGTCGGTCTGTCGGTCTGTCGGTCTGTCGGTCTGTCGGTCTGTCGGTCTGTCGGTCTGTCGGTCTGTCGGTCTGTCGGTCTGTCGGTCTGTCGGTCTGTCGGTCTGTCGGTCTGTCGGTCTGTCGGTCTGTCGGTCTGTCGGTCTGTCGGTCTGTCGGTCTGTCGGTCTGTCGGTCTGTCGGTCTGTCGGTCTGTCGGTCTGTCGGTCTGTCGGTCTGTCGGTCTGTCGGCCTGTCGGCCTGTCGGCCTGTCGGCCTGTCGGCCTGTCGGCCTGTCGGCCTGTCGGCCTGTCGGTCTGTCGGTCTGTCGGCCTGTCGGCCTGTCGGTCTGTCGGTCTGTCGGTCTGTCGGTCTGTCGGTCTGTCGGTCTGCCGGTCTGTCGGTCTGCCGGTCTGCCGGTCTGCCGGTCTGCCGGTCTGCCGGTCTGTCGGTCTGTCGGTCTGTCGGTCTGTCGGTCTGTCGGTCTGTCGGTCTGTCGGTCTGTCGGTCTGTCGGTCTGTCGGTCTGTCGGTCTGTCGGTCTGTCGGTCTGTCGGTCTGTCGGTCTGTCGGTCTGTCGGTCTGTCGGTCCGTCGGTCCGTCGGTCGGTCGGTCTGTCGGTCTGTCGGTATGTCGGTCTGTTGGCGTTTTTCTAGCCTCGTCATCTCAGTAACCGCTGCATGGATTGTGATGAAACTTGGGCTGCGTTATGCTGTGGGGTCGTGGTAGGTAATGTTCCTATGATTTTGAAAATCGGCGCATCGGCGCGCGGCGGCGGAGAAATTAGCAAAAAACAAAAAATTTTAAATATTCCTCAAACTTCGCTTTTAGGCGTTTTAGGGGTTCCTGATCATTTTCTATTTTTCTTTGGGTGGGAGTGAAATTGGGGTGAACGAGGGGTGGGGGGTTATAAAGTTGAAAAATGTGTTGCTTTCATAATAGACTGTCCACTGACCTGTGAAGGAAGACCTAGCGACATAAATCACCTTTTTATGTTCATCCATTGCCTTACCTGTTACCGAAGCTAAGGGACTTAGAATTTTATGTACACATACGAGTATTTATTGCTTTAGGTCGTTTTGTATTATGTCACGTGGAAACTATTAAATTGACTCTAATGAAATTTTGACACAGTATTAATTAGTGTGGTCAAGATGGAACGCGTATGGTTGTTAGAAATCCTTGTCAGTGGCAGCGTAGCGATAATAAAAAAAAACAAGAAATATGAAAAACTTCGTCGTTAGATGTTTTAGAGGTTCCTGACCATCTTTTACCTTTTCTTGGGTGAGGGTGAAATTTGGGTGGTTGGGGGGTAAGGGGTTGAAAAACCGAAAAATTTGCTGTATTCATAATAGGCTGTCCACTGACCTGTGAAGGAAAGTCCTAGCGGCATAAGACAATTTTTAAGGGGTGGGGCTGGCGATGATTTGATTGCAAGGGGATCTCAGACTAAGCTTCATGCTATAGGAAAATAATAAACTGGTATTATCGTAATGTGTGGGAAGTGCTGAGTCAATCAACTTGACTTCATTTTTTTCTAGCTAATCCACCACTAGTAGACACATCAACTGGCAGATCAAATTAGCGTTACATACATCATAAAGGAGTCAATAAGTCACAGGAGTGAAAGTCTAGCATATGTGAACAGCAGACGTGTTTGTGGACACAACATAGATAATGAGTTTTTACACTGCTTCTTATTAATGGATTTACTGCGGGATAAGTAAAATGCCCACATGACAGTGCATTAAAAAAGAAAAATGTTACCGAAGCTATATCGAAACTCATATAGATTCAGTTATGTCGCCAAGTTCCGATAAATTCAAATATCATGGTAATAAGACTGAACAGCTCGAGTCCGAAATAGCTGAATTAAAATAAAAAATGAAAAATGTATGGAGTGTAAATGGATACATTTTTGCCCAAACTGAGAAGAGAGTGGAGAAGATCAATATTTGTTGGAGACTTTAAGTTGTGTCACAACCAATATACTTGATTAAACATATACGAAGTAGGTGTAGCTATTGTAAAGTCATTTTTAGTTTTACCTTTATCAGTTATACTGCCAAAAATACCTGGAGCTTGAGATAGGACATTTGAATGTGTGTTCGCTGGTTCCAAATATTGTTGATATTAGTGATCTTGTAGCAGATGGGGTATATTATTTTTTTGTTTTGGAAACGCGGTTAAATCCGAACATTAGTGATGAATCGGTATGTATTAACGACTATAATTTAGTTAAAATGGACAAGGGTACAAGAGGGGGTGGAGTTGCACGTTATGTACATTGCAACTTGTTTAACATTGCTACTAATATAAAGCAGCTATGGATAAAAGAATCAGATAAAGGACAGTCCTGTACCGTACAAGTTGTGTATGATCTTTCTCAGGTAAACTATAGGCATCTCATCTACAATATGTATGATAAAAAGTGATAAAGCTGTATATCTGTGTGATATACATATCAACTTTCTGGATATAGATCTAGCATCCGCCAATGCTTCTCAAATATGTTAGAGTCCAAATCATATGAGAGCCAGCCCATATTACGCCTGTATATTGCACGCTACTTAATGTAATTCTAGTCAACGACCATTCTTTGTCACAGTCGCACAGTGTCGGAGATATAGATTTAACGTACTATAAGCTTAATTCGCGTAAAATGAAAAATTTTTAATCCTTGTTAGAACCTTTCTACTACACGTATCGATCTTTTAGTAAATTTGATAACGAACTGTTTTATCAGGACTTATACAGGCTACTATTAATTGATGTTTGTTATACAGCAGATATTAATGGAAAACTTGATCTTTTCAACACTATCCTTCTTCCTCTATTCAATAAACACATTCCCTTGAAGACATACAATGTTACAAGAAATAGAGCTCCTTGGCACACCTTCAGAATAAAAAACTTAATGAAAGACAGGACAATGCAAAATCTAGATTTAAATAAACCCCCAATTGATTAAAATCTGAGTTCTTACAAAGAGATAAGAAATAGAGTAAATCATGGAGTAGCACAGGAATAAATAAATTACTTTTCAGAAGTAGCCACCAATGGTGATAAACATGTAAGCATAACCTATAGAAATTATTAAAATGTTTGAATATCAGAATATGCAGAAGGTCTAAAACATCAATAATCACTTTATCCATAGCATACCCACGATAGGTACATACAATCTATCATTTGATAAGATAGTGATAGGTATACGCAGATAAAAAAGTCGTTGCTCGCAGTACACCATAACTGAATCAATTTTCTCATTACACCCAAGTATATGAGATACATAGGATCCAAAGTGAAACTTTCAATCATATCAAAATTTGGTAACTGTTCTAAGATTGTTGTAGCAGTATGAGTTGAGTTTCTTTTGGTGAAAATCATCGTGTTTTTAAATTAAAACTCTGTTGAGGAAAACACACTTGGTCATTAATGTAACAGCTCTCCACATCACTTTTTGTACCAAAATAGTAGCCTAAATACCTTTTTGTACTAAGAATATAAGGTGTTGCTGGCACGTCACAAATAATATATTTAATTTTAAATAAGCAGTTTTGAAAATTGAATTCAACTTTATCGTCTTGTATATAAATCGCCTTCTTATTGTATATGAATTGTTTGAAAGAACAAACTCCTGCTGCATGATATTTGGGTCCCTTGGCTTTCCATATACATGATTGGTTTCCACCATTTCGACAAGTATCTCAGTAAATTCTAAACTACACAATATAGGATAAACTTGACTGTCTCCTGGTTTCTGTAATAGGCAAAGCAGTGGTCAGGCGGACCAAAAAAGAATTATATTATGCCGCTAGGTATTTCTTTCACAGGTCAATGGACAGCCTATTATGAATACAACAAATTCTTCAGTTTCACAACCCTCCACCCCCCAACCACTCAATTTTACCCCCACCCAAAGAAATAAAATGGTCAGGAATCCCTTAAGTGTCTAAAAACTAAATTTGAGAAATATCTGATTTTTTTTTTGTTTTTTTGCTGATTACTTCGACCATGCACCGATTTCCAAAATTATAGGAGTATTATCTCCTATGAGCTTATATCGCTATCTAAGTTTCGTCACAATCCGTGCATCGGTTACTGAGATTCTGAGGCTAGAGGAGTGCCAACCGACAGATAGACGACAAACGGACCGACATACAGACAGACAAAGCGACGGAAATGAGTGACGTGGATTTTCTTATGTAGATATCATAAAAACGCCCAAAAAGCGTCTTATCTCAAAATCGAAAATGTTTGCGATCTGAGTACGCCCCTCACGCGGCCTGTACGTTCGACCCCCCTAACCTAACCTAACGCCCCTCACGTATTGGTGTGGGAAGTAAAAAGAAGAATACTTTTTGGAGAACAATGAAAAGCAAAAAATGTTAATATTCGAATTATACACACCTTTTCCAAACATGTTTGAAAAGCTGATATACTTACGAAGTAAGTGTCTACTTACACTTTTGAGATTGATAATTTAAGATGATATAGTTCCCGAAAAACCTTTTTTTAATTTAATTTGAAACTACTATCCAAAGTTTATTTCTTTCCTGGATATATATGAATAGGTAATCCAAATAGGTAAATTATAATATAACTTTGGACATTAAACGGACTACATAAATGATGTCCAAAACGGATTGATCCGTAAATCTTCAAAATGTAGTCTCTCCAAGGTCATTTGTAACAGAAAGGTAATAGAAAGTTTATTAATATAAAACATTAACATCGCCTATCACTAAACATTAATGCCTAAAATATAAAAAGGAAGATTATCGTAAAATTTTCATCACCACAATACGCCCTTTTGCCTATAGCAAGGGAGGCAAGAGTACCCTGTGAATCTCCCTTTGTTACATTTTTAATGGCAAGAGTAAACTTAAGGTTGCGTTTATTTAAAACGATTAACGAAATTTCATTCACAACCGACGAGGAGTCTGGGGGATTATTTTTGTTAAGGGAAGCACGATACCGTAAACAAAAGTACCCCCCAGTTTCCTTACCAAATTTATTTCGAATTTAAATGTAAATGTACGATTCCCCGGCTTTCATGAGCCAACAATCAGACAAGCGTTCCTTTCCCTCAGTCTACACCAGGCAATATGCATGGCTTAATTTCTTCAGCACGAGAAAATCAAGCAGTGACGTAGTAATTTTGTAGGTTAAGAATTTGTTCGTAGAATAACCGGTGTTTTTGTTCCGATCATGTTCGCATGAATGAGAACTGGTCTTTTGTTTTTAATCCTAGGTAGAGTTACTGTTCTAAATTATTTAGTTAAACAAGAGGAGGTTTTTTGATGCGGCACTTCATCCCAGGTCCTGGACACTCTAGGAATAAAAGTCCGGCCGCTCTTTGGTATAAAGAATGACCAGCTTGAAATATGACGCAACAGTCCTGCAAGTGCCTCTAATGCCGGCTTCACACATTGGGGTCAACGTTAACGCCAATGCTGGATGACGTTAACGCTCGTGTTGGGAGTTGGCCGTTGGTTGTCGGTTTTCTTGAGAACGATCAAAGAGACTGACCTGGCCGTGGTGGGTCGTTCGTATGTCTGACCATACATTGGTTTCATATTCATCGTTCATCGTTCGGGCACCATTGACGCAAGGTCGACGCGCTCGTATTTATATAAAAGTTAAATTATTGTAGTAACTAGTGAAGTGAAAATTTTGGTATTTTTGTGACGATACGCATAACACTAATTTCCTCTCTTCTTCTACTCAACAAGGTAAAAATCTGCAGATTAACACCAATAAAAAGTATGTGTTTAACAATAATCCGCATAGTGCAAAAGAACCAGGCAATCGTTGACCTCTGAAAGGAGTAGCAGATATTTTATACAAATGCATAAACAGAAAATCCATAAGCACAGGTCTGGACTCTAAAAATGGAAGGTAGATTTAAATGCTGCAGCAAGGATTTCAATTATAAATGTTGTATTGAATGTGCAGGACTTTTTCATGTTAGTTGTGCAGCTCGTCTGAAAAGAATAAAATAATTTGATGGATATAAAATCATATGTTCCCAAAGATGCCAAAAAACATATGATGACAAAACAAACCAGTTAGACAAGTTACAAGCAGAGTCTCTGGAGTTGAAACGAATTCTCCATGAAAAAGAGGTGAATATAGAGCAGTCGGTGAATGACTGGGAAAATGAGAAGAAGGATCTGAGGATTGTTATGGAAAACTTGGAGAAGGATAATATAGATCGAGAAGTGCACTTAAATAAACTGAAGAAAATCATGCGTGAATTTGAGGATGCTGCAATGGAAAATGAAACAACTCACATCTAGGAGATCAAAAAACAAAAAGATGTCATATCTCAACTTTATGACGAGATGTCCCATTTACAATAGATAAATGATGAGTTGAAATTCAAAATAGAAACTTACGAGAAAGACATGCAACACTTGAACAAGAACATGGAGGACATTACAGATATCAACAGAAATATGGTTACTACAATTGAAGTTCTAGAACAAGAAAACAGGATGTTTGCGGCCCAGTTAAAAATACATAAACAGCCATGTAAAGAGAATAATTCCTGTGACTTGGAGACGATCGACTTGACTGTACCACCATCAGAGGAAAAGAAGAGGGTAGATAATGGCTTCACACACAATTCACATATCACCAATGATATGCCCGTCTGTGTAAAAACTGAGGAGAAACAGCAAAAGGTAATGCGTTCTATAGGCATAGATAGGGCTATACCAAAAGATGTACGGAAATTTATCATAATAGCTGATGAGAAGGGTCGAAATATGTCTACAGTTTTTATAAGTCAACTTCCACATTTCATAACAACTGTGTTTGTGTATCCAAATACTGACTCTTTTACGTTATGCAAACTTGCAAAGAAAGAATCTTTCTATTGTAATGAAAACGACTTTATACTTATTATGTTCAACAAAATACTGCATCACTGAAAAAAGGTTTAAATAGTTTGCTTCCCATTGCAAAAACCACAAATCTAATTATGGCACCTAAATATAGTATAATGGAGGACGCCGCTATGGGGCAAATTATCAGACCTGCATTAAATGAGTTCCAACTCAAGCACTATAATGCGTCAGTTCATTTCTTTGACAACATCACTTGCCCTAGGATATTTTTCAAGTTCTTGTGTTCAAGATTTATGGTAAATTTCTGCATCAATCCCAAAAAAATTGTATTGAAAGAGATCTCGATAGTGCCCGTACCCTCGGTAAATCAGATTAAAGAGAACAATTATTATAAGTTACTTAATATTTTACATCAAAATGTTCAAAGTTTATCTAATAAGCTTTTAGAATTAGAGATACTCCTAGATAATAGAAACTGTGATATGTTTTGTGTGAGTGAGCATTGGCCCAAATACGATCAACTGCTATCATTGCAGATACAGAACTTTGAAATGGCTAGTTTTTATTGTAGAAGTTCTTACATACATGGTGGTGTAGGTATATTTATTAGAAAGGGTATTCGCTATGAAAATATATCTATCTCATCAGTGGAAAAAGACTTTGAATGTGTTGCTGTTTACTGTAGTGATTTAAAAACACTAGTTTTAACTGTATATAGGAGTCCATTAGGTAATCTTAAGATATTTTTAGAGAGATTAGATGACACCCTCACACGATTAGGCAATAAATACAACAACCATAAAATTGTAATTTGCGGTGACTTTAATATAAACTTTCTGAGTAGAAACACTGGACTCAACGCTCTTCTAGATCTTTTCAGTATTTTGGCAATGAAACCTACAATTATGTCACCAACCAGGGAAGATAATTGTATCGACAACATATGTGTGAATTTTGATGAGGAATTTTATGAGAGTTTCGTAGTAGACGGAAATATCAGTGATCATTTCGCACAAATTATAAGGATCAATTACAAAGGTACTGAAAGCGCCACACCTAAAGTATGCATTAATTATTACAGACTGTAAAACTGGAGTGCCCCAAGGCTCTATTTTAGGACCACTACTTTATATAATATTTGTTAACGATTTCCAAAGTGATAAATATGTTATGTATGCAGATGACACATCTCTATTAGCTGTAGCTAATAATGCTGATCTTATGAAAACAGCCTCCACTAAATTGAGAAATGCACATCAATGGTTTACAAATAGTGGTCTTGTACTAAATGAGACAAAATCGGTATTTGTACGGTTTTCATTCTCTCATACCAACTATGATAATAGTCTCATGATAAGAAGCCTTAGTAATACTCTTAGACAGGTTGAAGCAGTGAAATTCCTTGGCATTCATGTATCACAAAACTGTAACTGGGATATGCATGTTGATTATGTTTGCAAGAAGCTTGCCTCCATATCATACTGCATCAATCAGTTAATACATGTGACTGATAGATCAGTTGCTTTGGTATCGCTAGGGTGGACAAAAGAACTAGCTGCAGAGATATTTTTGTGAGCCTTGGCATTCTGACATTGACCAGTATTTATATCTATGATCTGTTGATGTATGCCAAAAACAACAAGCATCTATTCAGAACCCTGAATGATCATCATATTTACGGTACTAGAAACTCCCATCTCCTTCAAATTCCAGTACATCGATTGTCAAAAACAGAATTATGCCCTAAGTTCATGGCACTTAAGGCCTACAACAAACTGCCAGGCAATTTGAAAGAACTAAGTCCCAATTTATTCAGGAAGAAGATAAAAAAGTTACTGTTGACCAAAGCATAAGCCTTGGTGAATACCTCAATGACCATACACTGAGATAACACAGTTTTCTCTTGCGACTATCAGATGTTTTTAGAGGGTGCTGTTCTTTTAAATTTTATATATTTTAATATTTTATCCTAAATTCTTATGACTGTTTTTAAACTCCTTATTAAAATAACATTTAACTTGGATAAAATATACTGTCATAATGTTGTGTATGTATTTGTATGTGTTAGTATATATGTACATGTATTATATGTGTATGTAAGTATAGTATAGTATACCGCATATTATTATTACAGATATGTGCATCTGATACTTTTTTTGTTGTTGTAATTTGTAATTTGACTCATTCAATGTCATCATTTCGATGATCCTCTGAATAAAGATTTTTGACTTTTGACTTCAGTCGTAATTTAAACGTCAATTATAGTGATTCATTATTGAAAATGGCTTCGGAATGGAGTTTTGAAATGATGTGAAAATATAGTTGTTGGTACTCATCACGGGAAATGCCCACAACGCAATTTCTTCTTCGTGCACATATTAACGTTGTGTAGACACTCCGTATAAACGCACCACGAACATAGTTAAGTTCGTCGCCATGTTGACTCCAATGTTGGAACCAATGTGTTGAGCCGGCGTAACAGGCTAGTTTGAATCTCACTTAAAAGGTGGACGATCGCCCACCGTACCTTGGTGAGCGGGCTGGAAGAGGTGCGTTAAGGGTCTAGGGTATAGCGCGCGAAATTGAGCATCCAAGAAAATACGTGTTCCCGTGTTAGCGAAGAGGCGTGGCCGTCTGTTCCCTTTCCTAAGTATGTGTGTCTAGGATGAGGGGAGGTAAGTCCTAAAGTACAAAGGTAGGGTCAAAGGGGCCAAAGGTAAAGTCCAAAGGTCGCCATAAAAATGCATTGGGCATTTCGAAGCTCCTGACGTTACCTTTAAACTTACAGTAATGGTTCAGAGAGCAGATTGAAGAAGAAAGCTTGCGCTACGTCACTTCGGTGGCCTTGGTTTGATATCGTGTTTAGTTGTTAAAATTACAGACATTTGAGGGACGCACGATTTTGCATTTTTTTGACACTAAACACTTTTTTAAAAAAATTGCTCTGAGACATCATTCATTAAGGTCTTAAATATTACTTTCTAAAATACTGCGTATGTAGTTTGAAAAACAAGTGAGTTCTATTCGTAATGAGAATCCGTGTTTTACATGGCAAATACATATGAATAAGTGTGTGTACCCGGATCTCTTAAGTCCCTATTAATTTAGTGGCTGTTCTCTGGGCGGTATCAGTATCGTAGTAGGGCTAGCAGCTCTTGACATATGTGAGCAGTACTCCACGCCAGGACTTATCTGGGCTTTATACTGCGTAAGGTTGGTAGCTTACGTAAAAGACATGTTTACTGAAAGAAGATAAAAGACGTGCGTTTTGTGAATTGATCAGAAAGGTTGTATCATGACGCGATAGGTATTACTAAACAATTCAGGATAAACAAGAAAATAAATTAAGGGTAACAGGATTTCCATTTTATTCATTCTAGCATTGACTGCAATAACGTAGCAATAAAAAGACCTTCCAATACGGGCTAAAATTGCCCGGTATAAAATCCAATTGAGAAATACATAATTATGTTCAAAGTAAGATTGTACTTGCGTAGTATTTGTTCATATTTAGTGATTTTGCTGTTGAAGTACATAAACAAGTTTATATTAAAGCGTACAAATTGTTTATTACAAAAATATAAAACGTTGCTAAACACCTACGCATTAATAACACCATAATTGATACAACATTGGTGTAGCACTTTGATATGCACAATCATAACAGTTGCAACCTATTAGAAATCATAATTAAAAACAGCAAATTGAAGCTGATGTTTCCCATTTTCATAAGGATGTCAGAATAAAGTTTACATTAACTCTAGATAGAGAGCTAACCTTGTTTCAAGATACATGAAGACTACCCTTTCGTAAATTCTACGATTCGAAATTCAAAGCATCCCCATGTGCTTAATTGTCCAAATTCATTCAAGATAGACTACAGTAAGGGCAAAATAAACTTATAACAGAGGCTTCGTAAATAAGTAGGAAAGAATTTACTTGAGTAAATTCAAACGGCTCCCTCACTGTGGAATTTGATGGTATAAAAATTTATTTTTTTTAACCGGAAGCGATATTGACAAAACCGGATTTTTCTCGGACCAGTTTTTTCATGCTGATTCCGAATGTTTATTTAGTTTTTCCTCTAGCACATGCGTGGTGCGAGTATACATGGTGTGCTCACCAGCCGTACGAAATTGCGATCGCTCTGCGCATTGCGTCAGCAACGAGATTTTTTCGCATGTCGTGATACCACGGCCCGTTTAATCGCGTTTTAAATAGAATCGCTAACGATTTTTGTTTAATTTACTTTCTATTCCTTATTTTGAGTTATAGAAGACTGAAATTTGTATACATAATGCCAAATTGTGCAGTTGTCGGTTGTAAAAGCCATAGTAAGATGAAAGAGCCAAATGTTAAATTCTATAAGTTCCCGAAAAATTAAAATCTCGCAATGCAATGGAATAATGCTTGCCAATGGACGAAAGGACGAAATCAATATGAAAAATGGTACTAATTTCACAAATTAGCATTAAACATTTATTAAAACTGAAATTTTTATGGTACATCCTCGGAAAATATTCACCTGCGGTATTTTCAATGAATAAATATGCAGAAGAAAGCAATGAATCGTGCCTACTTGAACCACTACAAGTGAAAAACTTACTTTCAAGTAATTCTAACATCGAAGCTGATGACGTGTGCTTTACTCAGGAGTTTTTCAAGAACGTTCATCTTGACAGCGATATTGTTGGGACAGGGAATGATTCAAATGACCTAGATAACTTTATTTCTGAAGAACATGACCTTTTGTGTCAATTGGAAAAAAAATAAAATGCCAGACACGATTTCCAACGAGGGACTGAAATTTATTGACGGATATGTGGCCTACAGATTCAAAAACGAATATCCTAATCTAGCTTTGGGAGCGCAAACCAAATTTCATTCTTCTAATCGGGCCCCAGACTGGATTGAGTTTCTATCTAGAGTCAGTCTTGTATATCCAAGTGAGGAGATGATTAAAGTAGCCCGTTTTCGTTGAGATAGAGTTCGATAAATTCCATGGACAGTCGTGTTCTAACCAATCAAACATATCTAAAAAATTATTAGAGATAGATCCCAGTGGAAACCATCAAACAATTTCCTGACAAAATAATATTATATCTAATACGAACGAGAATATACGTCAGGCTCAGACATTTAAACAAAAGGATTAGTTTCGAAAATTGTAGGGGTAAACTTAGGGAAAAAATGACAAAATTTACCAATAAATAATACATTTTTGTAGAAAAAGTCGTTATATTACCTATTTTACACTTCTCTATAACATAATTGCCAAATAATTGGCTATTGAACTCCTTTAATCTATCACTTTGAAATTAAAATATAATCCATCATGTGGTATTCCCGCTAGTTCGCCGACAGAAATCTCGTTGCTGACGTCACAGCGTGCCGGCGCTCGGACGGCTGCATGCGCGTGAGCACACCATGTTTATTTACACTATGAGCACATGTAGTTTTAACTATTTTTTGTATATGGACGCCCGGACGGACAGACAGAGGCTCTGCATAAGCTCTCGTACAGTATACACATGTACAGCGAGAGCTAAGAAATAAAGGAAAGTTACGCGAGGCGTGTAATATGCCTCGTAAAATTAAAAAATAAAAAACGTTAGGTACTTTGATTTTGTCAGACGTTTTAAGTTCTAACAAAAACCAGAAAACTTCAGTTGACTGTTTTGAGAAGGTACTTTAACTATTAAGACGTATTCTGTGTACGCGTGGTACAGGGATGCAAATAGCTGAAAAGCGGGGATATGTTTAGGTTTTCCAGATTATACAAAGGGACAACAGAAATGTTTACAAAATATCTTTCTCTTCTCTTAAATCTAAGAACAAATGATGAATTTCACCTAAAAATTCTTTTTATCCGTCAACGTTATACACCAACATTTTTCCTTTTGGCATTCCCTCTTTGACTATAGCGGCAATTAAATCAAAAACTAGCAAATCTTCATCAGACGAGGAGCTACCCATGTTGATAGAGTTGAAGTAATGTGACGTTTTAGTAACCTTATTTTGATTTCATAAGGATTAACTTAGTTTACAGAACGTGCTTGATGAATAGGTTCGTATTCTTTCACGACAGGACTGAGCTCTCTAGGTATTTCATACCGCAAAATGATGTATTAAACTAAAGGCAGACATCATCAGACAAGGTAATGACAAAAGTCATGTTGCTTTGAAAGGTGCAATAGTTTCATGTAAGTTCATGAACAGTGAAGTAGATCTAGATTGAAAAAAATTGTAAGAAAGAATTTACCCACGCAAATGGCATCAAGTGGCTTGAGTGAGCTACTCCCACATATTCTTTGTAATAACGAACAGATTTGAGTTGTCAAATACCTCACCCTCGTTATCACCTATATACCTGCAAGTAACCATCTGTCATAAATAATCACACGTCTCTGTTGGGGACACGCTTAGGTGTGAATTACGTAACAAAATAAGACACGCGCTGGAAACGTATTATACATTATTATTATTATCACACAGGGTCCGGCACAAAGGATGAACGTTTTTGAAAGTACTTATCCTCTATTATACCAGGGCGAGATAGGTGGGGGCTACACATCCTCCCAAGCCACCCTCACAGCATGTTCCAGTTCGTCAGGCGTCGTTGGTAGATTGGGTAAATCGTCTGTGTGTCGACCCGTTTAATCCCACACTTTTTCAATTGACGATAAATCGGGAGATCGTGGAGGCCAGGGGAGTACCCCAACCTAAGCTTCCTGTAGGAACCTCATTGATACCCTTGCAATATAAGGACGTGCATTATCTCGCTAACCTCCGTTCACATAACGCTGCGCAGTCGTTATGCCACGAATTACAAGTAAACGTGACTTGCTGTTGAATGCAATGGCACCCCAAACCATCAAACCAACAGGTGTACATGGTGCTCAACAGCAAACTGGAGATCACGTCGTTCACCCCATCGTCGTCTTACGCGTTGGCCTCATGTGTCCCAGACAAAACCTGCACTCGGAGAAGGCCGTCTGATGCCACTCTACATGCCTAATTGTCGGTGCTTTTGGCAACAATCTAACCGTTGGCGACGATGAGTTGCAGTGAGTGGAAGCACTAGATGTAGACGATATGATCCTAAGCGCATTACACCCAATCACCGTGCGGATTCGAATGGGCCTACCTATAGCTGCATACCAAGCGTCAGCAACAGCTCGAGTGGATCGTATTCGTCTCGAATGGCCAATAGTCGTGGATGACGATCTTGCCGATCTGTAGTTCTTCTCATGCTCCAGAACTTCTAGCTCGCTGCATTCGCCATTTTGCGATCCATGCGCGCCATACTGCTACAACTGTAGCCACGCTGCGCCACATGGTTACAGCGATTGCTCTGAAAGAAGCACCATGTTCTCGTTGGCCTTCAATCCGATCCCGTGTAAAGGGGCTTAACTGCGTAAACTGGAGCTGTCGTCATCTAGGGGGCATCTTTACACAACAAACTAGTCTCTCGCCACACTTGCAGCAGCTATTATTATTAGTTGTTGGTTCGACGAAAGGCAATGCTTTGTTTTCACACGACTAGAGTTTTGTAGAGGTCCCATGTAGGCAAATAGCGCCTGAATGAACAAAAGGTATTACATGTGTACTAGCGACGGTACTGCCAAGGTGCGTACAAATTTTCTTCAATGCAAACATCCCTTATTTTCTAGCTGTTCAGATTTCACTTGCGAGTAATACACTTTCCTCGTACTTCAGCGATGAAACGATTAAAAAAGCCAGACACTTGGCGAAATAACCATATTAGAAAAAGTACAGAACTTAGTTACGGCCATGTTAAGCAGTTCAAGACACTGGAAGCTAATTCAGGGGCTGGCACACAAAACTCTAGGTGAGAGACAGATGAACGCGCAACTACGCCGGCTAAAGTAGTAGTACTGTCATACTAGCTTAATATTCCGTGTTATACTGTATATAGCGACATTCCGGCAAGCACGCCGAGGGCATGTGTAATGGCTGGAGACACTAACACATGGCAGCTGAAGAACTTTAACCCTAGGAACTAAGCTACAGTGAGAATTAAATATCTAAAGGGTGGAGTCGAGAAAGCCTTGGTGGTGTGTTTGGTATATCTTCCTGATGATTCAAGGGCTCCTCCCTCGTCGAGGAAGCTAGAGGACCTTATGATATTTTGTAGAGTATCGGGGCTTGATGTCTTAGTCGGCTGTGATAGCAATGCCTATCACAATCTGTGGGGCAGCTCTGACACCAACCGACTGGGTGAAAAGCTCATGGAATTCATAAGCTCCACTAATTAGGAAATTCTGAATATTGGTGACACTACGACTTTTTGTAATAATGTGAGAGAGGAGGTCGTCGATCTAACGTTGGGTGCACTCGATATTTGCAATGAGGTGAGAGACCGGAGGGTTTTCTTGGAACCATCCTTGTCTGACCACAGGCACATCCTGTTCAAGATAAACGGAGAGAGAACAGATATCCTTATTAGAAATCCAACGCACACTAATTGGGCCTTATTCAAACAGAACTTGGTCAACAGGCCGGGATCTATCGACTATAATCTCAGTAGCGGAGATGACATCGAGGCAGCGGTGAATTCCCTTTGTAGGGACCTCACGGAGTCTTTTGAAACTAGCTGTCCCCTATGCAAGGTCAGTGCAGGAGTCAATGCCAACTTTTGGACCAATAATTTGGAAAACAAAAGGAAAGCGGTGCAGAGATTACTAAGAAAGGTTAGGCGTAGGAAAGACTCTCCGGAATGGGAGAGGTACAAAAAGATACTGCAGGAGTACGCTAGGACAATAAGTCTAAGATAGGGTCCTTGACTCACTCCTTTGGTCATATTACGACCAACGAGGAAGAGACGTTGAAGCTGCTTATGGAAACACATTTCCCTGGAACGGTAGCAGCACGACCGCAGGTAAGGCAGCTGCCAACACGTCGTCCCTCTATTGGGTGATGGCACGCGAGATCGTAGCATACGACAGAATAGTATGGGCAATAAATACATTTGCACCATATAAAAGCCCGGGCCTGGACGGTGTGATCCCAGCGATGTTACAACAAGGGCAGGAACAAATCGTTCCATTACTTGTGAGGACATTTCGAGTTTGTTTGACCACCGGCTTCACACCTGAAGCTGACTACGTGCCAAGATCGTTTTTATGCCGGGTAGAGGTAGTTATACACACCCGAAAGGTTTCAGACCGATTACCCTTTTTTCATTCTTACTGAAGACTTTGGAAAGGCCAATTGATAGACACCTAAGAGATGGACGTCTGGAAGGGTGCATCATTCATTCCTATTAGTTTACTTATCAGGCTGGCAAGGCAGCTAGCTAGTTTGTGAACTGGAGGAGACGTTGGAACAAAAGGAAGTGGCCTTGGTAGCTTTTTTAGATATTCAGGGTGCGTTTAATTGCACCACCTCCGATTCGATAAGGTATGCCTTAAAGAAGGATGGGATGAGATCCTCCCTCGTGGAATGAATCCTCTCCACCTTAGAGGGTCGAGTGGCTACTGCTATGCTGAATGACGTTTTGCGTAGCATTGAAGTAGCGCAGGGCTGCCCGCAAGGTGGAGTTTTATCTCCCTGATTGTGATATCTGGTGGTGAATGAACCTCTGGTCAGGCTAAGCAATATAGGTGTTTACGTGCCGGCCTATGCAGATGATCTTAGCATAGTAGTCAGAGGTCGATTCATGGGTACTGTTTCAGAGATAATGCAAGGCGCTCTGCGCATTGTGGAATCGTAATGCAACGAGGTAAATCTATCGGTCAATGTTGAGAAGACCGAGCTAGTTATGTTCACTAGAAAAAGGAAACTGGATGGATATATCCGACCAACCTTCTTTGGAACATCGCTTGAACTTTCCGAATCAGTAAAATATCTAGGCGTAATTCTAGACTCGAAGCTGAATGGACTAGTATCATGAATTCTATTTCTGGTTGCATATGATAGAGAACGTCATAAAAAGCATCTCATTTTTTTTCTTCGATTCTTTTGGGCACAGGAAAGCCGTGAAAATAAGGAAAATATTTGAACTCTCCTAGGACAGTGACGTCACTGCCCTATAGGCGAACAGCCAAGCAAAAGACAGATATGTGTGCTGTGTTGCCGCATTCTGATGGCGCGTGAAATGCCGGAGCTGTACGCGGGCTGGCTGATCTATCTTGTCTTCTGTTCCCGTCTGATATGTTTTGTGGTTTTAATGTCCCGTGATCCGAAATTCCAGGGCTGTTCCAAATTACGGTTCTATCACCGTCCTAGAACTGTTTTCATCATGCCCCGCCCATTTTGTGATTCAAGAATCGATGATTGGTTGGTACGCTGGTGGACCAACCAATCACCGTTTTTAGAACTCTAAAATGGGCGGGGCATGATGAAAACAGTTCAAGGACGGTGATAGAACCATAATTTGGAACAGCCCTTCCGGAAGCTAAGTTAAGGTTCCTGATCCGTCAATCCTGTCAATCAATAGTCATTCGGTCATTGTCATTTCCAAATTCCATTGGGCTTTGGCTGTAATTTTCAACAATCTTAAAGTTATTATTATTTGTTTGCGTTTATTTGTACAGGATATCCTTTTATTCCATTTTACTAGGTTTCAAGCTATTTTATAATAACATATCCAACAAGTATGAGTAAAATCGATAGTGGATTCACAAAAGCCGATTCAGATAACCTGCCTAAAGTTGATATGGCTATGGTGAACGACTTTTATGTGGATAATATGCAGTTCTTCAATACGGAGATGAGAAAAGTGAAAGCTAAGAAGTGAGTTTCAAAATATTTATAACACTTGGGATAGCAAATAACATGTTTATGTGAAATATGTTTTGCGAGTCGAAGCTATTCTTGGCAACAATGCACGGCTGATAATTCGCGCGGTTGGCACTGATTGGCTGAATTTGAATTCCTTTCTTTAAACTTTAGAATGGAATTAGTAAAAAACAAAATGATTTAGAAAGTAACGAAATGCAGCAGAACGTTTATTTTTGTAAGCACTAAGTGGTCATAATAATTAAATCATTGTTCTTAACCTCGTGATACTAGTCCATTGGAGACAACATGTAGAACGTAAAGTCAATAAGGCACGTAATTCGTTATGGGCATGCAGAATGGTTGTAGGAGTGAATTGGGGCTTGACTCCTGTTGATGCTCTGGCTCTATACTACAATCGTTAGGCCGTCCTTATTGTATGTTCCACTGGTGTGGTGGCCATGTGTAGTAAGGATCGAAACAATCAAAGCAAAGCTAAATAAAATTCAACGCTTGGCTTGTGTTAGTATAGCAAGTGCAGTACGCATGACTCCGTTGAGCGCGCCAGAAGCACTGCTGACTCTCCATCCACTCGACTTGGTAGTTCAAGGGAAGATAAGGGTATCTGCGTTCCGATTGTGGAGTCAAGGCAGTTGGTCCTTTGTGAATCCTCGCAGGGGACATTCTGCCATCCTCTTGGAACTGCAAAGGAATGACCCTATCCTACATATGAGGATATCATTTCCCCTACGTATCGCTTTGACTGAAATTGTACCGTGAGGTGTCCTACAAGAGAAGAGTGGGGGCCAGGCGGCAGGTGGTCTTTTGAGGGTAGAGGGCCAGTCTGATACACGGACGGCTCACTTACCGACGGAGGCTTCGGCGCTGGGGTCTATGGGCCAAAACAAAGCCCTCCCTCTTTATTGGGGGATACACCACGCCACACCAAGCAGAGATATATGCGATTTTGGCTTGTGTCTTTCGTATTTACGAAATTGAGAGGCCAAGCAGGTGGATCACCATCTGCTGTGACAGCCATGCAGCACTAAAAGCATTAAGTGCTTGTAGGTTTACATCAAGGCTCGTTCTGCAATGTAGAAAGGTCTTTGATAACATTTCGGCAAAACATCAGGTGTCACTTGTGTGGGTGCCGAGTCATGCTGGAGTAGTAATAAAATGGCGGACGCGTTCGTAAGGCGAGAGTCGAAGAATAACTTCCTGGGTCTTGACCCGGCCTTGGGGCTGGCAGCAGGTACCATTAGAAGTAAAACAGAGGTGTGGTTGCAAAATTGGCATCTTATTAGATAGAGAATCTCGCGGCATCTCTGTCAAGATAGAAAACTTATTTTAGGACCTCTGGCTAAGGTGGGGCGGCTCTGTCTCTCACTAGACAGAAGCCGGCTAAGGTTACTTGTCGGCCTGCTATCCGACTATAGCACCTTCAAACGTCATTTGATGGGGGTGGCAAGTGATCCGACGTATACACGCTGTTGATGCGAGGAGAAAGAATCCTCGGCTCTCATTCTATGTCGCTGTGAAGCCCTTGGGTGTCACTGGCAGACTATAGCCCGTTCAAGGGTTTTTGAACCTGAGGATATCAGATGGGCAGAACCCAAGGCCATCTTCACCTTTGCGATGAGGAGTAGACTTGGAAATTAGGGTAAGGAAAGGTACAGAAGGGTCCGTTGGTAGACCTATGCACTGGTGGTCCTGGTCACCAAAAAGCTTCTCTCCCTCTTTCGTTTATTGGGTGCATTCAGCAGACTCAACAGTTGCGGAGCAGCTACCAAATTTTCTGCTGAACGCGTGCGCTACCTAGCAGCTACCGCTCCAGCAGTCGCCATTTTTTGTAGCGATAGAAAAGTTGGAGCGGAGCGGAATAAGCTACTTTTGACCTTGTGAGTGTCACATGTTATGACACTTTTGTTATAGGTTATATTGTCATATTTAAAAGAAAAAGTCCACACTACTTACACCACAGCATAGAAAACAACCAGCATAATATCTCTGAGGATTTCCTATATAAAAATGGTTCCCACAAAATTTGACCTTGGGAGGGTTTTTGAATGATTTTACGGCTGTCAAGTTTGGGTAGAGATGCGAAAGTGAAAATATTGACACCGGTACCTACCAACTCGATATTTTCTAGCCAAATAGGCGCGTTTGGTTCGTACAGTGCATTTTGTGCAACTGATTACACCCCTCAATAATTATATAATTATTTTCGACACCGATACAAAAGTATCGATACCAGGTTGGAATGCCTTAAAAAGTATCGATGACAAAAATACCCGATATTAGACCAGAAGTATCGAAGTATCGTTACCATCCCTACAAAAAACCCCTCCAAAAGTGGGGATGCGCGTGTAATTTCCGCCATCTTGAGTTATTGTGCTGATTGTTTTCTATGCTGTGACTTACACAGTCCAAAACTTTGAAACAATTTGACATACCTTTTTTTTTTAATAACCTCAGATGTAACCACTCATTTGACAGTCGTACAAATAATGGTTTTCAGCAGAACGCCAACTGTTGAGATGTAGCGGCTACAAAAGTAGCGGCTGCCGATCTTTCTGCTGAATGCAACCATTCATTCATTCACTGTCATAATCTGATGAGCAGTTAGGGCCGTTTGTACGAATGCTGGTTTAACTCAAGCCTTATTAAACCTAAGCTTAGCTAAGTTTAGGCTTAACGTTGATATTTGTTGCAGAATCGTCGGTTTGTTGAAACTGGCACTAATGAAGCAATGTGAACCGTCATAACTGTCTAAAAAACTAACTTCTTCCGGTTTGTCACTGTGATGGTTTGGGTCAAATTCGAGCAGCGACCGTTTCTGTTTCTGTCCTTTTATTTGCTCTCTTTGTTATATTAGACATAAATCAAAAATATAACCTAATAAAGTGACAACAATTTGAATAGCGTTTTCGATTTACTGCTCTCAGACGCTCTCAGAGCGCATTTGATGTAAATTGTATGTTCGGTTTGACGGCTGTGCTCCAGATTTGCAAATTCGATTTACCTGTTGTTCGCTCGCGGAACGCTCTCAGATTGAACATAATTGCTCCGTTGCTCCGAGAAGCCAGGTCAGAGCATTTGAGAGCGACGCGACGTCTTGTATGTCAAAAAAGTATTGAAGGCTTGGTTTTTTGTGAGGAGAAGTATTTTGTGTTTGGTAGAAAAAGGTGAAAAACATTCGATCATTCGAAGAAAATAGCCCCCCTTGTGGTGATCGCAGGAAAAGTAAAAAGCACATAATACATAATATGGAAAACTGGGTTTTAATACCTTTAATATTCGAAGGTAGGCACCGACCATTTTATAATTTTTATAGTCGGTACGTAGAACAACTTAAATTTTAAATTGCGGCCTTATCAACTCTCACTTGCGTAAAACAAGAAGTCATTTTTGTGTTCGATCATGTTCGATTTGTGAAGTGCTCTTATCAACTCTTGACAGATCCCTAGTTTGATTGCGGATGATCTATGCTCGCCCTGAGAGCAGTAAATCGAAAATGCTTTAAGATTACTGCCTGATACATCATGTCATTTGTATTTAAACCACAGTTAAGGTCAGATTAAGTTTTAGTTTAAGCTAGGCTTGTGTTAAGTTTGGCGTGGGGTGCTAAGCTAGCATTGTACAGCGGACGTTTCGCAACTTCCGTGATTTAATGGTGGCTTACCTTAAACTGAGTTTTGAGCTTGCATTGCACAACCGGCTCTAAGCGATTTAGAGCCGTTTGTGCAATGCTTAAGCTTCGTTTTAAGGTGAGCCTACGTTAAACCACGAATCAAGAGAAATAAAAACGATCATTACTGACATCTTTATCCGAGAAGAAAACCAGATTGATGACATCAGGTTAATGGAGGTTTAGTGAAGCCACGCGATCCAAAACTGGCACCACAAACCTGGTGCCCCTTTTTTTTGAAAGGCTGGTATCAACAGACCTTGCGCTTAACGTCATCATACTTTGGCCTTTTTTCAAGATGAGTGGATAGTACCTTTAGTTGCTGCTACCAGATCGGTGGAGCTCAAAAATATTGTTCAGCTATAGCTATAACAAGTTGCGATTGAGCCCTAATCACTACAAGCGACATGGATGCAAACAGCACAGCTGCCCTTCGGTGAACGCTATAAAAAACGGTAGACCCACCTGTATATAAAGCCTTGTTGCGACCTACAAAGTCAAGGGAAAAGCAGCTATTCCAAAACGAACCTCTACGAATTGATGTAGAAGTTCAAGTATGATGCCAATGATGCCGAGAGACGTGGAAAGAAGAAAAGTAGTCGTCATCGTGACAGCACATGCGCCACTGCATCTGAATTTATTGTTAGTGGCATCTGCAAACCACCAAACATTCCAAACTGGAGTATTTAACAAATAATCTATATTTTTGAGATAAATGATAGCAAACTATTCCAAAACTGTTTTCCTTGCTCTCAGTCCTTAGCATTAGGTGCCCTTGATAAGGTGGTTGAACGCATCGACGTCGGATTAACAGCACAAGAATAACAATTCCATCATATGAGAATACCTCTCTATACTCTTTTGTTACGCCTCTGTCCGATATTCTTACCCCTCCCCTTTTCACACTGGCAATTGTCAAACGTAATTTCACACCTTCCTTCTCGCCAAATATTTGAGTCGTTATATCCGGAATCCAAGGAGAAATAGGTACTAGGGAGGAATTTGCTGTTTTGTACAAAAACATGCTGTTGAAATAAAATTGCGACAAGGTTGATAGCTTTTACAACTTCGTGACGGTAGAGGTAAAGGATCGCAGAAGAAACATAGTTCTTCAATTTAGTATTATCTAAAATTTGCATCCTTAAGTGTACACTGTACTGAAATCTTTGACTTTATTTTATTTTTTGACACGACAGAGGACACGACAGAGGAAAGACGAAAATGAAGCTGCAATTGTTTGAGGCCTTTTCTTGCGTCTAATGTAAAAGTTAAATACAAGTCTGCGGATTAGAGTTAGGCAAGTAAAAAGTATCACACATGTCGATAAGATTAAAGGCTTACTTGTAAAACTGCTTTTGCGTTAACTCCAGCACTAGGATTAACTTCATCCTTAACTCCATATAATTGAATCGATGCTCCTCATGTTACCTTTAATTACAGCGGGATTGGAATAATACATAATGCGCACAGCTAATTAGGCATCTTGCGTGAAGTGGATTACAGCATAATTTTAGGACTTCTACTTAACGTCCCAGTTGGAAGTCATTTATACATTAAATTCCGTTTCTTACGTCTGTTGGCGGTTATGCTTATTACTAGTGTTACTATCTGTTATAATACCCCCGTTTGGGCCTTGGGCTAAAATAGACCTGTCGTAAGAGGCGACTAAAGGGTTGGTAGTCCTTGCCTTAAAAGGGCCTATGGTGGTCACCGGCTGTGAATGCAGGCGTATAAACCTACAAGTGAGGATAGGGCTGAACCTACGTTCAGGACGGCTTCCCGACAGCGCCTGACTCCATGTTAGGGGCGGCTAATGACAGACTTGGCAGATAGGTATAAAATGCATCCACAGGAAGCCGTCCAACATCAGTAGGCTTTCCGGTGCGTGATGATTTCGCAGGGGTATACCGAAGCCTAAGGGTGTAAGCCAGCCGGCAACCTTCACGGGTGCATCCTCAGGAGGCAATATGGACGACTGCCTCCGGAAATGTCGGCTGGAGGCCCTAGGGCTAGCCAACTGACGGGCCTTACCTTCGGGTTCGACCATCCCGGAGAAAATGCACCCACACAGAGCCAGTTTCGGAAGCTGGCATTGGGCTAGGTGGTGATGCTTCGGATCGCCCTGTTGACGACCCCGCCATGACATGGACCGTTTTAGGTGGACGACGGAGCTCAGGGAAGACCTGCTCATCTGCTACCAGAGCAGTAGCTCACGCCGGATACATGTCCCACATACAGGGTGAGCTTTTAGTACCGGCTCGGTCGATAACTCCACTACTGTAGAAGATAGCGAAAAAAGTTGTATATAAAAGGTGTAGCCACGGATATGCTCCTTGCTCAGAAAATATTTTGATTTATACAGGGTGATCCGTAACTACGTGGTGATGCAAACATGCATTTTTTTAAATGAGATACCCCATATATTATTCCATATTCAAATTCTACTAATGATTTCCGTTCTTCCAGTGTAAGGTATTGTTACATTATACAGGTTATTTCAAAAGTTATGATGGATAAAAAATATCAGCTAGTTTTAAGATCGGCTATAAAAAAAGCCCGCGACCCATATTCGTATACAGAGTGATGTAGATTGCAAAATCCAGATTTTCTCTTCTTTTTTCAAATGTAACCCCCAATATTTTATTATACCAAAGCATTTCCTTTATTATGCTCTTTCATCCTTGTGTAGCACTTGTTGTACCTACGTCCATCAGTTTCCGAGATATTTCGATTTTTCAGTAAATTTAAAATATAGTTTCTATTTGTGTACTGAAATTTATTCTGAGAAAGTACTATCGAATTTATTTTTTATTTAATAAACAACTAAATTATAAGGTCATGATAGTATTTGATGAAGTCAAAACCCTGAATCATCGAGATAATAAAGTCAAGTATGCCGAGGAAACAATTTTGTAGGCGTGATGCATAATTATCAAGCAGATTTATCATCAGGTATGCTTTGAAAAATTGACGGTCTTCATAACCTGCTCAATAATTCCGTACTGTGTGAAAAACGAGCTTTAAAAATTAATTTTTCCATTGAGGATATTTAGGAGAATCTTTGAGAAATTGCCTACTTGCCTCTAGAATATATCAACTATGAACAGCAATATCTAGAACGGAGGCACTCTAAAACTAATGCGTTTGAAAGACTGAAGAATCGTTTATTTGGATCGTGTCGTTTAATATTTCATAGCCTACCTGATAGATCTGTTTGATAATTATGCATGACGTCTATAAAATTGTTTCGTCAGCACAGTTGACCTATATTATCTCGTTAATCCAGTGTTTTGACTTGATCAAGTACTATTATGGCCTTATATTTTAGTTGTTTGTTAAGCAAAAATAAAATTTCATAGTATTTTCTCAAAATAAATAAATTTTAGTAAACAAATAGAAGGGATATTTAAAATTTGTGGAAAAATCAAAATATCTCAGAAACTAATGAATTCAGCCATAACAAATGTTATACAAAGATGAAAGAGCATATTAAAAGCAATTCTTTGGTATAATAAAATATTGGGGGTTATATTTGAAAAAAAAAAGAGAAAATCTGGATTTTGCATTCTACATCACCCTGTATGCGAATATGCGTCGCGGGCTATTTTCATAGCCGATGTTCAAACTAGATGATATTTTTTATCCATCTGTGTAAAAAATATGATTTTTGATTCATCGGTTTTTCATTCATTTGACAGCGATTTGGATATAAAAATGGTCATAACTTTTGAAATACCCTGTATAATGTAACAATACCCTATATTGGACGAATGGAAATAATTAGTAGAATTTAAAATATGTAATAATATATAGGGTGTATCATTTAAAAAAATGCAAGTTTGCATCACCACGTAGTTATGGATCACCCTGTATAAATCAAAATATTTTCTAAGCAAGGAGCATATCCGTGGCAACAACTTTTATATACAACTTTTTTCGATATCTTCTATAGTAGTGGTGTTATCGACCGAGCCGGTACTAAAAACTCACCCTGTATATGAGAGGTGGTGTGAAATGCACCCAGAGCATTGCACGCTTACCTCTCACAATTTGCGTGAGTATGTATCGTACCTATATATATGTTCCTGCTCCAGCTCAGTCTGTCCTTCGGTGAACGGAAGACCTGTTAACCAGGCTGAAGGGTCACTAATAAGGCTTGCTCAGAGGAAAATCGACAAAGTCTTCTCACCTGAGGATTTCAAATGGAAGCGAAGATGCAGCTGGCTCGCCAGGAGTCTATCTATCTAGTGTGTGATGGAGTATAGAGCGGCTGGGAAGCCTTTTACGTGCCGAGTTTGCCAGATAGCCTATAAACAGGCACGTATCTAGGGGAGGGGTCCAGGGGGTTCGGAGCCCCCTCCCAGCAAAGCTTTATATACTGCCGTCCAAAAAACGTAATCCGAAAATATCCCCCCCCCCCGACGAGAGAACCTTGAAAAAGTGGCAAACCGTAATCTGGCCCCCCAAAACCAAATCCTGGATACGTATCCAGGAACGTTCCTGTCTACGGGTTGAAGCGCGACCATCATTGACTCACTCAAACGGTACTGTCTGTTGTCCTGTCTTGAGAGGATACGGGTGGAGGCCTTTTGGAGGGGCATTTACGAACAAACCAAACCTCTCTCAGCAGACACTCCGCTCTCGACGCAGTTTGAGTCTCCTTGTAGGAGGACTAGTAAGTTAAATGTACTGCGTCACCCGATAAATACGGAAGAAATTCTTGGCAGCCTTACGAGGCGCAAATAATTTCACAGCTCCTGGCCCGGATGGCATGAACACCTGCTGATGGAAAAAAATTACCAGTTGCCACCGGCATTCAGCTAGAGTTTTCAACTCGTGGCTAAATCTGGGGCAGCCAATTTCGGCTTGGTTTGTCGAGGGTCTAACCGTGCTTCTCCCGAAGACCGGACATTTGTCTGTTCCCAAAACCTACAGGCCAATAACATGTCTGAACGCAGGTTACAAGGTCTTTACCAGAATCTTGTACATGCGTATACTTCAAGCTTCGGGCGGTGCATCTCGTATTTGTCGACGTGTATGCACAGAGAGGGTCAAAGAAAGGAGTAGCCGGCTGCAAGAAAAACCTGTTGATTGACGATGTGCCACGCAGGACTCTATGCTAGCGAAATCTTTCTATGGCCTGGATTGACTATCGCAAGGCATGTCTTTCGCTGGATAATCAGATAGTGGGATGTATCAAACAACTGATGCCATTTTGGAAGACCCGATTCACGATAAAATCAGGTGAAACTCGGTTTGACACAGCGCTGGGATCATTCAAAAGAGGTGCCTTCCAAGGAGACATCTTGAGTCCGTTGCTCTTTTGCATATCTTTGCTGAGAGTGGTGCAGGATTACAGCCATGCTATCGGAACGGAGTTCGGAACAGACAAATGTGCATTGGTTCATCTCAAGCAAGGACAAAGCAGAGATAGTGGAGACTAGGAACAGCTCGTTGATGGTAGCTTCTTGCGACAATTGCATTGCACAAGTATTTGCACCGACTCCGGCAGATCTGGTGATGAGGACTGTCCGGCAAGAACAAAGTCGCTACCATAAACATGCTTGAGATCTCATGGTTATTATGCGTCTTTGGTGCTATACACTGGAAACTGAACGAGCTGAAGGAAATCGACACGAAGCCCCGCAAAAGGATGAATATGGAGAGAAGCCTGCATTCTAAATCCTCTGTCCCGCAAATATACCTCCCGCATCACCTGGGAGGGCGTGGACTATTGAGTTTGAAGCGTCTGCACAATAGGGTAGTATTGGCAACTGTAACATGTCAAGAAAACATCCTGTATAAGTATATGGTTTATTCCAATCGGCATAGTTGCACTATGGAATGATGACACGACATCCGGTCGCCGGTGTTGTAATACAAGATGTCAGCAGGTCAACCACCTTCCCGGTGCATGTTGACTAATACTATTTTTTGAGATTATTGAATATACTGTGGGTACTTTAAGGATGAACATGTGGTTTCATTTCCTAACCCAATAAACTTCAACCCAAAGTATTACATGGCGATCCTGCCACTTGACGATTCCGGTGGTAGTTAATAGTGGCAATTATTATTAATGAGACCAGACAAGAGCTATATTAAACCAAATCAAAAATGGGTAACGCCAAGTCGCAAGAAGACGTTGTAATCAACCAGGCTTCCAATGGCGATGCAAGGAGCAAAATAGTAAGCCCAGAAGGAAGTGGATTTAGCCTAACAGAAGTTCTGTTAATAGTTCTGGTTGTGGCAGCAGCAGTTGTTTCTATATTTTGGGCCATGAGATATTGCCAATACAAGCTAAGACAGACCATTAGAAGAGAAATTCACCAGAATGAACTGCGAAAATCCCGAGATGAAGTAAGAATGGAAGAAGGAGGTTACCAGTGTTTTTTCAGACCACTTTTTTGTCGAGTATTTCTCTTTCAGTGCTTAAATAGTCTATAAGATGTGGTTATAGGAAGTTGTGAATATTGATGGTACTGGATATGAAAGTGAAAAAAAAACAATTATGGACACAATTGTATCTAAGATATTATGAATTGTAGTATAAGCCAGCACGTAAGTTTTTATATTTTATTGTTTTATAATTACCACAAAAATATGGACCCACTTGGTATACTTTACAACTTGAGTAATTTTATATTTTAAAAGTACTGTAGTATAATTTAGAGAACTTTACCAGAAAATTTTAGATTTCAAGAATCAACATTTTAATAAGAATAATTTAAAAATGTCTTCCTTTGATCTAACAGTAGCTACAAACCTCTTACCGATCATGGATGATACGGAAGTCACCACTTTTAAATTAATCGAGGCTATAGATTTTTATTCATCAATGCTTGACAATGATAGTAAATTTATTCTAATCGAATTTGTTTTGAAAACGCGTATTTCTAATAACGCCAAATTGAGATTGGGTTTGATGTATGATTCTGTGAGTGATTTAATATCTGACATGAAGAAGCATCTTTTAACTAAAAAATCAGGCATCGCCCTTCAGGCACGCTTGTTCTCCACTAAGCAAGGAGAAAAATGTATAGCTGATTTCGGTAAAGAATTAGAGGATATATAAATGTTGTACAAGGAGTTAGCAAAGTAATGGACAAAGACGAGCAAAGAGTTATCTTAAATGATTTTCATTTACTACCAACCAGTGGTCATGCTGGTATAAATAGAATGATAAATAATATGAAAAAGTATTATTTTTGGCCAGGAATGGCTAGTGATGTTCGAAAATTTGTAAAAAGGTGTGATACTTGCCAAAAACAAAAACATTCTAATCATTATACTAGAGAGCCAATGGTAATAACTTCTACAGCTGATACAGCTTTTCAGAAGATATATTTAGATATTGTTGGTCCACTTCCAGTAGACTTAAATGGAGTTGGTTATATTCTAACACTTCAGTGTGAGTTAACAAAATATGTGGAGGCATACCCCCTTAAAACTAAGGATTCCGTATCTGTGGCAAAAGCTTTGGTTGATAACTTCATTTTACGATATGGTGTTCCCCGTGAAATTGCTACAGACAGAGGTTCCGAATTTATTTCTCACACTATGACAGAAACATGTAACATATTGGGAATAAAACAAATTCATTCCACAGCATATCATCACGAGAGTATTGGAGCTCTAGAGAACTCTCACAAAGTTCTGGGTGCCTATTTGAGAATTCAGACTCAAAATCATGATTCTGCATGGAGCACATGGCTTCCATACTGGTGTTTTTCGTATAATACAACAGTGCATACGGAAACCAAATACTCTCCTTTTGAGCTAGTTTTTGGAAGAAAATGTCAATTACCAAATAATTTAAACAAACAGGTTGATCCTATTTATAATTTTGACAACTATCCCATTGAATTGAAATATAGGATACAAAAAGCCCAAAATGATGCAAGGAGTAACTTGATACTTTCTAAATCTAAAAGGAAAGAAAATTACGATATAGCAGTAAACCCCATTCAGTATAAAAAGGGTGATAAAGTTTTAATTAGAAACGAAACTGGTGATAAAATTACCAGCCCTTGCTTCCTAGGTCCATATTTAGTGGTAGAAGATGTTTCACCAAATGTAAAAATTATTAAAGATAAGAAACATATTTTAGTCCATAAAAATAGAACTAAGTTGTATAATAGCTAGGTAAAATTAGGTTAAGATTATAAGGGTACCCTACTTCTATAATATGTCTATGAATTTTCTTCTATCATTTCCTTCTATAATCTATACTTCCCTCCTCCTTTCACTTAATATACGATACTTTCTTCTTTGCTTTCATCTAAAATTTCTTGCGTACTATTTAAATACATTATAGTTAGATTGAAGTAAATATTTTGAATTATGTTGTAATGTATATGTATTGTTGTTTACGAATTTCAATTCTCAAAAATAATAATTGAAATTCTTTTAATTGCCCGGGGAGGTGTAACATGTCAAGAAAACATCCTGTATAAGTATATGGTTTATTCCAATCGGCATAGTTGCACTATGGAATGATGACACGACATCCGGTCGCCGGTGTTGTAATACAAGATGTCAGCAGGTCAACCACCTTCCCGGTGCATGTTGACTAATACTATTTTTTGAGATTATTGAATATACTGTGGGTACTTTAAGGATGAACATGTGGTTTCATTTCCTAACCCCATAAACTTCAACCCAAAGTATTACACGACCGCCTGCTTTGCGACGAATAGCACCGATCCCCTGATCCACTCTGCGCGAGAGCACCAGAATGCGGGCAAAGGAGCCTTTCATCTTAGCGCAGCGAAACGACCAGCTAAGGAGCTCAGCCTCACACTCGACTTCTTCAGGTGGTGGTGTGAGCAGTCCATTACAGAATTTGCTCCCGCACAATTGAAAACTGCCGAAGTCGACTTCCTTTTAGGACTTCGTTAAAATGAGCCAATGCATGCAATCTTCTACAAACATCTAGAAGAGCATGGCTTGTCTGAGCAGTTGACCTTCTCTTTCCTAAGATCGAGTGGGTTGAAGTCGGAGACAGAGGGCTTTTTAATAGTTTGCTAAGACGGTGTCTTCAGCAACTTGGTGTACTTTAAAAGGATTATGGGTGCAGATGTACCCGACATTCATTGTAGGGCTTGCTGACAGGTGCCAAGAGGCGCTTATGCACCTTTGGTGGCGTGTAGGACGTAAGCTGGAACAGCTTACGTCCATCGGCACAACTTGGCTCCACAAGTGCTCTATTATCATTTAAAGCACTCATATGGTATCGATGAGACGCCGGTGCTGCCATACGCTCCAGAGGATATAAAGTCCGTTGTGGAGAACGAGAGATGCCGGATTTACTAGAACTACTGATTCCGCACGCTTGAGCTAGTACAGGCGAACAAGCCCGACATAGTTCTTCTCGACCACCAACAGAACACGATGTTCGTATAGAGTTTTTGGCACCTGACGAGGTGAACATCGTCTCTAAGGGCAAGGAAAAGTGAACCAGGAGTTGCTAGGAAAACTTCGCAGGCTCTGGCCAGACTACACTGTAAGTCTGCTGGTTATGGCCATTGGATGCCTAGGTAGAATGAGGAACACACTGCTCTCTGCATTGCGCAAAATACCGGTGTGCCATACGGCGGCGCACACCTTAGCCGCCAGAATGCAGAAGGCAGTCATCCTTGGGTCCCTTCGTCTACTTAGAGCGCAAGATTCGCGGACCCAGTGATTGCTCATCTCACGGTGTGAGGAGTAGTCACTGGCTGGTGTGTCGGAGCCCGGGGTGCACTTTATTGTTTTTTTAAGTATAATAATAATAACAACTTTTTTGCACTATAATTAATAAATAATAAATGTTTCTTTAATAATAGCTTGAAATTATTTTCCAAAAGCGACAATTAATTGATATCTTATTATATGTATTCAATGCAGTTATTATTATAGCAATACATTGGGTCGCACGGTGTGCACCATCCTAATGGATTGCGACGGTAATTTGTGGTGATATACACATCGTTTGATTCCTTTAAGATCAGAAACGGACAATTCCATGGGCAATTTTGTAAAAATACTGGCTGAAGGGGTATCATTAGTAGAATCTAAATATGGAACAATATACCGGGTTATTCATTCACGCTATTCGACACGGAACATTATGGCTAAAGTATTTGATAAAAATGGAAACAATAATTTCGGATCGATAGGACCCATTAACGCTACATTATAAAAATATTATCGTATTATACAGGGTGTCCCTAAAACACGAATGGTATCACAATTGTTTTTTTTTTAATAGAACAAACACCCCATATATTATTGCATATTCGAATTCCTTGGTGAATTCTAGTGTGACTTTAGGTATCACACATAGGACTTACAGCGAACCGTTTAGATGTAAATTACCATGTTCGGTATAAGTAGATGTCAGAAAAAAATTGAATATCACAGAGATTATAAAATTTAGAAGGCCGTAACTTTGCCATATTACTAAGCATGAAATGCGTCATCTGAGGTTAGACGGTCAAATTTGATACGTTTGAACTTGGAGCAATCGATCGATCAATTAAAGAAACTTCAACCAGAGATAACTTGATTTTTTCAAATGAGAATGCCTAATTTTTTTATACAATTACATGTATAATAGGTCTTCTAATGATATAAGATTGTCAACATCAATCTCTGGTTGGTTTCATTTAATTTCAAATTTTCAATCAAATCCGTGTTCTTGAATTTTCCTACCTATAAGCAACCTAGCAGGCCAAGAAATATAAGCAAAAACGTTCAGATGGGAGAAAAAAGGTAACTTAGAACTAAGTATGCAGACGAATTACAGTAAAGAGACAAGTTTGTAAAAGTTACTCACAACAAATCAACTCTAACCAGAAATAACGGCGGTAACATGTACAGGGTGTCCCATGACGACTGCGACAAGCAATATATCAGGACTGGGCAGTAGTAGAGAATTATAATTTTGGGAATGTAAATTTGAGCAAATGTTACAAATTTTCTTATTATTGCGTTATCCAATGAGGTATTTGTTGATGGTCACGTGCCGCCCAATTGAAAAATTTTAATGGGACGCCCTGTATATTAATGCCATTTTATGTTCGTCCCGATGAAACAATTCCAACAGACTAGCACACTTTTGGTCCAAAGTGGTTCATTCAAGAGCTACAGCTACAGGTATCTAAGATCAAGGAGAAGCTGGAGTATGACAGAAATAGATATTTTTTCACAGCCTACTGGCTACTGCAATGTTACTATACCTTATCCACCGAACAAACGGAGTAACCATGCACAATAGATGTAAATTTTTTAGAGATTAAACATTTCCAAAAGAATTAAAAACACTAAGATGAAAGAAAAACTAGCAGCGATTGTTGTCCCAGCATGCAATTATTAATCACATGTAATCGTATAAAAAATTAGTAATTTGCGTCGAAGTAACGATACCTCTGACTGAAGACCTTCTATTCTTACTTCCCACACCGATAGGTGAGGGGAGTATTGTTATCGCGAAAATTTCCGATTTCGAGATAATACGCTTTTTGGGCATTTTATGTTGTGTAATAACGAAAATCCACGTCACTCATTTCCGTCGGTCTGTCTGTCGGTCTGTCTGTCTGTCGCGTTTTTCTAACCTCGTAATCTCAGTAACCGCTGCATGGATTGTGATGAAATTTGGGCAGCGGTATGCCGTGGGGTCGTAGTAGGTAATGTTCCTATAATCTTGAAAATCGGTGAATAGGCGGCGGAGTAATTAGCAAAAAACAAAAAAAATTAAATATTGCTGAAACTTCGTTTTTAGGCGTTTTAGGGGTCCCTGATCATTTTCTACTTTTTTTGGGTGGGGGTGAAATTGGGGTGGTTGGGGGGTGGGGGGTTGTAAAATTGAAAAATTTGTTGCTTTCATAATAGACTGTCCACTGACCTGTGAAGGAAGACCTGGCGACATAAATAACTTTTTTAGGTCCATCCGAACATTGCCTTTGCCTATTACAAAAAGCAAAGGACTTTTGTTTGATGTAAACATACGAGAGTATTGCGTTAGATCGTTGTAACGAGGAAACTGTTGAATTGATTTTAATGAAATTTTGAAACGGCATTACTACCATGGCGAAGGTGGAAAACGCATATGGTTTTGGTAAATCGTGCCGTTGGCGGCGCAGAAATAATAAAAAACTAAAAATATAAAAACAGCTCAAACTTCGTTTTTAAGCGTTTTAGCGGTTCCTGATCATTTTCTGCGTTTTCTTGGGTGGGGGTGAAATTGGGGTGGTTGGGGGGTTGGAGGTTGAAAAATTAAAAAAAAGTTCTTGTACACATAATAGGCTGTCCACTAACCTGTGAAGGAAGATCTAGCGACACAAATCACCTTTTTAGGTGCATCCGAACATTGCCTAGCCTATTACAGAAACTAAGGACTTAGAATTTTCTGTATACTATACAAGAATTTATTGGTCTAAATCGTTTTGTATTTTGTAACGTGGACACTATTAAATTGATTCTAATGAAATTTTGACGCAGTACCTATATTGTTACCGTGGTGAGAATGGAAAACGCGTATGTTTGTTAAAAATCTTGTCAGTGGCAGAGTAGCAATAATCAAAGAACGCGACAAGTATGAAAGCAACTCAGATTCGGTTTTTAGATGTTTTAGGGGTTCCTGATCATTTCCGACCAGTTCTTTGGGTGGGGGTGAAGGTGAGGTGGTTGGGGTGGGGAGGGTTGTAAAACTGAGAAGTTTGTAGCATCGATAATAGGCTGTCCATTGACCTGTGAAGGAAAGACCTAGCGGCATAAGACAATTTTAGGGGGGGGGGGTTGGCAATTATTTGGTTGCAAGGGATCTCAGACTAAAGCTTCATGCTATGGGAAAATAATGAACTGGTATCAGCGTAATGTGTGGGAAGTCCTGAGTCAATCAACTTGACTTCATTTTTTTAGGTCCATCTGAATGTTGCATGCTCAATATAGAAACCACTGGACTTAGAATTTGTGATGTACACATACGAGTATTGTTTTAGATCGTTCGGATATCGCGTAACGCAAAAATTGTTCAATTGATTTTAATGAAATTTTGACATAGTATTACTCCCAAGGAGAGGATGGAAAATGCGGGTGTTTTGAAAAACTCGGGTCAGTGGCGGCGCGGAAATAATAAAAAACTAAAAATATAACAACAGCTCAAACTTTGTTTTCAGGCGTTTTAGGGGTTCCTGATCATTTTCTAGGTTTTTTTGGGTGAGGGTGAATTTTGGGTGGTTGGGGGGCAGGGGGTTGCAAAACTGAAAATATTGTTGTATTCATAATAGTTTAGTCCATTGACCTGTGGAAGAAATACCTAGCAGCATATTAAACTTTTTTAGGTCCATCTGAACATTGGCTTGCCTATTACAGAAGCCAATTTTGTGATGAATACATACGAGTTTGCTTTATTTCGTTCTATGTATATTGCGTGGAGCGAAAATTATTAAATTGGTTTTAATGAAATTTTCACACAGAACTTAGTGCCGCGGCGAGAATGGAAAACGCGTCTGTTTTTGAAAAATCGTGTCAGTGGCGCCGCAGCAATAATAAAAAAACAAAAAACAAAAAATCACCTCAAACTTTGCTTTTCGATGGGTTGAAGGCTCTTGATCGTTTCGCATCGTCCAGTTCAAGCATGCAGAAAAAAACTGTGGCGCCCCAGTTCCTCAGGAGGGAGACGCAAGAAACTATTTAAGAGGGTTTTTGTGTTGGATTTGTTTGCGGGCAGATGGACGATAATTTAGTTGCAAGGGGATCTTAGACTATAGCTTCATGAATGGGAAACCATAAAATGGTATCATTATGTGTGGGAAGTACTGAGTCAATCAACTTGACTCCATTTTTTATCAGATACTTTAGCCATAATGTTCGGTGTCGAAGAACGTGAATAACCCGGTATAGGGTATCTCATTTAAAAAAATATATCCTGTATAAACAAAAATATTTTCTGAACAAGGAGCATAACCTTAGCTACAACATTTATACAAAACGTTTTTTGCTATCTTTTGCAGTAGTGGAGGTATAGACCGATCCGGTACTAAAAACTCACCCTGTATCTACCGGCTAGTGCACTATAATATTGTGAGCAGTATAATGACCCAAAACATTTCAAAAAGGACTGTTGGGCTTCCGGGTTGAGATGACTGTCATATAGCTTATTTTCATAGAAGATGGACAGCCAATTTGTCAGCACGAAGTCAGTTATCTAGAAATACGTTATACTTAATGTCTGCAGTGTGTAAATTGGACCGCACACCTTTTGTATCTACATATTTGCTTACACAAACAGAACCTTATCCTAAAATTATCCATTTGTTGACATAGCGATCATAAATCGACTGCAGATTTGTTACTATAATTCAGTTAGTCCTTTATAATATGGTGTGACGGCAACTTCCAAAGCAACTCAAATTCAGGGAGAGGAAATACCTAGTCGTTGTGCATACGCGGCTGTCTTACCCTTGTCAAGGACCGCAGCTGCTCAAATTGATGCCCCACGGTTACGCGGAGAATACCAAAATTCTATTTACGTTCGTCTTCTTTTTGTCCTCGATCTAAAAGGAGACGACTTCGGTTCTCCTCCAACTCCCGGAGTTTCTTAACTGGCAGCGGATTTATTTATTCGGTGGACGGCCATGTCAAAGTTGCGGATGTCCGAATATAACGTGGTCTCCCAAAAAACAACTATACAGCTATACGAAAGAAAGTAGAATAGAAGGGTTGTACACAATACCGTAGTACATATTTAAAAGCAGCTTCCGATGTAAAGGAAATTTTATGGGCGATCTCTTTTTAGTTCTTCCCAAATAGGACACCACATTACTGCTTGTTTGGATTTTATTGAAAATTCTGAACACACGTCGTGTCGTTTAAACGTTCAATAGTTCTATGAGGTTAAGTTTGCAGGCAAACACGTAGTTAGCTTTATTTCTGTAAGGAATCCTCTATTATTCAGTGACTATGTCCATAAATTCATAATATTGTAACATCCTGTATGTAGTATTGCTTGTTTGTATTGCTATTGATGTTTCTTTTAAAATGTTAGGTTACATTTTTGATGTGTAAACGCCATCGAATCATCTGAGGGATGGCCGTTCTAGAATGCCATCTGAATGTCTCGAATTCTCTAGATGGTTCGATGAAGTATATATAAGGGCACCACAAGTAGGATGGCGGAGTAGCAGTTGTTGAGTTGAGTTGTAGCTGAGATAAGGTTAAGTGATATTGTATTGAGTTGTGAAGTAAAACGGTGAAAGTTACGTCCAGTTTGATCCCTGCGAGTAGAGTATGGCACATGTTTTATATGCAAGGGTGCATCGTAGACTATCTAGTACCTGTTTAAGTCTGATTTTCCACCCCAAATCTGTAAAATTCTGTTATTTTATAAACTCTCTATGCTTGGTTTATCTAGGCCAAGGAGACGACGCAAAAGCAGTTGATTTGATCCCTCGACTTCTGGTCTATTAAATAATAATAATGATGAAATGAAACTGAAATTACTGCATTAGTTTGATAAAACAAAAATGCTACACTGTCTACAATATACTACTCGCAAGCGAAACCTGAACAACTATATGGGCATTAAAAATGTGTGCACAAAAAACTCTATACCTACGTGTAAAAATACAGACTGGCTTTTTGTCCATCCAAAAACTATATCTGTTGAAAATGGGATGCGAAACTAGTTGGTTGAGCAAAGATGCCCTCTAGAAGACCGCCTACTGGCCCTTCGAGACATAATGCGATCCACTTGAGCTATTTCTGATGCCTGGTATGAAACTATAAGAAGGCCCCTTCAAATCCGCGTGGTGTATTACGTATTGAGTGGAATGGGCTTCAGATCATAGTGTTCGCATCTAGAGCTTCCGCTCACTGCAGGTCATCGTCGCCAACGGTTACATTGGTACCAAGAATGCCGACAATGATATGCTAAGTGCCATCAGACAGCGTTCTCCGACAAGTCCAGGTTTGGTCTGGGGGCACACGATAGACGCCAACCCGTTAGACGACGACGCGATGGGGTGAACAACGTGATCTCCAGTTTGTTGTTGAGCATCATGTACAGGTGGCCTACTAAGAATGGACACCGGCAATATCTCATTACCCGTTAATCATATAACTGTTAGCAGAAAAATATGATTAGGTAAATCGGCAAAGAGAAATTACTGGAAATTATGAAGTTCCGCAACCAGTCGCTATTACTACAATTTTCGCTATTTTTTTGCAAGATGTAGTGGTGGGAAACGTGAAAAGTGTTCTTATTTAGGAGGTTAAAACTTTGGTATAGGCTAAAGGAGCTAAAAAAATTGAACAAGTTAGGTCTCGTTTGAAAGAGCTATTATTACCTTATAAAAGCTTAAATGGTATACTATACCTTTCTTAAGACAGACGGATAGATAACATTATTTAAGGTCATCGCAAGACTCAACTTCCTAGCCTTTTCGAACCATAGATATATCAATAAAACAAGTATTATGACAAGTGTGCTGTGAGTTTCAGAAACAATAGATGCCCTATAGGGATATAGTCTTCATCAAAACGTTCTAGTTTCTTTTATGGTCAGCCTCCCACAAAGGCTGAAAGCCTATGGCGCCGTAGAAGCGCTGCGAGAAGATAAGTTTCGGTGCGCGTTAAATTTGGAGCGCTGCAGGTTGTAGCCGTCTCTGTAGTTCTCCAAAACAAGGAATGCTACAAACGACTGGTTCTGAGAGCAGATACCTCGATCTGGTAACGACAAGCTTGCAGAGCCTCTCTAGTGTTCCTCGTTCGGACGGCCTTTAGTGATATTATCTGGACGAGCTCACTCGAACAATTTTGGTGATAGAATCTGAAAATTGGGACAGATCAGCCACCCTTCTTCGATGTTCCAGGCTGTGGAGGTCCTTTGTAAGGTTAAGCGTATCGATTAGTCTAACTGATCTCTTCTGGATAGTGCCCAGAAGCTTTAGAGAGTGCTTCAGAGCGCATTCCCACACATGGGAGCAATACTCCAACGATGGTCGGATCTCTGCCTTGTAGAGAGCAGTAGTTGTGTATACAGTTTCCTACAGCGTAACAAAACTGCAAGCTTCTGGATTGTCGTTTTAGCAATACTGATGACATGGTGGTGCCAGGACGTGTTATGGTGAATGCTGATCCCCAGAAGCTTGAGGGAAGGTGACGTGACTATTGAGTGACCCACCATTTCCACAGTTGGTCAGCCAACTTGAGACTTCTTTGTCAGTGTTATTGCCGGCGTTTCTCTTCGTTGAACTGTACTTCATTTACTAATCCCCACTCGACAATTATTGTTTTGATATCTTCATTGATTTATGAGGCATATTGCTATCGCGTCTCTTGGGATGACGTAGGCCAGGTAGTCATTCGTAGACCTATGCTTATGGAAGCTATGCTGGCGATCATTTATGATGTTATTGTTGTCCAAATATTTTAGGAGCTGTGTGTTGATGACAGTCCCCATAACCGTAGACATGATGCTGGGAAGAGCCGCAGGTCTACAGCCGATGGTATCGGTTTTTTGCCTTTCTTAGGAATGGATTGTACACAGCAACAATCTTACATGCAGCGGGAATAGAGCCACGCTGATGGGATAGTCTGAAGGCCTTGTAAAGAATAGGTGCGAGCTCAGCAGCACTGCGGTTAAGGACAATGGCTATAATTTGGTCAGGATCAGTAGCTTTTTTCTTGTTTAGTTATTGGAGGACGCTTTTTACATCTCGATGTTGAAATATGACCTCTGCCATTCTCAAGTTCACGTTTATGGTGGTAGTCGTAGTACTTCCATGGAATTCCACGGTAGTATTGGCTGCAAGAAGCCCCCCTAAGATGTCTGCTTTTTCTTTAAGAGTAGAAGCGATGGACTCTCTGGTCAAAGGTGGTATTGACGAATAGCAAAGTTCAGACTAACAGCCCTAGCTACAGACCAGAAAGTTCTGAACGAACTAGGACATGGGAGAACTTTTTCATTAACTTTTTGGTTGTGTTCCTCCTTGATGCTGTCAATCACGCGTCTACAGTGATTTCTGGCGTCTATAAAACTGCGGTGGTTCTAGAAATTCAGATTTTTCCTCCATTCTTTGTAACGTTGAATTTTAGAGGTAACTGCATTTATATAACGCTGATTAAATCGTGGCTTGTTTCTGGAGGGACGCTTGACGACATGTACAATATAGGCTTCCATGCTGGATACAAATACCTCTGTTATTTTTAGGGCGCAGGCTGATTGGTCTCGTGACTTAAAGCAGACTTTGATCCAGAGAAAGGACTGGTAGTAGTCTCTTAGGTCGTCCCACTTTTCTGATCCGTAATGCCAGACACGGTGAGGCTTTGTATGGTGGAGATCTGGAGAATGCATCCTGCATTGCGATGAAACGGTGTTATGGTCAGACGATCCTAGTGGAGCGGTTACTGTCACTGTGTAAGTTGTTTGAATAGTTGTGAGATATAGGTCCAGCAGACTAGCAAAACCTCCGAGGCTGCTGGGGATCCCTGTTGGTTCCTTGAGTATCTGCTCCAAGCCTCAGCTGATAGCGAAGGCCTTAGCTTCACGTCTCTCGTCGTCCGTTTTATTTGAGTGTTTGAGCCAGTATCGGTTGTAAACGTTGAAGTCAGTCAGAAATCTGATTGCAGCGCGTCCACAGTGGCTGAAGTAGTAGTCATTTTACAGATAATACACAAGTAAAACCGCTATAAATTATATTTTGACTTTCTGAACTAACCAGTAGTTGGCACATTAGGCGGCAGCAGGTGCTGCATTCCATTTTCATAATAATGGAGTTTTTAAAAGAAACAAACAAGATAAATTCGAGTATAAGATTGATTATTATTTTTGTTAATATTGAACGTCAGTTTAAGTTGATTACAAAGTGCTATATAGACTCAACGAGCAAAGATAGTAAGAACAGGTCAATGGGAATAGATCTCAAAAGTTAATGCCAATTAACAGTAAAATAAGGTGGAACATCAACAAGTCTAACAAATAAAATACGTACATAATTCACTCGCCTATACCATATCTATTTTCAGTGTTGCACAGAAGATCAAAAAACGCTTGACAGAAAAGATCGAAAATTGTCCACTCTACATGACGCCAGAATTCATGATATACCTTTATTTGCATATATCTTGAGAAAAAGCCTTTTATCTGACACCCTGTAGAGGCTACTTGTGGAACTTGAAAATAATTTCCAGCGATTTCTCTCGGCCAATTTACTTTTAATATTATGTTTTTGCTCGAAGTTATGTGAATAACGGTTACCAAGATATCATCAGTGTCTATTTTTGGTAGGCCACCCGCTACACCGTTCTATAGGTTTGATGGTTTTGGGTGCCATTGCTTTTAACAGTCACCTTTACTTGTAACTCGTGGCACAATGATGGTCCAAAGTTATGTCAATGAGGTATTGAACCAGTTGCTGCTCCATATATCCGATGCCTCGGAGAGGGTTGCTTCCAGTAAGATAATGAAGAGAGAGAGGTGCTTCTCCACGAAATCATTGACTCACCTTGTTGAGTGGAAAAGGATCAGAAACCTGGCTTGAATGGACTAGTATAACATAGCTAAAAACAGTGATTAAATCATTATAACCTTTTAGTGTATGCAAAAATGGGTGTACTGATGCAATTTCGTTACCCTCTACATCATTTTGTTTTGTAATTCCTTAATCAAAATAAAAATAGAATTCAGATTTATAGCCAATCATTGCGAAGCTTTCGTTGCTGTGTCACATGAAGGAACGGAAATCTTTGCTTTGTGAATTGTGCCATTGGTTGTCAAGTGGAGCCAAGACTAATCTTATAATTTTATAAATTTCCTGTCTCGAATTGAGGCTTTTTGTGTCTGTAGTTATTGTGCGATGGAGCTTTTTTATCATTTACTACGTTGACTCGTTTGCCTCAAAATGGTTTACTATAAAATACTTTTGTTAAAGCCTATGCATAAACGCTAGTTAAAACGATTTAGGGCGCAAGACGTTTTAAAAATGAGGTTTAACGTGGCTCAAACCGGTTTTACATGCCGAATAAACAGACAAAACAGTTTGACTTGTTTTAGATGCAGTCGTGTCAACGACCACTTACAAATTCGAAATCCTATTGCGACATTAAAGGTAGATGTTTCTGACAAACTGACCGTTTACAATGACAGCTTCAATAAAATACAATAAGAACAAACTTTAGCGGTTCGGGAATCGAATTTTACACCACAAAATAGATACGGTTACTTACACTTTTGTAAGAATGACGCCTTTGCTAAAGAGGGGGGTTATTTTTGTTAAATCATTTTCAGTTTGACATTTTTGGCTCAATAAGTGATAGTGTGGCAGCTTGGCGTCCCACCAAGAAGTCTACTGCTGCTAGGCAGAGATTTCCTTGGTTTACCGTTACCTTCGGGTACTAGATGGCGCACCGGCAGAATCCTTCTGTCTGCTCGCACATGTTTCACATGTTTATTAAACATGGAAAAATTGATGCTCTCTATTTCCGTCAATCGACCTATGGCGCACTGATGATCGCTAATAAGCGAGAAACAGCTGTCTGCGTACTGGTGGATTGAGGGAGGTATAGAGCAGCCCTCGTATATCGGCTTTCATACGCAGCGGCGTATAGAACCCGCGCTCTCTAAGGGCCAAGCGGATGCACCTTGGCGTCCCACCAAGGAGTCTACTGCTGCTAGGCAGAGATTTCCTTGGTTTGCCGTTACCTTCGGGTACTAGATGGCGCACCAGCAGAATTCTTTCTGTCTGCTCGCACTATGAGAAGGTCCTTATGCTATACCCATCATCACATGCGGTAATAAAAAAATTCACGATACCAGTTAATTCGATTCTAAATATTGTTTAAGTCGATAAATTCGATAATTCTTTGACAAGCTGCAGATGCTGTCTGCTTCAACAATGTCCAATATAGACATTACGAACATTATAAATAGCTGTTAGGTCAGTCAATCGAGGTGAGAAAACATCGGGTCCTCCTCTAGACATCTTTCTGCCCTTTCCCGATTTCAGGTGTTCACAAGAGCTGGTGACTTGCACTCCTAAGAGGTGGGTCGGTATCTTGAATAGAGTCTGTCGGTGCCTAGGGCCACAAAATCATCATGGAAATGAGGAGTTTGTTAGTCTTGCTCTCATCCAATAATTTTCAGGGTAAGATGATTAAAAAGGTAAAACATTAATTGTTATCAAAATTGCACAATCTGCTATTAAATAAATTGCGAGCCGCGGCCTTCTATGCTTACAAGTCGCTCGACTGTGTAGCCCACTGATGTAATGGTTAAGCAGAGTAGCTAGAGCTAGACACAAATTTCTGTTTACACTTAATACCCTTATGTGAATCAAGTAGGCTTAGTATTATTATTATTACTGCACGATTGTCAAATATTTGTTCGGTAGTCAATTTTAAGAAAAAAGAAAGTGAATTTTAAACAGCGATCACAAAATTTCAACACTGTACCTGTTACATATCTCAAAAGCATCAATCTACCTTCACTGGTTTTGAAATGATATTGATTAATTTAGGTATTAGTATTTTTATCTATTTTAGTCTAGTTAAAAATTAATTTTCATTTTTTCACTTCACACTAAACGTTGGCCGATGAAGCATTTTTCGAAGGGTATGAATAGAGTCGCCAGAGCATTCAAATACCTAGGTCATCTTTTCTACAGTTTAGTGAGGCCAGTTTAAAGGAAGACATTTTTACTTGGCCTAAAAGCAGAACATCCCTAAATGATGGTAAGTTTACAAAAAAGTTTTCCAAACAAGAGCCCAGATCAGGGAACTAACTCATTATCTAGTGCAGTTAAGGCATTCTAAGGCTAAAATGTGAATGCAAACATTTACAACAATTAGTTAATGAACCTTTAGATCCCCGGAGAACACTTGGTTCCGCATGTCATTAAAAACTCACCCTCATACCCGTTTATATTTTTTTCCTAAAATTTGGAAGCCATTAGTGACGAGAGGAGTAAAATTCCACCAAGTTATCGCGATAATGAAAATTTGAGGATGTATGACGTGACCCAGCCATGATGGGTGAAAACTGTTGGTTTTTGGATATTTATAATACAAGGAAGATATATAAAATTGAAAAGATGCAAAATATCGTGACAATATTGGCGGTTCATTCTACCACAGTCCGCTATTATCCGTACTACAACATCTTTTGTCGACAAGTGTTGGCGTCGGTTACTAGGCCATTAGAAGAATAGGTGATAAATAAGTACTAGTATGATATACTCTCTAAGAATGGAGGTGTTCAGACTGATAGATGCTGATACGTGAGTATAAATTGAGACAAATTTCACCTAAGTAAGGTCCTGGTAGACACAATGCTAATTACTGCATCATCAATCACGTCAGGTTCACAGATCGAATTGCACGAGCTCCTGTAAATACGAACAGTGTGCTTCACGGTTTATTATTTACAGTTTGCATAGAAGTGTGTTAATTCATCATAAAATAATGTGCAGCCGACGTTAGCAATGTTGCGCTGCCAGTAAACAGGAAACAGCGCCAGCGTACAGGTGTGGAGCGCAGGGATTGTCAGTATAGTATAACGTATAGTAGCGTAGGGAAGATAACACAGACACAAACGCATGATGTAGCAAAATTGCAAAAACAAAGGAGGATGACCATTGACCAATACATGCATATTTCTCATGGCCGACTTTCTTAACTTCCGCTTAAGCCAACGGCAGCCCGATTCTCACCTAAGCAGGCTCGAGCGAAAGCGGCGCGGCGCGGCACGACGCGGCGCTTCAAAATGACGCTTACAATGGGCCTATACCGTGATCTCAAATTGATCAGCTTATTTACTGCGGTATTATTTTTGATGATAGGACCGTTTACTGTAAAAAGTCAGCAGAAAACTTGATCCAAATGAGAATAACACTAAAAAGAAAATTGTACTGTAATTTGAAATAGCCGATGATGGCGTCACCCGTAGGGAACCAATGAGAAGCGTCCTTTCTGTAGGGAACCAATAAGAAGCGTCCTTTCGTGGTCTGATGACTAAGAGCGGATGCTATTGTTTTGTACCTGTGAGCTCTTATTGGTTTCCTACAAGTGACGTCACGACCTGGACGGGATTCAAAAAATTCAATATTTAGAGAAATTCTTTTCGGTTATAAATACGATAGAAAAATTTTGTAAAATTATTTATGGCATCTACGTGGTGTCAGGGTTCGTTTAAGCCGATAAACCAAAAATGTGGTATAGGCCCATTGTTTACGTCAAATTGACTGATATCGTCCCCACCTAAGCAGAGCGGCGCGAACTGCAGCGGCGCGGTCCGACGCTGCAACCACAGCATGACAAACAACCAGCATAATATCTCTGAGGATTTCCTATATAAAAATGGTTCACACAAAATTTGACCTTGGGAGGATTTATGGATGATTTTACGGCTGTGAAGTTTGGGTAGAGATGCGAAAATGAAAATATCGATACCGGTACCAACCCGATATTCTTTAGCCTCATAGGGGCGTTTGGTTCGTACAGAATATTTCATGCAACTGATTACACCCCTCAATAATTATATAATTATTTTCAATACCGATACAGAAGTATCGATACCAGCTTGGAATGCCTCAAAATGTATCGACGACAAAAATACTCGATATTAGTGCAGAAGTGTCGAAGTATCATTAGCATCCCTACAAAAAATCATCCAAAAGTGGGGATGAGCGTGTAATTTCCGCCAACTTGAGTTATTGTGCTAGTTATTTATTATGCTGTGGTGCAACCTTTCAACGTAGCCAGGAGCGTTGGCTCACGGTACATAAACTTCGAGGCGCGCGTGATCGCCTTCTGACAGCCAAGTGGGGATCACGACATTATGCAATTGATTAAATCTTCCTGGACATTCTATGATATTTGTTAAACTTGCGATCATTCATCTGAAGCCGTCTAAATAAATTCCCTTCTTCTAGCCTTACTAGAAAAATATCATGAACCCAATTTTGTCGCTTTTTAAGCCTCTATAATAATTACAGAATTTACGTTCATCCAACTGAAGCCGCCCAAATAATGCGTCGAACTCGTCTTCTACCTTTGCTCGAAAAATAGCATGAATCAATTTTATTGCTTTTTTTTCTTTTACTCTTCATATTATTTACACACTGCAGCGACAAACCGAAAACCGTCTGATGATGAGGATGTTGAATCATCAAACATATCCGAGTTCATTTTCGTCCACCAACATATACACCCGAACACAAATGCCGCTTAGTTGTTAGCTTATACAAAATGACGCTACGCCTTGCGCAGCACCGCGTCGCGCGGCTTCGCTCGATGACGCTTAGATGGTAACTGGCGTTTACGCTGCAAGCGACTTCGGGCGAACAAATCTTCGCGCGATTTCGCGTGAACATGCATGAAGGAACAATCGGACAGAAACAAGTGCTAGTGGCTACTTCTTCTTCAGATGCCATCTCCATTTAATGAAGGTTGGCGACAATTTCGGCGTACTTATTTAGGTCTTGAGTGGTGGCTACTGTAGAAGCAAATTAGCTGCATAAGTCGCTGGTTATCACCGGAAGCTCAGACGGCCTTTTTTTAACCAAATACGAGTGAACGGCATAGTATCCTGGCGATTTTACTTCCCACGTAGATAGGTGAGGGGAGTATTGTGATCGCGAAAATGTCCGATTTTGAGATAGTACGCTTTTTGGGCGTTTTATGATGCCTACTCAACCACAATCCATATCACGCATTTCCGTCGGTCTATCTGTCTGTCTGTCGTTCTGTCTGTGTGTGTATTGGCGTCTTCTGGTCTCGTAATCTCAGTAACCGCTGCATGGATTGTGACGAAATCTGGGAAGCGATATGCGGTGGGGTTGTAGTAAGTAATGTTCCTATAATTTTGAAAAACGGTTGTAAAACTAGAAACATTCTTGTATTCATAATAGGCTGTCCACCGACCTGTATAAGAAAGACCTAGCGTCATAATACACTTGCGTATTACAGAAACCTTTAGAAACTTTTTAGAAAGCGTGTCAGTGGCGTCGCAGCAATTATAAAACGAAAAATACAAAAACAGCTCAAACCTCGTTTTTAGAGATTCCTGATCATTTTCTATTTTTTTTTGTGATGTTGAAATTGTGGTGGTTGGGGTCTGGAGGCTGTGATTAAAAAATCGTTGTATTCATAATAGGATATCTATTGACCTGTGAAAAAAAGGCCTAGCGGCACCACACTTTTTTTGGTCGGGCGAGCGATGATTTGGTTGCAATAGGATGACAGACTATAGCTTCATTCTATGGGAAAATAATAAGCTGGTATCACCGTAATGGTGGACTGGAAAGTACTGAGCTAGTCAACTTGAATTCATTTTTATATTTATATTTAGCATGAAAAACCCATATTTTGCGACTGCTTTTTTGATTCTTCAAAAGGCTGAAAATATTCACCTAAGAGGTGGTTTTTGAATATTCCGTTTACCGTCGTATGCCTAGTCTCTCTTGGTCGAAAAAGCAGTTGTCTTGAAAACGGGTTTTGACTTCTTCGCTCTTCTTCAATATTAATATTGGTTTTTACTCACACCTATAAGTAGTATACAACGTATTCACTGTACAATATAAATGCTACGATTTGCTGATTTGTACAAAAACTGGAACTACAGTTTTAATGAAAAATAGATTTGCGTTAATTTTCTTTTTTAGGCTAATACAACCCACGAATTTATTTTTATATCTGACTCTCATAGGGGGCGCTGGTTCCACCAATTAGTATTAACATAATATAAACATCACTCAACTTTATACCAAAAAGGTACGCTTGTTAAAACTCGATACTATATGTATACCGTTTTCGGTATATTTTGATTAAAAAATTATGAAGTAATAATCCAATATAGAATATCCATGTCCATGTCCATCCACATTTTTTTCAGGACGGGCCTACGGCCAGTTGGAGGCCGGAATGAGCATAAAACAAGAGGTGCTGATGTATCGCCGCGTGCAAATATTTTTTGTCGATTGAGAGTATATTCTTGTAGTAGGGATTGTAGTAAATTGGCCAAGTTTGAATTTTACCATACCCTTTACCCCGTAAAGAGGTTGTCCTCAAGCAGGTTGCTATAACATACAACGCTGAATAAATAAATTAAAACTATAAGCACAGAAAAGTACTTACTTTAGCACATCTACATATTTATCCTATTTTCATTTATGAGTAAAGTAAATATGGAACTTAGAAGCATGTAGGGTTTGAAGGGATAAACTGCATGTTTGGAATTAAAACTATTTCTGTCTTTAACAAGTAGGTATATTGTATCAGTTAGTTTTACAATGGGTAACAAGTACGTATCTTACAGCTGTTATGGGATACACCACAGCTCCCATAAATTTTACACCGTTCTATAATAGGCTTTATATGTATGCTTAAATATCTGCTCATATATATTTGTGATTGTACGTACATAGTTTCATATACACAGGCTTTTGAGTAAATACTGACACAGTTGTAACTACCAATAAAATACGCATAGCTTATGCAGTGGGATATATACAACTAATTATTATTAAATTCACTCACACAAACTGTATATCAGTGTATTAATGAATCCTAATGAAGGGTACGCAATATAACTGTCCAACTATTGTCAAATTCGAATGGCTTTTCTAGTGAATGTTTCACTTTTTATTCACGTGACTACGGTTTTTTGTCTGGGTGTCACAAAAATATTCTCTGCTTTTCAATTTTCTTTTGAATTATTTATCAAATACATATATGGGCAAGCGATACCATGTTACTACGGCACTCCACTTGGTGCAGCGTACTTAGGTAGCGTCATCGCTGTATTTGGCTAAATATTTGATCTATTCGAGCAAATATCACACATATGCCTCGTTGTCGGTTGGCATCATAGGCATAAATATTCGTTTGATTTAAGTAGTTTGATGTATGGTTAAAAACCAACGCATATTTGCCTATTTGCATTATTTGTGGCAAATAGGTCAAATTACCCAAATAGGTTCTCGACATGGCAAACCAAAAAATACATGAATACGCTACGTTAATTTGAAGTGACAACAAATCCAAATACATATTTCACAGACGTTACATCGATGATATTTCTTTTTTATTGTGAAGGATGTATTTTTTGTTAAGTATTTTCCCAATTGATATGATGAAAACAGAGTATCTATAATCTATCTACAATCTAGGAGCCAATGAAATAGAATACTCATACTCATACACTTTCAGAGTATTTGAGCATACGAATGTAGAAATATAGTAACATAAATTATACAACCTGTCCGGTCATTGGTGCTGGAGCCTTCAGGGTGACGAAATACGTTAATTTTTATCGACAAATCACCCCTCAAAAGAATTTTTTCTCCCACCATAACTGAGCCGCAGCCATTTTGTTTTTAGTTTAATTGACGCAAATTTAGGCACAGCTTCCTAAGTAGAGGTCCTACACACAAAAAATAAGCCTCATTTGATAGCGCGACACGTAACCATAAATAAATGGTAATCACTGCCCAAATTTCATTTCATATAAGGGCAAAAAAATGTTAAAAGAAAATAATAATGTTATTTTTTGCGTTTTTTACAATTATAGTTTTTGTAAAAAATCTAAGCTGTCAATCTACACTTTTTCATATCTAGACCATAGCACATGGTGTTACCTGAAAAATAAAGCTGAACATCTTGGCCCTAAGTAAAGTAGTTAAGAAACTATGACGGTTTGAATGTGACCCTTTATTGTCTAATCCGGCAGTATAGAGAAGACAATTAAACAAAATACTTAGTGGTCACATTAGTTTTTCGGAAAAAAGAAACAAATGTTGCAACCATCGTTCGAAATATCGCTGCTGATGCTCTTACTGACACATGTTGCATAGAGCGACTAGCGCTTTGTCACTCCGTAATCCATTTCCGACTTGAATAACTTTGCTAATAAGCTCCTTGCGTGTACTTGACACGTCAACATAAATTTTCTGTTTCATTGTACCCCACAAGCAAAAATCAAGTGGGGTCAAGTCCGGCGAACGCCATTTACATAAACGATATCTGCCGTGGTTTGGATGCGGTGGAACAATCGCTTGGCCACCGCGTTGATCGCACTTGACTCTACTTGATTATTCCTTGTGGGGTACAATGCAACAGAAAGTTCATGTCGACGTGCCAAATACACGTGAGGAGCTCATTAGCAAAATTATTATCGGAAATAAACTACGATATGACAGCATGTCTGCAAGACCAAGGAGGACACTTTGAATAATGGTTGTAACATTTTTCTCTTTTTTGCCAAAATAAATGTCGTGACCACTGAGTATTTACACAATAAAGGGTCATATTTAAATCATCATAGCTACTAAATTACTTTACTTAGGGCTTAGGTGTATCACTATATTTTTTAGGAAAGTTCATGCACTATAGCCTAGAAATAAAAAATGTAGGTGAACAGCTTAGATTATTTTTAAAAACTAAAATTTCAAAAAAACGCAGAAATTACATAATTATTTTTTAAGCAATTTTTTTGTCCAGAGATGAAATGAAATTTGGAAAGCGTTTACCATTAGTTCATGGTCTGCATGTTTCGCTATCGAATTAGACTTATTTTGTGTTTCTAGGTCCTCCACTTAGGAAGCTATGCCTAAATTAGTTCAACCCTCGTGTATCAATTAAACAAAAAAATAAAATGCCTGCCATTTTATGACGGTGGGAGAAAACTACTTTTGAAGGTTAGATTATGCGGCCTTTGTTTATGATTATTAATTTGATATTCGTTAAGACTTCTACCAAAACTTGTCAAAAACTCAGAGACTATTCATTTTTAAAATTTAAAACTATTTTATTATTACTAAGGTACTGGTTCAATAAAAAATCTAACGTGCAATACAGAATGAGAGAACACATAGCCAGGTATATAAATAAGTTCTCCTGCACTGGCACTTTTATAATTTTCCAACTGGTTTAGCATAAGCACAGAACAGTGTTACTCTGTATAAATTCACTTAACATTATTGAAACGCTTGAACTGATATGAAGCACAAACATCTTATCCAAGGCAGTATATTACACATAATCTGCAGAACTCGTATCACCGACACCACATATCCAGAACTTAAAATTTTATTCCAAACTGTGACTTCTGTAATCTTAGAAGACGGTCTGTGGAAACTTTGTTCTAGGTGAATAAATCCAGTTTCTATAATTATACACCACATTAAAGCTTTGAAACTCATGAATCTTACATTTTAGTTCTTAAAGGTGAGGCTTTATAGAGTAACGAGTTAACAAAACTGCAACCTTGTTTTAGCAATACGATATTAGCTCATAATTTATATAGCCAAATCAGTTCATGTAAGCGGAATTCTGGTTTTTCGCCAACTAGACAGAGATGGCTTAAACTAGTGAAACAAGTAAATAATGAAACTGTATCTACGCCACTCTCTTAAGTCTTCTAGATTAGATATAAGTTGGGAGTCCATCTCCTCTGTAGTACAACCACAATAGAACAAACCCAATGGATTGAGATTTGCTGATTTATCACATGAAAATTCGCGACATTCAAAAGCTACCGAATTGGTCCAAGACTACGTACTTGGAAATGATCTAACTTGGGTGGCATAATGGCAGTCAGGATGTCTGGAATTAAGAAATCATTTTGCATAAGGCCTTGCGGCTACTGGGGAAATGCATCAATTTTCGGCCACAAATTAAAAGTAATTCGACATACTCATGCAGTTTGAACCTGTGATTTGAAATGTTTTTCGAAAAGTCCATTGGGTAGGCCTATCATCGCAAATGAATCATGAGAAGTTGAAAGACGGCCATGCAGTGGTGGATATCACATTTCCATGTAAAACAGACAAACACAGTTGAGTAAGTAATTTTGAGAAATTCAGCTACGTTCAAATGAAAAGTATCTTACTATTTCAAGTTTCTAATTTGAAAAAAGACAAGTTTTTCATGTGGTTTGTAGTATATGAGTAATCAGTGGTTTCCAAAGTTGACAGAGGAAATTTAAATTCGTTATAAAACTGGGAAAATGCATCAACCCGGAGTTCTGCTGAATTATTTAGAAACATTTGTTAAACATATTTGATGCGGTAACTACCTTAGCATTTTTTTCATAAAAGAAAATGACAAAAATCAACAAAAATTTAAAAATCAAATGAAAATACATTAGCAGAAAATAGAGATTTTAGACAGTTTCAATAGTAAAGTGTAATTTTTCCGAAAACTATGCTACCTTTACCAAACATTATTCGACATTATTCTGGTAGGTCTAGAATTATGTTATAAACATCTAGAAGTTTGCGCACTATACTTATACCCTGTATAAGAGTGGAATAGGTACTTCTGTAATAGAATGCGTGTGAAATCTATTATTAGTAGTTTGGCATCTAGAAGGACTACAATATTCCGATGTTTAAACGCCGACCTTTCATTGGCTAAGCCTTAGATACAGACAGGTGTCTTAACTACAACCTGGATGTATTCAACGAATATGGGGGGAGCGGGCTTCTGTCTGGAGGGTAAAGAAGTGCGGCGGAGCTTTGCTCTGGGAACCTGCACGACTGTCTTCCAGGCGGAAGTGTATGCGATATTGATGGCGGCATACTCGACGGAAGTCGAAAAGTGTTCTGAACAGAGCATATATATATGCCCTGACAGCCAATCAGCTCTGAAAGCGGTGGCAGCTTCGAGGGCCAGATCAGCTCTGGCACAAGAATGCTCTGTCGCCCTTCAGAAGTTGGCAAAACATAAGAAGGTGACCCTACTGTGGGTCCCCGGACATATTGGTATACCGGGTAACGAGAGAGCGGACCGATTAGCTAGGATAGGGGCCAACAGCCCCTGCATTGGCCCAGAACCTATGCTGGGAATTAGTAGACGCCAGGTCAATGTGGCCCTGGATAACTGGGCCTACAAGGAACTGGCGAAAGCCTGGTTAGAGAGAGACGACTGCAGGCAAGCCAAAAGATTCATAGCAGGCCCGGATAGGGGCCGAACGCAATGGCTTTTGAGTAAAGGCAGAAAGACGCTCAACCTTCTGGTGGGGGTCCTCACTGGCCATTGCCGGCTGAATAGACATCTGTCACTTATGAGAGTGGTAGGGGACCCCATTTGCTCCAGATGCTGGGAGGAGGACGAGACAGCGTTCCACTTCCTGGGCAGATGTGCAGTTTATCGCAACCTTAGGGTTCAGATATTCGGCACGACGGAGTTTGGGGAGGAGCCACTATATTCAGCGAAATGGTCGGACATACTGACTTTCGTCAGGAGGTCTGGTAGGTTCGACAAGGAGCTTTCTAGGGTGTAGAATTTTAGTGTTTTCAGTGATTGGTTCAGTGGGGTTGGCAAAAAGGGCCAAAGGTGGCCTACTTGCCTGGCTTCGCCTCCCCATCACTACTACTACTACTACTATTCAACGAATATAAAGCAAAAATCGATTCCTACAGGGTATGAGCTACGGCAGTTGGCATTCTGAAAGCAATTGGCATATTTGATATAAATATAATCATATTAACTAATACACTACTTTACAAAATGGATAATTTCCTTAGAATCTCGCAATATTGCCCTAATCTCCTCAAGTGGGGACTGGTTAACCTTGCCAGGTATAAGCGAAAAAGTGAAACACCCAGTGCCGCGTGTCAGTGCATCATCAAATGTCACGGTAAGAGTAGTAAGAGTAAAGAATTTGTTAATGTTACGATATCACAAAACATTCAATAACTTCTGGTTAAATTGTAGTTGCGAAGTGATTATATACTTAGTGTTCAGAGAAACTGCCAGTAAAGTAGAAAATATTAATGTGAGTCACTAATTTATGCAGGAAGCTGGGATGCCAACAACTGTATTCTTGTTTAATATGTAGTTATAAATAGTAATTGCCACCATGCCAATAATTATTTATCAAAAATACATGCCAATAACTGTGTGTCCCGTTACGGAGATACCACGTGTAGAATCTGGAAAGAAATTCCTATAATAAAGTGACGGGTGTACCTTAAAAAAGGCAATTCGGGATATTCCCAAAGAGAAGTGGCTCTAAGACATACAAAATTCCTAGGTTTACGCCGCCTCAGTTTAGGCTCAGTGAAAAGTTTAGAAAAGTTTCACGTGGATCGTGTCCGACCTGAACAGTAAATAGGGAAATCAGTTGGTGAAATAGAGACCAGAGAGTGGCGGGGTTTCCCTTAACATAGGAAGACATCCAAATTAGAGCAAGTATTTTTTCATCAGTTTTCTCAAACGTAAACCAAAAGGATGGAAGGGATGATTTGACAAAGTTGGCTGCTATTCAGCAACGACTAAACTTTCTATTGTACGCCAAAACAAAGACTGTACTAGGACCAAAAGGATAACATAACGTTTATGAGGTAGGCAGGGGACAATTGGTAAACAATTTATGACAAAGTCAAATATGCACTTTGTCATAGATATTGTTTGTAGCGTATTAAACACAAGATATAAAACCATTGACCTCCTATCTTTAGACTGCAAACAAATGTTACGTACCCTATTATAGTTATAGGTATCTATTTATTATACGCCACCCAGTAGCGAACATCAAACGCCGAGCAATTACATTTTCCATTACAATGATAGAAACAATCAAAATAGCTAGCCTAATTTTCATTCTGTTTTCATTTCATCTGTAGGAGGATGCTTCTAATAACTTGTCAAATGAATGCAGTAGCATATATGCTCTCATCGCATCAGTTTCAATACACTATACGTATAATATATCCTTTGTAGTACGCAAGGAGACACAGTTCATTTAGAATGTTTCGTCAAATATACACAGTACGAAAGTCTCCTTGTACAACATCTACTAGTCGACGGCGGCGGGATTCATTTGACGACGTTGTCATACTTTAAATACAGTAAGTCAATTTGTTATGCCTATGCCTACGCGTTTTGATGTTTTCTGTTATCCCTTTTTGTTTTGTGCCAGTATTTCGTGTTTTGTGCCGGACATTATGCCGGATGTGACAGAAACTGACAACACCGTACTTCAAAATTAACCTACAAAATCGCATTGACGGCAACGAAATCTCAGGCTGACATGCCACATTGACATTTCGTTACTTCAGTATTACTCAAAGGAGCCTTACATAAGGGACACTCAAGCAGCTGTCGAAACAAACACCTTACTTTAGGGACCCTGAAGGATTAAGGGACCCTTAACTATGAACTATGAATACGACCCTGAAACTTGACATTCTGATATCTTAAAGAATACAGAGTGTTGCATTTGAATCTTCGATAAGACCAAAATGAAAACCAACAATGTAACAGTTTTCAGGATCACCACGCTGTCTGCCTTATGAGTAGACAAAGTGACGCACAGCCTGGAACCCCACGAATGGACAATGGTCTAGAAAACTCACTAGACTACCAAAAGTTCCAGAAATTACGTTAAAAGTAGTCTTGTTACGCGCAGTAGCGTCGACGTGTTTGATAGCGATTGTATAATTTAAAAAGTAATACCAATACTACATTATAGCTATAGCTAGCTATATGTTTTTTTTTTGGTCAATTTCATGTCATTTGAGAGAAAATTGTGTAAGGAATTAAAAAAGAATAGTTGCCAGATCTCAGTCAGCTGCATCCTAAGGGTTGCCAGGTGTGAACAGGTATGTTACTGTTGATTATCTGCACTCATCTATTTCTTTAAAAAATGTAAGACAAAATTTAAGTTTTACCCATATTAGTTTCAAAAACTCAAGGTTTTCCGATGGAAAATGTTCAAGTAGTGGCCGAAAATTCAGTATTTGGTAATCTTCTGATGAGCATTCATATAACTTATTCCTGTTTTCATGCCAGACAATCTTGTATATTTCTGGTAATGATATGCTCAGCGCGAATTTAGCATGCTATAATTTATGATCTGGAAGAAGTTGTTCAGCGTATGCTGTCTATCTACTCAGTTAAGGATTAATAAGATTAATTAGAAATCACAAGCTTCTTTGGTACACCATATATCAATTCTACGACTACCTCTAACACATAATTCCACTTCAGTAATTCAACGTTTTCAAAATTTCCATCACACATATTCTTCGTCCTCTATTTACATTTTATATACAGAGATACCAACATCTAGTTATGATTCTCTATCAAAGGATTATTTACACCTGCTCTATATACATATTCTATATCTTTATTGGAATGTAGCCTGCAGTTTGTTACCGCAGAAGAAAGAAGATAGTCGAAATGATGGCACTGAAGATGCTCTGGGATATCGGTGATGAACCTGAAACAAAGAAATACCTATCAATGATAGCGATTGTTCCATGTAGTATGCATGCATAAGAGTTGATAACGATACAAAATGGTTCGCTTTTACGTTGCACTCAATGTCGTTGCCTTTAGTAAAATAGTATAACATTCAAAATGAAAGTGAAATATAATGTCAGAATAATTTGAACTAGAGGTTTGACTTAATAGTGGCGAAAAACCTATGTATTGTAGCGATTTATAGATCTCCAAACGCTGGTGTTGAACTGTTTATTCGAACACTCTCAATGGAACTTACGTGTTGTATTAAAAACTTTCATCAAGTTGTAATTTGCTGAGATTTAAATATCACCTAATCAAGACTCTCAGAGGATATGCATCTCTTGAGTTATCTAATAGATAATCCTAACCTGAATATTCTAAACCTACAGCCAGCAACAATATTTGAAAATATTAATGGTTATGTAACAAAGACCAAAATTAATTATTTTTTAAATAACGTAAAAAGTATTTGATCAGAAAAGATTCTTAATTTATACCTGGGTGGTCAATAAGTACTTATGTTTGATTTTGACTTTGACACGTGTTCTATTGATAAACCAATCAGACGTAAAATTATGTGTAGGAATACGAGTCATGAAAATGTGAAGAACTTGTGCAGCTCATTGTGTAGCGAAGGCTTTTCTGCAATTTTTAAGACAAAGGATGTTAACGCCTGTTTTTCTCATTTTTTTGAAATAATAGAATGCTATATTGAAACGGCCTGTCCTTTATCTACAAAAGTAGTCATGGATTGCGTAAATAGCCGATTCTGGATAGACCCAGAAATAATTAGCGTATGGAGGTGAAAAGTCAGACATGCAGAAAATCTACCAGAAACAAAGAGCAAAATTAAATCTTGTCGCACAGAATTTGTTTCTTGGAGCAAATATAACAGTTTGATAGTCAATCCTAATGAAACTGTATTTATCCTTACGAAAAATATTAACATCGCAGATATTGTCACCATAGATGGCAATAATATTTGTTCATTAACTGCTGCCTATTTCTAGGTTTATTATAAGACATTGATATGAGTTACGCTCTAGCAACATCGACAAAATCAGTAAAAAAATAATAAAATCTTTTATGTGCTTTTGCAATTAATATCAACCCTTATTACTTCACAGCTTAGCAGAGTGTACTTTACGAAAGTCCATTCACACCTACATAATTTTATATTAAGTGGTAATCCTTTGGGACCGAAAAGCTTATTCGTGACACAAAAGATCATGAGGTCAGTTTTAAATTTGAAGTCCATAGAGATGTATTTAAATAGCATAACATTCTTACTCGGGTCCTTACTCTTCCTTGTATATGTACTTTAAGATTTAAGACCAATCATCTGAGTGAAAGAGCACATAGATGATCATAATGAATGCTCCGACTTCCATTCATGCCCCACCAGACAAAGAAATTCTTAATACCTCCAAAACACAATACTTCTTTTTTTGAAAATAATCCATACCTCCTGGGAATTAAATAGTGAAACTCGTTACCTGAGAATATAAAATAATACGCGGCAAAAGTAGTTTCAAAGACAGTATTAGGTAGTTTCTGTTAGAGCATCGCTTTTTCGGTAAAACTAACTATTAAAATTTTTGTTAAGTGTACATTGTATTTCTCTCTGTTACAAATGGATAAATGTGTTTGTTATAAATATTTGTTAAATTGTTACATGGTGCTAACACATGTCATATACAATTTGATTTTTATATTGATCTATTATGATAATATAATATATTAAAATGAAATAATAAGGACACTGTTCAACAGTGTAACCAATTTCCCACTCTGTTCCATAGAGTCCTGTCTAATATGTTAAAAGAGCATGTATGATACAACTGATGTCTTATTTATATTGGAGTATTGCAAAATTTCATTGCACTGAGGTCCGGTTTTAACGAAATACACATTTGGCCTTGGCCTTGGCCAATCAGAACAGTTCATTCTAGAACATGTTTCTCAAGGTTCGCTGATATGCCTTACTACTACTAGCAAGAGCAAGAGGAAGAGGAAGAGGAAGAGGAAGAGGAAGAGGAAGAGGAAGAGGAAGAGGAAGAGGAAGAGGAAGAGGAAGAGGAAGAGGAAGAGGAAGAGGAAGAGGAAGAGGAAGAGGAAGAGGAAGAGGAAGAGGAAGAGGAAGAGGAAGAGGAAGAGGAAGAGGAAGAGGAAGAGGAAGAGGAAGAGGAAGAGGAAGAGGAAGAGGAAGAGGAAGAGGAAGAGGAAGAGGAAGAGGCAGAGGAAGAGGAAGAGGAAGAGGAAGAGGAAGAGGAAGAGGAAGAGGAAGAGGAAGAGGAAGAGGAAGAGGAAGAGGAAGAGGAAGAGGAAGAGGAAGAGGAAGAGGAAGAGGAAGAGGAAGAGGAAGAGGAAGAGGAAGAGGAAGAGGAAGAGGAAGAGGAAGAGGAAGAGGAAGAGGAAGAGGAAGAGGAAGAGGAAGAGGAAGAGGAAGAGGAAGAGGAAGAGGAAGAGGAAGAGGAAGAGGAAGAGGAAGAGGAAGAGGAAGAGGAAGAGGAAGAGGAAGAGGAAGAGGAAGAGGAAGAGGAAGAGGAAGAGGAAGAGGAAGAGGAAGAGGAAGAGGAAGAGGAAGAGGAAGAGGAAGAGGAAGAGGAAGAGGAAGAGGAAGAGGAAGAGGAAGAGGAAGAGGAAGAGGAAGAGGAAGAGGAAGAGGAAGAGGAAGAGGAAGAGGAAGAGGAAGAGGAAGAGGAAGAGGAAGAGGAAGAGGAAGAGGAAGAGGAAGAGGAAAAAAAAGAGGCAGAGGAAGAGGAGGAGGACAAGGAGGAGGATGACAAGGAGGAGGAGGAGGAGGAAGAAGAGCAAGAGCAATCTGTTGTATCTACGGGGAATATTACTATTTGTATAATAGCTATGTTTGATATTAGTTCATGATTAGTTATAATTTCGAACACATTTTATAGCATTATATTATCCATGTGAACTAACTAGTCGCTCTAAGCCCAAAACTTTAACTTCAGTTCACATTTCAGATTTTGTGGAAACTGTTCTAGCTAGCAGAAATCCGTACTCCTGTACGCTACCAAATAACTCAATGCACTAAATTAGCCGACTTCAAAATCATATCCCTTGGTGTTTCTAAGTTGGCATCGATAAAATAGTCGGCCGACGATTCCTGATTTGCTTCGTCAAGCTGAAGTAGGGTTGGAAGGTCGGTCTTCACGCTTTCAGCACACTTTAGTTGTGCGTATAAGCTAAAGCATTAAACTCAAAAAGCATTATTGGTCTGCCAGGCATTTTTTTGGAGTACGTCTTTCAATGCTAAAGCAACTGTACAAACAAGTAGAATCCAAATTTATGATGTTGTTATAAGCAAATTAGCTCAGAATTTAGCTTAATATACTTCAGCTAAAGATACTTGTACTTTAATTGAAAATGCTTTAGTTTTTTAAAGATAGCATTTACCTAAATATTACACTTTTTAGGTAAAGACTTAGATAGATTTAATTCAACCACATGATACTTCAATGAGACTAGATCTGATACTACTATATATTCATTAGAGTCCAATACAGGACCAGTTTAGTGATAATTTAGTTTTAGTTAGAGGATATTAGAAAATACTTAGCATTGAAATAATCTTCCTATCAGAAATTTTAGTATAACCTTTTTGTATGGTATCTCCAAAATAAACAACTTAGCATTCCTTTAATCTTCCTATTATAACTTTGAGTATAACGTGTTCGTATGATATCTGGGATATAAACAACATAGCATCAAATTTATAACATTCTTTCAGTTCAGCCTATACAGGGTTATTCACGTTATTCGACACGGAGCATTATGGCTGAAGTATTTAATGAAAAAGAAAATAATAATTTCGGATGGATAGAGACCCATAAAGGTTATATTTTAAAAATATTTTCATGTTATACAGAGTGTCCCAAAAACGCGAAATGCATCAAAGGTATGTTTTTTTAAATGGAACATCCCGTACATTATTGCATATTCAGATTAATTGGTGAATTCTAGTGTAACTTCATGTACTATACATGGGACCTAAAGCGAACCGTTTAGGTGTAAACCACCATTTTCGGTATAAGTAGATATCAGGAAAAAATTGAATATCGTAGAGATTATAAAATATGGAAGGCTGTGACTTTGCCGTATTACTAAGCATAAAATGCGTCAGCTTTGATGAGATCGTCAAATTCAAATTACGTTTATGCTTGGAGAATTCCGTCGATTAATTAAGGAAACTTCGGTCAGCTATAACTTGATTTTTTCAAATGGCAATACCTAATTTTTTTTATACGGTTAAACGTAGAATTTGATAGCCTTTCTAATGATACAAGGTTGTTAATATCAATCTCTGGTAGTTTTCATTTAATTTCAAATTTTCGAACAAATCGGCGATTTTCAATTTTCCTACCTATAAGCAACGTAGCAGGCCATGAAATATAAACAAAAACCTGTTTAGGTAGAAGGAAACAACTAACTTAGCTGAAAAATACTCACTAACTGGACTAAAGGGACAAGATTATGAAAATTACTCACAACAAACAAAGTCTAACCAGAAACAACGGCGGTAACACCTCTCAAGGTCAAAGAGAAGCTGGAGTAATAGATACTTTTTACAGTCTACTGGCTACCGCAATTTACGAGAGGTTAAAAATTTCCAAGACAATTAAAAACTCTGATATGAAACAAAAACAACCAGCGACTGTTGCTCCAGCATGCAACTATCAATCGTATGTAATAATAATAATAATAATAATAATAATAATAACACACACACACACACACACTACAGGCATGAACTACACAGGCTATTTACAGCACAATACCCACACCTCTCAGCACGGGTAACTGAACAAAGACTTATTGACCAAAAACGTGTCATTACCAAAAATAACCGACTTACACCTCAACAACTACAAGCTATAAAGAATCTTGTAGCGGACGAAATAAATACAGTTGAAACGAATGATTCTCTAGTCAATGAATCAAGCACGGAAACACAACACGATCATACCCTAAACGATAAGACTCCAAACACAAACACAACCAACACCACCAGCACACACTTAGAAGAAAACCCAGAACATGAGTTTGTACCAGATGCCCCAGACACAGTATGCACTAACCGGCCTCCCACAACCACACGAAACCAAAACGTTACTCAAACACCTTCCTTCACACAATCTGCCGAACAAGTGATGAACGCACAATTTAACAAATGGTGTGGCACTAACCCTGCACTGCGAGATCCCCTGCCCAGACTAATTTTCAACAGCAACACCCAAAAAATATTACATACAATAAATACCAACGTAATACCACAATTCTTAACAAGCGGCAGTAACCTAGAGGACATCCACACCGTCATATATGCTGCCGCAGCAGCCACACTTATAGTTAACGGCCAAAAACTTCCGAAACGGTCTAATAACCACACAAGCAAAAGGTCGAAACCTAAATGGCAAATGCGAATCGAAAACAAAATTACCACAATCAGAAAGGAACTGGCACACCTCGCACAATACACCAACAACAACAACCGTTCAAAACGCATACAGACAACAATAGATATCCTCAAATCCAAGTCGCCCCAAAAATCAATACCAGAAATAACTGATACACTCAAACAAAAACTTGCAGTCTACGCAGCTCGACTACGCAGATATAATGAATCAAACGACAGAAAGGACGCTAATAACCTTTTCCAGAAAAGTGAAAAACAATTCTACAAAAAGATAACAACCGACAACCAGATAACAGCAACAGAACTTCCTAGTAAACAAGAGTTAACTGAGTTTTGGGGAAGCCTATGGTCAGAACCCAAAACACATAATGAAAACGCTCCATGGATCAGACAGGAAGAGGAAAAACATCAACATATAGCGGAACAGGGAAACGTTATTCTTACGCCGGAGGAAATAGCTGAAACAATAAAACATACTCACAACTGGAAGTGTCCAGGCGTGGATAATATACAAAATTTTTGGTACAAGCAGTTCAGCTCAGTATACGAAGTGCTCACAGACCAAATTAATAAAGCCATACTCCAACCGAATAGGCTTCCCAAATTCCTCACGCAAGGAATAACGTATATAAAACCCAAAAACGCAGACACCAAAAACCCTGCCAACTATCGCCCAATCACTTGTCTTCCCACCTTGTACAAGATCATCACCGCAACGATATGCAGAAGAATTGAAAAACACCTCACGGAAAATAGCATCCTGACTGAAGAACAAAAAGGATGTAGAAAACAAAGCCAAGGATGCAAGGAACAACTTATAATTGATAGTGTGATCATGGAGCAAACCAGAAAAGAACACAGGAATCTTCATACCTGTTTCATCGACTATAAAAAAGCTTTCGACTCTGTACCCCATAGCTGGCTAACAAAAACTCTTCAAATATACAAAATCAACCCAGGGCTTCGTCAGTTTCTTACAAGAACGATGGAGACATGGCGAACAAATATACACCTTCAAACTGAGGACGGTCATATTCAAACGGATGAGCTACATATACGTCGTGGTATCTTTCAGGGTGACTCTCTCAGTTCACTATGGTTCTGCCTCTGTCTCAATCCGCTCTCCAACACACTTAACAGCACAAACTGTGGTTTCACCATCAGGCACCAGAAAGCAAATCAACACAAAATCAATCATCTTCTTTACATGGATGATCTAAAACTATATGCCGCCACAGAAGTGCAACTGAGAGAATTACTCAGGATAACAGAAGTTTGTACGTCAGATATCAAGATGGAGTTTGGCATGAGTAAATGCAAGGTGCTTCACATCAATAAAGGCCAATGGAAAAACCATCCCGAACAGGAAGTAGTAACTGGCCAGGCGCTAGACAACATGGACAAGGATGAAACGTACAAGTACCTGGGTATCAATCAAAACGCTAAGATAGACCACACAAAAATCAAATCACAACTAACACAAGAGTTTAAAGACCGCCTTATTAGACTGTTAAAAACGAAACTAAATTCTAGGAATCTTACAAAAGCCATTAACACATTTGCTATACCAATCCTAACATATTCATTTGGCATTATCAAGTGGTCGCACACTGACATAGAAAACATCCATATACTCATCCGAACAGAACTCACAAAACACAGAATGTCACATCCCAAAGCATGCAAGGAAAGGCTCACCATAGACAGAAAACAAGGGGGCAGAGGAATTATAGATATACAGTCACTTCATGCAAAACAAATAAAATCACTGAGACATTTTTTCCACAGTAAACAAACAAACTTGCATAAAGCAATAGTAAAAGCAGACAAAAACTACACACCACTCGCCCTCTCTTGTCCAGACCACGCAGCAGACGCACACAACCACATACAAGCACAACAAGAAAAAATAAACACCTGGTCGCAGAAGGCACTCCACGGCAAACATAGATACCGTGTTACACAAGACCACATTAATGAAAAGCAGTCATACACCTGGCTGCAGGATGGCCAGCTCTTTCCGGAAACGGAAGGTTTTATGCTTGCTATCCAGGACCAAGTGATTGCGACACGAAATTACAAGAAGTACATAATGAAAGATCCATCCATCTCTGATGACAATTGCAGAAAATGCCACCAACAGAAGGAAACAATAGAACACATAACTAGTGGATGCAAAACTCTCGCTGGAACTGAGTATACAGCCAGACATAACTCTGCAGCCAAAGTCATACACCAAGCACTAGCCACAACAAACAAGCTAATTGAAAACGCAGATCCATATTATAACTACACACCGACCTCAGTACTAGAGAACAATCAATTCAAACTATACTGGGACATTGAAATACATACAGATAAAACCATCCCAGCAAACAGGCCAGATATAGTTTTCCAGTCAAAGACAGACAAAGTGACCTACTTAATAGATATTGCGATTCCCAATGATATGAACATCCAAAACACCTACGCTGGGAAGATATCTAAATACACCGATCTCGCCATAGAAATAAAACGACTATGGAAACAAAACAAAGTTGTCATTGTCCCCCTCATTATGTCGGTCTCAGGCCTTACTCCAAATACATTTACGCCACACCTGCAACAATTGGGCCTGGATGAAAAGTTACATAAAACCTTCCAAAAGTCTGTAATCCTCAAGACCTGTAGCATTGTACGGTCCTCCCTGAATTCAGAATAATAATAGGTCAGGTATTGACTTGGCACAGCCCGTCAATACTTGTTACTACCGCAACCATGCGAGAAAAAATAAGACATGCATAATAATAATAATAATAATAATAATAATCTTCTAATAATTTCTTGTCCAGACCACGCAGCAGACGCACACAACCACATACAAGCACAACAAGAAAAAATAAACACCTGGTCGCAGAAGGCACTCCACGGCAAACATAGATACCGTGTTACACAAGACCACATTAATGAAAAGCAGTCATACACCTGGCTGCAGGATGGCCAGCTCTTTCCGGAAACGGAAGGTTTTATGCTTGCTATCCAGGACCAAGTGATTGCGACACGAAATTACAGGAAGTACATAATGAAAGATCCATCCATCTCTGATGACAATTGCAGAAAATGCCACCAACAGAAGGAAACAATAGAACACATAATTAGTGGATGCAAAACTCTCGCTGGAACTGAGTATACAGCCAGACATAACTCTGCAGCCAAAGTCATACACCAAGCACTAGCCACAACAAACAAGCTAATTGAAAACACAGATCCATATTATAACTACACACCGACCTCAGTACTAGAGAACAATCAATTCAAACTATACTGGGACAGTGAAATACATACAGATAAAACCATCCCAGCAAACAGGCCAGATATAGTTTTCCAGTCAAAGACAGACAAAGTGACCTACTTAATAGATATTGCGATTCCCAATGATATGAACATCCAAAACACCTACGCTGGGAAGATATCTAAATACACCGATCTCGCCATAGAAATGAAACGACTATGGAAACAAAACAAAGTTGTCATTGTTCCCCTCATTATGTCGGTCTCAGGCCTTACTCCAAATACATTTACGCCACACCTGCAACAATTGGGCCTGGATGAAAAGTTACATAAAACCTTCCAAAAGTCTGTAATCCTCAAGACCTGTAGCATTGTACGGTCCTTCCTGAATTCAGAATAATAATAGGTCAGGTATTGACTTGGCACAGCCCGTCAATACTTGTTACTACCGCAACCATGCGAGAAAAAATAAGACATGCATAATAATAATAGTCTTCCGCGAGGGGTTGCTAGATCCCTTCAGTGGCGCCTCCCCAAGGTGGCGGATAGGGGAACGCCTCCCAGATATGGGTGGTACCGGGGAAATCAAATACCCGGGGCGGACCAAAACTAGCTCAGTGGAATAGCGTCTGCATCCAGAGGATCGGCTATTCCACAATTAATAGGACACGACGGATCTCCATGTGAGGAGCGGTACTCCGACAGCGTCTGTTCTTCATGTTAGAAGCGGCTGTTTTCATAAACCCCCAGGAAGCCGCCCAACATCAACAGGCTATTCGGTGCGTGGCGACACCGAGGGGTATACCGAAGCCAAAGGATGCAAGTCGGTCGGCAACCTTCACAGGTCCATCCTCTGGAGGCAATTTGGACGGCTGCCTCCGGAAATGTCGGCTGCGGGCCCTAAGGCTAACCACCTGACGGGCCCTATCTTCGGGTTCGACCACCTCGAAGGAAAAGCACCCACACCGAGCCGGTTTCGGAAGCCGGCGTTGGGCAAGGTGGCGGTGCTTCGATTTGCCCTGATGACGACCCCCGCAATAACATGGACCGTTTTAGGTGGACGACGGAGCTCAAGGATGACCTGCTGAGCTGCTACGAGAGCAGTAGCCCGCGCCGTAGGGGATACATGTCCCGCATGTATGAGAGGTGGTGTGAAATGCACCCAGAGCATAGCACGCTTACCTCTCAGAATTTGCGAGATTATGTATCGTACCTCCGGAGGCAGGGATATGTTCGTGCTCCAGCTCAGCCTGCCCCTTCGGCGGACGGAAGGCCTGTTAACCAGGCTGAAAGTTCGCCGGTAAGGCCCGCTGAGAGGGAAATCGACCAAGTCGTCTCACCTGGGGATTTCAGGGACCGAAGGGCCTTGCATAACAACGGAAGGTCCTTGAAGCTGGCAGATTTAAAGAGAGAGGATGAGGTTGTTGGTGAACATCTATCGGAGGCCTCTGACATTTGGAGCATCAATTGCGAAATTTACGCTGCGGCTCTGAGGCTAGCTAGACAGGGGAGAGTGAGAGACTCTCCTGTTGAGAGAGCACAGAGACGGGTGCGCCAAATGGAAGCGAAAATCCAGTTGGCTCGCCAGGAAGCATCCCGTATCCAGTGTGTGATGGAATATAGAGCGGCTGGGAAGCCTTTTACGCGCCGAGTGCGCCAGATAGCCTACGGGTTGAGGCGCGACCATCATACACTCAGTCAAGCGGTACTGGTTGTTGTCAAGCAACACTGTCTTGACAGGATACGGATGCTAATCGCTGCTAAGCGATCGTTGGTGGCGCGGGCGAGAGGTCTGGAGCAGAACAGAATGTTCTACGAAAGACCTTCTCGCCTTTTCCAACACCCGCCTCCAGCCATAGAGCAGCCGCCAACTGCTGATCGCGTGGAGGCCTTTTGGAGGGACATTTACGAACAACCCAAACCTCTCTCAGCAGACACTCCGGCCTTGGCGCAGTTCGAGTCCGTTTGTAGGAGGACTCCTAACTTGAATGTACTGCGTCACCCGATAAACACGGAAGAAATTCTTGACGCCTTACGAGGCGCAAAGAATTTCGCAGCTCCTGGCCCGGATGGCATAAACACCTACTGGTGGAAAAAATTCCCCAGTTGCCACCGGCATTTAGCTAGAGTTTTTAACTCGTGGCTAAATCAGGAGCAGCCAATTCCGGCTTGGTTTGTCGAGGGTCGAACCGTGCTTCTCCCGAAGACCGGAGATTTGTCTGATCCCAAAAACTACAGGCCAATAACATGTCTGAACGCGTGTTACAAGCTCTTCACCAGAATCTTGTACATGCGTATCCTTCAAGCTGTGAATCCTGTATTTCTCGACGTGTATGAACAGAGAGGGTCAAAGAAAGGAGTAGCTGGCTGCAAGGAGAACCTGTTGATTGACCGATGTGTCACGCAGGACTCTGTGCAGTACAAGCGAAACCTTTCTATGGCCTGGATTGACTATCGCAAGGCATTCGACAGCACGTCTCATGACCTCATTGTGCGGCTGTTGGAATGTCTTTCGGTGGATAATCAGATAGTGGGATGCATCAAACAACTGATGCCACTCTGGAAGACCCGGTTTACCATAACATCAGGTGAAACTCGGGTTCAGACAGAGTTGGTGTCATTGAAAAGAGGTGTCTTCCAAGGAGACTCCTTGAGTCCCTTGCTCTTTTGCATCTCACTTTTGCCTCTGTCCATAGCGCTGAGAAATACTAAAGGATACAGCTGTGGCACGCCCAATAACCGGAGGCACAAGGTCACCCATCTGTTTTATATGGATGACCTAAAACTTTATGCCTCCGGCCAACGCGAACTACAACAATCGCTGAGGGTGGTGCAGGAGTACAGTCATGCTATCGGAATGGAGTTCGGGACAGACAAATGTGCATTGGTTCATCTCAAGAAAGGACGAAGCGGAGATAGTGGAGATGAGGAACAGCTCGTTGATGGGAGCATCTTGCGACAACTGCATGCCGGAGATACTTATACCTACCTTGGAGTGGCGCAGCGTCATGTCCAAGAGGCAGCATTGGTTAAAGAGTGTCTCCGCCGCAAGTATTTGCACCGACTCCGGCAGATCTGGTCGTCAGAACTGTCCGGCAAGAACAAAGTCGCTGCCACAAACATGCTTGCGGTCCCATTGTTATTATACACCTTTGGTGCTATACACTGGAAAGTGAACGAGCTGAAGGAAATCGACACGAAGACCCGCAAAAGGATGAATATGGGGAGAAGCCTGCATCCTAAGTCCTCTGTCCCGCGAATATACCTCCCGCGACACCTGGGAGGGCGTGGACTATTGAGTTTGGAGCGTCTGCACAACAGAGTAGTACTGGCCACTGCCTGCTATGTAACGAACAGCACCGATCCCCTGATCCGCTTTGTGCGAGAGCACGAGAATGCGGGAAAAGGAGCCTTTCTTTTTAGCGCAGCGAAACGAGCAGCCGAGGAGCTCAGCCTCACACTCGACTTCAAGCGGAGGTGTCAGCAGTCCATTACGGAACTTGCTCCCGCAGAATTAAAATCCCACCTTAAAACTGCCGAAGTCGACTTCCTTTTAAGACTTCATAAAGATAAGCCAATGCATGGAATCTTCTACAAACATCTGGAAGAGCATGGCTTGTCTGAGCAGTTGACCTTCTCTTTCCTAAGGTCTAGTGGGTTGAAGTCGGAGACTGAGGGCTTTATAATGGCTTGCCAAGACGGTGTCTTCAACACCTTGGTGTACCGTAAAAGGGTTATGGGTGTAGATGTACCCGACACCCTTTGTAGAGCTTGCCGACAGGCGCCAGAGACGCTTATGCATCTCTTGTCGGCGTGTAAGACGTACGCTGGGACGGCTTACGTCCATCGGCACAACGCGGCTCTACGAGTGCTCTACTATCATTTGAGGCACTCATACGGTATCGATGAGACACCGGTGCTGCCTTACGCTCCAGGGGATATAGAGTCCGTTGTGGAGAACGAGAGATGCCGGATTTACTGGAACTACTCGTTCCCCACGCTCGAGCTTGTACAGGCAAACAAGCCCGACATAGTCCTTCTCGACCACCAACAGAAGACGATGTTCGTTATTGAGTTTTCGGCGCCTGCCGAGGTGAACATCGTCTCTAAGGAGGAGGAAAAGCGGACCAAATATCAGGAGTTGCTCGGACAACTTCGCAGGCTCTGGCCAGACTACACTGTAAGTCTGCTGGTTATAGTCATTGGATCCCTAGGTGGAATGAGGAATACGCTGCTCTCTGCACTGCGCAAAATACCGGTGTGCCGTGCGGCGGCGCACATCTTAGCCGCCAGAATGCAGAAGGCAGTCATCCTTGGGTCCCTTCGTCTACTTAGGGCGCACGATTCGCGGACCCAGTGATTGCTCACCTCACGGTGTGAGGAGTAGTCATTGGGTAATGGAACAGCAGCCCGGTGTGTCGGAGCCCGGGCTGCACTTTTTTGTTTTAAACAATAATAATAGTCTTTAATGCCCAACAGATTACTCCAATTACAGGGCTAGTAATATACAAAAAGTGTTATATATAAATTACATGCTATTTTATACAATATATCATTTAAAGATAGTACACTGCTACGGGGTGGTTATCACCGTGAAATATAGAATTTAATAATAACAGACATATTAATTCATACACAAATAACAGCCAATGATAAAATTACAAAAACAATATGTAATGGTGTAAAAAGGTACTAATTTGCGTCGAAGTCGATATCTCTGATTGGAGCCCTTCTGTTTTTCAATATCTATTAGCAATGTTGCAAAAAAGAAATGCTGACAAATCAGATTTAAATGTTCTGCCATTTAAGTTATGTATTATAATTTGAACAAATTTTAATTCATTCTTCATTTTCCGCGATCTTGCTAATAGGTACTGAAGAATTTTCAGAACTCCAGTCAGCGGTACTTTTGACTTGTGTTTTGACAGAATTGCATACTTTTTTATATCATTGAATGTGAAATTTTATTATGAAAATTATGAACTGCTTACAACATTCTCGAGTAGTTTTTTTTTTGTTTCAAAACTTTTAGTGGTTTTCGAAGTTGCCAATCTCTAGTACATTGCAGTAGCTAGTAGGCCGTGAAAAAATCGATTTGACCAAAGATATGTTACCGCCGTTGTTTCTGGTTAGACTTTGTTCGTTGTGAGTAATTTTTATAATCTTGTCCCTTTAGTCTAGTTCGTTGTTATTTTTTAGCTAAGTTAGTTGTTTTCTTCTACCTGAACAGGTTTTTGTTTATATTTCATGGCCTGCTACGTTGCTTGTAGGAAAAGGAAAATTTAAAAACGCCGATTTGTTTGAAAATTTAAAATTAAATGAAAACTACCATCAAAGCTGACCCATTTTATGCTTAGTAATACGGCAAAGTCACAGCCTTCCATATTTTATAATCTCTGCGATATTCAATTTTTTCCTGATAGCTACTTATACCGAAAATGGTGACTTACACCTAAACGGTTCGCTTTAGGTCCCATGTATAATACATAAAGTCACACTAGAATTCACCAAGGAATCTGAATAACTTTGATACATCTCGTGTCTTTGGGACACCCTGTATAACATGAAAATATTTTTAAAATGTAGGCTTTATGGGTCTCTATCCACCCGAAATTATTATTTTATTTTTTATCAAATACTTTAGCCATAATGCTCCGTGTCGAATAACGTGAATAACTCTGTATATGAGTATACACTCCCCAAGATACGATGGGCTCAATTGATTCTCGACAATCACATGTGAACAACACCGTAACAGGTGAGGAGATTTGGATGTACTATTACGATTTGCCAACCAAGGCTCAAGACAAAGTTTGTTGTGAATTGTGGAACTTGTCGTTTAGGACACACAGAAGAAGTCGCAGTTAAGTGGTATACAGAACAGTGATTTGTCTGCTATTGGACTGATATGAAGAACCTGCTGCCAAAATCAAGAATGGGTAGCATTATCGTGATGGAGAAATCTCCATCACGATAGTGCTTTAGCTTATTGCGTCAAAATCTGTACCGAATATTTGGCAAAGACAGGACTGAAACTTCTTCTTCTTCTGCATATGTTTGTGCATTAGTTCCTGCGTGTGACAATGAAGCTAAAGCGGATGTGGTTGTTCAGTGATGCGGACCTTTTGCCGGCTTGGGACCACGACTAGCCTTTAACTCCTAAGCGACACTTGGCAGAACCAGTTTAAATAGTGATTTCGAAAAATGGAAAGGTGTATTGATTAAAACTTAGATGTGGAGTGAACTTAAAAAAACTAAATAAATATGTATTGCAAAACTTTCGTAAGGATGCATCAATGGTTTTAATTTAACCCCATCCTTATACTTGCAATAAGACTCTGTAGTTTCATTTTATTATCCGCTTTACTCACAATGATGCTTATATGCTTAATACAAATATACATATTATTTAAACTAGAGTATACTCATCGCGACTCTACCGCATTATGGATTATTTGCAACCGCTTCGGTTATAGTCAAAATAGTATTACTAGTTTAAAATTAGCACTACTTTTCTCTTTGTGTGCCGTTTATGAATTAAACAGAAGTAACACGTTTCTGGATTTTATCCAAACCTACACGCGTTGGACGTTAACAGTATGTCAGCAATTTCTGTCAATTTTGTGGAAGAAAGTTAATCGTGTTATATAGGTACCTATATCATATCATGAATGGACTTTTGCCCATCCATATCACTGTAGTGAAAGAAACCCAAAACTACTCCATGTGCTGTGCGTATATGTACTTTTTGTTTATCTTCCCAATGTTGAAAAGATGTAATCTTAACCTTTATCGGAAGTTACTACTGGACAAGGTATGATATTGCTCCAGAAAATTAAGAAGCGCAATGCTTCTAGAATGTTGGAAAACGGATTAGGAAAAACGTTTGAATAATCAATCCCCACACCACTTCAAAACTTTTCTTATGGAAAACAAGCACCTACATCATGGGAAGTCAGAATAATTATAGATTTCACATTATAACGTTCATTGTTCTCTCACTTCCAACCACTGGTACAACACAAACACCTCTAAGCAATAACCATTCCAACTTCTATCATCGTAACAGCCAAACTGCTTCCCCTTGCTTATATTGAACCATTCTCTTACCACGAACTCATTTTATATCGTATATTATTTACAAGTTTCCAACTCGTTGCGCGAAACAATTTCGTTAATGGGAAATTCTTATACGAAAGAGGAGCGAGAGTGGAAGATATGACCTAATCGTACGCAACAAAGTTTTTCTCCCGTTTATACGTCGTCAGATTTTCAGCTGGAGGAGACCATTTTATGTTTTTCCTAAAAAAATCCTTGTCTTAAAATGTAGGCATGTCCGTAATATTGCTTCCCGTGGCAGTAATAATACTATTCATCTGTTTATGGTCAGCTTCGCGCAAAAGCTAAAAGCCTATGTCGCTGTAGAAGCGCTGCGAGAGGATAAGTATCGGTGCACGTTAAATTTGAAACGCTGCGGGTTGTAGCCATCGGGAAACAAATTCCCCTACAGCTCATTCCACAGTGCCGAAGTTCTCCAAAAGGAGGAATGCTGGAGGAGACTGGTTCGGGAAGTAGGGACCTCGACCTCATAAGGACAATGTCGTAGAGCCTCTAGTATTCCTCGCTCGGACGGCATTCAATGTTATTATCTGAGAGAGCTCAGTCGAACATCTTCCATGATAGAATCCGTAAAACAGGGACAGGTCAGCCACCCTTCTTCGATGTTCCAGGCTATGGAGATCCTTTGTGAGATTAGGCGTATCGAGTAGCCTAATTGCTCTCTTCTGGATAGTGTCGAGAAGCTTTAGAGAGTGCTTCGTAGTGCATCCTCACACATGGGAGCATTACTCCAACGATGGTCGGAACTGTGCCTTGTAGAGCAGCAGTAGTTGTTCTGATGTATACAGCTTCCTAGAAAACTCAAAGCTGGATGCCGTTTTAGCATACTGACGACGTCGCCGTGCAGGATATGTTATTATTGACATTGATCCTCAAAAGCTTGACGGAAGGTGACTCGAATACCGGGTGACCCTCCATTTCAACAGCTGGTAAGCCACCGTGAGACTTCTTTGTCAGTGTGGTTACCTGAGTTTTCTGTACGTTGTACCTTATCTGCTAGTCCCCACTCGATAGTTGGTCTGTGAGGCATGTTGCTATCGCCGACGTACCATCTCCTGAGATGATAGTGGCATGCTTGGTTTCATGCACAATATTAATGTATTGTAATCTGCGAAGCTGTAGATTGGATTGGATGTTATTTCCAGCAGATCGTTGATGTACAGCAGAAACTGTAGGGGATAGGACGGCTCCCTGGGGAATGCCAGTGTTTATTGAAAATACGTCTGACGGACAGCCTTCGACTACAACAAACAGAGACCAGTCGTTCAAGAAGCTACCCAGCCAGTGGCGCAGGCCAGGTGGCAGTCCGTAAGCAGAAAGATTGACCAGAAGTCCCTCATCCCACACTCTATCAAAGACTTTCGATATATCAAGTACAAAAGCACGGAATTCGCCATGATTTTCAACTGCTCTCTCTCACAAGTGAGTGACGTAGGCCAGGAGGTCACCAGTAGACCTGTGCTTACCGAAACCATACTGGCGATGATTTATGATGTTATTGTTGTCCAGGTATTTAATGAGCTGTGTGTCAATTACAGTCTCCGTAACCTTAGACATGATGCTGGGAAGAGCCAAAGATCTATAGTTGATGGGATCGGTGTTTTTCCTATGTCGGGAATGGGTTGTACGCAGCCACTTTTCCATGCAGCAGGAAACACGGCTCGCTCATACAATAGCTTAAAGAGGTTGCAAAAAATAGGTGCAAGTTCAGCGGCATAGCGTTTAAAGACAATACAATGGCTAGAATTTGGTCAGGATCAGTACCTTTCTTCATGTTTAGTTTTTGCAGGATGCTTTCTACATCTCGATGTTGAAATTTGACCTCTACCATTCTTGAGTTCACGTTTATGGTGGTGATCGGAGTACTTCCTAGAAAGTCTACAGTAGAATTGGCTGCGAAAAGCCTCACTAAGATGTCTGCTTTTTCTTCAGGAGTAGAAGCATGAACTTGTCCTCTCTGGTCAAAGCTGGTGCTGACGAATAGGAAAGGTTCTGACTACAGACCAGAATGTTACAGCTACAGACCAGAATGTTTTGGATAAACTAGGTCATGAGAGGAGCTTGTTCTTAATTTTTTGGTTATGTTCCTCCTTGTTGCCATCAATCACGCATTCAAAGTGGTTTCTGGTCTCGATAAAACTGCGGTTGTGTAGTAGATGCCACTATAGCTATCACAATAATATATAGTACCTATTGGATCGTAACTAAATTTTTACAGTACCGTCAACCTGCAATAAATAAAAATAGTTATTTGTGTGCTAAGGATCATAAATATAATCATTATGATACAACTCGTAAATGCTAGGCAAGGCGAGGGCAAGACCATGCCCTGGACACTCTTTCAGTTCCTACCGCAGTCACGGGTAGCGCTGGAGCTATTTTGTGAATGACACTTGAGACTCTTCGACTCTTGACAGCAATGACAGCCTAAGTAACCTTGTAACCTTTTGACTAGCCCAACCTATTCTGATAATCTGTGTAACTAGCGTTTTGCAATGAAATGTTAACTTGGCGTTTTGTGTATTTAGCGTCCATTGTAATTTTTTCGGTGTTATTTAGCTTTTCCCGTGGATTATTTCATTATCTGCGCTTTTCCTTTATAGTTTCCAATTATAGTGGTATCGCACTGATGCGTGAAAGACTGTTCTTTTAAGAACAAAAAAGTGCATAGATTCCCTAAGCATCCTAAGGTGAGTACCTAGATCAAATATTTAACTCATCGTTTTGCAATATCCATAATGTAAGCAATGACCTATGGTTTGAGCTTGAGTATGTAAAAACTGTAATAAAAATCACCTTAATAATTCTTACTATTGATGTTAGCTGTGCAAAATGTGGGTGAAAGCTACCGGTCGTGTGGATCTTCAAGAGAAGAGCGTTACCACTTTGAGGATCAACTTTGTGATATTATGTGATGCCCATTTCGATGATGATTCCAAATTTGAAGCCTTCCGCAACAAAACAAACCTCACGAATATCACGACACACAGCAAAAAATATTGCTATAAGAAGAATGAAACAACATAATGACCAATGAAAGCTGTTACCTCAAAACCATATTTTTCGTTTCCAAAACGATTTTTCTAAACCCATATTTTTCAACAAAAACTTCTCGTGTTCTCTGTTAGCCATCATAATTATTTTAATATTTATAGGAAGGATAATGTTGAATTGGTTAGCTATATAAGCCATATATTTTATGCCCAGCATCTGTGTTAATTACTATTCTAGGCTTTCTAGTTGTGTGTCACTTTATGACTGGTACGCATGTGGCAAAATAATTGTAAACAAAATACGGCAAACACTTCAGAGGTGTGTGTTTTTTTCATAAAAACAATTAAAAAATTGGAATAGCATACCTGCAGGTGATCCCTCTAACGTAGCTGTCAAGACGATCTGCGACAGTGGCGACATTTGTGACTGCGGTAAGAGCTAATAGTGAATAGATGTTGTACTGAGTGTCCCATCTTCTTAACCCAACCTACTATGGTAATCTGTGGGCAAAACGTACCCGAGTCCGATGACACATGACGTGTGCAAACCATAACAATCATTCTTAAAGCGGTAAGTATACTTGTAGCTTAAAAGTTGTGTTCCAACCTCGCTAAGAACCATAACAGAACGCTAATGCGCCTACGCATAGGAGAAACGGCGGTCTCACTTGAATGAAATGGGCGAGGCTTGCGTACCAAACCGGTTTTGAGACGATACTAGTACTGTAGGTTGGAACAGTCCTAATTACATTAGAGGGTTACAGAGCTGTACTTTGCTATTTCCTTGAAACGTCAGGTTGTAACAACAATAATTACTTATCTTCTGTCAAATGCAATAGTCACGTAGTCAAATGCAAATAGTCACTGGCCTGCGCCAGTGGCGGAATAGCTTCTTGAACAACAGATCTCTGTTTGTTGTATTTGAAGGCTGTTAATCAGACGTATTTCCATCAATATCGTGCATGGCACCCGGCAAGCCATTATCATCCCAGGAGACGGTCTGCGACGGCAACATGACTCACAGATCAAGGTAGATATCAAAACAATTGAGTGCGAATTAGTAAATAAAGTACAGTTTAACGTGCATAAAACTTAAACAACAATGGCAAAGAAATCTCACGTTAGCTTGCCAACTGTGGAAATGGAGGGTCATCCAATAGTTGAGTCACCTTCCGTCAAGCTTTTCATCAACATCAGCAATAACAGCATGTCCTGGCATGCACGTCGTCAGTATTGCTAAAACGGCATCCCAGAAGCTTGGGATTTTGTTCCGCTGTAGGAAGCTCTATACACTAGAGCAACTACTGCTGCTCCACAAGGCCCAGATTTGGCCACCGTTGGAATATTGCTCTCATGTGTAGGTATTCGCTCGGAAGTACCCCCTAAAGCAATTAGGCCAATCGGTACGCCTAACCTCACAAAGTACCTCCACAGCCTAGAATATCGAAGAAGGGTGGCTGACCTGTCCCTGTTTTACAGATTCTATCACGGAAGATGTTTGAGTGAGCTTTCCGAGATAATAACACCAAAGGCCGTCCGAAGGAGGAATACTAGCGGGTCCGCGAGCTCTTTCTTACCAGGTCGAGGTTCATACACCCCGAACTAGTCTCTTTCGGTATTATTTCTTTTGGAGAACTGGACGCGGTGGAATGAGCTGCCGGGGAATTTGTTTCCCGGTGGTTACAACCTGCAGCATTTCAAATCTAACGTGCACTGATACTTATCCTCTTGCAGTGCTTGTACAGCGCCATAGGCTTAGAGCCTTTGCAGGAGGTAGACCATAAAACAACCATAATGAACTTCCTTATGTCAATGAATGACATAAGGGTGTCACAATGACATGCCATTATATGAAAACCTTTACGGTTTTTGGAAAAGGATTTTGTGACGATGGAGTAGTAATCTAAAAGCGAAATACATTAAAAGTTGCACGCAATGACCAGTCGACAAAATTGGATCCACAGAGTCCTTACAATACCAATGTAATTTATTCAACGGCTCTTGCGGTTGTATTTTTGATCCACCGCACTTTAAGGGCAACACATATCCTGGAAGACGCTTCGGCCACCTCCTCAGCCTTAACCAGAGTACGAAATATTTGACAAAAAAGGACACAGCTTTTTTTTTGCTAACTACCTCCATAATGGGCCTATACCGTGATCTCAAATTGATCAATTTATTTACTGCGGTATTATTTTTGATGATACGTAGGACCGTTTAATGTAAAAAGTTAGCAGAAAACTTGATCCAAATGAGAATAATACTAAAAAGAAAATTGCACTGTAATTTTAAATAGCTGATGATGACGTCACCTGTAGGGAACCAATAAGAAGCGTCCTTTCTGTAGGGAGCCAATGAGAAGCGTCCTTTCGTGGTCCAATGACTACGAGCGGATGCCATTGTTTTGTACCAGTGAGCTCTTATTGGTTCCCTACACGTGACGTCACGAACTGGGCGGGAAGTGTATGGATTCAAAAAATTCAATATCTAGAGCAATTTTTTCAGTTATAAATACGATAGAAAAATTTTGTAAAATTATTTATGACGTCTACGTGGTGTCAGGGTTAGATTAAGCCAATAAACCAAAAATCTGGTATAGGCCCATTAGGTCGGTGGTACTAAAACGTCAAAACGTCAAAGAACAGTGTTGCCAGACAATAATTCATCAGTGCTTATCAGAATGGTCCGAAGGGCCTTTGCTCTTGTTGATAAATCCAACTGACAGCCAGCAATGCTCACATATCAACATCTTGGGGTCACAATACTGCCTGTCTTATGAGTAAATAATGTGACACACACATTGGAACTTTTCTTCCATAAGTAAACATTATCCTCCTTGTGAAGTACAACACCTTGGTCTTATTTTAGACAGGAACAGATTTTTTTTCAATATTACCTTTTACTTCCCACACCAACAGATGCGGCCAGTATTGTTATCGCCAAAACTTTTGATTTTGAGATAATGCGGTTTTTGGGCATTGTATGATATCCAGATAACGAAAATCCACGTCATTTATTTCCTTCGAGCTGTCTATCTGCTATCGTTCTATCTGTTGGCGTGTTTCTAGCCTCGTAACCTCAGTAACCGCTGAATGGATTGTTATGGAATTTGCATAGGTAACGCAGCTATAATTTGAAAATAGGTGCATGGGTGGCAGAGTAATTAGCAAAAAAATCCAAATATCCCTCAAACTTCATTTTGGGGCAATTTAGGGGGTTCCTGATCATTATCTACCTTTTTTTGGTTGATCGGTGGTAGATCGGTGGAAATGGTGGTGATAATAAGTATAATACACTTTTTGGGCCCATACGAACATTGCCTTGTCTATTGCAGAAACCAAGGGAATTTTCTAGTGAATACATACAAGTATGGTTTTGTATACTTAGTCACACAGGTGGATCTCAACCCCCTTTAAAGGTCTCAGCGCCCATTGAGGGAATCCCTGCTCTAGATCGTTCTGTATTGTGTAAGGCGGAAAATTTGGAACTGGTTTTAATGAAATTCTGAAACAGCATTATTATCATTACTAGGACAAAAAACGCATATTATGGTTTTTAGAAATCGTATCAGTGGCGGCGCAGCAATAATAAAAGAACTAAAAATATTAGAAGTGACATTGTTCGTACGCGTATCAATAGCTTGGAGTTAGCATATTGACACGCTACCTCGCTATACTCTTTCCAATTCGTAGGTGATGTTACATATGCACCCTTTCTGTCCGATTATTCTATGCTCTGGAGCTATTCATATAAGTAAACTGGGTTTTTCTCTTTCAGTGTTCATAAGAACGGGTAAATAAAATGCTATCCTTCTGAAAATTGAATAACAAACGACGAAAGAACTATAACTCTGTTTTCCGGAATAAGACAATTTTGTAGTACCTTGGGGTGCAGACCTAGCGTTTGTACAAAGCAAAACTACACACGCATACTGAAATTGAGCTAACAAAAGATTATGCCAGATAACTTTTTGTGTAGATGGGGTACGATGATCATAATGTTTCAATTCGAGTAACCCTGCTAAAAACTGTTTCCTCTCTTTTTTGATACGTTTGCGGTCATGAAAAGATGCCAGGTGTTAGCAAACATAATAAGCGTACAAATGTTCTTCTGTGGACCAATAATTTTAGACATTTGTATGTAGTTACACTATCACTGGGCCCCTGCACAGGTCTGAATAGGAAGATCAAACTGTTGAGCACCTGCTGCGTGATTACGCAGATATCTTATCAATGCGAGCATCCATTCTGAGAGAACGCTGACCTTCTATGGCCAGGTTTAAGAGAATCCCATTGAACTGCATCACCACCTTTCTCAGCAGTTTGGGACGGCTGAATACTTACTTCAGAGGGATCCTTGAGAGGATATGTACAAGGAGTCCAATTGTACCTAAGTACTAAGTGCTTGGTATATCACCTTTCTTTCAGCACAAAATAATAACATTACCTGGAAAGATATATTAAAGATGTGCCAAGCTACTACCGACACACGAAAGTCGAAAAAGCAAAGGATCAGTTCACTTGAGCTTGGGTTTGAGCATAAATGGTTCCACTACCATCAAATTTTAATATAATAGTTGCTTTTAAGCATAACAAAAAAAACAATGAAGCATTCCGTACGTGATGATAAAAACTTTAATATGAGGTTGACAATGGTACAAGTTAATCAAAAACATAATGCGGTTCTTCCAATCACCTAACCAATCTCAACCACAAATTAATCCTTCTAAAAAAACAATTCAAGTTACGATAAGGCCAGGCTGCAGGGTGGAGTGGAAGAAGTATTGGGGAGGGCGGAAAAATTATAACTTTTTAACTTACTATGTATACCTAAGTGCGATAGGTTTGACAAGTCGTAATAATTTACAATAATCATCAAATAAACCACTTACCTATCACGTTATCACTTACAATTAAAATACACACATAAAAATAATTTCTTAGATGGAGCACAGATGCTTTAATTCAAGTATACCATAACTTCCTATACGCGCAAAGTTATGCTAATCTTAAAGTAAGAATACGATATCTTTGACCATAGAAGGGTTAGATTGAGACAATATATTCAATGCAAAACTGGGAAATTCTTGATAGTAAGAACACCAAAATCTTAAATCAAGCATATGGTAATCTTGACCGAAGTATTTCATAATCTGGACTGAAGCATTTCATAATATTAACTGGGAGCATTTCATAAACTTGACGCAAGTAGCTCAACTTTATTCTAAAATTGTGATATTCTTGGATGAGGAATCTAGTAGTATTAATTTGAGCATTCAAACTCTTCTATGAGCATCTAGAAATTTTTCTGGAGAAATAGTTCTGCAAAATTTCTTAAATCACATTTAATATACTTAGAACTTATCTAGGAACACCTGAGTCAGGTCTTCGCATCCCAATTTTTTCAATAGCTCATTCATGGTTCGATAGATCCAGTGATAAGGAAGCTGATGGGAACTGGGACGCGACTCAAATGGCGGTGGACCGGCACTACCGGCATATTCGATGACTGATGGTTGACGGTGGTATCACGGGTATAACGTGGCAATGGCGATTTATTTAACAGTTTGACTAGATACCATTATGTGCTATTATGCAGGATCCAGGTATTACGCTACGGTGCTAAAGACGGCGGCGAATGCGACAATCCGAAAACCGATAATGGCGCGGCAGCGCGGACGCGACCGGGCAACAGGCTGTTGAGTAGAGAGGGTGGAGAGGTTAGGGTTGACCCGTGACACGCTACGCGTCTGCGCACTCCGACGTTGGTAGATGTCAAATAAATGATTTACTTGATACAAATATAGGGTGTGCTTGTAAAACAGCGTTCATTTTCAAACCAAGATTATCATACTGTAAATGAAGGTTCGCATTTGCAAGCTGTCGATATTCTTGATAGAAATAAACTGGGCACTGCTGGAAAGAATGGCAATCTTGATATAAAACGATGAAATATTTGTTATTAAATTATTATAGCCTTGGTTGGCAAAGAAAATTATATTTTCTTTCGGAGCATATTTCTTTAAAATAAGTATATAAATCAAAAATATATTATTCTTGATACAAATTTTCTATAATTTTCTCATCAAATGTTCTTTCTTAGAGTGAGAACCGATATTCTTGTTGTGAGTATGTATTTACAAGAATATCACAATTCTTAACTTGAGAATTTCTTTTTATGTGTGTAGTTTATTACTTTACTTATCAGGATTTCGAAATTTGTTACCATAGCCTTGAAGTTTTCTTTAAGTCGTAATTGCAAAATATACATTAGCAAAATGCCAAATCCTATTCTCACGCAACATGCCTCGCCAGTTTCTTTACAGGCGAAAAATTTGCTCGGCATGCGATGGCAGTTCGACCTAGGTTGCGAGAGCATTTCAATTTGCACTTATACGCGCACAGCATACCTGAAAATGGAATTTTCTTTGCTCTCCTTCGAGCTTTCGCTTGATTCTTCGACGATGCAGGCAAATTAGATACGACTAATACGACATGGTAATGGAAAAAGCATCAAACGAAGAAAGGGAAGTAATCTCAGTGAATTATTAGAGCTTTGGTGCGAAGAACTCTAGCATCTGCTGATAAGGTCTGGCCCGAAACTTCTTTAGGACTTGGTTTAAGAAACATATTTCACATTTAAGGCAAGTCTAGAGTCCTTGTTTGATAGCAGATACACGGTGGATTTTGGTAATATAAAATTAGTTCGCATTATAGTATCGTCCTAGAAAGGTTCAACCTGAATGAACCAGAGTACCGCTTTTTAGTTAGATCCAGAGGATCAACCATTCGATGCCCTAGTCGACTCTGACGCAAAGGTGTTTTATGAACTGATTGGTGCTATGTCTGAGCTGTGCTTTATGGTGGTATAAATTCTCAAATATTTTCCTGAAAATCAGATTGAAAGTCTTCTTCAGGAATCCATGTATCGATGGGAAAAGTAAAAGAGATTTTAACGTATTCCTGCGTATACTGCAGATACCCGTTAGCATCAGAAATTCACAATATGTATTTATATATTAAATCATAATTTTATTTTTATTGGACGGTTTTTTTTTTAATTTCTAATAATGCGAATCCTCATCTGTATTATTAGACGATGATGATGAGCTAAGCAAAAATTAATCAAATCAAACAGCTGTAACCTGGCTGTAATGGCCAAAGTGACAATTAACTGACATCTAACCTAATGCGAATCAAGTTTTGCAAAATCAAAGACGATTTTGACATTAAAGGTTACAAAGGTTAGCAAAATAATGTGAGCAAGAACGAAAATACGCAAAGGCGCATCATAGTCCTAAAACGGTCTTAACTAGGTCCTTGCTCACGCGCAGGTACTGGACCATCCCAGAACCGTCTGAACTAAGCCAGAACATAGGATTCACAGTTCTCAAACAGTTCGAACAGAACTCGAGCACCCGATTCATAATACGCGTGCTCAGTACAGTTCTATGACGGTTCACAGCGAAACCAGAACAGAGCTAATATTAGTCTCAGTCATCAGCTATACTCAGATGATGCAGACGCTAACTCCAAACGGAATGACATACGAGTAGTTTCTTTTTCGGTCACCAGAATAGCTCTGACATCTCTCATCCGAAGAAAAGCTTGACAGGTTTGCTGTACCGGGTATCATGATACCAGATAGCCTGCCACCTAACATAGGCATAACAAGAAGGGTTGCTTGGAGATAATCCTTTGAAGAGGGTCCCATAGCAACGAACTGCTTAGATTCCGAATCAACTAGTCCTTGGGTGCATTCAGCAGACTCAACAGTTGCGGAGCAGCTACCAAATTTTCTGCTGAACGCGTGCGCTACCTAGCAGCTACCGCTCCAGCGGTCGCAATTTTTTGTAGCGATAGAAAAGTACGCTCACTTGGAGCGAAGCGGAATAAGCTACCTTTGGCCTTGAGAGTGTCACATGTTATGCACTTGTGTTATAGGTTATGTTGTCATATTTAAAAGAAAAAGTCCACACTACTTACACAGTCCAAAACTTTGATACAATTTGACGTACCTTTTTTATTTTTAATAACCTCAAATGTGACCACTCATTTGACAGTCGTACAAATAAAATTGCTTTTCAGCAAAACGGCAACTGTTGAGATGTAGCGGCTACAAAAGTAGCGGCTCCCGATCTTTCTGCTGAATGCAACCTTTGCCCCCGATCGGGTGCGAAATTAGTAACAAACAATTATAATGTTTAGTGTATGAAGTTGGTGAAGAATTCTAATATAACTGCTCTTTTTCTAGAACCGTGGCATATCCGGTGGTCCAGCGCGATGCGTATGCTACATGAGGGCTAGAATTTGCCAAGATTTAAGAAGAGTCGCAGAGCGCGAGAGAGAGCAAACTTTGAAGGCGGAGCTTACTGTAACCCTCCTTGTAATATCTGATTTCGGTGTAATATGTAACCTTGATGGTAGGCGGTCTCTAATACTAAAACTGTGCTGAGCAAATATATAACACGAAAATACGAGGGTTGCTCTATATCTCCGTCAATATCCACCAGTACGCAGACAGCTGTTTCACGCTTATTAGCGATCCTCAGTGCGCCATAGGTAGACTGACGAAGATAGAGAGCATCAGAATTTTTATGTCTATCAAACGTGTAAATCATGTGAGAGTAGGCGGCAGAAAAGATTGCCTATGCGTCATCTGGTACCCGGAGGTAACGGTAAACCAAAGGAAGTTACCGCTAAAAAGCAGCAAACTTCTTGGCGGAACGCAAAGGCGTATTCGCTTCACTTAACCAGAAGAGCGCGCTTCTATGTCAACTGCATATGAGAGTCCATATACGAGGGTTGCCCTATATCTCCGTCAATCCACCAGTACGCAGACAGCTGTTTCACGCTTATTAGCGATCATGCGTACTGGTGGATTGACAAAGATATAGAGCAACCCCCGTAGATCGACTCTCATATGCAGTTGGCATAGAAGCGCGCTCTTCTGGTTAGGTGAAGCGAATGCGCCTTTGCGTTCTGCCAAGAAGTTTGCTGCTTTTTAGCGGTGACCCTTTTGGTTTGCCGTTACCTCCGGGTACCAGATGGCGCACAGGCAGATCTCTTCTGCCGCCTACTATAACATGAATGAAAGAACAAGAGAGGCTTTCTTGTAAAGCCTACAAGTGAGCCCTTCTACACCTCTCTTTACTCTAGTTCCCAAGTCCTGCCCCCATTGCAAAGGTGAGGATGGTCTAGGGTCCTGCCAACCTTATGGCTTCAGGTTCAAGGATACTTGAACTTAGTTCATGCACATGTCGGGTTCCTTGCCATCCCTATCACATACAAGTGACATCAGAGAGTCCAGATATTCGTCTTCATCTCAACAGATGTCGATTTTGCAACCAAACTTCTGTTTTGCTACGTTGCTGCTCTTTGTTGCTGAACAAATAAAAAGCAGGGGTTTACCGTAACTATTTGTAAGAACGATTTCAAATTAACTATTCAGCTGCTACTAGTTTCATTAACGAAACATTTCTTATACCTTTTCAAAGCCGCGAGCATATAGATGTAATTGCTATGTTCTAAAAAAACACCCATTACTTTAGCAAATAGGTGCTTAAAGCATGAACTAAAATGTTACCCTAATACTTCTGACTATAACTTAGTTTTAGTTTCTTAAACGCTTGGTCTGAGAAGCTTGAACGGTTTTGCAATGTTGCCTATACTGACTGGACTGTCTTTCTTCCCCCATACGCTATTGCCAGAAGTTTTTCTCAGCAGTCTGTGGATGATTTGCATGTTTATTGAATATGCGGTGTCTCTAGCATTATTTGGACTTAAACTCACAGCAAGCCCCGTTGCGAGACTCACAGCTGAAATAACGTTTCAGCGATTGTACTGTGAATTTCCGCTTTTCTGAACTAAATTATTGCTTTCCGTTCTGATAAAAAATAGGAAGTTTGTATACGCTTGGTGTTTACCTGTTTTTTAAACAGTACACTATTAGAACGGTACCTTTTGGTAATGACTGGACTGAAAGAAATGATGTTAAATGCAAATATGTCAAAACAAAGCTTAGTTAAAGAGGATGTATTTAAGCTGTACTATTAATTGGTTTGGTTGTAGATAAATTATAGTATGCGACTCGCGGTTATGGTAACTTCAGTTGTTGATTTACAGCACTCGCCTTCGGCTAGCGCTGCAAACTTCTACCGTCGTTACCGCATCGTTGAACAATATCAACGAATTCGAATAGGTTAGAAGAGGTAAACAAGGTTTTGATTTTGCCCACAATCCTAAAGCGGCAGCTTGGTAATGCTGGCACACTAACCGCTGAATCGCTGACAAACCCATATACCGCGACAAGATAGCAGGTAAACGACCCTAAAAATAACAGCACTATTGTAGTGATCGTTTCGGGTTAATTGTTATAGTTTCGAATGAATTTTGGATTTTAACAGTGCATAAGTGCTAAAAGACTATTTTAAACAATTCCACGAGATTTATATCCCGCGGATTTCTGTTAAAATTAACATAATATTTGTGAATACAGTAAATAGTAACAACGGGATCTTGGGAACACTCACATGCCTGTAAGAGCATGGGCGTTACTTTTTCCAACCTATTCGAATTCGTTGAACAATATACCCTTATACGAATTCTGTAACTTACTGCGTTTCACTTCAAACAGAAAATCTAACTTGACAGCAGCTATACAAATCTGTCAATACTACTGTAAGTATCCTTTTCATATCCATTAACTTAATATTGATATTTACCTAACTGAAACATAATTAACTGCCGATATTAAGTGAACTCCTGAATAAAGGTTTTCTAAAACTGCTTTGGACATCCTCAAATTACAACTTTTATACCTACCCCAGAAAAATACAGAATCCTCAAAAAGCGGCGAATTTAACCAACAGGTGGCTTGGCGTGCCAACTTTTAATGGCACCTGCCAAGGCACTTTAGTACATTTTTTTTAAAGGAGGGCCTTTCAAAGTCGGCAAACATTGAAAATTTTAAATTCATAGTTTAATAAATAGTCTTCATTCTAGAAAACTTGGAGCAATTGTGTCACCATTTTTTAACTGTACTTCTAGAAATGTTATTTAGGGTTACGGTTCCAAAGTTTAAATGAACAAAAATAATAAAAGTGAACCACAATAACCGAAAAATTGTTATAATTTGACAAAATTTTTAGGTTTTTTTAGATGCCCATAGTTTTCAAACTGCATTGGATAGATTTTTTTTCTGATTTTTCTCATGATAGTTACAATCAATGCTGTCACCCCGTTGCGGCTTGACGTTGACTTCTGGGGCACCCTGTATATGGATCGCACTTCTGATGAAGGGTGCAACGAGGTTTAGTAGAATACTAAACGACTCTCCAACCTGAGAACAAAGTAATATTCTGTCGTATCTTCAACAGCCAATTCCTTAAGGAGTTGGTAGCTTGCGCCATGAATAGGTCTTCTATTAATATGAGTTCGAACCCATACTATTCCTGATGTTGAAGTTCAGCTTCCAAAAGTCTTTCGGTTTCAGACACCACCGAGTTCAATATCTCTTTCATCATTTGTTTCAGTTGTAAGCGCCCTTATCGATGTTTGTCCATACTTGCTGGTCGACGGGAGAGCACTGAATTTACTCAGCAGTCGCTAAACAAGAATGGTACACTACCAACACTACACACCTGCTCTAATCACCTTCAGTTACTAATCATCTACACTCGCACTAGTCAAAGTGAATACAGGCCTTTATATGAAGCCGTCAATTTATTTTGAACTTCTAATTTTGCCACTCTATTGAAAGCAAGTGCAACAGAGTAAAACAAGACCTGCTGACACATAATCTATGTTGCGGTTTCGGTATGTTTATCTCGTGTGAATATTTTGGCCCACGTTATCAGCGGAAAACTACTTCAGCGCAGCGCACTATCACAGGTGCGGCTGCCGTATTTGATGTGGGATCATTATCATAATGGAAAATTCTTCGCTCTATGTATGTGATAAACTGACGTCTTACCCAATAAACGAGGAATTTTTACATTAAAAGTTATCCGCAAAATACTTGGGCCTTGTTTTCGCTAACTGCCATGTTGCTAAATGTATCCTAGCCTCCAGGTATATTGATGGAGCTCCCCCGCTACCGGTTATACCGGTATTTCATTGACAATTAGATATTCTCATTACGAGGCTACTCAAATAATAATTTACACCCGGATAGTGTTATGTTCTTAGAATACAGCGTTGTTATTACGCAAACAATACATTATCCTTACGGCACAAAACGGCAACACTTTTAAGTAAAAGCTTACCGTAATAGTAACTGTTAAAGAGTAGCAATTTCATTTATTCATCCAAAACCAATCACAGACGACGTCGTTTCGCTTTTATTAAAGCTCGTCAGTGTGATTTAGGTCTCAGACGAATAAATGAAATTGCATGATGGTGCCTAGCTGGCAAAAGTCGTACTAGTAGTAGCAACATATATATATATATATTGGGAAGCAGTACTTTGACGGCAGTATAAACACGTTGGCGGAGAGTCGTTACTGAATTTACGCTAAATAGGTGAAATTTAAGTCTATTGATTAGTGAAACAAGTGTCCTCGTCCAAAGAAAGGTGCATAGTATTTGTTGCCTTTTTTGCAACAGGTTCTGATAAGAAACAACTAAGAAAAATAAATATTGCCAAATTCCGAGGCGAAAAGTGGAGCAGTGTGTCCGTGCGGCGTTGTCAACGTTGCCGGCGCTGGAGCTGTCGAAATGACGAAGGAAATATGCGGTTTGTGCAATTTAACTGTGGAAGATAACCAAGATGGCTTATTATGCGAGATATGTTTTTGGATGGAAGCATAGAGAATGTGTCTCTATGACAAAGAAAACCTATCAGCGCATCAGCAAGGCTCCAGATCCATGGATGTGCGATGGATGCACAGCAAATAAAAACAAAAATAGTTCTATTATTAAGTAAGTAAGAACAAAAATGTTACTCTGGAAGACATTATGAATAAATTGGAAAGTACGGAAGTAAAATATTCCAACTTGCTAAGCAAGTATGAAGAACAACTCAAAATTAATGAAATCGTACAAAAGGAATTGAAAGATGTCAAAAACAACTTAATAAATCAGAACAGAGTAAGCTAATTAACAATCTGTTAGTACAGGGCGTACCACATAAAGAAAACGAAATTTACGAGATATCGTTAAGAAAATGGGGCACTATTGGGATGCTCCAATAAAGAATTACTGTACTGCATATCGATTGGGAAAGAACCACAATAGTCCGATAAAAATAGAATTTGAGGATCGTAATGATAAAGAACAGCTGATGAAATCAAAAAAAAGACTTCATATAGGAAGCGGCAATTTGGGTTTTTCAAATAACGACAAAATATATCTCAACCATGAACTAACTAAAGATAATATAAAGTTACATACAGCAGCCAGATTGTGTAAGAAACAAAACAACTATCAGTTTCTTTGGGTCAACAATGGAAATATTTTCCTACGGAAGAACGAGAACTCCAAAGTAATACTTGTTGATTGTGAAGACGTTCTGCAAGACCAATAGATGGTATAGCCTCGAAAAGGTGATATTAAAGTGAGTTACATGAATATTCGGAGTGTGAGGAACAAGATTGAAAATTTGGAATGTTGCACAGTGAGTGATGAGTGTGACGTTCTGATTCTGGTGGAAACGTGGCTAAACAAGGAAAAATGCTTTCTATACAAGATTGAAAATTATGTTGCAATACAAAAGTGTAGGGATGGAAGAGGCGGAGGGGTGTCAATCTACGTGAAATCCAATATCAAAGTAAGAGAAGTAGATAGTTCATCAGACGATCAAATTATAGACTGATTGTGTGTTAATATAGCTGAACAAAATTTGAAAATAAGTGCCCTATATAAACCTCCTTCATATAGTAATGAAATATTGTTTGCCGATATTGAAAAACTTATGATGAAATATCCAAAAAGTCATATAATTGTAGGAGATATGAATATTAATTTATTGCATAACTGTAAACTAGTAACAGATTATAAGAATCACTTGAGCCTACATAGCTTTAAAATATGTAATGTTATATCAGAGATTCATCCAACAAGAGAAACTGAGAACAATGTCAGCATAATTGATCACGTTTTAAACGATATAAATTCTAATTTGGTGCATTCACTTTCAGACCATAATCGCCTATAATTCATGATTAGACAACAGAATGTAAAAAAATATAAGCCAAAAGTAAACTAAAATTTATTAATTATAAAAAATTCATTTCTCAATTTAGTAACAAATTTAAAGATATAAAGATAACAAATTTTCAGCAAATCATAACTCTAATAGATGAAATCAAGAACAATTGCATGACAACTAAGACCTTAAAAATTAGAAAAGGAAATGAGTGGATTAATCAGAATATATTGGATATGATTAAAGTACGAGATCGAGCATTTAATAAAAAAATCAAAAATCCACAAAACCTTGAGTTGATAAGGAATTTAAGCACTATAAAAATCAGGTAAATAATTTAATAAAATCTGCAAAAAAATTTATATTTCTGGAAAAAGTGGCAATCAGCTGGTACAGACACTAAAAAGCAGTGGAGATTTATAAATAATTTTTTCGGCAAACAAGCGGAGACAACTGATATTGAGTGTATTGAAGTAAACGGTAAAATTATTTATGAAAAAAAAGACATTTTGGATTGTTTAAACCAGTACTTTGTGCAGACAGGTGAATCTATTATTAAGGAGGTTACGTGCGATTTAAGTATGTCGGGTGTAAATAACACTTTTAGTGAGATCACATGTGATACGCTTATATCTAACATAGAGTTGACAAATGTAGAGGAAATAAATGAAATCATACTGGGATTGAAAAAAAATTCTGCTCCTGGGCACGATGAGGTATCTGTTATGGACCTGACTAACCTTAAAGATATTATAGGGGAGACAATTGCAAATCTGGTGGATCAGGCATTAACAACTGGTATTTTTCCGAAAGAACTCAAAACCAGCAAAGTGTGTCCCATTTTCAAATCCGGTGAGAAAAAAGCAATGAATAATTATAGACCGATATCTGTAGTTAGTGTACTCTCAAAAATACTTGAAACAGTAATTAAAAGAAGAATGACACAATTTATAATGGATAACTCTTTATGTGATAAGTCCCAGTATGGTTTCATTCAAAGAAGTAGCACCCTGTCTGCTACATTTGACTTCGTAAATTTTGTAACAAATGCCTTGAACAAAAAGAAAATAATAGTAGTGGTTTCAATCGATTTATGTAAAGCATTTGATACCGTTAGCATTGATATACTCTTAAGAAAAATATATAAACTAGGATTTAGAGGAAAATTTTACGATGTTCTTGACACATACTTAAAGGATCGTAGTCAGTATGTTAAGCTGAATAATATTCGTAGCGAAACATTAAAAAACAATTATGGTGTACCACAGGGCTCAGTCCTAGGACCACTACTTTATTCACTTTTTGTCCTAAACCTGCAAGCTGCTGATCCTAAAGCTCAATATTACACTTTTGCAGACGATACACTATTAGTATACACAGGGGAAAATGAGGAAGATTTAGAAAAGCTAATAAATGAAGACCTTGATAAATATCGAAGATGGCTGTATTTTAATAAACTAAAACTAAATTTTAACAAAACTAAGTTTATAATACTTAATACAACGGAATAAATTAGTGAGCAAAATAAATTTAAAAATCAATAATGTTTTCTTGGAAAAAGCAACGTCTCTTAAGTACCTGGGTTTGATTGTAGATGAGTTTTTAAATTGGGAGAAGCATATCAACAAAATTGTAAATAAAGTAAATTTTACGATCCCTCTTGTTTATAAATTTAGAAACTACATCTCGTTAAAGACAGAGAAACAAATATATACTGCTTTTTTCCTGTCGCATTTGCGATATCTAATACCTATTTGGGGAACTTGTGGAAAAACAAATTTTAAGCAAATTAAAATTATACAAAACAAATTTTTAAAAATTTTATACAACTATGAATATCTCACACCAACAAATACTCTGTATCATGAACTAAATGTACCTAAATTAGAGAGCCTATTGGAATTAGAACAATGCAAACTCATATACAATATACTTAATAACTTACAAAAATCAAACACAAATTTTCAAACCATTAGTGAGATTCACAATCACGATACAAGAAGGCTAACAAATTTATACCTAGCACAGGGCAGAACCAATGTAGGACTAAATAATCCAGGGCAGCTTGCATCAAAATGTTACAATAATTTGAGCCATAACATTAGGTCAACCACTTCTTATCCACTTTTTGTTAAAAAATGCAAGGACCACCTGAATATTCATTGAAACAAAATTGTTACTTTAAAATAACTCTAAGAATATTAGTACGACTTACCAACTAGTCAACGTAATACTGTTAGTTTATAGGATAAGTCTTGAGGCCAGAGCTATTGAAGCACTGATTTGAGATTAAAAAGTATATTATTGTTATAATTTTGAGTAAATAAAGTTGTTGTTTCGAAAAAAAAGTATTGGTTCGCCATTTATCTACCAAAACCGGTACCTGAGCGTTTAATTTGAGGAATCGAGCACTGTTTATGTGACCCGTTTAAAAGCATCAGGTATAGTAACCTGTGGGAAGGACAACAAACAGACTCCTTTTTGTGGAACACTCATTTAACACTCCCGATATTCGGGTTATGCTAAAAAGCAACTTTACTCAAATAAGGAGTAGCAATTTCATTCATTCATCCGAAACCAATCACAGACGACGTCGTTTCGCTTTTATTAAAGCTCGTCAGTGTGACTTAGGTCTCAGGCGAATAAATGAAATTGCATGATAGTGCCTAGCTGGCAAAAGTCGTACTAGTCGTGGCAACATATAGATATTGGGAAGCAGTACTTTAAAAAAGCATTGGTTCGCCATCTATCTACCAAAGCCGGTACCTGAGCGTTTAATTTGAGGAACCGAGCACTGTTTGTGTGACCCGTTTAATAGCATCAGGTATAGAAACCTGCGAGAACGACAACAAACAGACTCTTTTTTGTGGAACACTCATTCAACATTCCCGACATTCGGTTTATGCTAACAGGCAAGTTTACTCAATTAAAGAGTAGCAAGTGGAAGAAAACAACAAAGAAGGAAGAAAACAACAAAGCAAAAAAAGATGTAGATGAACTATAGAAAGAGACAAGATTGTAGAAATTCCTAACAGTAAATCAACTCTGATCAGAAACAACAGCGGTAGTATATTTAAGGGCGAAGGAAAGCCACAGCATGACAGTAATGGATATTTTTCACAGTCTAACGGCTACGGAAATGTACTAGAGGTTGACAATTTTCAAAACCATAGAACATTTTGAAATCTTGAAAATTCATAGCGATGGTTGCTGGCGTTTAATGTCTTCAAAACTAAATCACATTTGATGATATCAAAAAGTAGTCATTTCCGTCAAGCCAAAAACGAAACGATACCTCCGACTGGAGCAAAAATTTTGTATTGCACCTAAGTATGCAATAACATACAGAGTGTTCTTCTATTAGACACTCTGTGGGCCTGTATAAAATTCATCATTCTTAAAATATAGATATTGTTTGGTCACAAGGTCCGAGATGTTGAGCTTGTCTAACCCTATATGACAGTAAATATAACTTATATTTTTAATAATATAACGCATGAACTAGCCTTCCCGCAAACCGCGTTGGATCCAAGTCACAAGATGCATCAGAGCGTACGCGCGCCGAAAACAAAACTGTTAATTTTTTATCCCGATAGGAAGGAACGTGTCGGCTGGGCGCGTGACAGAAATTGGCAGCGATGGCGGTCGGGAAGATTTACAGGCCGCCCAAATTGAAGCTATTTATTCCGGCAGAGCATGTTTTATTTATTATTTAGCCGAGGAAATAGATCTAGATCCCCTCTGGAGGAAGCCTGTTGTTAATGGTAATCCCATGGGATAAGAGCCACCGACGGTCATTTAAACTGGAGGGCTTTATTATAGTAGATGCACAGATTCCGGCCAGAAAAGACGCGCTAATCCTGGGCGATGACCCATAAATGCAAAGCAAGGTGCTGTGACATAAACTATAAGTGCCTTCATCTGCTTTTTCCTTATATTAATAACTTTATGCTTGCGGTTTTCTTAAGATAAATATTTCACCCAAACATATTAGTACATGTAGACATTGCATTGAAAACGAGGCTCCTTTTATAAAAATAACTACAACTGAATATCTTTATTAAGGAATAAATCCAAAAATCCATATACCTATGCTAAGTATTCATTAAACTTGTTAAGGCACTGGTCATTTTATAAGTATCCAACATAAAGTTCTCAAATAATACGCCTTTCACTACTGCATATTTCTTACAGTGGCTTTGCAGGTAGTATGGATATACAATGTGTTCCATCATCATGTCGACAAACTTTGGGGTATTAAAATATAATTAAAGTTATCGAGAAAAAATGCGAAAAAGGGCTTAATTAGTTTTTTTATTGCATTTTCAATTTCTGTATCACGACTCCATGGGTTCGCGCAGTTGTAGCGCCATAGCTTGATTATGTATCGACCGATTCACGACATTCTAGACTCATTTTATAGGAGAATGACTTGGCATACCAACTAAAGCAAAAAGAGATAACTGATAATTTCTAAGGCTAAAAAAATTCATCAAACTGAAAAAAAAAATTGTAATCCACTTATTTGGGTTACTTTCAAATAATTTGAAAAAAAGCCGTATTAGTGCCTATTTATTAAGACACTTTAATATTTAGCAGGATGTTTCGTGTCTTACCACATACAATTCGTGTACGTAGCACTAAAATTTTAGACAGAATAGGCCATTTTGTATTATGGCTTCTTTATCACAGCGCCATGTGTTCACGCAGTTGTAACGCCATATCATGATTATCTATCAAGCGATTCACAACTTTTTGGACTCATTTTATAGGGGAATGACTGGGTATATCAACTAAGGCAAAAAATACAATATCAAGCAATTTCTAAGGCTAAAAAAATTCACCAAACTGAAAAAAAAAATTTTTGTAATGCACTTGTTTTGGTTACTTGCAAATAATTTGAAAAAAAAGCCGTATTAGTGCCTATTTGTTGAGACAGTTTAATGTTTAGCGGGATGCTTTCTGTCTAACCACAGGCAATTCGTGTATGTAGCACGAAAATTTTCGACAGAATAGGCCTTTTTGTATTATGACTTCTGTATCACAGCGCTATGTGTTCACGCAGTTGTAACGCCATATCTTGATTATTTATCGAGCGATTCAGAAGTTTTTGGACCCATTTTATAGGGGAATGACAGGGCATATCAACTAAGGCAAAAAAATAATATCCGACAATTTCTAAGGCTAAAAAAATCCACCAAACCTAAAAAAAATTGTAATGCACTTGTTTTGGTTGCAAATAATTTGGAAAAAAGCCATATTAGTGCCTATTTATAAACACAGTTTAATGTTTATTAGGATGCCTCTTGTCTAGCGATACACAATTTGTTTATGTAGCAATAAAATCATCGACGAAATAGGCTTTTTTATTACGACCAATTTTGAAATAAACAAGAATTTGGTATGCACATTATCTTTATTGGACTTCGGTACAGATTATTACTTAAATGTAATTTACATGAACAAATGTGATTATTTAGTATCTAAATTAATCAGAGAAATTTTCAAAATGTCCGCCATTTTTATTTAGGCACGCTGGACTTCTAAAACTAACGCTCTGGGTTAGTCGACGCTAAGCTACGCGCCAGTCTGTCTTGTTTGATTTCCAAGTGATTCCAACATATGTCATTTCAATTAGTTGCCTTTCGGTCATTTTGGCTAAATACTAAATAAATAATACTAAAAATAAAAATAACAAAACTTGTTCACATAAATTGCATTTAAGTAATAATCTGTACCGAAGTCCAGTAAAGACAATATGCATACCAAATTCTCGTTTATTTCAAAATTAGTTGTTATAAAAAAGCCTATTTCGTTGACGATTTTAGCGCTACATAAACAAATTGCGTGTCGTTAGACAGGAAGCATCCTGATAAACATTAAACTGTGTTTATAAATAGGCACTAATATGGCTTTTTTCCAAATTATTTGCAAGTAACCGAAACAAGTGCATTACAAATTTTTTTAAGTTGGGTGGATTTTTTAAGCCTTAGAAATTATGAGATGTTGTATTTTTTTGCCTTAGTTGATATCATCAGTCATTCTTCTATAAAATGAGTCCAAAAAGTCGTGAACCGCTCGATAGATAATCAAGATACGGCTTTTTTTCAAATTATTTGTAAGTAACCCAAATAAGTGCATTTCAAAAAAATTTTTTTTCAGTTTGGTGAATTTTGTAGCCTTAGAAATTTCCAGGCATTATCTTTTTTTTGCTTTAGTTGATATGCCCAGTCATTCTCCTATAAAATGAGTCCAAAAAGTCGTGAATCGGTCGATAAATAATCAAGCTATCGCGCTACAACTGCGCGAACCCATGGAGTCGTGATACAGAAATTGAAAATGTACTAAAAGATTAATCAAAAGGTTGACCCTCTTTTTTTCGCATTTTTTCTCGATAACTTTAATTGTATTTTCATACCTCAAAGTTTGTCGACATGATCGTGGAACACATTGTATATTATTTACTTTAAGTCAAAGAGTTGAACCCTTTAACATGCAGCCATATAAAATTATGAATTCGCTTACCTCCAGCGGCATCGCGAATACCCAATACTGACGAAGGCTTCGGCCTAGGTCGTTCCTCTTCCAGTACTATTTCCTTTTCCCTTTTATACAGGTGAAAGATGGTACCGGTACATTTTAGTCGTGCCTTGCCGTTTTGAAAAGTCTCCTCGTCTATTTCCAGCTCCAGCTGGGAAAACGCTACCATAGGCATCCGGCGAGAGCTAACAGAAGGAACAGATACGGAAGAGACAGCATTCTGCAGTTCTGAAGGAGACAGAAGGCGTTGAGAGCTTTGTGGTATCTGAAATGATAAAACGACAAATATAAATAAGTTGAAAGATGAATGTATGGGTTGAGGCCACAACGCACAAAGCTTCAACCGCATAATAGAGGTATCCAGGGTAAGCGCCTTTTCAACGTACAAGTCGTAGCTTGAATAATATATAATTATTAACATTTATCCAGGATTGGAAAATATCCAAGCAAAAGAACAAAAACATTATATGAACCAGTAACTAGAATGTTAGCACACCTTGCGGTGAACGAAAAATATCAACAGTAGTAAAAGTAACGCTTTTGCGTAGAGAATCGGCTTCCAGTCCTTAATCAAGGTTATATAATAATAATATATAGGTATATAGCTATAAGGTTTAAGGTTGAAGAACTTTCAGGCACCCCTCCACTGTAGCTCTTTGTTTTAGAGTAACTCGGACCTACTCATATTTTTTCCGTATTTCTTCCTCCAATAGGCCTGCATATGGAAGTTCACTTTGAGAAGTCATTTTTCAAGTCTTCTGCCCGAAACACTAGTATTTGACCCAACCCAACTAGTACGAGTTTTGCCAGCTAGGCACTAACAGGCACACACACGAAAATAATTTCTTAGATGGAGCACAGCTGCTTTAATTCAAGTATACCATAACTTCCTATACGCGCAAAGTTATGCTGATCTTAAAGTGAGAATACGATATCTTTGACCATATAAGGGTTATAGATTGAGAAAATACTTCCAATGCAAAACTGGGAAATTCTTGATAGTAAGAATACCAAAATCTTAAATCAAGCATATGGTAATCTTGACCGAAGTATTTCATAATCTTGACTGAAGCATTTCATAATCTTAACTGGGAGCATTTCATAAACTTGACGCAAGTAGCTCAACTTTATTCTAAAATTGTGATATTCTTGGATGAGGAATCTAGTAGTATTAATTTGAGCATTCAAACTCTTCTATGAGCATGTAGAAATTTTTCTGGAGAATAGATCCAGTGATAAGGAAGCTGATGGGAACTGGGACGCGACTCAAATGGCGGTGGACCAGCACTACCGGCAGATTGGATGACTGACGGTTGACAGTTTGACTAGATACTATTATGTGCGATTATGCAGGATCCAGGATGCAGGTATTACGCTACGGTGCTAAAGACGGCGGCGAATGCGACAATCCGAAAACCGATAATGGCGCAGCGCGGCGGCGCGGACGGGCAACAGGCTGTTGAGTAGAGAGGGTGGAGAGGTTAAGATTGACCCGTGACACGCTGCGCGTCTGCGCACTCCGACGTTGGTAGACGTCAAATAAATGACTTACCTGATACAAATATAGGATGTGCTTGTAAAACAGCGTTCATTTTCAAACCAAGATGATCATATTGTGAATGAAGGTTAGCATTCGCAAGCTGTCTATATTCTTGATAGAAATAAACTGGGCACCGCTGAGAAAAATGATAATCTTGATATAAAATTATGAAATATTTGTTATTAAATTATTATAGCCTTGGTTGCAAAGAAAATTATATTTTCTTTCGGAGCATATTTCTTTAAAATAAATATATAAATCAAAAATATATTATTCTTGATATAAATTTTCTATAATTTTCTCATCAAATACTCTTTCTTAGAGTGAGAACCGATATTCTTGTTGTGAGTATGTATTTGCAAGAATATCACAATGTGTGCAATTTCATTTATTCGTGTGAGACCTAAATCACACTGACGAGCTTTAATAAAAGCGAAACGACATCGCCTGTGATTAGTTTTCGGAGGAATGAATGAAATTGCTACTCTTTAATTCCATTGCCGGACCTCTATGCAGCGTGTCCCAGCATAAAAGACACAAACGAAACTATCTGAAACTAGATCACGAATTATCGACAAAAAAAGATTTAAAACGATCGAAAAACAATATTATGGATTTTTCTAATTTCCGATACCGCGTTCCAGGTAATCTCTCATTGAACTAAAAAGACCCGCAATGCGAAACTCCAAGTGCCTTCAGAAGCAGATGACCATTTCCGCATTATGAGTAATACGAGTATAGCCACAAAGCGAAACTTGAAGTCTTATGATCAAAAAATGCATAACAATATGTGGGCTGTATGCACAATATGAAATAAGTGCTCACTATTTACACAGAACTTAATTTCCTCTTGATTCCTCTGTATGTTTATTTTTGTCCAACTTTCAATAAGTTGTATCGCTTCAGCCTTCAATAGTATTTAGATGAAAGGCTCTTTTCTAATTTCTGCAGTTCATGTGCTTGTTTAGCCTCACCAACGATATTTTTATAGTCACCTTCTAAAAGTGTAGACTATTAGATGACTTTATATAGAGTTTATTCAAACCCTTCTCGAATTATTTTCCAAGCGTTTCAGCCGATTGACCCATTTTACTGAATATTGTCAAAAAATTAAGCTAATCTTCAGAATGAATAAGCAAAAAAACAATTGTTAGATTATTAGATTTCCGATCTGTGGTCCCACGTTTCCGACGGTATTCGGAGTTTCGCTTTGTAGGCCTTTGTAGTTTACCCAGAACGCGTTCTGCCCGTACAAAAATTACCCGAAACGCGATGAGAGACATTAGAGAAATTCACACCGCATTCTAGGTATAACTTTCGGTTATTGAGTCCAATATACAGGGTGGGCCAATAGTGAGTGGACGGAAGATTGCGGGCTTAGTAAACAATATTTCAGAAATCTGTCACTTGATCATGTTAGGGACCCTTGATAGCTATAACGCAAAGATACTTTCACTTAAATTTTGACGTATATACAGTGTGATTCATATCAAACTTAAATTTTTTTGAATGGAGCCCCCTATATATTATTGCATATTTGGATTCCCTGGTGAATTCTAGTGTGACTTTATCTTTCATAGATGGAACTTTAAATGAACCATTCAGGCGCAAATCACCATTTTTGGTATAAGCAGGTATCAGAAAGAAATTGAATATCGCAGCGATTATAAACTTAGAGGGTTGTGACTCTGCCGCGTCACTAAGCATGAAACGCGTAGGCTTCGGTCAGAGCGCATCCGTCTTCAACCGATTTTTAACACTGGCTTAAACGGGCGCCTAGTCGGCCGACTTACTCTGACGAACTTGTAGTCATACCACTCGTGTTTCGGGCGATTTTTCCTGCCGATATTGTCAATTGGCAATCAAAAATGGACGAGGACAAATTACTGTTGTTTGAAACACCATTGGTGTATATACTATTTAGTGGCAAAAAGAGTGCGTAGGGTAATCATATTTTTCAATAGATAGAGAGAGAGAGGGAGATTTTAAGAAAGAGAGAGAGAGCGCGAGTGAGAGAGAGTGAAAAAGCGAGAGAGAGAGAGAGGGCGAGAGAGAGAGAAAGCGAGATAGAGAGAGAAAGCGAGAGAGAGAGAGAGAGAGAGAGACAAATCCTCTTTGTCGAGTTTTTAGGCTGATATTTTCAATCACAAATTGATAATATATCACACGTTTAATAATTATTTGTTTTGTTCATTATGAACCTTGTCATAAAATTTAAGCTTCTAGGGAGAGGCATTCCAGCTATGTTCGTCTCTTATCCGCCATCAACCGGCCCTAGAAATTAACTCCCAGAAACAGGCTGAAAGCAAAGTGGGTTGTCGGTTGCTAGGGAGCATAAGTGATGGCTATTTTATGTTCTCCATATTTAATTATGTTTAACCGAAAACAAAATCCATCCACATTACTGGGTAATGTACACATAAATTTCATCTCGCTATATCAGCGCTTATTATGATGATTTTGTGGATGTTTATTATAATTTGGTAGAGGTACCCGCATTTCAGTGTGTTATTATAGGAGAACATTTAAAGCGCCTCAGTGTAGTGCCATTTCAACAACGTTGTATATGATCGCATCTTGGTACTGGAACAAACATATTTATTTTTGCTAACAAATGCTTCTTCATGTATACTAGTTGCAATAATACATGTACAAATGTACTGGGTAAGTCAGCGATAGATAAGAATAGAGATGTTTCGTTATTCCATTAGTTTTAAGAATCAAGAAAAAATTTCAAACTCAAGAGTTATAGGCAACGTTGAGTTGTACAGTTTTCGGTTATATAAAATGGCGAAAAATGTGTGAAGAGTACAACATTTAGTTTTTTAGATTTTTATGTCTATGTCTGAATATACATACCCCCTCAAGGCTCAGCCTTCTAGGAGTGTCATTATTTGTAATTTTATTGCCAATAAATAAATGAATTGTGCATTAAATTCCTTACCTATTTTGTTAATATTGTTTTATACGTTGTCGCAGTAGTTCACCCAATTTTACATATTTTTTTAAAGAAACTTGAAACTTAATACCTATTGAAAGAAATTATTTTCTCTCAAAACAAAGATACCTCAATGGGCAGGAGTATCCTTCAGATATGAAACATAATAAGAAAGTAAAGACGGTTGCATGTTGTGGTGTGTTCCAAAAATATTTGATATTAGCTGACCCAACTGACGCTGTTCTGTCTTAGCTATGAATATTGCAATTGAACGTGAATTTGGAATAGATGATAATTATTTGAAAGGCATAGTGTTTATTGAAATACTTTTTGGTATCCAACATGTTTTGTTTTTGTTTTCGGGTGCGTAAATAAATAATCATGATGATATTGCCCACATGGACAGGCGACATGACCATGTGGAAAAAATTGGTTATCAATATTGATCCCACAAACGTTCAACTACTGCTCTTGCGATTTAGCTGTCGTCATTTACAAATTCAAGCCGCACTGAAAATTGCAACCATTTAAAGTCGAATGGCATGCTGTTTGGAATCATATGTCGCAAATAAATGAACTATACTATACTATAGGGATGCGCGGGATCAAGACGTCTTCGCTTTTGTATTTCCTTGTTTTTTTTCAATCAGTTTTACGTTTCTTTATTTGAGCTTTACTCAATACAAAATCACTGAATGTTATCATCCACCATTAATTAATGATAGGCCGTAATTTCGGGGGCGCATTTCTGACCCAAATTCAAGTAGAAAAGTTCCATTAAACCGGTGTCTTAAAGAGTCTGGCCTTCCAGACACATTGTGTCAAAGTATGAAAAATATTGAATGTATGCCACTGACCTTAAAAAACTTAATTAATATCGTCTTTCAGATGAAACAGATGCAAACACAACTCTTTTTTCTTTTGATGTCTCTTCGCACCCCACTTTATTTTGGAAGAAAAAGATACAATCCAATTCCAAGCTCGTCGAAAAAGTGGGGCTATGGATCGAAATGGTTTTATTTATTTGTTTGAAAACAAAGTGAGATACGAAGAGACGTTAAAAGAAAAAAAATGTGTTTTATCTATTTCATCTGAAAAACAGCATTTAATTTTTTAAAAGTCTGTGGCGTAGATATTTTTGCTGATATTTTCGTGGGACTGCCCCCCAACCACTGGGAAGAATCATTATCTTATAGACAGTTGTGACAGTGGTGATTCAGTGAAGAATAGTGACAAATTTAAAAAAATGGCTCAATAATGTTTAAGACATTGATAAAAAACCAAATTTATTTCCATTCTTTGACACTCTGTATCTTGAAAATCAGACGTTTCAAGACACATGTTTATACAGGGTGTCCGGCTATTCGACCAACAACGGTTGACAGGTGATAGGCCTCACATTTTTATGAACATTGAGATAAGAACATTAAGCCTTAAAATGTTTAATTTCCAAGATACAGGAGGTCAAAATTTGGTGCATCAATGAGAATATTAGAAAAAAACATGTCCATAATATGTTCTAAGTAGAAAAGGTATTCTTTGTCCCTAGAGGTAACCCTTTTTCGAGAGGACCCTTATTGAAATTTCCAAGTCACACCAATTAGTTGTAAAATGTGATCGAAGGAACTATCGGTACTGTCGAACGAATTAATATTAGATCATAAAACATGTTTCAAACACATCTAATTTTAAAATAGGCGGTGTTAAGGTTTAAGAATACTTCGTTAATGATATGTAAAAGTATGAGCCTAATATTCATTTGTGCGGAAATACCGATAATTCAGTTGCATTTGAAATTTCAATGAAGGTCATTAAGAAAACGCTTACCCCTAGGGACTTAAACAAGTAACACGTAAGGCAAGGAAAAACATTTTTTGATACTCACATTGATGCACCAAACCGAAAAAAAGTTTTGATAATTCAAATTAGTTCAACGTGCCGTAGGTGGCGCCCTCTATTAATAATAATAATAACCCCTCGCGGGGTTGCTAGATCCCCTCAGTGGCGCCTCCCCAAGGTGGCGGATAGGGGAACGCCTCCCAGATATGGGTGGTACCGGGGAAATCAAATACCCGGGGCGGACCAAAACTAGCTCAGTGGAATAGCGTCTGCATCCAGAGGATCGGCTATTCCACAATTAATAGGACACGACGGATCTCCATGTGAGGAGCGGTACTCCGGCAGCGTCTGTTCTTCATGTTAGAAGCGGCTGTTTTCATAAACCCCCAGGAAGCCGCCCAACATCAAGAGGCTATTCGGTGCGTGGCGACACCGAGGGGTATACCGAAGCCAAAGGATGTAAGTCGGTCGTCAACCTTCACAGGTCCATCCTCTGGAGGCAATTTGGACGGCTGCCTCCGGAAATGTCGGCTGCGGGCCCTAAGGCTAACCACCTAACGGGCCCTATCTTCGGGTTCGACCACCTCGAAGGAAAAGCACCCACACCGAGCCGGTTTCGGAAGCCGGCGTTGGGCAAGGTGGCGGTGCTTCGAATTGCCCTGATGACGACCCCCGCAATGACATGGACCGTTTTAGGTGGACGACGGAGCTCAGGGATGACCTGCTGAGCTGCTACGAGAGCAGTAGCCCGCGCCGTAGGGGATACATGTCCCGCATGTATGAGAGGTGGTGTGAAATGCACCCAGAGCATAGCACGCTTACCTCTCAGAATTTGCGAGATTATGTATCGTACCTCCGGAGGCAGGGATATGTTCGTACTCCAGCTCAGCCTGCCCCTTCGGCGGACGGAAGGCCTGTTAACCAGGCTGAAAGTTCGCCGGTAAGGCCCGCTGAGAGGGAAATCGACCAAGTCGTCTCACCTGGGGATTTCAGGGACCGAAGGGCCTTGCATAACAACGGAAGGTCCTTGAAGCTGGCAGATTTAAAGAGAGAGGATGAGGTTGTTGGTGAACGTCTATCGGAGGCCTCTGACATTTGGAGCATCAATTGCGAAATTTACGCTGCGGCTCTGAGGCTAGCTAGACATGGGAGAGTGAGAGACTCTCCTGTTGAGAGAGCACAGAGACGGGTGCACCAAATGGAAGCGAAAATCCAGTTGGCTCGCCAGGAAGCATCCCGTATCCAGTGTGTGATGGAATATAGAGCGGCTGGGAAGCCTTTTACGCGCCGAGTGCGCCAGATAGCCTACGGGTTGAGGCGCGACCATCATACACTCAGTCAAGCGGTACTGGTTGTTGTCAAGCAACACTGTCTTGACAGGATACGGATGCTAATCGCTGCTAAGCGATCGTTGGTGGCGCGGGCGAGAGGTCTGGAGCAGAACAGAATGTTCTATGAAAGACCTTCTCGCCTTTTCCAACAGCCGCCTCCAGCCATAGAGCAGCCGCCAACTGCTGATCGCGTGGAGGCCTTTTGGAGGGACATTTACGAACAACCCAAACCTCTCTCAGCAGACACTCCGGCCTTGGCGCAGTTCGAGTCCGTTTGTAGGAGGACTCTTAACTTGAATGTACTGCGTCACCCGATAAACACGGAAGAAATTCTTGACGCCTTACGAGGCGCAAAGAATTTCGCAGCTCCTGGCCCGGATGGCATAAACACCTACTGGTGGAAAAAATTCCCCAGTTGCCACCGGCATTTAGCTAGAGTTTTTAACTCGTGGCTAAATCAGGAGCAGCCAATTCCGGCTTGGTTTGTCGAGGGTCGAACCGTGCTTCTCCCGAAGACCGGAGATTTGTCTGATTCCAAAAACTACAGGCCAATAACATGTCTGAACGCGTGTTACAAGCTCTTCACCAGAATCTTGTACATGCGTATCCTTCAAGCTGTGAATCCTGTATTTCTCGACGTGTATGAACAGAGAGGGTCAAAGAAAGGAGTAGCTGGCTGCAAGGAGAACCTGTTGATTGACCGATGTGTCACGCAGGACTTTGTGCAGTACAAGCGAAACCTTTCTATGGCCTGGATTGACTATCGCAAGGCATTCGACAGCACGTCTCATGACCTCATTGTGCGGCTGTTGGAATGTCTTTCAGATAGTGGGATGCATCAAACAACTGATGCCACTCTGGAAGACCCGGTTTACCATAACATCAGGTGAAACTCGGGTTCAGACAGAGTTGGTGTCATTGAAAAGAGGTGTCTTCCAAGGAGACTCCTTGAGTCCCTTGCTCTTTTGCATCTCACTTTTGCCTCTGTCCATAGCGCTGAGAAATACTAAAGGATACAGCTGTGGCACGCCCAATAACCGGAGGCACAAGGTCACCCATCTGTTTTATATGGATGACCTAAAACTTTATGCCTCCGGCCAACGCGAATTACAACAATCGCTGAGGGTGGTGCAGGAGTACAGTCATGCTATCGGAATGGAGTTCGGGACAGACAAATGTGCATTGGTTCATCTCAAGAAAGGACGAAGCGGAGATAGTGGAGATGAGGAACAGCTCGTTGATGGGAGCATCTTGCGACAACTGCATGCCGGAGATACTTATACCTACCTTGGAGTGGCGCAGCGTCATGTCCAAGAGGCAGCATTGGTTAAAGAGTGTCTCCGCCGCAAGTATTTGCACCGACTCCGGCAGATCTGGTCGTCAGAACTGTCCGGCAAGAACAAAGTCGCTGACACAAACATGCTTGCGGTCCCATTGTTATTATACACCTTTGGTGCTATACACTGGAAAGTGAACGAGCTGAAGGAAATCGACACGAAGACCCGCAAAAGGATGAATATGGAGAGAAGCCTGCTTCCTAAGTCCTCTGTCCCGCGAATATACCTCCCGCGACACCTGGGAGGGCGTGGACTATTGAGTTTGGAGCGTCTGCACAACAGAGTAGTACTGGCCACTGCCTGCTATGTAACGAACAGCACCGATCCCCTGATTCGCTTTGTGCGAGAGCACGAGAATGCGGGAAAAGGAGCCTTTCTTTTTAGCGCAGCGAAACGAGCAGCCGAGGAGCTCAGCCTCACACTCGACTTCAAGCGGAGGTGTCAGCAGTCCATTACGGAACTTGCTCCCGCAGAATTAAAATCCCACCTTAAAACTGCCGAAGTCGACTTCCTTTTAAGACTTCATAAAGATAAGCCAATGCATGGAATCTTCTACAAACATCTGGAAGAGCATGGCTTGTCTGAGCAGTTGACCTTCTCTTTCCTAAGGTCTAGTGGGTTGAAGTCGGAGACTGAGGGCTTTATAATGGCTTGCCAAGACGGTGTCTTCAACACCTTGGTGTACCGTAAAAGGGTTATGGGTGTAGATGTACCCGACACCCTTTGTAGAGCTTGCCGACAGGCGCCAGAGACGCTTATGCATCTCTTGTCGGCGTGTAAGACGTACGCTGGGACGGCTTACGTCCATCGGCACAACGTGGCTCTACGAGTGCTCTACTATCATTTGAGGCACTCATACGGTATCGATGAGACACCGGTGCTGCCATACGCTCCAGGGGATATAGAGTCCGTTGTGGAGAACGAGAGATGCCGGATTTACTGGAACTACTCGTTCCCCACGCTCGAGCTTGTACAGGCAAACAAGCCCGACATAGTCCTTCTCGACCATCAACAGAAGACGATGTTCGTTATTGAGTTTTCGGCGCCTGCCGAGGTGAACATCGTCTCTAAGGAGGAGGAAAAGCGGACCAAATATCTGGAGTTGCTCGGACAACTTCGCAGGCTCTGGCCAGACTACACTGTAAGTCTGCTGGTTATGGTCATTGGATCCCTAGGTGGAATGAGGAATACGCTGCTCTCTGCACTGCGCAAAATACCGGTGTGCCGTGCGGCGGCGCACATCTTAGCCGCCAGAATGCAGAAGGCAGTCATCCTTGGGTCCCTTCGTCTACTTAGGGCGCACGATTCGCGGACCCAGTGATTGCTCACCTCACGGTGTGAGGAGTAGTCATTGGGTAATGGAACAGCAGCCCGGTGTGTCGGAGCCCGGGCTGCACTTTTTTGGTTTAAAAAAAAAAATAATATCATACACTCAGTCAAGCGGTACTGGTTGTTGTCAAGCAACACTGTCTTGACAGGATACGGATACTAATCGCTGCTAAGCGATCGTTGGTGGCGCGGGCGAGAGGTCTGGAGCAGAACAGAATGTTCTACGAAGGACCTTCTCGCCTTTTCCAACAGCCGCCTCCAGCCATAGAGCAGCCGCCAACTGCTGATCGCGTGGAGGCCTTTTGGAGGGACATTTACGAACAACCCAAACCTCTCTCAGAAGACACTCCGGCCTTGGCGCAGTTGGAGTCCGTTTGTAGGAGGACTCCTAACTTGAATGTACTGCGTCACCCGATAAACACGGAAGAAATTCTTGACGCCTTACGAGGCGCAAAGAATTTCGCAGCTCCTGGCCCGGATGGCATAAACACCTACTGGTGGAAAAAATTCCCCAGTTGCCACCGGCATTTAGCTAGAGTTTTTAACTCGTGGCTAAATCAGGAGCAGCCAATTCCGGCTTGGTTTGTCGAGGGTCGAACCGTGCTTCTCCCGAAGACCGGAGATTTGTCTGATCCCAAAAGCTACAGGCCAATAACATGTCTGAACGCGTGTTACAAGCTCTTCACCAGAATCTTGTACATGCGTATCCTTCAAGCTGCGAATCCTGTATTTCTCGACGTGTATGAACAGAGAGGATCAAAGAAAGGAGTAGCTGGCTGCAAGGAGAACCTGTTGATTGACCGATGTGTCACGCAGGACTCTGTGCAGTACAAGCGAAACCTTTCTATGGCGTGGATTGACTATCGCAAGGCATTCGACAGCACGTCTCATGACCTCATTGTGCGGCTGTTGGAATGTCTTTCGGTGGATAATCAGATAGTGGGATGCATCAAACAACTGATGCCGCTCTGGAAGACCCGGTTTACCATAACATCAGGTGAAACTCGGGTTCAGACAGAGTTGGTGTCATTGAAAAGAGGTGTCTTCCAAGGAGACTCCTTGAGTCCCTTGCTCTTTTGCATCTCACTTTTGCCTCTGTCCATAGCGCTGAGAAATACTAAAGGATACAGCTGTGGCACGCCCAATAACCGGAGGCACAAGGTCACCCATCTGTTTTATATGGATGACCTAAAACTTTATGCCTCCGGCCAACGCGAACTACAACAATCGCTGAGGGTGGTGCAGGAGTACAGTCATGCTATCGGAATGGAGTTCGGGACACACAAATGTGCATTGGTTCATCTCAAGAAAGGACGAAGCGGAGATAGTGGAGATGAGGAACAGCTCGTTGATGGGAGCATCTTGCGACAACTGCATGCCGGAGATACTTATACCTACCTTGGAGTGGCGCAGCGTCATGTCCAAGAGGCAACATTGGTTAAAGAGTGTCTCCGCCGCAAGTATTTGCACCGACTCCGGCAGATCTGGTCGTCAGAACTGTCCGGCAAGAACAAAGTCGCTGCCACAAACATGCTTGCGGTCCCATTGTTATTATACACCTCTGGTGCTATACACTGGAAAGTGAACGAGCTGAAGGAAATCGACACGAAGACCCGCAAAAGGATGAATATGGAGAGAAGCCTGCATCCTAAGTCCTCTGTCCCGCGAATATACCTCCCGCGACACCTGGGAGGGCGTGGACTATTGAGTTTGGAGCGTCTGCACAACAGAGTAGTACTGGCCACTGCCTGCTATGTAACGAACAGCACCGATCCCCTGATCCGCTTCGTGCGAGAGCACGAGAATGCGGGAAAAGGAGCCTTTCTTTTTAGCGCAGCGAAACGAGCAGCCGAGGAGCTCAGCCTCACACTCGACTTCAAGCGGAGGTGTCAGCAGTCCATTACGGAACTTGCTCCCGCAGAATTAAAAGCCCACATTAAAACTGCCGAAGTCGACTTCCTCTTAAGACTTCATAAAGATAAGCCAATGCATGGAATCTTCTACAAACATCTAGAAGAGCATGGCTTGTCTGAGCAGTTGACCTTCTCTTTCCTAAGGTCAAGTGGGTTGAAGTCGGAGACTGAGGGCTTTATAATGGCTTGCCAAGACGGTGTCTTCAACACCTTGGTATACCGTAAAAGGGTTATGGGTGTAGATGTACCCGACACCCATTGTAGAGCTTGCCGACAGGCGCCAGAGACGCTTATGCATCTCTTGTCGGCGTGTAAGACGTACGCTGGGACGGCTTACGTCCATCGGCACAACGCGGCTCTACGAGTGCTCTACTATCATTTAAGGCACTCATACGGTATCGATGGGACACCGGTGCTGCCATACGCTCCAGGGGATATAGAGTCCGTTGTGGAGAACGAGAGATGCCGGATTTACTGGAACTACTCGTTCCCCACGCTCGAGCTTGTACAGGCAAACAAGCCCGACATAGTCCTTCTCGACCACCAACAGAAGACGATGTTCGTTATTGAGTTTTCGGCGCCTGCCGAAGTGAACATCGTCTCTAAGGAGGAGGAAAAGCGGACCAAATATCAGGAGTTGCTGGGACAACTTCGCAGGCTCTGGCCAGACTACACTGTAAGTCTGCTGGTTATGGTCATTGGATCCCTAGGTGGAATGAGGAATACGCTGCTCTCTGCACTGCGCAAAATACCGGTGTGCCGTGCGGCGGCGCACATCTTAGCCGCCAGAATGCAGAAGGCAGTCATCCTTGGGTCCCTTCGTCTACTTAGGGCGCACGATTCGCGGACCCAGTGATTGCTCACCTCACGGTGTGAGGAGTAGTCATTGGGTAATGGAACAGCAGCTCGGTGTGTCGGAGCCCGAGCTGCACTTTTTTGTTTTTAACGTAATAATAATTACAACAGTACTCGAAAACGATCGGTACAAACTATACTGGGACGTCGAAATACACACAGATAAAGCTATCCCAGCCAATAGACCAGATATAGTTTTTCAGTCGAAGGCAGACAAAGTTACCTATTTAATAGATATTGCTATCCCTAATGATACCAATGTTCAAACCACCTACGCTGGGAAGATATCTAAATACACAGACCTTGCCATAGAAGTAAAACGTCTCTGGAAACAAGACAAAGTCGTTATTGTCCCCCTAATTATGTCGGTATCTGGCCTTACACCTAACACATTCACACCACACCTGCACCAGCTAGGCCTGGACGAAAAGTTACACAAAACATTCCAAAAGTCTGTAATCCTTAAGACCTGTAATATAGTACGATCTTTCTTAAATTCCGATCAGTAATAGTTCAGGTGTTGACTTGGCACAGCCCGTCAACATTTGTTGCTACCGCAGCCATGCGAGAGAAACTTGAAAAATCATAATAATAATAATACTAATAACTCAGAGACTTTTTCCAAAGCAAAGAGACAAACTTACACAGATCAATAGTAAAAGCAGACAAAAACTATACTCCACTCACCCTATCCCACCCAGATCGCCCAGCAGACGCACACAATCACATAGAATTACAACAAGAAAAAATAAACACATGGTCACAAAAAGCACTCCATGGCAAGCACAGATACCGCGTTACACAAGACCACATTAATGAAAGACAATCATACACCTGGCTCCAGGATGGCCAACTCTTTCCAGAAACTGAGGGTTTTATGCTTGCTATCCAGGACCAAGTGATTGCGACAAGGAACTACATGAAATACATAATTAAAGATACATCCATAACCGACGACAATTGCAGAAAGTGCCACCAACAAAAAGAGACAATAGACCACATAACAAGCGCATGCAAAACTCTCGCTGGAACCGAGTACACAGCTAGACATAACTCTGCAGCCAAAGTCATTCACCAAGCACTCGCCACAACAAACAAGCTAATAGAAAACACAGATCCATATTACAATTATACACCGACATCAGTACTCGAAAACAATGAATATAAACTGTACTGGGATGTTGAAATACATACAGATAAGACTATCCCGGCAAATCGGCCAGATATAGTTTTCCAGTCGAAGGCAGACAAAGTTACCTATTTGATAGATATTGCTATTCCCAACGATACGAATATCCAAAACGCCTACGCTGGGAAGATATCTAAATACACGGACCTTGCGATAGAAATAAAACGACTCTGGAAGCAAAACAAAGTTACCATTGTCCCCCTAATTATGTCTGTCTCAGGCCTCACACCAAACACATTTACACTACACCTACAACAGTTAGGCCTGGACGAAAGGTTACACAAAATATTTCAGAAGTCTGTAATCCTGAAGACCTGCAATATTGTTCGATGCTTCCTAAATTCCGATCCGTAATAGTTCAGGTGCTGACTTGGCACGGCCCGTCAACACCTGTTGCTACCGCAGTCATGCGAGAGAAACTTGGAAAATCAGGATAATAATAAAATTAGGATGAGGTTGTTGGTGAACGTCTATCGGAGGCCTCTGACATTTGGAGCATCAATTGCGAAATTTACGCTGCGGCTCTGAGGCTAGCTAGACAGGGGAGAGTGAGAGACTCTCCTGTTGAGAGAGCACAGAGACGGGTGCGCCAAACGGAAGCGAAAATCAAGTTGGCTCGCCAGGAAGCATCCCATATCCAGTGTGTGATGGAATATAGAGCGGCTGGGAAGCCATTTACGCGCCGAGTGCGCCAGATAGCCTACGGGTTGAGGCGCGACCATCATACACTCAGTCAAGCGGTACTGGTTGTTGTCAAGCAACACTGTCTTGACAGGATACGGATGCTAATCGCTGCTAAGCGATCGTTGGTGGCGCGGGCGAGAGGTCTGGAGCAGAACAGAATGTTCTACGAAAGACCTTCTCGCCTTTTCCAACAGCCGCCTCCAGCCATAGAGCAGCCGCCAACTGCTGATCGCGTGGAGGCCTTTTGGAGGGACGTTTACGAACAACCCAAACCTCTCTCAGCAGACACTCCGGCCTTGGTGCAGTTTGAGTCCGTTTGTAGGAGGACTCCTAACTTGAATGTACTGCGTCACCCGATAAACACGGAAGAAATTCTTGACGCCTTACGAGGCGCAAAGAATTTCGCAGCTCCTGGCCCGGATGGCATAAACACCTACTGGTGGAAAAAATTCCCCAGTTGCCACCGGCATTTAGCTAGAGTTTTTAACTCGTGGCTAAATCAGGAGCAGCCAATTCCGGCTTGGTTTGTCGAGGGTCGAACCGTGCTTCTCCCGAAGACCGGAGATTTGTCTGATCCCAAAAACTACAGGCCAATAACATGTCTGAACGCGTGTTACAAGCTCTTCACCAGAACCTTGTACATGCGTATCCTTCAAGCTGTGAATCCTGTATTTCTCGACGTGTATGAACAGAGAGGGTCAAAGAAAGGAGTAGCTGGCTGCAAGGAGAACCTGTTGATTGACTGATGTGTCACGCAGGACTCTGTGCAGTACAAGCGAAACCTTTCTATGGCCTGGATTGACTATCGCAAGGCATTCGACAGCACGTCTCATGACCTCATTGTGCGGCTGTTGGAATGTCTTTCGGTGGATAATCAGATAGTGGGATGCATCAAACAACTGATGCCACTCTGGAAGACTCGGTTTACCATAACATCAGGTGAAACTCGGGTACAGACAGAGTTGGTGTCATTGAAAAGAGGTGTCTTCCAAGGAGACTCCTTGAGTCCCTTGCTCTTTTGCATCTCACTTTTGCCTCTGTCCATAGCGCTGAGAAATACTAAAGGATACAGCTGTGGCACGCCCAATAACCGGAGGCACAAGGTCACCCATCTGTTTTATATGGATGACCTAAAACTTTATGCTTCCGGCCAGCGCGAACTACAACAATCGCTGAGGGTGGTGCAGGAGTACAGTCATGCTATCGGAATGGAGTTCGGGACAGACAAATGTGCATTGGTTCATCTCAAGAAAGGACGAAGCGGAGATAGTGGAGATGAGGAACAGCTCGTTGATGGGAGCATCTTGCGACAACTGCATGCCGGAGATACTTATACCTACCTTTGAGTGGCGCAGCGTCATGTCCAAGAGGCAGCATTGGTTAAAGAGTGTCTCCGCCGCAAGTATTTGCACCGACTCCGGCAGATCTGGTCGTCAGAACTGTCCGGCAAGGACAAAGTCGCTGCCACAAACATGCTTGCGGTCCCATTGTTATTATACACCTTTGGTGCTATACACTGGAAAGTGAACGAGCTGAAGGAAATCGACACGAAGACCCGCAAAAGGATGAATATGGAGAGAAGCCTGCATCCTAAGTCCTCTGTCCCGCGAATATACCTCCCGCGACACCTGGGAGGGCGTGGACTATTGAGTTTGGAGCGTCTGCACAACAGAGTAGTGCTGGCCACTGCCTGCTATGTAACGAACAGCACCGATCCCCTGATCCGCTTTGTGCGAGAGCACGAGAATGCGGGAAAAGGAGCCTTTCTTTTTAGCGCAGCGAAACGAGCAGCCGAGGAGCTCAGCCTCACACTCGACTTCAAGCGGAGGTGTCAGCAGACCATTACGGAACTTGCTCCCGCAGAGTTAAAATCCCACCTTAAAACTGCCGAAGTCGACTTCCTTTTAAGACTTCATAAAGATAAGCCAATGCATGGAATCTTCTACAAACATCTGGAAGAGCATGGCTTGTCTGAGCAGTTGACCTTCTCTTTCCTAAGGTCTAGTGGGTTGAAGTCGGAGACTGAGGGCTTTATAATGGCTTGCCAAGACGGTGTCTTCAACACCTTGGTGTACCGTAAAAGGGTTATGGGTCTAGATGTACCCGACACCCTTTGTAGAGCTTGCCGACAGGCGCCAGAGACGCTTATGCATCTCTTGTCGGCGTGTAAGACGTATGCTGGGACGGCTTACGTCCATCGGCACAACGCGGCTCTACGAGTGCTCTACTATCATTTGAGGCACTCATACGGTATCGATGAGACACCGGTGCTGCCATACGCTCCAGGGGATATAGAGTCCGTTGTGGAGAACGAGAGATGCCGGATTTACTGGAGCTACTCGCTCCCCACGCTCGAGCTTGTACAGGCAAACAAGCCCGACATAGTCCTTCTCGACCACCAACAGAAGACGATGTTCGTTATTGAGTTTTCGGCGCCTGCCGAGGTGAACATCGTCTCTAAGGAGGAGGAAAAGCGGACCAAATATCAGGAGTTGCTCGGACAACTTCGCAGGCTCTGGCCAGACTACACTGTAAGTCTGCTGGTTATGGTCATTGGATCCCTAGGTGGAATGAGGAATACGCTGCTCTCTGCACTGCGCAAAATACCGGTGTGCCGTGCGGCGGCGCTCATCTTAGCCGCCAGAATGCAGAAGGCAGTCATCCTTGGGTCCCTTCGTCTACTTAGGGCGCACGATTCGCGGACCCAGTGATTGCTCACCTCACGGTGTGAGGAGTAGTCATTGGGTAATGGAACAGCAGCCCGGTGTGTCGGAGCCCGCGCTGCACTTTTTTGTTTTAAACATAATAATAATGGCTTTATTATCCAACAGTTTCCCATTTACAGGATAATAGTAATAATAGTCACAATTGACAGAACAGAGCTGGAAAAATTATAAATGTACTCGTACAGGAAAGAACTTACATACAACTATAAGCATAAACGCACATTAGCAGCCTTAACCAGATCACTCAGCTTACAATGAAATATATCACAGTGTGAGCAGATGCTGTTGTAATTGCTAAACATTCTATATATAGGTGATTTAAGTAATATATTAGTTCGCGCAATAGGAAGCTTAAAGGTTTCATGATGGCGCAAGGTTGTACAAGGTAACTTGAAATTAATCTGTTCTAGAAGAGGGGGACAGTCGATCAGATTATTCAGTAACTTGAATAGAAATATGAGGTAGGCGACATTACAGCGAAGTTCTAAAGACGTTACATTTAAACGATCACACAATTCCACGTAGTTGATTCCCCTTTGCGGGTAAACTCCATCAATTTTAAATACTAAAAATTTCAATAACCTTCTCTGAACTTTCTCTACGCTGATTTTGTGACAATCATAAATCGGATACCAAATAATATTTGCATACTCGAGAGTTGGTCGTACCAATGTAAAATAAAGTAGCTTAATTGCCTTTACACTGTGAAAATTTCTGCAGTTCCTGACGATGAAGCCATATAATTTCATTGCTTGAGACACCTTGTGAGAAATATGGTCGGTGAAAGACAGTTTTGCATCAAATGTGACACCTAAATCTTTGACAGAGACACGTCTGTCCAACAACTCACCTTGAATGTTATAAGCATACTCTAAGGTTTGTGTCTTTCTAGTGTAACTTACTATTTTACATTTTTTTGCATTTAGATTTAACTTGTTTTCGTTACACCAATCATGAACAATATCCAACTGTGTTTGAGGGTCAGCACAATTTTGAACGCAATTAACAGTAGAAAATAGTTTGAGATCATCTGCAAAACATAACCTTCCACCATCCACACTCTCACAAAGGTCATTTATAAATAGTAGGAACAGCAGAGGTCCCAAGTTCGAACCCTGGGGAACGCCGGACGTTGCAGGGTACAACTCCGATTTGAATCCATTGTAAGATACAAACTGCTTACGGCCAGCCAAATAAGATTCCATGAAGTAAATGGCACTGTCTGTGAAACCAAAAGTATGCAGCTTACTCATCAAAATACCATGATCAATTTTATCAAAGGCCTTTGAGAAGTCGGTGTACATAACGTCAACTTGCTTATTATTATCTAATGACTCGGATATGTACTGAGTTATGATTGTTAAGTTTGTAATAGTCGATCGATTGGTCACAAAGCCATGTTGATAAAGCGATAGTTTTCTTTGAACTGAGCTGTATATACGACCATAGATGACTATCTCAAAGACCTTTGAAAATATACAAAGGATAGATATTGGTCTATAGTTTTCGATGAGCAGCTTGGAGCCATCCTTGTATATAGGGCATACTTTCGCAATCTTCCAAGCGTCCGGAAATTTACCATTAGACAAGCACAAATTGAATAACTTAGTAAGAGGAGAAACAAAACAGGTTAAGCAATCCCTAACTAAAAAAGATGGAATCTTGTCTGGACCAGCCGTCATCTTGTCTTTAAGCTTGCTTATTGAAAATTGTACCTCTTCCTCATTTATGGGAAAGAAATTTATAAGCCCACCATCGCAGTCACTGAGGTTGACCTTAGAGGAAATGGTATCAGACAGTAGGTAAAAATTCTTAAAGTAATTGGCAAATCCATTAACAATCTCTTGCGGGTCAGTTAGATCAGTATTATTATAAGACATGTTACCTGGTATTCTCGAACTATTATTTTTAGAATGGATATAAGACCAGAATTGCTTTGGGTTTTGTGAAATCGATACTTGAACGTCCTCAATATAGTTGTCATAAGCTACTTTTATTTGGCATTTAGTTAGAGCTCGTAAACGTTTAAATTCATCCATGTCACAGCTTTTGCCAAATTTCTTGAATTTTTGTCTATATTTTGCTTTTAACTTAATGTTCTGAATAATACTTCGATCATACCAAGGTGGATATTTGTGGCTAAATGTTTTATAGATAGGTATATTTTTATCAAAGATGCTATAGATTTTCCTATACATAATCTCCAGTACAGTGTTAACATCAGTAGCTACGAAAATGTCATCCCATTCAACCTCGCTAAGGTCTCTATATAGCGCTGGAAAGTTAGCTTTCCTGAAGTTATAAACTTTGTCATCATTGCTCGGCTTGAATTTACGCTCTTTAGTGAAGAGGTCTATACTAATACACAACGCAGGGTGGTGACTGTCTTCCGATACCAAAGGTAAATTATCATGAGATACATTACATGATAGCAAAACCGTGGTTGAATTTGAATTTCTTGCCTTAAAAGACCCCCTATGCGTAATTTTAGATCGTTGTGCCATTCTGTTGCGGAATATTTGAGAATAAATGAAAATAAAAGTAAAAATTTGACGCTCTGTATCTCGAAAGTTAATTATTTTAGGGCTTGTTGTTCCTATCTCAATCTTGAAAGAAAAGTGAGGCCTATCAGTTGTCAAGCGTTATCGGTCGGATATCCAGACAACCCGTATCAGCTTTTTTATTTGCATTTGAGTCATAAAAACGCCCTTGAAATTACGGTGTCTCATTAATTGACACCATGTATGCGTGTTCAGCATGATTTCTACGACGCACACTTGACAGGCTTGAAATTTCCAGATGATTACTTGATGACGTTGATGTGGGCACAGCCTGCTCATTGCTACCAGAAAGTTCCAAACCTTTTAAAGGAAAGTTGTCGACAAAAATGGATACGTAGGAATGGATTCATTTAGTGGCCTTCTCGACCGTGATTCAACATCATTCGATCTAACTTCGTGAGGTTATATCAAAGACTGTGTTTACGTAAACTGCCCCACAATATCAGATATGAAAGACAGGATACAGAACGCGTGCAGAGCAATTACTCCTTTTAAGCTGAGAAAAGTGAAAGAAAACATGGCGAAATGTCTAAACACGTTCTGCTCGGTAAGTAGACCTAATTTTGAATGATTGCCTCGCCACCGTAATAGACTACTGGTCCGTGTTAAAAAAATGATGGGTCATTTGAACCACCAGGTGACCTATCTAGAACGATGTAAGAGCATAAAATAATAAGATTCGGCACTATGTAAGCTGTCAGACTGAATGCAGGTATGAATTCAAAAGTACAGGTAGAGGGGGTAAATTTTGGTCATATATTTTTGTACGGCATTCCTACCATGGATAGATCCATGAAAAATAATAAGAAAACGCGCAGTGCCGTACAAAAATGGTGGTCCACAAAGTCGGAATTTTTTTTTGATTTTCCGACAATTTCCACTGTAAAATTGGTCATTTGATTTTGTACGGCATCAGTTTCATGCTATTTCAATGATGCTTCTAATCCATTATTCCGCAAAGCCGTACAAAGATAATGCGACAAGTCGAAAAAATCGAGGGTTGCAACCCCCCCTTTTTCCGTGGTCCAAGGGGTGATTTGAAAAAGTACGGCTTCGGTTCCAAAACATTGTCTAGCACTCAGAAGTGCTACTAAAAATAATGACGTCCAAAAATGATTGTTCATTTGAATGTATATCGATAATTTTCTTAATTTCATCGTATCCTTGATTTGAAAAACCCGTAAAATCATTTGATTCTGTACGGGAACTTTTTTTTAACATTATATTGTAAAATAAAATTGTTGTATAGTAATGGCGTTCAAAAAAAACTGTCCTAAAAAAATTATAGAGAAACACAAAAACTGAAATTTTGCAAATTATAGTAAAAGTTTGATTACCATAGATTTTTGAAATATAGCAGTTTTCTACATTTTATCCCTTGTTTTAAATAGTATTAACATACATAAATTAGGAAAAAATGATGTCGTACATTTTAATGCAGACCATACCTTTTAGGCTGATGAAAATGACGCTACCATTTTAAGGGTACTATATGGATATCTGATACAGTACGGCAGGGCCGTAGCTAGGCGTTGACTATGGGGGGTTCATGTTGAACTTGGGGGGGGGGTTCATGTATAAAAGAAGAGACTGCTTTGTGATGTCTTGAGTCCGTATTCATAGTCGTTCCTCAAGGATCCCTTGAGTAATAATTCAGTAATCTCAAGGGATTCTTGAGTATTATTTGAGTAATCTCAAGGGATACTTGAGTATTACTTGAGTAATCTCAAGGGATACTTGAGGGTTGCTCGAGGGACCTTCAAGTGTGGCTTTCCTTGTGTATCTGTTTCCTAAACAACATCTACCAGATGGGGGAATGCATTTGGCGACGTTGTCCTATTGCAAATATAAGTCAATTTGTTATGCTTATGCCCACGCATTTTGATGTTTTCTGTTATCTCTTTTTGTATTGTACCAGTATTTCGTGTCCTGTGGCGGATATTTTTCAAGATGTGACAGAAACTGACAACACCGGACTTCAAGATTAACCTACAAAATCAAAGAAATGTTGACATTTCGTTACCTGAGTATTACTCAAGGGAGCCTTACGTAAGAGACCCTTAAGTATCGACCCTAAATTTGTTTAAAAAATGTATAGATTGTATCGCTGCTAATGTGTCATGAGCGCCGAGCGATTGGTTAGTAGTAGAATAAATCACTAAGCTTGGAGAAAGCATTTTGGTTATATTTATTTAGTATTATTTTAGTAGTTATTCTATTCATGGGAATATTCATGGGGGGGGGGTTGAACCCCCTAACCCCCCTTATATACGGCCGTACAGTACGTCATTAACATATTTTTGAAGAGAACAATTGATAATATGTTAAAATCACTATGACGTCCAACTAAACTGAAATGGTGTGTTTTGTTTCATTGCAATGATGTGAATGAATAAAACAATCATTTTTTAGAAAAATTCTATATATTTATACTAGATTCTCCCAACAGAAAAATCTCATATAAACAAAGACACGCATTCTGTACGTGATTAAACGCGGCGAAGCATTATCTCTCTAAAGCAGGTACCGATTACAGGTCCGGATTAAGATATCACTTGATAATTTTATTATATCTGATTATCCGTTGTAAAGTTAGAAATTGACAAGAAATGAAAAATACTTATATATTGGCACAGAATATATATGTGCAACATTAATATGAAATGGAAACACAATTTGCGTTCATGTAATAGTACTATAATTATAATATTGCTTCCCCGCCGCAGAAGTTATGGATACGACAGCGTAATTGGATGCTTGCAGTTATTTCAAAAATGGTTTACACGTTGTTATTTTAGGATTTCTTCACATAAATATACAGTCATCAAGTGGTCCATATTATCTATTAGGCAAAACAAAATATCTAAAATACAAGGAAATCGGAAAGGGAAACTACTAAACTGCAAACAATTAGTGAAAAATCTGGCATGCAACATTCCATGCAACTTCATCATAAGTAAAAGTGAACATTTATATCATTGGCGGAACTTAACTGCTGTGACAAAGGGAAATTAATTATTAATATTGACTTGCGGGAAGTCGAACAAAAACAGGAAATAGCGATAGTAAAGGGCTCTTGTATGTTTTTACTTCTCACGCCGATAGGCGACGAAAGTATTAGAATCGATTGCAGTATACTTTTTCCATATCTACCATCGTAGTGATATGGTGTCAAAATTTTATCACAATCAAGACGATAGTTTCAAAGTTATAGATTACAGATTACATGCTGTCTGGTTGGAATAGACCGAACTGTTTTATTTCTAGCTTTAGTTCACTGACATTAGAGTAATTATCGAAAAACAAAAAAACTCCAGAATCGAATCATCAATGTGGATGGAAGCAAATCATTTTGAATATGTACAAAAACCAAATGCACGAAAATTTCTATTTAGTGTTTGAAGTAGTTTTATGGAAGGATGGTTATATTTCAGGAGTGAATTGGTCAAGTGTATACAAGATTATTTAGGGATATAAAAGTAATGAATCACTGTCGGTGCTAGAATCTTATCTCAAAAGAAAAAAATGACAAAAGCAATCGATTATTTCGACAGGACTGGGATCAGAAGAAAAGTACACAATTATTTCTTCAGAAATGAACTACCAACCATCGACAAAATACTGAAAGAAATGAATGATGATACAGACATGCTGAATTTTAAGAGAACGACGTTTTACCAGTTACTTAAAGAACTGTATTTTTGGTTCGTAAGACGGCCGAGAAACAGTTTATTGCTTGAACGAGAAGAACGAGGTGCTTCGAGTACTCCTAACCTTGACGCATTTATCCATTGTTGAATGATATGGAAAATGTTATTTTTCTGATAGAGAATGATTACATTTATATTCCTTGATGATCCTGTATACACTTGATCGACTCACACCCGAAACCTCAGCTACTTTCAATACAACTTCTTCAATCACTAAATCGGCATTTTGTTGCATTTGGTTTTTATAAATATTTAAAATGATTTGCTTCTCAGCAGCACTGAGATGCAGTCTTTTGGCCCTTTTATTTTAGGCGGTGTAAAGCAGACATCATCAATCTCTCCAGCTGTGTCCGTGTCAAACATAATTCAAATATTTACGCTAACAATAATTAAATGTATTTCGATGCGCGATCGATCGCTGTATGGAAAACACTAAACAAGTCCACACCTGTTCAAGCGGCGGCGGCGCGGCGCGCCGGGCGTTGAATGGCTGTCTCACTCACACTTGCATGCAATTTCATTGGCTGTGTAGAGAGGCTCGTCCAATTAGGGCCAATAGGGATAGCGGTTGTCATTCAACCAGTATGGATACCGCATGATGACATACCTATCACGCATAGATTATTGTTTACACTAACTTTTTCTGTTGTGTGAATCTAGTATAGTTCAATTAATTTATTAAAAATATGGATTTCCTTTAAATTATTCAGAATCGGAATTAACGTCCTCATCGACGTCCAAATTATCTTCACTTTTTGAAACATAAACATCTTTTTGTCAAAATCAAAGTCTTAGTATGCATTCACAGTAGCGGCAGGTTATCGGCTTTGGCCTCGCAAATAGAAGCAGGCGAAGTGGGAACCTGCCTCGGCCGGCACCGGTTCCCCACGCAGGCAAGCACACCAGTGCATGGTGCAGTGAAAACAGGCAAGAAAAAGAGTACAAAGATCTGCCAGTCGCATCTAGACACGGTATAGAAAACATGCAATAAGTTTTCAAAATGTTGCTCATTATTGGCAAAACAATGAGGGGCAGTTGCAAAAATGGAAATGATTCCCCTGAGGGACCAGAGGGTACAATGGGGTGAAATAGTTTTTGGTCTGAAAGTTGTCCCCCCCAAACACAAATAAAACAAACACGTCCATGCTCCTTTTCTTGAACATTTCTTTCACTTTCACTAGAGTTTTCATTCTCCACGAGGTCAGACATGATCGGAGTGCTCGTAAGACGTAAACAACAGCTGTTTGCAATCTCCGCGTCGACTCAGAGGCGAACAGTACACACATATACTAATCGAACTTTGTGTGAGCGAGCTCAAGCAAACACCTTACTCGGGTTCAAGCCGAATAAAATACTACAATTGCTAAACGTCGTAACAGAACGTCACTCCGTTCCAACGCCTGTCAAAAGCTAATAACGAACTGCCAGGTGTTGCCACGATTGCACCTTTACTAGACCTTATTTTGGTATAAATCGATAGTATTTTCTACAGCGCACCTATTTGATTCATATTATTTTATTCGTTTACTGTATAACACTATTTGTATTTGTAGGAGATTTAGTGATATTATATTAATCACGGCAACGCCGCGCCCTAGTCCCATCGACTTTTCTAGAACCTTCTAGAACAATCATCGTGTCGGTTTTGAGTTTTCAGTTTTACGTAGGCCATGGGCGAGGGATGCCGACTAGTGCAAAGGAAAAGCAGGCCGTGATAGTTCGCACTGTTAATATTGTTATATGTTTGGCAATTAACTGTTTTTTGCACTGAGACGTGAGATTCTTGAATGTGTGGATCAGGGTGTCCATTTAGTGCGTAATTCTTCGATATCTCGCAAGGTGTACCTGACAGAAGAAAATGTAAAATACAAGAGTTATTTGGTTACTTAAGACACATATCTTAAAAATATCTTGAAATATACAGGGTGTTGCGGGAGAGTAGGATAGTGATCAACTTGATTTTTTGATATGGAACCATAACTTTTTTTTTAATTTTTCTAGTTTCCATCATCGATCTCTATTTCACCCTAAAACATTTTTGAGGTCAGTTGCGACGTTGCCAAGTTAGCAATTATTTTCAAACAAATATCTCCGATTTTTATTAATAGAACACACTATATATTTTATTTAACATAGAAGTACTCCCTAGGAATGGTTTACGGCGTGAACAAGTTTCAACTGGTGTTCCTAAAATAATAAAACCGCTTTCCTTGCTCATACGAGTACTATCTATTTCGAATACCAGGTCAGTAAAAGGTACAGGAATGCTTAAATATCTTCAAAACTTGTACAGCTGGAACGAGAAAATCAATACCTGCAGGTTTTCGAACATGCAGAATTCAAAAATTCTAACAGCGGTATTGCCAGATTTACCACTTTTACGCTACACGTCATAATTTTGTTATTTTAAATAGAAACCTCTACTTATTTTTATTGCAATGAATTACACATGTCGAATTTAGTAAGATCTCGCAATTTCAAAATTTTGTTTCTATTAATTACTGAGATACGGTAACACCGCTTTTTGCAGTAGATAGTACTGGAACGCTTGAATATTTCCAAAACTTCCACAGCTGGAGCCGTGAAATTCAATACTTAGGGGTTCTTGAACATGCAGATTTCAAAAGTGCTAACATCGGCGTTGTCAGATTTACCAATTTTACCTTTCACGTCATAATTTTGAATTGAATGCCTCATTTATTGAGTCTAACGTAAGAGTGGTAAATCTGACAACACTGATGTTAGCACTTTCGAATTCTGCATGTTCAAAAGCCCCTAAGTGTTGAATTTCACGGCTCGAGCTGTGGCAGTTTTGGAAATATTCAAGCGTTCCAGTACTGTCTACTGCAAAAAGCGGTGTTACCGTATCTCAGTAATTAATAGAAACAAAATTTTGAAATTGCGAGATCTTACTAAATTCGATATGTGTAATTCATTGCAATAAAAATAAGTAGAGGTTTCTATTTAAAATAACAAAATTACGACGTAACGTAAAAGCGGTAAATCTGGCAACACCGCTGTTAGAATTTTTGATTTCTGTGTGTTCGAAAACCCGCAGGTATTGATCTTCTCGTTCCAGCTGTGCAAGTTTTGAAGATATTTAAGCGTTCCTGTACCTTTTGCTGACCTGGTATTCGAAACAGATAGTACTCGTATGAGCAAGGAAAGCGGTTTTATTACTTTAGGAACACCAGTTGAAAGTTGTTCACGCCGTAAACGATTACTAGGGAGTACTTCTATGTTAAATGAATTATATATATATTAAGAAAGATCGGGATATTTGTTTGAAAATTGAGAAAAATAATTTATAACTTGGCAACGTCGCAATCGCGAGAAAAAATATTACAAGGCGAGATAGGGTATTAGTAGGTATTTTGATTTAAAATAAAACATTCAGGGTGTTACGTCCAAAAAACAAAGTAAAATGACCTTCAAGTTGCCGTAGTTTAAAATTCTGCCCAAAACACCCTGTAGATGCACATTGCTGGCAACATTCAAAATAATATTCATTTAATATTAAAGTAACTCGCTGTATAATATTATTGAGAAAAGTTAAAAGAATATATCAGTTTGGACGTATTACTTGCGACCTTGCAAATCCGGAAATTAATAGAAAATAAATTATAACTTGGCAGCGTCGCAACCGATCCCAAAAATATTTTAGGGTTGGATAGAGATCAATGATGGAAACTATAAAAATTAGAAAAAGAGTTATGGTTCCATATAAAAAAATCAAGTTGATTACTCTCCTACTTTTCCGCAACACCCTGTACATTTCTTAAGTAACCAAATAACTTTTATATTTGGCATTTTCTACTATCAGATATACCTTGCGAGATATCGAAGAATTACACACTGAATGGACACCCTTTATTTCTTCTTTTTCTGTTTTTTCCCCTTTGGACCAACGAAGATGTACGGCATATGAAAAACTATTATCTGTGCATAAAATACTTTCAAAATAAATTAATTTTATGTTGTCTCAAATCACCCCTTGGGCCACGGAAAAAGGGGGGGTTGCAACCCTCGATTTTTTCGACTTGTCGCATTATTTTTGTACGGCGTTGCGGAATAATGGATTAGAAGCATCATTGAAATAGCATGAAACTGAAGCCGTACAAAATCAAATGACCAAATTTACAGTGGAAGTTGTCGGAAAAAAAAATTCCGACTTTGTGGACCACCATTTTTGTACGGCACTGCGCGTTTTCTTATTATTTTTCATGGATCTATCCATGGTAGGAATGCCGTACAAAAATATATGACCAAAATTTACCCCCTCTACCTACACTTTTGAATTCATACCTGCATTCAGTTGGACAGCTTACAAGTGACGGCATAGTGCCGAATCTTATTATTTTATGCTCTTACGTCGTTCTAGATAGGTCACCTGGTGGTTCAAATGACCCATCATTTTTTTAACACGGGCCAGTAGTCTATAACAATTAATCATCAAGATATCACTAAAACTGTAACTATAAGCTACAGTATTTGATAGAAACGTAGGACTTAAAACCAACTTAAGAATTATAAAAAACAAAATAAATTTAAAAATATTAAATATATGTGTACAATACCAAACAGAATTTTTACGGCTCTATTATTATATCTTCTGCAAAAAACATGCATGTTTGTGACTTTTTAAAAAATCAAGATTGTTTTGTTTTGGATGTTGTAAAACATTCATGTTTTTAACGTCAATTTAAAATTTATTTGCTTTTGTGGTTCCCTTCCCCCAGGACGTTCGTGCTAATTGAAATAATTTGAATGTGAGTAAAAGTTGTATTTTTGTACGATCTTCTAGTTTTTTTACTATTGAATATTAGTTAAACTACTGGGTTTGAATACATAACAAGAATAATAGAAAGATAAGGACAATTTATGTAAAATCTGAAAATGAAGCAAGTGGCAGAATAATCCATCACAAAGAAAATTGCATACGTCAGAATTTTCTGAGCTACATGTTACTCGGAAATATGTTTAAACTGTGCGTCTTAGCGTTGCCTTAAACTACCATATACAATACTTTTTCGTAGTTCTGCAAACTATAACTTTGTTATCACAATTGATGACAGTAAAGGAATGCAAGCTGAGCAACAGCAAAGCTGTAACGCGCCATTCTAACGAACCAACTACACTACTGCAAGTTAGCAAATTGTATTAAGTGGAGGTTATAGTAAACTGCTCGAGGACAACACATTTGCGGAGTAAGGGCAGAGGTAAGAAATCGACTAAGAGAGGGCGTGGCCTATTTACTATAGGAATATACTACAAAGATGTACCGCCAAGTCATAAAAAATCTTTGCAGGCGCTGCTCTCTTTTGTTCAAATACCGAGGGGTCTGTGATTGTGATGCCGAACGGGCTCCCGCTGACCCTAGACCCGTCGTGCAAAAAGTATTCAGACCTTTTTTGATCGTCCGTCGTTGAGAAATAGACATTGTATAATTTATACCTATATAAATACAATATGGGTAGACGTTCCGGTAAAAAGAGTTTTTTACAAGTTCAACTGAGCTATCACAAAAAAATTAATTTATCGTATGTACAAGAGCGAAAATAAGACGGAAAATAATGAACATATGAAAAATGAACAAGAAGTACCAATGAGAATATTATGCGTGTATATGTTATTTGTTATAGGAAAATCTGAGAAAAGCAATTAAATTCAGTGAGGTTCACTTCACACTGAGTAATTTTCAGACATGCCGATGTTGTTGGAAAACAGAAAGATGTAAAAGTATTACAGCATTGACGTAAATACGGGGGGATAGGGGGGACATGTCCCCCCCTTGGTATTTCGTTACTTTAGTACTACTCAAGGGAGCCCTACGTAAGGAACCCTCAAGTAGCTGTCGAAACACAAAACCATACTGAAAGACCCTGAAGTATTAAGGGACCCTTAAGTATCGACTATGAATGCGGCCCTTAGATATCCGCAAGCTGTTAGTGCCATCAATTGTTGTAACAAGGTATAATGGCATAATGCCTTCAACGAGTCGTTGACCCACCCTGGATGGAGCTAAATGCCTACCTGGATTTTGTTGAATCATGAGGATTATCTTGTAATCAATCCGAGCTCTCCTTTCCAACTCACTCCAGTATATCTATAATCCTCACTTGTAAAAATCGAAAAACGGGTAAATTATCGTGCCCGGTTGGATCAAAGAAAAAAGAAGAGAACGAGTTTCACTTTAAATTATATTGAGAGAGAAGGGCGAAAATACGTTAGAGATTCAAGCCGGGGATAATAACGAAATTCTTCAAGTTCTTTTCAAGGCGCAATTGGAAAGAAATATAGCAAACTGGAGCCCGACAGACCTTAACCGTCTGTTCAGAATTTTAAAATGAACCGGACAGACAGGAAACCATTTAGAAGTAGTTTGAATGATACCAGGATCGCGTAAAGTCTACAAGAAAACCAAAATAAATTTGTCCTGCTGGCTTTATTAGAACAGATAGAAAGAAAAATATTTTAATCAGTCAGGACCAGTATATAAAGGAGCGTTCTAGGTATTTCAAATGATGATAAGAATCTTCCTTTAACAACTAAGGGCAAAATATTATGTAAATACAAGTTATGTGAGGTGAGACATATTGCAACTACTACACCACAGTTTTCGAGAAACGTCAAGTTGGGATAAAATCTGACACCACTATACGAGTTACGTTATTATTTCGGCTCAAATATGTCGCGCAAGTGTTTAACCGAAAAAGAACTTGAAGAGCTTATACTGAGCGACATTAAATTCGAAGAAGGAACAAGAGTATTTGCAGGTTTAGATGGCTCAAATAGCGACCTCCGTGTTGCTGAAAGCGAACACATAGACCACGACACTGAATCTGAACAAGAACTTTCAGATAGAGATAACCACCGACAAGATAATAACATTCAAGGTAACTGTCAGGTGGTGGCGACGTATCCAATGAAGCCTCCTCATCTATTTATTTTTATAGTACAAATTGATATACAGGGTGGTCCAATAAGAGCGCCGTGCTCCCTAGCGGCCATACCGTTTAAATTAGACGAACATGTTTGGAATAAAAAACCTTTCTTTTCAAATGCTCTACATTTAGAAAACAATTTCAGAGATGGCGGACTACCTTAACCGTCTGTTCAGAATTTTAAAATGAACCGGACAGACAGGAAACCATTTAGAAGTAGTTTGAATGATACCAGGATCGCATAAAGTCTACAAGAAAACCAAAATAAATTTGTCCTGCTGGCTTTATTAGAACAGATAGAAAGAAAAATATTTTAATCAGTCAGGACCAGTATATAAAGGAGCGTTCTAGGTATTTCAAATGATGATAAGAATCTTCCTTTAACAACTAAGGGCAAAATATTATGTAAATACAAGTTATGTGAGGTGAGACATATTGCAACTACTACACCACAGTTTTCGAGAAACGTCAAGTTGGGATAAAATCTGACACCACTATACGAGTTACGTTATTATTTCGGCTCAAATATGTCGCGCAAGTGTTTAACCGAAAAAGAACTTGAAGAGCTTATACTGAGCGACATTAAATTCGAAGAAGGAACAAGAGTATTTGCAGGTTTAGATGGCTCAAATAGCGACCTCCGTGTTGCTGAAAGCGAACACATAGACCACGACACTGAATCTGAACAAGAACTTTCAGATAGAGATAACCACCGACAAGATAATAACATTCAAGGTAACTGTCAGGTGGTGGCGACGTATCCAATGAAGCCTCCTCATCTATTTATTTTTATAGTACAAATTGATATACAGGGTGGTCCAATAAGAGCGCCGTGCTCCCTAGCGGCCATACCGTTTAAATTAGACGAACATGTTTGGAATAAAAAACCTTTCTTTTCAAATGCTCTACATTTAGAAAACAATTTCAGAGATGGCGGACTACCATATATACCGGAAGTAGACATCAACTTCCTTATTTTAAATCGAACACCCTATATATTATTACGTTTTTGAATTTGGCATCGATTTTTAGGTTCAGTTTGTTAACCATTGTTTATGCCTACGAAGCCTATTTTCGGAGTTATTCAGCAATTTTTAGAAAATTTGACGTTTGTAGTACTTTACAAGAAACATTAATCTCATCTCATCTCTCATCTCAGAAACTTAACTTTTCAAATTTGAAAATTGCTAGCCTATTGATACAATGTTCGTTTGCAATAACGATCTCACTGAAACACAAGTACGTTCCTTGCTTGTTTCAAAACCGAAAACTGCATCTTTCTGTCACGTTTAGTTTCCGAGATATTAACGTTTCTTGTAAAGTACTACGAACGTCAAATTTTGTAAAAATTGCTGAATAACTCCGAAAATAGGCTTCGTAGACATAAACAATGGTTACCAAACTGGATCTAAAAATTGACGCTGAATTCAAAAACGTAACAATATACAGGGTATTCCATTTAAAATAATGAAGTTGATACCTACCTCGGGTATATCTGGAAGACCGCCATCTTTGAATTTATTTTTTAATGTAGCGCATTTGAAAAGAAACGTTTTTTGTTTAAAACATGTTCGTCTAATTTAAACGGTATGGCCGCTAGAGAGCACCGCGCGCTTATTGGACCACCCTGTATATGGTCTAGAAATCCTCCAACGTATGGTCGCCGAACTCCTGCACATAATATATTCACCCACCTTCCGGGCTTGAAAGGACCAGCAAAACTGACCAATCTAACTAATCCCCTGCATGCTTAGCAAGTCTTGTTCACAGACGAGATTCTTGAAGCAATTTTGAATCATACTATTGCGAAGATAATGGAGTTAATATGTTAATTATCTTAGTATTTCTGAACTCAAGGCATTTTTGGGTTTGAATATATTAGCCAGGGTTTTTAAATCCAGGTAAGAAGACGCAGATCCTCTGTGGGCTACAGGTGGGACGTGTAGAGATATATTTCGGGCCACCATGAGTCTATGTGCAATACGATTTGATAATCCTGATTATAGAGCAGACAGAATAGTATCTGGTGATACTGCTACCGCAATTTTTGAAGTGTTCAAAAATTTTATAAAGAATTGCAGTACCCACTACACACGTTCAGAATTTGCAACAATGGATAAAATGCTGGTGCCGTTCAGGGGAAAACGCAAACGCATGATAAATATATGAAGAGTAGACCTGCAAAATATTAGTTAAAGATTATGTATCTCTGTGATGGTAAGATTCACTACCCTATTATTGCGTTCATTTATACTGGCAAGAATTTTCTCGGAGGAAACCCCAAAAAATTATCCATCCCAGATTTAGACGTATTAGATCTTGTTTCACCAATTGAAAACAGAAACAGAAATATTACGGGAGGCAATTGGTTTACCTCAAACGATTTATTGTCCGAACTTAAGTCGATGGGTCTAACGTACGTTGGCACTATAAGAAAAAATAAAAGAGACATTTCTCCACAGTTCCAGCCCAACAAAGGTCGCACTGCACAAAACTCAATATTTGGTTTTACTAATGACAAAACACTGCTTTCTTTTCTTCTAAAACGAAACAGAAGCATAATACTATTTTCTTCAATGCACCATACTGATCTCGTCAACAAGGAATTCAATAAAGCATAAATCAACGAATTTTATAACTCTGCAAAAACAGGTGCAGACGGTTTGGTTAAAAAATGTGCAAGTTATTCTTGTAAGAGAAGAAGTCGTAGGTCACCTCTAACAATTTTTTTGCTGTGCCAAATATCTCGACAGTAAACTCCCCTACATTATAGCTGCGAAGCTGGAAAATAAGATTACCTTAAAAAATCTAACGTATTACTGAGAAAGGCTCTGATACAAGGACATCTAGAAGAATGGCTTTCATTGAATTATCTCCAGAGAAATGAAAAACATGATAAGAAATGTCTTGGGATAGCAGAACAAAATCAACCGGACGCCACTGATTTGCAACCTCCTCCTTCAAAAAGAATGAGATGCGTCCTATGTCGACGATCAAAGGATAGAAAGACTCCATTGACGTGTTTAAAATGTAGAGAACCCATCTGCAAGCAACACTGAACAGACATCTGTCTGTAATGCACCACACTATTGGAAATGTAAGAGAGAACGTCACTGTCATTTTTTTCAACAGTATTCTAATTGAAATTTTCCTCATTACATGTGGTCTGATCAAGTTTGGGGAAACGATAATAGGCCGTCTTAGGAAAGTGAGAATATCCGTTTAAGTTTTGAGACCAATTTTGCAGAAGCCTGTGAAAATTTTGTTTACTTTGTTATATCTTGTTAATGTCTATAAACATTTATATTGTCACGACGGCCTCTTTTTCTGTATTCCAAGGAACCAAACTGGATGTAACTTTTACCGTTATACTTCACAGCTCAACACAATATCTCTTAACCTTATCTCAGCTACAACTCAACTCAACTACCGAACTACTGCCACGCTACACTAAAATTATTTTAGCTGGAATCTGATTGGCAGCTATTTTAGTGACAGAGCTATAAAAATAGCAAACGTAGAGCTAGAGATGTCTACAGGAGTTCCACAGGGATCAGCTTTGGGTCCTCTTCTCTGGAATGTACTGTATGATGGTGTTTTAAGGATAGTTCTTCCTCGAAACACAAAGACTGTGGCGTTCGCGGATGACCTCGCTCTGGTAGCCTCCACCAAAGACGAGATAACTTTGGTGCAAACAACAAACGAGGCGCTGAGAAGGATAGATGAGTGGATGTCCAGACACCACCTTCAGCTGGCCCCAAGCAAAACCGAGGCGGTTATTCTCCGGGGTTCTAGGATCACTAGGAACCAAGTGAGTTTCCATCTTAGAGGGGTGCAAATAGTACCCAGCAAATCGATAGTGTACTTGGGGATCACCGTAGACAACGAACGATGTTTCAACGAACACTTAAAGAGAACTGCGGTGAAAGCAGAAAGAAAGGTGGCATTACTGTCACGTATAATGCCAAACGTAGGCCGCCCAAGTATGCGGAAAAGACAGATCTTGAACGGAGTTATCCACTCAGTTATGCTATACGGAGCTCAAGTATGGTATAAAGCGATGGAGAGGAAAAAGCACCAGCAAACAGTAGACAGGGTGCAAAGAAAGTCGCTGCTGAGGGTGGCCAGTGCGTATCGTACGGTGTCTACCAAAGCGCTGCAGGTTATAACAGCGATAACGCCACTGCATTTGTTGGCCAAGGAGAGGAGATACATGTATATCGCGGAAGGTGCTCTCCCAGAGCGGCGGAGGATCGCCAGGCAGAAAACCATGGACGAGTGGCAGGGGATCTGGTACAGTACAACGGAGGTGGCGCAGTGGACTAAGCGTCTGATTCCAAATATACAAGAGTGGGCAGAGTGTAAACACAGGACAACCTGCTATTACCTAACACAGGCGTTGTCGGGCCACGGTCCCTTTCGGGTGTATAGAAACAAAATAGGACGAGCGACGGACGATCGTTGTCGACATTGTGGCCAAAGCGACACAGTCGAGCACGTCCTATTTGAGTGCGACAGATGGTCCTATTACAAGCAGGAAGCGAGAGCGAACCTGCCTGAGGACCTGACCCCAGAGAACATGGTGCCCATCATGATATCGAGCGAGAAACGCTGGAAGATAGTACACAAAATGGTTCAAGGCATCTTAAAATTGAAAGAGACAGAGGAACGTCATGATATGTAACAAGAACATAAAGGAGGAGAAGAAAAAACATATTTAACTCATCTTGCACTGTGAAGAATATCGTTCACGATGATGCCCGGTGCAGATGGAGATCGAGCAGAGGTAAGGAAAGAGGGAATGGGTTTTAGCCGGTCGGGCCGTGGTGACATGCCGGATGGACGCATTTGCGTCCGTTGGACATGACATCAGAGGACTCAAGCTGGTTCAACGTCGGGCGGGCAGACTCTCTCTCACACCTCCAGGTGTGTCAGTGTTTCTGTCCTTGCGATCAAGCCGATTTCCTAAACCCTCTATAAGAAAAAAAAAAACTGCCACGCTACACGTGGCGCCTTATACACACTTCATCATACCATCTAGAGAATTCGAGACATTCAGATGACATTCTGGAACGCCCTTCCGTCAGTTCCGAAAATTCCATGGTTCGATGACGTTTACATATCAAAAATCTAACCTAACATTTTGAACGAAACAACAACAGCAATACAAATAAGAGATACTATATGCAGGATGTTACAATGTCATGAAGAAAATACTTTTATTTTGTACGGTAATATAACAGTTTTTTGCTAATACATCGGTCTATAAAGAAAAAGTAGAAATATCGGCTTTTTTTCTAAGTTTTAAATTGGGGTCACATGCGACCCCACAATACTAGTTACGTTATATAAAAGTTATATACCTACCAGTTAAAGGTTGAGGAAACTTCGGAGATAACTTGATTTTCTCAAACGAGAAAACCTAACTTTTTTATACGACCCAATATAAAGTTTGATATCCTTTCTAACGATATGAGATTGTGCTTTGTGTCAGTCGGCCGGTCGGTGCAATTACGGAGGAGTAATTAGCAAAAAACAAAACATTTCAAATATTCCTCAAACTTCTCTTTTAGTCGTTTTACGGATCCCTGATCACTTGTATTTTTTTGGGAGAGGGTGAATTTGAGAAATGCGGGGAGAGGAGGGTTGGGTTGTAAAACTGAAAAACTTGTTAAATTCATAATAGGATGTCCACTAACCTGATAAATAAAGACTTAGCGTTACAATACAGCTCTTAAGATCCGTCCGAACATTGCTATGCCTATTATAGAAACCAAGGGAATCTTCTGATCTGATGTATACGAGTACTGCTTTAGACTGTTCTGTGGAACAGGAAACCAGGAAATTATTGGATTAATTTTTATGATGATTTAAAGCAGTATTATTACCGTGACCGTCATATTTCGTTTTGAGCCAGTTTTTTGGTTCCTGATCGTTTTCGACTCTTTTTAAGGGGGGGACTGGGGCAGTTTCGGGGTAGGGGGTTGTGAAACTTATAAAAATATTTTTTTTAAATTATGTTGTGAATAATTGTGCGAAGTGTGCATCTCCTCACTAAAATGATAGCAACGCAATTTCTAAATCGTGCCGTGGACCGTGGTAGAGATTGGAAAAGCCTATGGCTTTTGAAGATTGTCTTATGGCTGTGAAACTAAATTAAATTAATTAAAACAAAAAAAATGTAAAAAGAGCTTTTATTTAAATGTCTAAAAAAGGAAAATAAAATGTTAATGTTAACTATCAACTTTTAGCCTTATTATACACAATTTATACGATCATAAAAGCTTGTCGCGAGGTTTACGTAAGTACCTATTATAAGAATTTAATTAAACTGAAATCTTAACACAATTAAACTTAGCAGACCAAGTTAGTCAGTTGAATAGGTACTAGTTAATTTACACAAGTAAATCGCGCGACAAGTTTTTATGATCATATAAATTGTGTATAATGAGGCTATAAGTTGATAGTTAACACTTTAAAGGAACATTTTACTTTCTTTTTCTTTAGAACATTTGAATAAAAGCTTTTTTTTAAAAAGCTTTTTTGTTTCAATTTCTTTTTTGCAATTTAGTTATTAACTTGCATTTATGTATATGAATCCATTTATTCTCTGCAAGTCCTTTTATTTGATACCCATATTGCAGAAGTGCATTAAAAATAACTAATACGCCATCCTGAATGGTTCGCCATAGTTGATTTAGAATGCGGATCTCGTGCTTCATGTTATAGATTAATAATATAATGGTACCACCGTAATATATAGAAGTACTAAATCGATCAACTTGACTCCATTTCTTGTAAAAGGAACACAGTCCTACATATTGAACTTTCTGAACATGAAATATTCAAGTTGTGCCAGTGGTCTAAGTAAAACTGATAACGGATATCTCGTGATACATAGACATAAGTGAGTTGAGGTGTTAGATACAGCTTTCCATAGTTCAACATTGGTAAATGTTGTCCCGCGTCAAGAAAGATATCTAAGATATATCTTTTTCTTAATTGAATTGCCTATACTGTTTTTTATTATCTTATGTGCTGCAGAGATTTCCAGATACTGCTTACAAATATCTCATACTTCTGTGGACTTTCTTTTCTTGCTGTAACAAGCATTTGTTATAGTTGCGCTTTACGTAGATATACAGGGTGAGTCCAGCTCAACGCCTCGGACTCTTGTGACCAAACTATTCCACTTTTCGAAAAATCGACATTGCAGGTGTATGTAGGTCGAGTTGGGCTACATTTTAAAAATAATGACTTTTATACAGGATGTCTAATAAAAGCGTGACATATCAAAGTTATGTTTTTTTAAATGGAACACCCTGTATATAATCAAACATTTAGATTCCTTGATGTGACTTTATGTATCACACATGGGACTTTAAGCAAACCGTTTAGGTGCAAATCACAATTTTGGGTATAGGTAGGTGTCAGAAAAAAATTGAATATCGCAGCTATTATAAATCTTAGAGTGCTGTGACTTTGCCGTGTTACTAAGCATGAAATGTGTCAGCTTACGTTAGACGATCGAGTTCATATTACATTTGTACTTGGAGAAATCGGTAGATCAATTAAGGAAACTTCAATCAAAGGTAACTTGATTTTTTTAAATGAGAATGCATAATTTTTTTTATACGATCAAGTGTGCAATTTCATAGGATTCCTAATTCTATTAGGTTGTGAACATCAATCTATGGTAGCATTTATTAAATTTCGAGATTTCAATCAAATCAGTGTTTTTCAATTCCTCTACTTATAAACAAACCAGCAGGCCATGAAATATAAACAAAATCGTATTCGGATGGAAGAAAACAACTAACTTAGTAAAAAGGTTCAGTAGAAATAGAGTAGAAATAGAGTAAAAGAACAAGATTATAAAAGTAATAATAATGCCAAATGGAAGCGAAAATCCAGTTGGCTCGCCAGGAAGCATCCCGTATCCAGTGTGTGATGGAATATAGAGCGGCTGGGAAGCCATTTACGCGCCGAGTGCGCCAGATAGCCTACGGGTTGAGGCGCGACCATCATACACTCAGTCAAGCGGTACTGGTTGTTGTCAAGCAACACTGTCTTGACAGGATACGGATGCTAATCGCTGCTAAGCGATCGTTGGTGGCGCGGGCGAGAGGTCTGGAGCAGAACAGAATGTTCTACGAAAGACCTTCTCGCCTTTTCCAACAGCCGCCTCCAGCCATAGAGCAGCCGCCAACTGCTGATCGCGTGGAGGCCTTTTGGAGGGACGTTTACGAACAACCCAAACCTCTCTCAGCAGACACTCCGGCCTTGGCGCAGTTTGAGTCCGTTTGTAGGAGGACTCCTAACTTGAATGTACTGCGTCACCCGATAAACACGGAAGAAATTCTTGACGCCTTACGAGGCGCAAAGAATTTCGCAGCTCCTGGCCCGGATGGCATAAACACCTACTGGTGGAAAAAATTCCCCAGTTGCCACCGGCATTTAGCTAGAGTTTTTAACTCGTGGCTAAATCAGGAGCAGCCAATTCCGGCTTGGTTTGTCGAGGGTCGAACCGTGCTTCTCCCGAAGACCGGAGATTTGTCTGATCCCAAAAACTACAGGCCAATAACATGTCTGAACGCGTGTTACAAGCTCTTCACCAGAATCTTGTACATGCGTATCCTTCAAGCTGTGAATCCTGTATTTCTCGACGCCTATGAACAGAGAGGGTCAAAGAAAGGAGTAGCTGGCTGCAAGGAGAACCTGTTGATTGACCGATGTGTCACGCAGGACTCTGTGCAGTACAAGCGAAACCTTTCTATGGCCTGGATTGACTATCGCAAGGCATTCGACAGCACGTCTCATGACCTCATTGTGCGGCTGTTGGAATGTCTTTCGGTGGATAATCAGATAGTGGGATGCATCAAACAACTGATGCCACTCTGGAAGACCCGGCTTACCATAACATCAGGTGAAACTCGGGTACAGACAGAGTTGGTGTCATTGAAAAGAGGTGTCTTCCAAGGAGACTCCTTGAGTCCCTTGCTCTTTTGCATCTCACTTTTGCCTCTGTCCATAGCGCTGAGAAATACTAAAGGATACAGCTGTGGCACGCCCAATAACCGGAGGCACAAGGTCACCCATCTGTTTTATATGGATGACCTAAAACTTTATGCCTCCGGCCAACGCGAACTACAACAATCGCTGAGGGTGGTGCAGGAGTACAGTCATGCTATCGGAATGGAGTTCGGGACAGACAAATGTGCATTGGTTCATCTCAAGAAAGGACGAAGCGGAGATAGTGGAGATGAGGAACAGCTCGTTGATGGGAGCATCTTGCGACAACTGCATGCCGGAGATACTTATACCTACCTTGGAGTGGCGCAGCGTCATGTCCAAGAGGCAGCATTGGTTAAAGAGTGTCTCCGCCGCAAGTATTTGCACCGACTCCGGCAGATCTGGTCGTCAGAACTGTCCGGCAAGAACAAAGTCGCTGCCACAAACATGCTTGCGGTCCCATTGTTATTATACACCTTTGGTGCTATACACTGGAAAGTGAACGAGCTGAAGGAAATCGACACGAAGACCCGCAAAAGGATGAATATGGAGAGAAGCCTGCATCCTAAGTCCTCTGTCCCGCGAATATACCTCCCGCGACACCTGGGAGGGCGTGGACTATTGAGTTTGGAGCGTCTGCACAACAGAGTAGTGCTGGCCACTGCCTGCTATGTAACGAACAGCACCGATCCCCTGATCCGCTTTGTGCGAGAGCACGAGAATGCGGGAAAAGGAGCCTTTCTTTTTAGCGCAGCGAAACGAGCAGCCGAGGAGCTCAGCCTCACACTCGACTTCAAGCGGAGGTGTCAGCAGTCCATTACGGAACTTGCTCCCGCAGAATTAAAATCCCACCTTAAAACTGCCGAAGTCGACTTCCTTTTAAGACTTCATAAAGATAAGCCAATGCATGGAATCTTCTACAAACATCTGGAAGAGCATGGCTTGTCTGAGCAGTGGACCTTCTCTTTCCTAAGGTCTAGTGGGTTGAAGTCGGAGACTGAGGGCTTTATAATGGCTTGCCAAGACGGTGTCTTCAACACCTTGGTGTACCGTAAAAGGGTTATGGGTGTAGATGTACCCGACACCCTTTGTAGAGCTTGCCGACAGGCGCCAGAGACGCTTATGCATCTCTTGTCGGCGTGTAAGACGTACGCTGGGACGGCTTACGTCCATCGGCACAACGCGGCTCTACGAGTGCTCTACTATCATTTGAGGCACTCATACGGTATCGATGAGACACCGGTGCTGCCATACGCTCCAGGGGATATAGAGTCCGTTGTGGAGAACGAGAAATGCCGGCTTTACTGGAACTACTCGTTCCCCACGCTCGAGCTTGTACAGGCAGACAAGCCCGACATAGTCCTTCTCGACCACCAACAGAAGACGATGTTCGTTATTGAGTTTTCGGCGCCTACCGAGGTGAACATCGTCTCTAAGGAGGAGGAAAAGCGGACCAAATATCAGGAGTTGCTCGGACAACTTCGCAGGCTCTGGCCAGACTACACTGTAGGTCTGCTGGTTATGGTCATTGGATCCCTAGGTGGAATGAGGAATACGCTGCTCTCTGCACTGCGCAAAATACCGCTGTGCCGTGCGGCGGCGCACATCTTAGCCGCCAGAATGCAGAAGGCAGTCATCCTTGGGTCCCTTCGTCTACTTAGGGCGCACGATTCGCGGACCCAGTGATTGCTCACCTCACGGTGTGAGGAGTAGTCATTGGGTAATGGAACAGCAGCTCGGTGTGTCGGAGCCCGGGCTGCACTTTTTGTGTTTTGAACTATTGTTTGGTGGAATAGCGTCTGCATCCAGAGGATCGGCTATTCCTCCACAATTAGGACACGACGGATCTCCATGTGAGGAGCGGTACTCCGACAGCGTCTGACTCCATGTTAGGGGCGGCTGATAATACACCCGCAGGAAGCCACCCAACATCAGTAGGCTATCCGGTGCGTGGCGACACCGCAGGGTATACCGAAGCCCAAGGATGTAATCCAGCCGGCAACCTTCGCAGGTGCATCCTCAGGAGGCAATTTGGACGGCTGCCTCCGGAAATGTCGTCTGGGGGCCCTAAGGCCAACCACCTGACGGGCCCTATCTTCGGGTTCGACCACCCCGGAAGAAAAGCACCCACACCGAGGCGGTTTCGGAAGCCGGCGTTGGGCAAGGTGGCGGTGCTTCGGATTGCCCTGTTGACGACCCCCGCAATGACATGGACCGTTTTAGGTGGACGGCGGAGCTCAAGGATGACCTACTGAGCTGCTACGAGAGCAGTAGCCCGCGCCGTAGGGGATACATGTCCCGCATGTATGAGAGGTGGTGTGAAATGCACCCAGAGCATAGCACGCTTACCTCTCAGAATTTGCGAGATTATGTATCGTACCTCCGGAGGCAGGGATATGTTCGTGCTCCAGCTCAGCCTGCCCCTTCGGCGGACGGAAGGCCTGTTAACCAGGCTGAAAGTTCATCGGTAAGGCCCGCTGAGAGGGAAATCGACCAAGTCGTCTCACCTGGGGATTTCAGAGACCGAAGGGCCTTGCATAACAACGGAAGGTCCTTCAAGCTGGCAGATTTGAAGAGAGAGGATGAGGTTGTGGGTGAACGTCTATCGGAGGCCTCTGACATTTGGAGCATCAATTGCGAAATTTACGCTGCGGCTCTGAGGCTAGCTAGACAGGGGAGAGTGAGAGACTCTCCTGTTGAGAGAGCACAGAGACGGGTGCGCCAAATGGAAGCGAAAATCCAGTTGGCTCGCCAGGAAGCATCCCGTATCCAGTGTGTGATGCAATATAGAGCGGCTGGGAAGCCTTTTACGCGCCGAGTGCGCCAGATAGCCTACGGGTTGAGGCGCGACCATCATACACTCAGTCAAGCGGTACTGGTTGTTGTCAAGCAACACTGTCTTGACAGGATACGGATGCTAATCGCTGCTAAGCGATCGCTGGTGGCGCGGGCGAGAGGTCTGGATCAGAACAGAATGTTCTACGAAAGACCTTCTCGCCTTTTCCAACAGCCGCCTCCAGCCATAGAGCAGCCGCCAACTGCTGATCGCGTGGAGGCCTTTTGGAGGGACATTTACGAACAACCCAAACCTCTCTCAGCAGACACTCCGGCCTTGGCGCAGTTTGAGTCCGTTTGTAGGAGGACTCCTAACTTGAATGTACTGCGTCACCCGATAAACACGGAAGAAATTCTTGACGCCTTACGAGGCGCAAAGAATTTCGCAGCTCCTGGCCCGGATGGCATAAACACCTACTGGTGGAAAAAATTCCCCAGTTGCCACCGGCATTTAGCTAGAGTTTTTAACTCGTGGCTAAATCAGGAGCAGCCAATTCCGGCTTGGTTTGTCGAGGGTCGAACCGTGCTTCTCCCGAAGACCGGAGATTTGTCTGATCCCAAAAACTACAGGCCAATAACATGTCTGAACGCGTGTTACAAGCTCTTCACCAGAATCTTGTACATGCGCATCCTTCAAGCTGTGAATCCTGTATTTCTCGACGTGTATGAACAGAGAGGGTCAAAGAAAGGAGTAGCTGGCTGCAAGGAGAACCTGTTGATTGACCGATGTGTCACGCAGGACTCTGTGCAGTACAAGCGGAACCTTTCTATGGCCTGGATTGACTATCGCAAGGCATTCGACAGCACGTCTCATGAGCTCATTGTGCGGCTGTTGGAATGTCTTTCGGTGGATAATCAGATAGTGGGGTGCATCAAACAACTGATGCCACTCTGGAAGACCCGGTTCACCATAACATCAGGTGAAACTCGGGTTCAGACAGAGTTGGTGTCATTGAAAAGAGGTGTCTTCCAAGGAGACTCCTTGAGTCCCTTGCTCTTTTGCATGTCACTTTTGCCTCTGTCCATAGCGCTGAGAAATACTAAAGGATACAGCTGTGGCGCGCCCAATAACCGGAGGCACAAGGTCACCCATCTGTTTTATATGGATGACCTAAAACTTTATGCCTCCGGCCAACGCGAACTACAACAATCGCTGAGGGTGGTGCAGGAGTACAGTCATGCTATCGGAATGGAGTTCGGGACAGACAAATGTGCATTGGTTCATCTCAAGAAAGGACGAAGCGGAGATAGTGGAGATGAGGAACAGCTCGTTGATGGGAGCATCTTGCGACAACTGCATGCCGGAGACACTTATACCTACCTTGGAGTGGCGCAGCGTCATGTCCAAGAGGCAACATTGGTTAAAGAGTGTCTCCGCCGCAAGTATTTGCACCGACTCCGGCAGATCTGGTCGTCAGAACTGTCCGGCAAGAACAAAGTCGCTGCCACAAACATGCTTGCGGTCCCATTGTTATTATACACCTTTGGTGCTATACACTGGAAAGTGAGCGAGCTGAAGGAAATCGACACGAAGACCCGCAAAAGGATGAATATGGAGAGAAGCCTGCATCCTAAGTCCTCTGTCCCGCGAATATACCTCCCGCGACACCTGGGAGGGCGTGGACTATTGAGTTTGGAGCGTCTGCACAGCAGAGTAGTACTGGCCACTGCCTGCTGTGTAACGAACAGCACCGATCCCCTGAGCCGCTTCGTGCGAGAGCACGAGAATGCGGGAAAAGGAGCCTTTCTTTTTAGCGCAGCGAAACGAGCAGCCGAGGAGCTCAGCCTCACACTCGACTTCAAGCGGAGGTGTCAGCAGTCCATTACGGAACTTGCTCCCGCAGAATTAAAAGCCCACATTAAAACTGCCGAAGTCGACTTCCTCTTAAGACTTCATAAAGATAAGCCAATGCATGGAATCTTCTACAAACATCTAGAAGAGCATGGCTAGTCTGAGCAGTTGACCTTCTCTTTCCTAAGGTCTAGTGGGCTGAAGTCGGAGACTGAGGGCTTTATAATGGCTTGCCAAGACGGTGTCTTCAACACCTTGGTATACCGTAAAAGGGTTATGGGTGTAGATGTACCCGACACCCATTGTAGAGCTTGCCGACAGGCGCCAGAGACGCTTATGCATCTCTTGTCGGCGTGTAAGACGTACGCTGGGACGGCTTACGTCCATCGGCACAACGCGGCTCTACGAGTGCTCTACTATCATTTAAGGCACTCATACGGTATCGATGAGACACCGGTGCTGCCATACGCTCTAGGGGATATAGAGTCCGTTGTGGAGAACGAGAGATGCCGGATTTACTGGAACTACTCGTTCCCCACGCTCGAGCTTGTACAGGCAAACAAGCCCGACATAGTCCTTCTCGACCACCAACAGAAGACGATGTTCGTTATTGAGTTTTCGGCGCCTGCCGAAGTGAACATCGTCTCTAAGGAGGAGGAAAAGCGGACCAAATATCAGGAGTTGCTCGGACAACTTCGCAGGCTCTGGCCAGACTACACTGTAAGTCTGCTGGTTATGGTCATTGGATCCCTAGGTGGAATGAGGAATACGCTGCTCTCTGCACTGCGCAAAATACCGGTGTGCCGTGCGGCGGCGCACATCTTAGCCGCCAGAATGCAGAAGGCAGTCATCCTTGGGTCCCTTCGTCTACTTAGGGCGCACGATTCGCGGACCCAGTGATTGCTCACCTTACGGTGTGAGGAGTAGTCATTGGGTAATGGAACAGCAGCCCGGTGTGTCGGAGCCCGGGCTGCACTTTTTTGTTTTAAACATAGATAATAATGACCCCCATCAGGTGCTAGAACGTTGTCGCTCGTTTGGGGGCTTAGAAAGTGACTCTTTGATGGGCAAGATATGTCGGTTGATGGCTCATCGGAGGCTCTAATACCACCGCGGGGTTGTCATGCCGGCATGGCTCGTGATCAACAAGTCACTTCAACCAAGGCTAGCACACTCAGGAAGCTGTGGGCTAGGTAGACTTTTATCCTCTACCGAGCACAAAGCTTCTTTCCCCAAGCTATCCTGACCTCAGTCAGATAGGGATTTGGCAAATCCGGGGAGAAATGCCACAGAAGGCTGAGCGCCGGTCCTTCTGTCATATACCGTTATTGCGCCCCACACTTCAACGACCTCAGCAGGGCGTGGCTGGGGAACGTTGTGGGGGGTACGCAACCGGGGGGCTTGCCTTAACCGGCCGGCCCGCGAGGAGAAAGCCTCAACAAAACCCGACAGTAAAGTCGCAAATCCTCCGGAGCACCTTGGGCCAACTTCGGAGTAAATATAAGTCCCTTCTCTCCTGGAATGGGCGTCACCCGGGAGAGCGACATTTAGATCGTCCCTACTCGTGGGAACACGATGGATAGAGTTAATTTTATAAATAACCAACGACGGCCTAGGGTACGTCGATTAAATTCACCTGAACCCCAAACCGAAAAAGAACAACCAATAGGAGATAACCCAGTCGCGGACGTTTTGCCGGTAGAGCCGGCAACCACCAAAGCTGGCAAGCCAAGACAGCGCTTACAGTGGACTACTGAGATGAACACATCTGTAATGCACTGTTACTATTCCGCCACAAAACTAGAAACAATCTCCACAGGCTACAGGCATGAAGTACACAGGCTATTTACAGCACAATACCCACACCTCTCAGCACGGGTAACTGAACAAAGACTTATTGACCAAAAACGTGTCATTACCAAAAATAACCGACTTACACCTCAACAACTACAAGCTATAAAGAATCTTGTAGCGGACGAAATAAATACAGTTGAAACGAATGATTCTATAGTCAATGAATCAATCACGGAAACACAACACGATCATACCCTAAACGATAAGACTCCAAACCCAAACACAACCAACACCACCGGCACACACTTAGAAGAAAACTCAAAACATGAGTTTATACCAGATGCCCCAGACACAGTATGCACTAACCGGCCTCCCACAACCACACGAAACCAAAACGTTACTCAAACACCTTCCTTCACACAATCTGCCGAACAAGTGATGAACGCACAATTTAACAAATGGTGTGGCACTAACCCTGCACTGCGAGATCCCCTGCCCAGACTAATTTTCAACAGCAACACCCAAAAAATATTACATACAATAAATACCAACGTAATACCACAATTCTTAACAAGCGGCAGTAACTTAGAGGACATCCACACCGTCATATATGCTGCCGCAGCAGCCACACTTATAGTTAACGGCCAAAAACTTCCGAAACGGTCTAATAACCACACAAGCAAAAGGTCGAAACCTAAATGGCAAATGCGAATCGAAAACAAAATTACCACAATCAGAAAGGAACTGGCACACCTAGCACAATACACCAACAACAACAACAACCGTTCAAAACGCATACAGACAACAATAGATATCCTCAAATCCAAGTCGCCCCAAAAATCAATACCAGAAATAACTGATACACTCAAACAAAAACTTGCAGTCTACGCAGCTCGACTACGCAGATACAATGAATCAAACGACAGAAAGGACGCTAATAACCTTTTTCAGAAAAGTGAAAAACAATTCTACAAAAATATAACAACCGACAACCAGATAACAGCAGTAGAACTTCCTAGTAAACAAGAGTTAACTGAGTTTTGGGGAAGCCTATGGTCAGAACCCAAAACACATAATGAAAACGCTCCATGGATCAGACAGGAAGAGGAAAAACATCAACATATAGTGGAACAGGGAAACGTTATTCTTACGCCAGAGGAAATAGCTGAAACAATAAAACATACTCACAACTGGAAGTGTCCAGGCGTGGATAATATACAAAATTTTTGGTACAAGCAGTTCAGCTCAGTATACGAAGTGCTCACAGACCAAATTAATAAAGCCATACTCCAACCCAATAGGCTTCCCAAATTCCTCACGCAAGGAATAACGTATATAAAACCCAAAAACGCAGACACCAAAAACCCTGCCAACTATCGCCCAATCACTTGTCTTCCCACCTTGTACAAGATCATCACCGCAACGATATGCAGAAGAATTGAAAAACACCTCACGGAAAACAGCATCCCGACTGAAGAACAAAAAGGATGTAGAAAACAAAGCCAAGGATGCAAGGAACAACTTATAATTGATAGTGTGATCATGGAGCAAACCAGAAAAGAACACAGGAATCTTCATACCTGTTTCATCGACTATAAAAAAGCTTTCGACTCTGTACCTCATAGCTGGCTAACAAAAACTCTTCAAATATACAAAATCAACCCAGGGCTTCGTCAGTTTCTTACAAGAACGATGAAGACATGGCGAACAAATATACACCTTCAAACTGAGGACGGTCATATTCAAACGGATGAGCTACATATACGTCGTGGTATCTTTCAGGGTGACTCTCTCAGTTCACTATGGTTCTGCCTCTGTCTCAATCCGCTCTCCAACACACTTAACAGCACAAACTGTGGTTTCACCATCAGGCACCAGAAAGCAAATCAGCACAAAATCAATCATCTTCTTTATATGGATGATCTAAAACTATATGCCGCCACAGAAGTGCAACTGAGAGAATTACTCAGGATAACGGAAGCTTGTACGTCAGATATCAAGATGGAGTTTGGCATGAATAAATGCAAGGTGCTTCACATCAATAAAGGCCAATGGAAAAACCATCCCGAAGAGGAAGTAGTAACTGGCCAGGCGCTAGACAACATGGACAAGGATGAAACGTACAAGTACCTGGGTATGAATCAATACGCTAAGATAGACCACACAAAAATCAAATCACAACTAACACAAGAGTTTAAAGACCGCCTTATTAGACTGTTAAAAACGAAACTAAATTCTAGAAATCTTACAAAAGCTATTAACACATTTGCTATACCAATCCTAACATATTCATTTGGCATTATCAAGTGGTCGCACACTGACATAGAAAACATCCATATACTCATCCGAACAGAACTCACAAAACACAGAATGTCACATCCCAAAGCATGCAAGGAAAGGCTCACCATAGACAGAAAACAAGGGGGCAGAGGAATTATAGATATACAGTCACTTCATGCAAAACAAATAAAATCACTCAGACATTTTTTCCACAGTAAACAAACAAACTTGCATAAAGCAATAGTAAAAGCAGACAAAAACTACACACCACTCGCCCTTTCTTGTCCAGACCACGCAGCAGACGCACACAACCGCACACAAGCACAACAAGAAAAAATAAACACCTGGTCGCAGAAGGCACTCCACGGCAAACATAGATACCGTGTTTCACAAGACTACATTAATGAATAGCAGTCATACACCTGGCTGCAGGATGGCCAGCTCTTTCCGGAAACGGAAGGTTTTATGCTTGCTATCCAGGACCAAGTGATTGCGACACGAAATTACAGGAAGTACATAATGAAAGATCCATCCATCTCGGATGACAATTGCAGAAAATGCCACCAACAGAAGGAAACAATAGAACACATAACTAGTGGATGCAAAACTCTCGCTGGAACTGAGTATACAGCCAGACATAACTCTGCAGCCAAAGTCATACACCAAGTACTAGCCACAACAAACAAGCTAATTGAAAACACAGATCCATATTATAACTACACACCGACCTCAGTACTAGAGAACAATCAATTCAAACTATACTGGGACATTGAAATACATACGGATAAAACCATCCCAGCAAACAGGCCAGATATAGTATTCCAGTCAAAGACAGACAAAGTGACCTACTTAATAGATATTGCGATTCCCAATGATATGAACATCCAAAACACCTACGCTGGGAAGATATCTAAATACACCAACCTCGCCATAGAAATAAAACGACTATGGAAACAAAACAAAGTTGTCATTGTCCCTCTCATTATGTCGCTCTCAGGCCTTACTCCAAATACATTTACGCCACACTTGCAACAATTGGGCCTGGATGAAAAGTTACATAAAACCTTCCAAAAGTCTGTAATCCTCAAGACCTGTAGCATTGTACGGTCCTTCCTGAATTCAGAATAATAATAGGTCAGGTATTGACTTGGCACAGCCCGTCAATACTTGTTACTACCGCAACCATGCGAGAAAAAATAAGACATGCATAATAATGACATTATTTACAAAAAGGTGTCTAAAAAAAAGATATATAACATTATTTCATTGCAAAAAGGACTGAAAACAATTTAAAAAAAGATCCAGTTCAGCCCTATTAATCTAAAAGGTTACGTACAATATGTCGCACAACATAGCGGATTATATTAAAAAAAATAATTATATTTATGCAGCGGGTATAGCAATTTACCATAAAAGTACTTACAAAAAAAATTAGAAAAAGGAAAATATGGGAATCTTCTATCACTGGGTATTTATTAGATATTTTTTAAAACTCTACTTAAAAGTTTTTGGCTCTAACATTTTTAAATAGCCGGGAACTTGATTATATAAATAATAAATATTATAAGAATATGATCTGCGAAACATAGAGGTTCTATGAGGTGGGGGTGTTATTTTACCTCTAAATCTTAAATTTAAATTGTGAACATCAGTTCTGAATGTTATCTTTTTTGCCAAATAAGGAGGTCTTCTGTAAGATATGATGTTACGAAACAACACCACTGAATGTAAAATGCGCCTACTCTTCATATTAAGCCAATTTGCATCTTTTAGCTTATGCGACACTTTATCATACTTCCTGATACCATATATAAATCTCAAACAGGATTTTTGCACTTTTTGAATTCGATCACTTGTGTTTACTTCCAAGCAGGGGTTATAAATAACATCACAATAGTTGAAATTACTTAATACCAGAGCATCCGTTAACCTAATCTTGAGGAGTTGCGACAAAAGATGACGGTGAGGATACAGCATTTTCAAATTAGCGTATGCTTTTTGTACACATTTACTAATATGGCTATTGAATCTAAAGTTGTTGTCAATGATGAGCCCGAGATTCCTTGCAGAAGACACACACTGTAGCTTATCGTTTCCCACCATAATATCAATGGATGCTTGGTTATTATCTTTATCTTTACCAAATAATAAAATTGATGACTTTTTCGAATTGATCTTCAAGTTGTGACTATTAGAATATGAAAGAAGGTTATTGATATCAGAGTTTATTAGAGTCAAGGCATTATCTTTGTTCTCTGGAAAAAAGGAAAAGTACAGTTGTGTGTCGTCAGCATAAAGATGCACTCTACAATTTTTTAGGCACTGTGGTAAATAGCAAGTATATATGCTGAACAGAAGGGGTCCAAGAGTGGAACCTTGCGGAACTCCACATGAAACAGCTTGTCTCGAAGAATCTCCTTTATCAGTGCTTACATACTGCATTCTACCTAATAGATAACTTGTCATCAACTTTACAGCATGTTTTGAAAATCCCACAAAGTGCAATATAGATATCAAAAGGTCATGATTTAATGTGTCAAATGCTTTGGAATAATCTAAAAGCAGTAATAAGCTAGACTTACCCCTATCTATAGCTGTTATAATATCATCTGTTACAGTAAGGAGTGCTGTGGTACAGCTATAGCCTGGTCTAAAGCCTGACTGTGTTTCTGGTAAAACATTGAACTCATCCAAATGCTCTCTAATTTGAAAATTCATAACCTTCTCTACAACTTTAGATAAAACAGGTAAAACATTAATTGGACGCAGATCGTCGAAGCAAGTTGCATTAATTTTTTTGGGTAAAGGGTTAATTTTAGCTACCTTCCATCTATCAGGAAAAGTACAATCAAGAAGACATGAGTTGACAATATTAGTGATAAAAGGTAAAACTCTAGGACAACAGAGAAGTATCATTTCTAAAGTTACTTTATCTACCACCATAGCAAGTGAAGTTATTTCAATTAGTTTTTCTTTTACTACTTCCTGAGACACTGCGTGGAAGTTAAACAGATGTTGAAAGTTTGTGATAGTGTTGTTTTTATAAAACTGCAATATATCTTTTTCAACTGATGTTCTATGGCATGCGTGCTGTAAATAGTATGTATTTAAATCCTCCGGATTATTCAACTCGTCAGGAATGGAGCTGCTTTTTTTCTTGCTATAGATATTTAAATCATTCAAACGTTTCCACAGTGTCTTTTTATCATGCATATTGTAAGTTGTACAGTATTCTAGATAACACTTTTTTTCATTGCGAATTGCGATATTAGTTTGATTTCTGATTTGTTTGTAGTAATTCCAGTTATGTTCATTCTTTCTATGTAAATATTTTTTAAACGCCTTATCTTTTAATTTAATCATTAATTTTATCGTATCTGTTAAGAATGGAGATGTTTTATGTTTTTTAAGAATTTCTTTAGCCGGTGCTAATATGTTAAAAATAAGCAATATTAGATCATTCAAATACCCAACTTTAGAATTAACATAATTAAGGTATATAATATTTTCAAATGGAGCCTCTAACAAAAAGGATTGCAACAATACTCGGTCTATACGGTTAAAGTTTCTAAACGTTACCTTTTTCCTAACATTATCTACCCTATTGACAGTTTGCATATAAACTAATAAATGATCGGATACGTGTGAAAATTCCTTAGTACCGCAAATAAAATTATCTATCCCATTTGGCAATAAAATAACATCAATTAAAGTACTGCTTGATTTTGTTAGTCTGGTTGGGGTATTGATTATCTGTGTCAAGTTGTAAGCTTCTATGCACTCATTAAACATATCATTACTTGAGGTTGATACTAATAAGTCTATATTTATATCTCCCCTACATATGATATCTCTGTGTGAGAACTCAGATAAACAATCTTCTAGTTGTTTCATAAAGTCCTTCAAATCACCCTTAGGAGGCCTGTATAGGGATCCAATAATATAATTAAAATCTTTTACCTCTATCCAGATATGCTCCAATTCCACATTTGAATATGTCTTTAGTAAATTAAATTTGATGTTGCTCCTAACATAGATGCCAACACCACCACCTCTAGAAGCTCTATCAGCCCTAACAAAATTATATCCTTCTATATGTAACAAATCATCAGTAATATCAGACGTCATCCAAGTTTCTGACAATCCAACAATGTCAAACCTTTCTTGCAGTAAAATATCCTTGAAATCTGTAAAATGTTCTATTAGTGATCTTACATTAAAAAAAGCAATAGATAGATTCCTCATTTTCCTAAATCTCAAAACAATTTTAAACTAACTAACTACGTGTTTATACAAAAAGTAAATAAATGCTTATTAAAAAAAAAAGAGAAATATACTCTCGTGCAGATGTAGCTCCAAGCGATCTAGTTTGTTATTTTCAAAATATCTTCCTCTGTTCTCACGCAAATCTTCTTATTGTTAACCTTTGTGTATATTTTGCCATCTAATGTCCAGACTTGCGCCTTCCCTAATTTTTCTTTGGCCAGTAATAATAGTTCGTAACGAGTCCTTACCAAGTCCTCCAGTATAACTATTTTACTCCCTTTTAACTTATTCTTACTGAGGTAAACTTGGTTTTTCTGCTTCACGTTGTCGAATTTCACTATTATAGGTCTGCTTGCAGTTTTATTTTTTACTGATCCAGCTCTGTAGCACTGCTGCAATGTAATATCCGTAATACCTAGCTTTGTTTCAAACATTTTCTTTATCTGAGTTTCAGTGCTATGATCCCTACTTTCTGGGATACCTAATATTCTTAACTGTGTATTTTTATTACTCTGCTCTATTTCTTCAAGACGAATGCTCATTTCGTCCTTTTCACTCTGTATGATATTAATTTTTTGCTCCAAATCTTTTACTCGCGTTGCTAGTTTATCTAATTCTTTGTTAACTTTTTGGAGTACGTTATCAGCTAACATACCTGCTAACATTTCCGTGAAGTCCTTGTCTTGCATCATTTCTCGGACCATTTCTTTGGCAATTGTTTTCAACTCAGTTTTTTGTCGCTCGGTAAATACCATCTTGAAGAAATCGGTAGGTGCAGAGTTACTTTAATATTAATCACTGACTCCAAATTGCAGTTTTCACACGACATGATTACAGCACTGTATTTCGGATGACTTTATATGTATGTTGTGAAATTTTCGTGGAAAAATAATTACTTTTTCTAGGGTAATTTTAACAAAAACGCCGGAGCTGACATACGCGTGACTATCTGTGCGAACACATGGGCGTATCCTTACCTTACCTACAACAAATCAACTCTAACCAGAAACAACGGCGGTAACATGTCTAAAGCCGGCGCCACATATGCGGTACTCGGCGAGCAACGAACCCCGATTAATTGCTACTCGGCTATGTGGCTGCAGGATTTTACCCGAATACTCGCCATATGCCGAGCACCGAGCATTCAGCCGGCGCCATAGCCGGCGCTACACATGCGGCATTTAGGGAACAACGAACAGCGAATATTCGCAATTCGGCAAACGCCTACTAGTGTGGCTGGAGCAGTTTGTGCGAATGGTCGGAATTTGCCGAACACAAAGAAGTACCCGAATACTGACACAGAAACAGGAACAGGGCCGGACTAGAGAATTAAAAACTTTATTCGCATTGTTTATTTGTTAGCATGTTAGCATTTTTGAATTCTGTGTGTTCAAAAACCCCCAAGTATTGAATTCCACCGCCCCAGCTGTGACAGTTTTGGAAATATTTAAGCCTTCCGGTACTGCTTACTGAGAAGGCGGTGAGAAACACCAGTTGGAACTTGTTCATGCTGTAAACCATTATTAGGGAATAGTTCTATATTAAATAAAATATGCAGTGTGTTCTATTAATAAAAATCGGGGATATTTGTTTGTAAATTTAGAAAAATAATTTATAACTTGGCAATGTCGCAAACGCGAAAAAAATTACATTACAGATATTTCGATTTAAAAAAAAAAAGATACAGGGTGCTACTTTAGAAAAAACAAAGTAAAATGACCTTCAAATTACCGTAATTTAAAATTCTACCAATAACACCCTGCACGTTGCTGGTGTCATCCAAAATAATATTTATTTAATATTTAAGTAACTCGCTGTATAATATTTTTGAGAAAAGTTAAAGGAATATATCAATTTGGAGGTATTACTTGCGACCTTGCAAATCCGGAAATTAATAGAAAATAAATTATAACTTGGCAAGATCGCAATAATATTTTAGGGTTTAATAGAGATCAATGATGGAAACTAGAAGAATTTAAAAAAAAGTAATAGTACCATATAAAAAAATCAAGTTGATCACTATCCTACTTTCCCGAAACACCCTGTATATTTCAGAATACTTTTAGGATATGCAAAACTTTGGTGAGAGCTTCACAAACTTCGGGAACGATTTCAGAAATGAGTTGATGTGATATTTTGAATAGATATTGAAGGCTTTGATAATTGTCGCCGGGCGCTAGAAATCGAAGCGCCAGAGCTAGTCGTTCTTTAGCAGGAACAGCTTTTCTCCATTTTGTGTCTTTTTTTGATATCAGTGGTCCTGTTTTGCTGAGTAGACATTCAAAATCTTCGGAAGACATTCTGCAAAAATTTTCAAAAAATCCAGACGGTTCTTTTAATAAATCGGCAACTAGGTGTGGTCCGCCATACCTGAAACTGTATTTAACATTGTGGTTTAATGTTACTGCTAATTATTTTATTACCTCTCTCGGCTTCTATTTAATGAGACCATCCACCATCGCCTCCTTCTTGGTTGATTTTTTTTTTTACTTATTAACATATAAGCACTACACATAACAAAACCGGCACTTGCTGCCACGACTATATCATTATTATTTTCCATTGATGATGACGTTGATTCTACTGTCGATAAATTTTAATAATAAATAAGTTTCAATTTGCTACGAATATTCGGGCTTTCCCATTCCCTTTCTTCTCGAAACTAAACATAGCCAACTACGCACATGTGGGGCGATACGTGCTCGCTATTCGGCGAGCAAGGTTGAAAAACGGCAAGTATTGATACTCGGCAAATACCCGCATATGTGGCGCCGGCTTAATAATAAATAAGTCTCAATTTGCTATGAATATTCGGGCTTTCCCATTCCCTTTCTTCTCGAAACTAAACATAGCCAACTACGCACATGTAGGGCGATACGTGCTCGCTACTCGGCGAGTAAGGTTGAAAAACGGCGAGTATTGATACTCGGCAAGTACCCGCATATGTGGCGCCGGCTTAAGGTTAAAGAGAAGCTGGAGTATGACAGAAATGGATAATTTTTACAGCCTACTAGCGGCTGCAATGTACTAGAGATTAAAAATTTCCAAAATCACTAAACACTTTAAAATGAAAGCAAAACTTTCAGCGATCGTTGCCGTCTTAAGAACGCAATTTCACATTTAATGGTATAAAACAGTAGTCCTTTCCGTCAAAGTCAAAAGTAATGATACCTGTCACTGTCGTCCTTTAAATTTTTCAGTATCTATTAGCAAGATCGCAAAAAAAAAGGAATACTGACAAATCATATTTTAATTTTCTGCCAGGTAAATTATGTTTAAGAATTTGAGCAGGTTTTTAATTTATTCTTCATTTTCGGCGATCTTGCTTATGAGTATTGAAGAATTTGCAGAACTCCAGTCAGAGGTATCGGTTACCATTTTTTTAAATCATGAAATGTGAAATTTTATTCTGAAGCTATTAAACTGCCAGCAACGTTACAGTGGTAGATTTCCTTTCATTTCAAAACTCACAGTGGTTTTGTGAATCGTCAGTCTTTAGAATATTGTAGAAGTTGGTATGCTGTGAAAAATACCCATTTCTGTCGTACTCCAGCTGCTTTTTGACCTTAGATGTGTTATGTCTGCTATTTCTGGTTAGAATTGATTTGTTGTAAGTCATTTTTATAACTTTGTCCCTTTACTCTAGTTCGTCCATAACTATCTGCTAAGTTAGTTGTTTTGTTCATGGCCTGCTAAGTTGGTTATAGGTAGGAAAATTGAAAAACACCGGTTTTACTGAAAATTTGAAATTAAATCAAAACTATCAGAGATTGATATTTACAACAGCATATCATTAGAAAGCTTATCAAATTTTACATTTGATCGTATTAAAAGAATCATGCATTCCCATTTGAAAAAATCAAGTTACCTTTGATTGAAGTTTCCTTAATTGATCTACCGATTTCTCCAAGTACGGTTGTAATTCGAACTCGACCGTCTAACCTAAGCTGACACATTTCATGCTTAGTAACACGGCAAAGTCACAGCACTCTAAGATTTATAATAGCTGCGATATTCAATTTTTTCTGACATCTACCTATACCCAAAATTGTGATTTGCACCAAAACGGTTCGCTTGAAGTCTCATGCGTGATACATGAAGTCACACTAAAATGCACCTGGGAATCTAAATATGCGATAATATATAGGGTATTCCATTTAAAAAAACATAGCTTTGATATGTCACACTTTTATTAGACACCCTGTATAAAAGTCATTATTTTTAAAATTAGTCCAACTCGACTTACCTACACTCGCAAAGTCGATTTTTCGAAAAGTGGTATCAAATGGTCACAAGAGCCCGAGTCGTTGAACTTGACTCACCGTGTAGAATACTTATTTCATTTCAATACAATACTGGAACTTCATACAAAGTCATACACACACACACACATAACCTAATCGCTGCACTGCACTGGTACCCAGTTACGAGAAATATAATACAAATACTATCTCTTGGCGAATGCTAGGAGGCACAGATAGCTGTTTAGAATGCTTAGTAGAAGTGAAATAGTGAAAAATACTCAGGTACTCAGATCGGCATAAGTATGGAACCTTTGTGCTTGTAGGGCATATAATGTCTTATTGTTATTGTGGTTGATATCTACCTTTCTTCCGTTAAGATACCATGTTACGTTTGCAGCCGGATATGAAGCGGGTGCTGAACAATTTCCTGTCAAAGTTGAACCAACATCAGCCACTTCTTTGTCCACTGTCATTACAGGATCGTCCACTGGAACATCTGAAAAAAGTACAAAGTCGTTGTAGCATCTTATGACTTCCATTTTATGATAGACTTATACGCCTTTGACCGGGATCGTCGATAGCTATCGAGCTTGATGGTGTATCCCCACCACAGCGTCTACGTCACGCAAGGCGCCGGGCGACCGTCCGATCGCTTTTGTAATCGTGAAATACCCACAGGGATTTTTCATTAAGTTTTTTGGTTTTACGTGTATCTAGCCAAGAATACCGTCTATAGTTGCTGTAATAGTAGTTATATAGTTACAGAGGGCATACCTGTGTTGTAATTTCCACAAGATTTAATGAAACGGAATCAGTGGTTGCGCGCTATACATCAAGATATCTTCACGATAAAGGTTTCTTCCGTAGCATGCACCACCATAAGGTTTGATGGTACGACATTAATAATTCCTCGAGCTAAGATTAAATTATGCCTTCACAGATTTTGTAAGATATTGCTTAACAATTACCGTAAAGTAATGCATTCAAAACATTCTTTTTGCACGTCAACCCCAAAAACTGGCCCCTAACTTTTTATTTTCAAATAGTACCCCATAAGTTTTCCTACATAAATGATATGCCTATTTTATTTAAAATCTTGAGGTACTTTGATTTTATATGTAAACCTATTTTTTTCGTAAAATCATAAGCACAATATAAATAAAATAAGAATTTGTTTGACACGAAAAACTGACGAAAAGACGAAAAGGGGAACTAAGTGGGTTTTTAAGTGTACTGAATGACCTATCATACATGCTTTCGAAGATAAATGTCTTTTTATAATTTTTTATTACGAAAATGTTACGCCGGAAAAACCCTTATTTTATTTATCTTATGCTTTGACTTTATCCTTATTTTATTTATATAACGAATACGCAAAAGCAGGTTTGTGTATCCAATTAAAGCTGCTATAAGATTTTAAATAAGATAAAAGACTTTTTTGTGTAGCATTTTTTGAGTGCTACATTAAAAAAAAGTTGGAGGTGAGTTATAGCGGTGGAAGTACAAAGAAAATGTTTTGAAAGCATAGTATGATTGACCCTATGGTACTTTCAAATATTCCACTCAGTTTTCGTTTGAACTTTCTCTGTTACGAGAAGGAAGATTCTGGAACACCCTGTATACTACAGCTTGTATATCCTCTTTTGCCACTACTGCTACTGCAATCATGACACCTATAATATGACTATGTACATCATTTTGTGAATAATAGATTATTTTATATCATTTGGGTGCGTTTAGGTCCAACTTTTAACCTTCTCACGTTCAAACGACAAATTTAGTTTCCTATAAATTCATTCTTATATAGTATATATTCTTATATAGTTTATTCAAAACTCTAAGAGACACAGTTAGGCGTTCACTTATCTGTATGGTAATCTTTTAATACCCACTCAACTGCTTACTGTTTGGGAAGACCCGTGCAGTCCACGCGGATGGAAATAAAGGATTGCTATTGGGTAATCCCTGAAAATAGTAGATTTGCTTTGGTAGAGCGGCTATAAAATTCGCTAGCGTTCCGTAAGTGGGAACGAATTAGGATACGGATACAGCGGTCAACGCCCAATGGAAATAGACCTGTGGGTCTCCTGGCACGCATACACTTGAAGTGGATTGACTTTATAATCTCTAAGGGCGAACCGCTGTCGCTTAGAGTTTTGAATGAACTTTACATTACTTTTGTATTTTTGACCATTTTCTCAGTATTTCAAGAAAATGCTCGTAGCGCCAGAATTTCTCTATTAATCCCTGCAGATACGTGCGGCGTCTGGTGTGACGCCACACGCAGCAGCATCAGGCCCGATAGCTCTCGACGGTCCCGCTTTGACGCATTACATTAATTTAGATCGGATTTTGGTGGATTGTGACAAGTATAATCGAAGAATTCGTTATTATTTGCGTTCCTTGGGTAGCAAACAATCTTGCAGACAGCTCAATTGCTTTTCTTCTAGATTAGCATCCATCTCTTTATGTAGATTGTTATATACCCTGTTACAAATGATAAACTGCTCAACTTGATTGTTGGAACACCTTTTTGGATATTTTTTTCCTTAGCTGTAAATTTCACCAGGGATATGCGAGAATGTGTTACGAGGAATGTATTTTAACGAACCAATAGAATCGCTTAAATTGCCTCACCTCGCTCAGCACAGCTCTCTTGGAAGCGGCTTAGCGGAGCGAGGTTTTTGTACGTACAAAACAAGGCATGTTGACGAGCAATGTGTGCTAGGAATGTGTTCCGAGAGATGTGTGCTAGAAATGTGTTGCTAGGGCTGTCTGCTAGGAATGTGGGCGAGGTATGTGTGCTGTGGATGTAGACGAGCAAAAAGTTACTAGCAGTCAATTTACTGATTGCGTCTGTGCAAATATTTCAAGGAAAAAGTGGATCAACGGAGAAATGTATTATTGTATTTAACAATACGTGATGAAGAAATGGAGGCAAAAGACACAGAATTAATCACTGCATTACTAGGATACAGAAGACAACACAGACTTTGGATACGTAACCATATACCGTATCATAGCCTACATGGGGATTTTTTTTCGGAAATTCTCATCGGATGTCTAGAAACACTTTTCAGGCATTACCGAATATAATTGAGAATATTATAGAGAGAGGAGACACCGACTGCAGAGACTCTATCAGCGCTAAGGGAAGATTGACGATTTAGCCAGAGGACTGTAACGGCAGATATATCGTAATACGGTAGATCTGGCAACATTGACTGAGATGCCAACAATGGGCAGATGCATTCCACTAGCTGGCAATCTGAAAAGAGCCCGCTACACATCCTCGCGACTCTCATCTGCACACCGTTTCACAGCTCCACCACACATCTTCACATAGCTCATATACATAGCACATCTCCGGTGGAAACACCCACACCGTTTCACAGCACCGTCACACGTCCTTGCTGCGCTCATTTTCCTAGACCATATCTAGCGGAAACGCAGCCTAAGACATGTAGAGATACTTGATGTCCAAAATAGAAGTTACAAGATTTTTCATGCGAATTTCACCTTCAAATTAACTGAGTAACGAGCCACTTTCGTCATTATTTTGTAATGCTCGGATGGTATGAAGTTCCCCAAAATTGTTTGTATCATCGTAGCACCGTATGTGACGCCCAGGACTCCGACTCACCCTCCATCCCCGCTTTTTCAAATTTTAACCGAGAAACCTCACATCGTGAATGTGTGGAAGGGAACATTATTCACTACAAAGGGATTGCAAGAAATGACACTTTATATTTTGATGTGAAAAATATTTACCACCATCAGGGGTCAAATTCACGCATCATCACGACTCCCCTATGGTTGTTCACCATTGGAATTTTCTAAATAGGCTGAGAGGCTAATAAAGATGTCTAGGCCAATATTTTTTATTTATTTATTATTGTTACGTTTCACGTGTTCTCTGTAGAAAGATTTGAAAAACCTCCGTGACGTAATGCTACCACTCAACGCTCTAGTGCGTTCATCTCCATTTGGCTGAGGATAGCCACTTAACAAGCCCCGCGAGTGTAGAACATTAAGGGGGCCCATTTCAGCAATGCACTGAAACTTTTTTGCTGGAGCACAGACAGAACCGAAATTCATAGTGCATGAAAGAACAAACTTTCGTCTACAAAGTGTCGGAAAAAAACTCGTTCCTCTGGGTCACCGTTATGGTCTCAAACCGCACAACCAGTACACAGCGTAGACGACTGAACTTATCATCTGCGTGATCATTTGTCTTGTCATGTTGATAGATCATGTTTTAGGTAAGCCTTATTCTAGATGTAGAGGGATGTTGTTCTCCATCGACTTCTAAATGCTCCGCCTTTCAGATGAATTTGGTCAGTATAGACGACTAGACATAAGATGTTTGCGGGTTAAAAAAGCTACACACTTAGGTCACCCTACTTCCAATTCAAAATATTGAATCACCTTGTAGTTGAGATAAATGTCAAGCATCAACCACGCGATGAGATTTTTAAGGTATTGAACACTTGCTACGTAAAAAATGCAACCGTATTAAGAATCTTTAGAAACGCTATTTTGGAAATAATTTTGAAATGGTTGGTTTCCTAGTATTAAGGAAGCAAAGCGTTAAAACTAACTAGGATTGTGTAGATTTCATTATTTTCTCTCCGCGTTACGTTGTTGGTAGATAGTGTAGAAACTCATTTTCCACGTATTGTATTTCACGATCTTGCACATTTTTCCCCCATATCCTGTTTCGGAGTCCGCTTATAATTTACCGAGCAATAATTTCACATTCCTTCCGAACAAATGAAAATAACTCATGGAGTTATGTCACGAGCGATATTTAATTTCAATTTATTACTTTTTGTTTGTCTTGTTATCGCGTCAACTCAATTTTGAAATAAAAATCCCCGACGGGCGGATTCGTTTTAATTGTTTTCAGTTCCAGCGTAGCGGTTTTCATTTATGGCCGTGGGAATGGCATATTAATAATTAGTTAAATTTTATAAAGTGGACAGTACATGTATGGTAGTTATTGGGCGATTTAATGATTGGTTTTCGTTATTCGCAATTATTTGCGTATAATATATATCAAATGTCAGTGTAGGATCGACAGGATGAGGAATTTTATGCGAATGGAAAGCAAAGTATTGATACTAATAATACTAATAATAGGTAGCGCATTAATATACGAATGGACGCACTAATCATTACAAAGTCCATGAGGCATAATAGAGAGCTTTGCAAGCAGGCAGCAGTATAATAGACTCTGTATCAATGATCAAGAATCTACTATACGGAGTGTATGTAATGAGAGCAGTACTAGTGAAGTGTGCACAACTCTTCGGTATACACTGGAAGTGCTACTGGATCCCTCTCCCTTTGACCCAGTGATTTAGCGAAAGGCTATGTAACAGACCTTTGGTCAGTTACTAGTCCGCTTTCATACTTAGGTATACCCCTTCATCATTTATAGATGTCACGCTTATGGTTATTTTGTGGTGATTGTTATGATGGTTGCCTAAGAGTAACACCGATCTTTAGCAATTGGAAATCGATAGCTTCCCTGTTTCTCAGGTTGACTTTCTACCGATGAGAGTGTCTGGAAAAGAGGCTGGTTCGATCATTTCTTCTTACCAGTGGCTCTACGTTTGTTCACCCGTTGACAATGATGGCGGTCATACTAATTTATTGAGTGACCCCATGGAGTAGGTGGATAGTTTGGGATATCATCCTCATAGTGAGTGAAAAATCCGTGAATATTTTCAATATATTAATTTCTGAATTCCGTTTTACCATAGGTAATGGTGTAAACATGTCGGTAGCTCCTTTTCATTTCACTAATTCTTTTTCTTACAGTAAAATACAATTTCTTGCTCATAGTTTTTTAACGATAACAATATAGTGTGATTTACATTAGCCCTGTCTGTCTTTTCAGGCAGTGTCTTAGGAAGAATCTTAGAAGTCTCTTAGTTGTGTCGTGAGAACTGTCTTAAGAACATCTTAGGAAGTATTCAGAGCCATACTAGAAGTATGCGAATGTTTTAGAGGAGCATCTTTGGACCACATATCCCTTCCGGCATATCAGTGCGCATATCGTATCTCGGCCTCAACACCTTGAGCCGCGGTGTGTGGTGGTTGGAGCCCCATACGCTTGGCTTACCTTAGCTCTGTTCATGTCTTTGCGGCAACGCTAGGGTTGAGAAATCCCCACAGAGTCTTGCTATGCTGCTGGGAGGCTACCCAGACAAGATCCTGGACTCCACCAGAATGTGTACGCCCACACCTTGTACACCTCAGCAGCACAGGTTTTGGTGAAGTAGAAATATTTCATTACTATCAAAGGTTGATTTTTTTAATTTGTAAAATGAAGTCGTTCAGCAATATGACCATTCATTTATTTTTTTATCTTCAAATTGTCAAAGAAATGAACTCGGGGTGAGAAGGTAACCTCTGTATTTATTGGTCTGAAGCTGTATAAGAGATATGTATATACAAAAAAGCATTGGTTAACTGTTGCCTAGATAGGCCATTTAACAGTTGCCTGGAATATCTCAGTCTTATTTCGTTCTTTTGTAGATGATTTTATTTTATATCTCTTACATATTATTTTTAAAGCTAATAGCTGTTCAGATTGTTCGTTCTAATTTCCATGTCCCTTTACCCTAATACTAATAATGAATTAAACTGTAACTCGTGTAATTCTAAAAGTCGTGTATACATTGTTTGGCTTCTTCGTATTCTAATTATAGGAGTGATAAGCCGTGTCCTTGAATTGGAAAGGCATTATCCCACACCGAAATATTGTATTGAAGTACACTATCCTTTGATTACACTTAGGGCCGATTTTACTAACATGAATATTTGAACAAACTTTTCTGTTGGATGTTATTAAATTTCAGTAAACCTTGAGAGGTATACCCGCTCTTCCAACCAGAAATTATTGCCACGGAACTGGGAGTCAAGGAACTAATCAAAAGGCCCCTGACAAACGAATCTATAAAAATCTTTTCAGATAGCCAGGCTGCACTGAAAGCACTGTGCTCCAATCGGGTTGATTTAAGACTAGTATGGAACCAAATGCACCTCCTCAACAAACTCGGAACAGGGAACAGGGTAACTTTGATTTGGGTTCCGGGTCACAGCGGAGTGGAAGACAATGTATTGGCCGACGCGCTCGCAAGAGGAGGAACTGCATCTGTGTTCATAGGACCAGAACCATTTGCGGGCATTGCAAAAAGCACCGCTAAAAAGACCATCTCAGACTGGGCAGAGAGGAAAGCACTCCTGCACTGGCGAGATACACCAGGGTAACCGCCTCGGCAACCGCACTCGAAGGGGTTCATAAAATACTCCTCGAGTCAGGCCCCCCGAGGATCATGGAATGGAACAGGAAGGATCTCCGCATTCTGGCTAGTCTGCTGACGGGACACGATCGTCTGAGGAACCACATGCGGAAGTTGGGTCTTGAAAAAACTTCAAACTGTCGCTTCTGCTACGTGGAGGACGAAACAGCGGAGCATATTCTTTGCTCTTGTCCAGTACTGGAGAGCGCTAGCTTCCAGACATTTGGAACTGCCCAACTGGAACCTCACGACTTCAAGGAAGTTTCACCCTTCACGTTAATCGCCTTCGCTAAGAGGTGCGCACTGTACGGACTCTAAAAAGGTGTGAGCCACATTAGACACAACTAAGTCACAGTGGAAGGAGGCAGTGCTGCCCCACTCACTTTCAACCTAACCTAACCTAACCTGTTATTGTTATTTAGCAAAAGCTTTCTATTGGCTATTGAGGGCTATGTTAATAAGTATCATCCAAGAGTATTTTATCAATACCGGAAACAAAACGTCAAAGCTGGATGACACTTGTCAAAAATATTTTAGAGATTCATGGTGATTCATAGACCAAAATCATAGCAGGATATCAGAACAAAGCGATTGATTTGCAAATTAATGCCAGATTTGTCATGTTTAGATTATAATTATTGTACAATTACTAATTATTGCAACTGCGATAATTTGTGACAGAATCATAAAAGTAGTATCAATCACAGAAACTACCGTATTTAATAATTACAAATCGCACCTCCGTCAGTCACATGAATTATAGACGACGACATACTTTTATGAAGAATCTTTTTCATTTACTGGAACGTGTTTGTTATAGACCTTCTTACAGAAATATTCACAGTTGATGTAAAAGTACAGCGTACATATTGCAAGGCATACATATGGATTAAAAAAAGGTTATACGCAGCTAGCAAGCTTTGCCGTTCTGGATAGGCAACCAGTAATGCACATGCACGCCTGAGAAATAGCTTGCCTAACAGTAAAGCCATATATTTAGCTTTTGAAATGTAACAAAATTGTACATAAATCATGTCATTTTTGACCTTTTTGAGGTACTTCAAGAGAAATCAATAATTTGCAGTAAGAGCGCTTTGACAGGTGGATGTTCTTGAAAGGGCTGCTCTGGTCAAAGTCTTTATTCAAATGCGCATGTTGATAAAATCGGGCCTTAATCTTCTGGAACCTATGCCGTACTGACGAGCATTCATAGAAACGGAACTGTACGATCTGCGATTGGTATGAGATGTTCCAATGAAATTGCAACACTAACTTGTTATATTATGGTCCGATTTTATCAACAGGCGCATTTTAACAAAGGCTTTGACCAATCAGAGCAGCCCGTTCAAGAACATGCATCTGTCAAAGCACTCTGAAAACTATTGATTTCTCTTGAAGTTTACCTCAAAAAGGTTAAAAATGACATGCTTTATATACAATCGACCACTATGAACCACCTAGTATCTTTTCCAGTCTGATTTTCCATCCTAAATGGGTGAAAAGTTGCATTTTCTTCTTTAGCAAGAAGTTTAACAATTGTTAATTTCAACCAACCAGAATCCGCAAGAACTGTAGATTTGTTCGCTGGTTTTTTCTTCTGCTAAATGATCATGACAAAAAATTAGGGTTTTGAATAATTTTTTTTGTGATAAATGGAGAGATCAAATATAACCTTTACAACAAAACTGTTTTTGTTTTCTTTTTTTTTCGCAATAATTCAAAAGTTAGACCAAAATAAAAATGGGTTTTTGAATCCAGAACCGAAAACACACCGACGGCTCCCAAACCCGTGTGACGTGCTTCGTGAAAATGCTTGTAACAGTTGTAACTAAAATGTACATTTGTTGTAACGTAGGCGATGAATGATGTTTGCAACTCGAGACGAAGTCAACGATCGAAATAAATATCTTTTTGAATGTTTGAAATTAGATCACAGATCCCAGTAATAAAGTACCTAAGCAAATATGTTCTGAGGCGATTTTTTCTCTAGCATGCTGGGTGGCCGAGTGGCATAGTAGTCGACATCGTATGAATTGGTATCGCTGGTGGTGTCGGTTCGAGGCCCAGCCCGTGCAACTACTTTTTTTTATTTTTTTTATCCAAAATATTCATTGGAATGCTTTTTACTCATGTTACATCATTTTTTGTACCATCGACATAAATGTGTTTTTGAATCAAATGTTATTAGATGTTTTACTAGTAGGTACAACAAAAATTACGAATAATTTTACTTTTTTGGAATAATTTCATTTTGATACCGCTATCAGAGCAACTGGCGATTGATATTGACGGATAAACTTCAGTTCCACTGACTGAATTCTCCACCGCCTCCGGTACTTAGCTTTTGCAATATGTCAAGTAAAATGTCTAATAAAATTTGGTTCAAAAACATTTTTATGTCGATGATACAAAAAAATGTGTGTAACATGAGTAAAAAACACATCGATGAAGATTTTGGATAAAAAAAATAAAAAAAAAATAGTTGCACGGGCTGGGTCTCGAATCAACACCACCCACGAATACAGCATTACGATGTCGACCACTATGCCACTCGGCCACCCAGCATGCTACAGAAAAAGTCGCCTCAGAACATATTTGTTTAGGTAATTTATTACTGGGATTTGTGACCTAATTTCAAACATCCAAAAAGATATTTATTTCGATCGTAGACTTCGTCTCGAGCTGCAAACTTCATTCATCGCCTATGTTGCAACACATAAACACTTGTTACAACAATAGTTTTGTTATAAAGCTTATATACGATATGATGAAAAGTGTCATCCAGCTTTGACGTTTTGTTTTCAATATTGATAAGATACTATTGGACGATATTTATTAACCTAGCCCGCAATACCCAATAGAAAGCTTTTGCTAAACAACATCCAATAGAAAAGCTTTGTTAAATTCTCTGTTAAATATGCATGTTGATAAAATCGGCCCTAAATATATTATGTTGTTCCTTTGCATTCCAAACCTTGAGAGCCATAACCACTCCCTTGGATTGGGCCGGCACTGTGCCACAAAGTAGCAGGTAGTATCTAAAGCTGTAAATTGTAAAACAATCAGACAGGTACTGGATTTTTGCTGTATTACATAGTTATTTATGTATTAAGGGCGCAAAATAAGCGTTTATGGATCACAACATGTAAATGATATGATTATGATATATGTAAATAAGACGACACAACATTCGTTAACAAAGTGTACGCTGGACACTGACTCAGCATTCGCCGCACACTAAAATCGCCCCCTCTTCCTTCGCCTCCTCCTCCACTTACTCCTCCTGTCCAGGCGTTTAGCTTTCGACCTGCGGAGCTGCGGTATGTCCGAAGCGCTTGTTTTGAGAACCTGTGTGGCGACGGTGCTTGGTATCCGCCTCCCGGAATGCCCTTCGGCTCTGTTTGTGCAGCTACATTATCGTGCTTTCATGCTCCAAAGCGCACCGCACTCACCCTTACATAGAACGCTAAGGGCTGCCATATACTTACGTGGAGGAGATTTTAGTGTGAATTTATCAACATGCGAAAGGTTTAGCGGACTGCTTTTGTTGGCTAAGAGGATAGTAAACTAGTAACTCAAAGCAAAACCGCCTGTTTAGATTAGATCAATATCAAGCATACTTTGCTTAGTCATTTAAATATTTACAAACTTGAACAATGATGCTGTTTGGAAGCGAAACCGCTTGTTACTCAATCCAATTTAGTATTATTTTAAATCGGACAAGAGAGTATTTTTTGTTATTCATTGATAATATCAGTCACCACTCAGACCAAGCACATTGCAATGCACCACAAAACTGTGCACATAAACGCACCTGATTTTTCGAAACTCGCGTTATGAAGTCACATTGTCATTTCAATCATTTCTCGACTATTTTCTGGTTTAAAAAATTGTAATTCATTGTGTATCACTGCTCATTCATCAAACATGTTAATGCATAATAAACTTCACCATAATTATATTTCGTATAGTTTTAACTTGACGCCATCAATCTTTTTATAAAAGCTTTTGCAACGGGTATCCTGTTTGGATAAGTATATTACGGTTTTTGTTGTAATTTCAACTCACTGGTGCCTCCGATAGCAGCAACTTTCCAAAATTTATGTAAATCATCAAGACTTTGAGTACGGAGTGGATTGAGGGTTTATACTAAGAAACAAATTGAATATCGTTTTTATGTTTTTGTTTCTTTCCCTTCCACGTCCTTTCTGCCTGGTATGCATAATTTTGGTCATCAAACCAATTCGTTGATGCTTTTTAAAAGCTTTTGCTTAATCTGCAATGTTCATAATATGTATGTATGTATCTATGTTCGGGTGGATTATTGCTAATAAATTTTGAATCTGATATCTTCAAACGATTGGGCTGAAATTTTATATGCACGTTTAGTTTGGATGAAAATACACGATGAGTTGTGTATTGTCATTCTAAATTCAATACGGCATGCCACCCTAGATGGCGTAATAGTTAGTTTTTACTTATGCAACATGGATACCGAATGATAGGGCTTGTTGGGAGTGAATCGAAAAATAATGTGGACGTCATTCTACATATATCCAATATGTCTGAGCATCCGAGATGGCGAAACAGTTATTTTATAGGCACTTCTACAATATGGGTGTCAAATGAAAGGGCTTTTTGAGAGGAACTTGAAAAATAATGTCACTTTATTCTGAATGCAATATGGCGGAAACTTCATGATGACGGAATATTTATTTTTTGGGCACTTTTACAGTATGGGTACCAAATGAAAGAGCTTGTTGAGAGTAACTAGTTAAATAATGTGCATTATTCTTGTTCCAATATGGCGGGCGATACAAGATTGCGGAATAGTTATTTTTTATGCACTTCTGCAATATGGGTATCAAATGAAAGGGCCCGCCGAGAATAATTATAAAAATATCCTAACATCACTCTTTATCTAATATGGTGGACTGGTAAAATCACTGGAAGGTCTCCTTATTGAAGAGCTGGACCGCTCGAAATTCAGCGGCAAATGATCTTGCAATAATGATGCGTTGAATGGGATGAACAGACTTAGAAATCTAGCCAAAGATAACTAAAAAGCAAAAAATAAATTAAAAGAAAAAACCTTTTTTAAGATAGCTTTTATTTAAATGCTCTAAGAAGAAGAAAATAAAATGCTTCCTTAACATTTTAATTATCAACATATAGCCTCATTACACATTTACATGATCATAAAAGCTTGACCCGAGGTTTGCCTAAGTGCCTATAAGTATTTAATTAAGCCGAAATTTAACAAAAATCACTTAGTAGATTAAGTAGCTGAGCTATATATAGGTACTAGTTAGTAGTTCATTTACACAAGTAAATCGCTCGACAAGATTTGATGACCAAATACATTTTGTATAATGAGGCTACCAGTTGATAGTTAAAGCTTTAGAGGAACATTTTATTTTCTTCTTTTTGGAGCTTTTAAATAAAAGCTTTTCTAAAACGTGTTTTTTCTTTCAATTCATTGTAAGTTAAGCCATAAGTGCAACTGTGGGGCAAAGTAGAGAGCCTAGAGACTACGTTTTCTTTAGCAATACTGTCTACAATTTGGAAACTATGTAACTATATAGATTTTTTCGCCTCTACAGAACAGGCTAATTAAAATTTCTTTAAAATTTTGCATCAATCGCGACTCGAATTTAATGTAGTGACAATAAAAGGGAGATATATTGAAAATGTGCTGCGCCTGAAGGCAGTTTAAGGTCGTAACCTCAATTTTGATGCAACATCACAGTTAGTGTCGATTTGCAGCCAACTTCAAGGCTAAAGTTCATACTTTAGCTCTATTTGACTTTCTACAAGCATAAGTTGGATATACATATACCATTAATAATGTAAACATGCTTTTAACTCAACGGCCTATATCAATAGTTAGTAATCATGGCAATAAAATTACCACTTAGAAGATAAACATTTATCAGCAGGATCCACTGTATCAAATTTCCTATTTAGCAGCATTTTGTAGCAGCAACTAATGTTTTCAACAAATCATACCCAGTATAGTCACGGCAATAAACATTATGTTACTATATGAGAAAACTAGTTACATGTATAACAACGCTGAAAAGTTCTTTTTATATATTGATACCTATTATCATCACAACAAAAGGAAACAGTAAGTTACTTTATAAGGAAACTATAATAGTTACTTGGAGTCACGAAGTTAATATCTGTATCAGGTGGGGTTGAAGTGAGGAAAGATAGTTCGATCGAGATGCCTACACGCCTATAATGAATTTTGGGTTGCCTTCTGAGAATTTTATACAAACAATTCCTTAAACTCGTTAATGCTATATGCCAAGATTTGCCAATAGATGAAATATAACTCCGTTCATTGAGGTTTACCATGGTTTATGCTACCGCCAAATTCTAATGTAACTGTTTTAGTTAAAAGCTGTGTAAAGGATAATAAAAGCGCAAGAGTAAGTATATCTATATCTATCCATTGCCAACGACTCGTGAAGGTACTGCAAGCAGCATATACTGTGCCTTACTCAGTATTAATCCTAAAAGGGTGGAGGAATGTAGTAAAAAACTCTTGAGGACAAATATCTGCATATACACAATCGGCTCTGAAATCAATATGGGCGCTGAACCTGTGAGATAGAACCAAGGCTGAAAATTAATAAAGCATGCCACAGAATTGATGCACAAGACTATCTTTTTCCCTACTGACAGCCCGTTCAGATATAAGTTATACTGAGACCCAGTGCTCCGTGCTCACGATCTTAAAAACTCACAGCTCAATAATCTATATTAGCTTTTTCAGGGAATTGATTCTGTTAGAGGAAATATGGAAATATTTGAGCAGTAATGGACCAAAGACTCGCTCACTTTTAATAAACCTATACCTTTGTGTTTTTAGAGTGCGACACTTTTAGAGCCGTGGTAATCGAACAATTGCTTTTCGAAGGTAATAGGTTACTTTTGATAATACTGACTGTCAACAACAAGCGAGAAACAGAAATCGGCAAATCCCCTGCGGGATCTAATCTAGGAACCTCGGTATAGTGTACGTGTAGCTTTAGTTGTAGTCCTACGGTATCGTCTTTGGGTAACATCTCCCGATTAATTTCCGAGTGCATGTGGTGGAACAGTTCCTGTATCGCTACTGCCGCGCCGATATTTGCATCTAAACCGGATGGTTGAAAGATTGCGAAAAGCGCTTACGACATTCCTTCGCGTTTGTCCGGGAGAGCTGGGAGCGCTTCTTCTGGTTTATTTTTACTAGGTATATCAACTGCTCAAAAAGGAACTTCCAGAACTTGGAACGTATGATTCAAAATAAATCCTGCTTAGAGCTTACATGTGCTTAATGGAAAAACTCATAACAGAAAATCTTATTTTACTTCCATAGTACTGTCAATGCAGGAGATCTGTTTATCTCGTCCAGTAACTAGAAAAAATTTAGCCAAGTATATTGTCATTGTATTTTCTCCCAAACATTTCAAACTATCTGATACCACTGCCAACACCAACTACGAAAATGTTAGTACGTAGTACGTACGCACCCTACAGTAATTTTAATAAATGCCTCTTATATGTTAAACGACCTAAAATGCTGCCAGTGACGACCAGTGACGATGCAAATCTCGAGACTGGTTGTCTTCTGAAGAGGTGCAAAGTAATGCTGCACCTCAGGTGCGGCTCTTCCTCAAGGCGCAATGCCGCACGCCACCCCTGAGCAAACAAGAAAGAATACTTGGTAGGTATGTATGCAGTGCTAGTACCTATTTACTTAGCTACAATTGGTTACCTGATTTGTAAGTAGCACGCAGTACTCAGAATATCAAAACTGGTACTTGCAGCACACTAAGCTTGAACTTAAGCTTTAACTACACGCGCTGGTGTACTGTGTACACCATCGGGCATGAGTACGATGAATTTCCTGAAATATGTTAAGTGTTGCGTTTGCCGTTCTACCTAACCCTCGAAGATGGTAGTTACTTAAAGCTTGCTCCGTTGTCAGTCGTCAGTTGTCTCGCAAACTTCGCCGAGCAGACAAAAATTTGACCGCTAGTCCGTCTGATGCCTAGAATAGACCGCAAGTGTAGTGGTGAAAAAAGTATATTATTGTTATTTAACAGATCTATTCAGTGGGTTTTTTGTTTATAAAAATATACTTTTTAATACCTGCAATCCCTTTTAATAAAATAGCTATATAAATCAAATGATGACAATATTTTAGCTAATGCTGCTTCGTCACCACGCGTGTACTTGTGAAACCGAAAGGTAAATAGTCCAAAATATCATTCACTACGTTGAACCTTCTTTACAGAGATAAGGTGTGAGTTTTTCTTTTTTGATAAAATCGTTAACAGTGTTAATACTAATTTTGCAATCAGCTTGTTGTCATTTATTACCTAAGATACAGGGTGTCCCATGATGATTACAACAAGCATTATATCGGGACTGGGCAGTAGTCGAGAATTATGATTTCGGGAGTGTAAATTAGAGCAAATGCTGCATATTTTATTATCATTGCGTTACGCAATGAGGTATTTGTTTTTGATCACGTGACGTCCGATTCAAATTTTTTAACGAGCGACTTTTTGTGTTCCTCCCGATAAAACAATTCCGACAAACTAGCACACTTGAGGTCTAAAGTGTTTAATTCAAGAGCTACAGGTACTTAAAGGATTGTGTTACCATTAAGGCAAAAAATGAAAGGATCACTAGCACAAGGGTACGTGTTGTAATCAATGGTAGTGGTACAATACTTTAAGTAACTGTAGCTCCTGAATTAGTCACTTTCGACCCCAAGTGTGCTAGTTTGTCTTAATTGTTCTATCGGGAGGAACACAGAGAGGCATTAATATATTAATATATAGGGTGTCCCATTAATAATTTTGAATCGGACGTCACGTGACCAAAAACGAATACCTGGTTGGGTAACATAGTAGCAAGAAAAAATACAATATTTGCCCTAATTTCATCATCATAGTCACAATGTCTTAACAGACATGTTGTGAACTCGTAAAATGCATTTACTCATTTTACGAGTTTCTCTTGGGACATCTTTAAGATCTTTAATGCAGTAGTTTCCCATTTGCTTTCTGCATCCTCATGCCGTTGACCAGATAGTATCTACTGGTTCATCCGCCTTTAAGGGCAATTTCTCACTCCAAGGACAAGAAGGCGTCCTGACTCCTCTCGACTCGTCCACCCAAAGCTGTTGGTTGAGAAGAGGTTACTGCTTATACCGACAGTAGTTCGGTTCCTTTTAGTCGCCTTTTACGACACGCAGGATATACGATGGGAGATATTCTAACCCGCCCCGTCACGGGGGTTGCTCTAATTTACATCTCCAAAATTACAATTCTCTACTATTGCCAATTTCCGGTATTATTGCTTGTCTTAATCGTCGTGGGACACCCTGTATAGTATATATGTAAGTGACGTACAGAATACACCACGCTTGTATTTAAGTTTTGTAAAAATGCGCGTATAGCTGAAGGTTAACCAGGGTCTCGTCACGTGATTGACTGAAGGCGCCAAGGAACTCCTAGTACTCCTACTGGTCAATGGCACGTTATTAGCGCTCCTATTGGTTTAACACGCACAAATAGACTTTGAAAATGACCAAAGAAGACCAAAAGATTACTGGTGACATCTGACATCATATATATTGTGACCAGACATCGCTCCCGTTGACGCGCCTCAGTCATCTTTTCTTGTTCAAGTCGCTACGCATTGCTTAAGATGAACTTTCGATGACTTTTCGTAGAGCACAAAATAAAATTAAGGAAGTTATAAATATCATAACATTCGCAACAAGGACGAAAATAAGTAGATACTAATATAGTGTACAATATTTGGACAAAATGATGCAGACACCTGCTCGGTTCAGTAGGCTGCGCTGACATGTTTCAATCAGGCGTCGCGAGTTCGATTCCCAAGCTAGACGATTTTTGTTTCTTGGTTAGGCGGGTTGATAATTAAAAAACTTTATCATGAGTGAAAAGCAAAACACATTTTTTCTAACCTCCAAGAGCCGTCAGCACTGCAGCCTTTGTGGCTTATTGTCCTGCAACTATCGGGGAAGGGGGCTTAATGCACGGTGAGTAATGCCAGCGGGTCGTTCCATCGTCTCCACCGACTGCCGCTCCGAGCTGGTGTGAACACTGTCGAGTCCACAGTGTGCGTTGAGTAAGCGTGAAGGGGATTCTGAACACTACATCTCTCCCCCACTCAAGCGCCTGCCAACCATAAACTAACCGCGTGTGAGAGCTCTACGTCTCTCCCCTACTCGGGCGTCAGCCGTCCATGTGCTTACCGCTCCCGACGCTGCTTAGTCTCCGAGTCGACAGCGGGCCAAAACACTCTTAAGAAGTGACTTTTTGTGATATTAGCCAGAAAAAACTCTCAAGAAATAACTGTGGAAACTGAATACTCTTATTACATGCAGGCTGCAGCAGCAGCATCAATATTCTCTAGTAAGATTTTCATGTAGTTTTTTTATTTATAATTTTGTGCGCCCCCGCCCCGGCCCCCGCCTTTTCAAAAATTCAAAATTCGCCACAGTGTAGCTAAAAAATACAATAGGAAGATTAAACAAACAATTTTTCTTTCAAGTTGATCGACCTTTACCGCCTTTTAAAATTATTACAACAAGAAGCATATGGAGCAAAGTGGTTTTGTTTTTATATTTTTAAACGTGCTTCATATCCTAACCCAAACTCTCATAGACGCAAAGTTTGTTGTCCTTCTTTATCGCGTAGTTTTCCATGATCAGGAAAGTCAAATATGAGGCAGCTCAAACAAATCTGCTCTTTCCAGAATTACGTTTATATTCAGCTCCTTAGAGTTTACTACAACCATGGAATAATTTTAAATTATTTTAATCTACTAATGTTTATTGTCGATTACATGCTAAGCTATGTCAAACTCAGCTGTTTTACTATATTTTATGTTTTTCATACCTAACTCTAATAGGACTCCTTGTATTTCGTATGTACCAAGTACATACACATATTGAGTGTATGAGGCTTGCCCTTTTATTTTATTTTATTTATTTAATTAGCCGCATCAACCCAAGGGTTATTAGCGGGGGAAATATTAATATTACAATTTATATAGAAAACCACATGATCTTAGGAAGTTAGTAAGTTTTATCATATCACAGTGTGGGCCCAGGATTTCTGGTAGCGATTTTTGCAGTGTATGCGCGAACCTGTATATCTCGTACATTGGGCACTCCACTAAAAAGTGTTTCACTGTTAACTGCACATCACACATAACACATATAGGTTCTGGTTCTTGTGCTAGAAGATAACCATGGGTGGCTCGTGTGTGTCCAAGTCGAAGTCGAGTGATTGTGGTTTGCAGTCGTCGGTTGCTGGTTACGGTTTGCCATGGTCCAAAGTTGGGCTTCACTTCTAGTAGTTTCGATGGTTTGCTTCTCCACATATTATTCCAGTTCTCTATTACTTTGAGCTTCAAGTGAACACAGACATCACTTACTGGTACTTGTTCTGTCACCTGTATCGCATTAATTGAGGCTTCCTTGGCTTTACAGTCTGCCATCTCGTTTCCAGGAATTCCGACATGTGAGGGTACCCATACCAATACAATGTTTTTATGTTTCAGTGCATGAAGCTCGGTCCTGATTTCATGGGCCAAAGAGTTTTTACTGAACATTTTGTCTATCAGTATGAGAGAGTTTAAGGAGTCTGAACAGATTATCCAGTTAGCGCTTGAGCTGTCTTTGATGTATCGAATGGCTTCAAGTATCGCATGTAGTTCACCTGTGAGTACTGTTGCTGACTGTGGCAACTTGTGTTCTATAGTTATTGTAGGAGTTACTATTGCTACGCCTACATGTACATCAGACTTAGATGCGTCCGTATATACGTCGATGTGATCAGTGTATTGATTACGGATTTCTAGGAATTTCTGCATGATTAGCTCTCTTGGTGTATCTTGTTTACTGGCTTCTAGCAATTTGGTGTTGATATTGGGTGAGTGAATGGTCCAAGGTGGGGTTACTGGGAGGTAATTGGGAAGTGTAGGTGGAATTATGGCTATGCGTTGCTGACTGAGGTATCGTTGTATTCTATGATAAAAAGGTACGTTCTGTGAGGTATTTCGGAGGTTAGCTTGATTATATGTCGTTATATTTTTGTGTCCAGGTATCGACGAGTTTGATGCGAGTTTGGTAAGGTACTGCAGGCTTAATGTTTGTCTTCGCACATTAAGAGGAACTTCCCCAGATTCACAGCATAAGCTCTCGACGGGTGTAGTTCTGAATGCTCCTAGTATCAGACGTAGTGCGGAGTTATGCAGGCTGTCCAATGGTTTAAGAACTGACGTCTTCGCAGAGCTGTATGCTATGCAGCCATAGTCTAGCTTAGATCTTACGAGGGAGCGGTAGATACTCAAAAGCGTTTTCCCATCTGCACCCCATTGTCTATTGGACAGATATCTTATTATATTCATTCTCTTTTGGCAGGATTGAATCAAGTAGGTAATGTGACTTTTCCACGTCAAACGTTGGTCAAAGATAATCTCAAGGAACTTTATTTCTTCGTAACTTTTTAAGGTGACGCCTGAGAGGTATAGAGTGAGTTTCTTCTGCGTTGGTTTTTTCGAAAATATGATGCACTGCGTTTTGTTTGCTGAAAATGTGAATCCGCTTCTATTAGACCATTGTTCTAGCTCGTCGAGTTTTGATTGAAGTAGTGATGCACTAGTTGCGATATTTTTACCCTTGAGGTAAATAATCATGTCATCGGCATACAGACGTGTGTGCAAAGGTTTACCTATGCCTCCTATGATATTATTGATTGCTATGAGAAAGAGTGTTGGGCTAATGATAGATCCTTGTGGTAAGCCATTAATCTGTTCCTTACTATCAGATAGTGTACCGCTGGTACGCACTTGGAATTTTCTATCTTCGCGGAAGTTTTTGACAAAAGCCAGAATGTGTCCACCATACCCCCAGTTCTTCAGTTTGAATATTATGTCAAATTTCCATGCGGTATCAAATGCTTTGTTAATGTCAAAGTATATGGCTGCGCAATGCTGTTGGCTAGTAAATGCTTCGTGTATGTGCGATTCTAGATCTAAAATGTTGTCTAATGTTGACCTATTAGCTCTAAACCCGGTTTGTTCGCACGCTAACTGATTTTTGCTCTCCAGGTTCCACAACAGCCTTCGATTTATGATTTTTTCTAATAGCTTGCACATTGCACAGGTCAAGGAGATCGGCCTGTAGGATTCTGCTGTTTGGGGTGGTTTGTTTGCCTTTAGAATTGGTATTATTGTGGCTTGCCTCCAAATATCTGGAAACACTTGCTCACTCCATATAGTATTGTAGATGTTGAGAAGGATGCTTTTTGCTTCAGATGGGAGGTGCTTCAAGAATACAGTTGGAATATCATCAGGTCCTGGGGATGTGTCTTCTTTTCTGCTGAAATTATTACTTCTGTATTTCTTTTGTAGTCAAGGAATTGTTGGTTGAAGTTATCATCACTAGAGTTTTTGAAGTACGTTCTGGATAAGGCATTTGCGATATCTTTGTTTTGTGTATATGTTATGGGCCCTTCCTTTAGTGAATCGATTGTAGTGTGTGTTTTCGAACCAGACATGCTTTTTATTTTCGTCCAGACTGTAGATATATTGGTGGAGTTATTTATACTAGCTACGAATTTTTGCCAAGATAACCTTTGTTCAGTCTTTATCACGAGTCTTGCCTTAGCACGCTTATGTTTAAAATCTAATAAGTTTTCGGTTGTTTTACATCTCCTTATCTTATTCAATGCTTGTTTGCTTTCCCGTACAGCATTTCCACATTTTTCATTCCACCAAGGAACTGGGTTTCGTCCATGTACAATTCGGGTCTTTCCTATGGTTTGGTTAGCTGCTTCTTTGACTAGCTCCGTGAAAGATTCTGTAGTTGAATTTATATCTGTGGATATGTTAATCCTACCTATGTTATTGATGATATGCTGTGAGAATTCATCCCAGTTGGCTTTTCTTAAATTCCATTTCTCGGTAGGCAGAGTATTGGTCTTTAGTTTCTTGGTGTTTCTTATAATTATCGGAAAATGGTCACTTCCATATAAGTCGTCAGCAACAGTCCACTGTAGATATGTCAGTAAGCTGGGTGAACAGATACTCAGGTCTATTGCTGAGAATCGTCCGGAGGCAGGATCGAATCTGGTCCCACTCCCGTCATTCAGAAGAACCATGTTGCTGTAGTCTATGCTGTTCTTCACTATATTTTCTCGGGTGTCATTTTTGAATGAATTCCAGGCATGGTTATGGGCATTAAAATCGCCTAATACTATTCGCGGTGATGGTATTTGTTGCAACAGCGCATCTAGTTCGTTCTCTTCTAAATGATAGTTTGGGGTTATATATACGCTGCATATGTTAACGGTTTCGCTTGATTCAACAGTAACAGCTATGGCTTCCAAGTTTGTAGTTAATACTATAGGTTTGGCTATAATTCCAGCTTTTACGTATATTGCTACTCCTCCGCTGGCTGTAGTTCTGTCACGGTTTTTGAAAAACCCGGTGTATTCTTTCAGTGTATGTGTTTTGGATTCGTGAAAATGTGTTTCCTGAAGGCAAATTATATCTGGAGTATAGTCGGCGATAACTTTACGTAGCATATTTAAATGGATATAGTATCCATTCAAATTCTATTGCAATATCGAATTGAATATTATGTTTGAAAAGTGGAGTCGACAGAAGAAGTATCGCTGAAGCGGTCAGTCGAATTGGTTTCGAGGTGCTTCTCCATTTTTTCCTCAGCCTTGTGCAGCGATTTTTCAGAGTTTTGTCTGTGATGTGTGGGTAGATTAGTAACAGCAGTTCTATTGTACCTTTGAAGTCGGAAGAGTGGTCACTGACGACGCTAGCTATGTCTTTTGAACCATGGGTGTTTTCCAATTGCCCTTTGAATTGCCTAATAAAGTTATTTACGTAACAAGTCCTGTAAGTGGTATTTTGAAGGATGAGTAGGCAGTTTCCAGGGTGAACCGTAGAGGAGTAAAATCACTTTCGGGTAGCGTTTTTTAGATAATTTATGAAACAATAGGGATATATACTACAAATATTACTTCTGAACATTAATTGTACAATTATAACAATTGCTTATATTTAATAGTATTAGGAATATTAACAGAAGTGGCTGTGTTGAAATAATTCACCCTAAATATCTAAAATGGTTATCTGATTCCCTATCAGGACGAAAACTCGTACCATCTTATTGTTTGAGGGTGCAATATCAAATCTGGGCCTTGTTTAGAGTTACAGCCTCAGGTAAAGAAAATCGAAAATTTTCAGACCCTCGGATTTTCAAGTTCACCCTAACTATCCAAAATCGTTATGTGACTTCCTATTAGGACGAAAACTCCTATCGCGTTATAGTTCGAGGGTGCAATATCAAATCCAGCCCTTGATTAGAGTTTCAGCCTCAGATATAACATCGAAGTTTTTCAGACCCTCGGATTTTCTAGTTCACCTTAAATATCCAAAATCGTTATCCGACTTCCTATCAGGACGAAAACTCGTATCGTATTATAGTTTGAGGGAGCAATATCAAATCCGGCCCTTGTTATTAGATGTTGCAGCACTTGTAGTAGCTTTCGAGATATCAACTTCATTACGGCCATATTTTTAATCTTGGAGGCTATGTCATTATCACATAGACCATTTCATACCCCTCCCTTCACTTTACCGGCAACAACTCATAAGTGGCGGTTTTAGAAGCTTCACTGATTTCATGTGGAATAATCATTTTCTCGTCACTTTTGTTGTCGATTTCCATTTCTGGATCGGAAAATTGAAAATACAGTAGAACTATCAACAAATTTAAAAAAATCGTCCCGAAAGTAAAGAAAAACATTCTGCAAACAGCTGTTTTCGGTACGATTTGTGTAAAGTTTCACTTTCGATGTAATAAATCATACCAAAGGTTCTATTTTTGGGACCGCTGCAGAAAAACTTCAATGTGGGGCACAGCTGACATATGATTTTGATTCCTATTCTTTTAGAAACGTCATTGCTCCCAACATCTCAAAGGCATTCGATCATTCGATGGAATGCAGTTCTCTTAAATAAGCTTCCGTCATAGGGCTTTCCTGTTAAACTTTGCGGCTGGTTAGCGGACTTCCTCCCTTATGGTCCCTAATTCTCTGACGCAGTAGATGGCTTCTCCTCCTCTTTCCACAACATAAAACCTGGGTCCCGCAGGGATCGGCATTGGCATCGGAATTGTACCTATTTCATGTCAATGATCTACTTTCTAGCACTACAAATCCAATCCCCATTTTGCAGTTCATCGTGCTTTGGATGCATGCACTGGTCTCTATGGTCAAGCTGAAACGAGAAGGCTATTAGCGACTGCTTCGCTGTCAAAGAATCTGTAAGATCACCTATTGGGGACTTAAGAATATAGTAAAATTAGATACCCTCAGGACCCGGTACTGTACACTATCAAACAAGAAGTGGCCAGGGAAGCACCTGTTTCTAATGAACAAACCAACCTCTTCTAAGAAGTAACTGATTCCAGTTTTTAGGAGTCAACACTACAGAAAACATAATCTGGCACGAACTCACTCGTTAATTTCAACAGCTGCTGGGAGAAAGCTCGGATGCCTATCAGAGCCAATTCTCACTATCCAACATTCTCACTGCTATAGGACCCAGGTAAAGTCAGGCCTAAAGTATTGCTCTCACATCTGGAGAGCTACTGCCCCTACTACATACTTGATGCAGTCTACAGAACAGCAATCCGACTTGCAGCACACCCGGCCTTAACGCACCACCTTCAGTTGCTTTCTTACCGGTGTGTGGTTGGTAACCTCTCAATTCTCTTATGTGTGCGGAATGTGCTGTCATCCTTCGTACATCAAGAATCGAGCCGTACGACCGCACGTTTATGCCCATGCTGTCCGGGCTTGGAATGGACTGCCACGGCGTATCTATTGAGCCTGCGACTGTTCGTCTATAACGCACTCTTTCCATAGCCGCCGCGGTAATTCGGTATCTAGGCCTTAAATTCGCAGTCTTACCAGTTATAACAAAAATATTTTAATTAGATCCAACGTTCTAATTGATATATGACAGCACCGTTGTCCGTATTACTGATAACTTGGCCTTTTGTCATCAGTAGGTATAAATAATATACGTATCGCATAAAACTGACAGCACAGCATAGTAAACAACCAGCACAATACCTCAGGTTGGCGGCAATTACACGCGCGTCCCCACCTTTGGATGATTTTTTGTAGGGATGCTAACGATACTTCGATGCTTGTACTTCTGCACTAATATCGAGTATTTTTATCTTAGATACTTTTTGAGCGATTCCAAGCTGGTATCGGTACTTTTGTAGGGGTATCGGTACCGAAAATAATTATATAATTATTGTGGGGTGTAATCAATTGCACAAAATTCTCCGTACGAACCAAACGCGCCCGGTTGGCTGAAAAATATCGAGTTGGTACCGGTATCGATATTTCAATTTTCGCATCTCTACCCAAACTTCACAGCGGTAAAATCATCCCAAGGTCAAATTTTGTGGGAATTATTTTTATATAGAAAATCCTCAGAGATATTGTGCTGGTTGTTTACTATGCTGTGCTGACAGATCGTCACGATTTATTTGAACAGTTGCATTTCAAAGCCTGTTTTTCCATAGTAATAAATAAATATTTTGTAGTCGAGGTTCAAGCCGCCATTGGGAGAATAACTCCAAGGATGTTAAGCTCGCTACTCATTATTCGTCGATTCGTTTCGTTAATGCGATCCGTCGGTACATTTCGTGAATTCTTGCTTCGAGCATCCAACGCATGACATCCTATTCATTATGCGTTGTTTCTCTTCGCTTCGATGATGCATGGAAATTCATCCATTGTGTGAAGTGCGACCAAAAAAATTTTATAGTAATAAAAATGAATTCTGACGAATGAATTCTCATCTCATTTGCTCAGCAGTGCTTTTGAAAGCATCATGCACTTTATTCCTCCTTTTTTTTGGTTTTGTCACTTGGACTCCATAGATTCCATAAACATGGATACACTTGTATTTTTTGTATAAATAAAAAATATTCTCTCCATGCATTCCATTTTTAAGTAATCACTAAACGCACAGGACGACTGTTTTCTTCAACAAACGATTTTCGAATGAGACCTGAGACCGCAGCGTCAACTTCGTCGCTCCGTTGACTTTGTCGCATCGTTCATTTTTCCTTTGATGTTTCGTCCGAATACTGACATCAAGACGAATTGGCGCAGTGCCGAATAGCGAGTAGCGGGCTTTAGATAATGTCGGGGATAATGTACTGGACGAAATTGTTTACCATTGCTACGTGTGCCTAGAAAATGAAGATTAAATAATATGTATAGTCATAATGATCTTTTTGTTAGTGAATAAAATAAATATTTTGTAATTTGATTATAACGTATTGCTTACTTTTTTTTTTCGAAAGATAATCAAAATAAAATTCAAACTCCCATGGAATTTTTTCTCCTCTATATGATGTCGTAATTCGATCTTTTATCCGACGTTCTGTTTCTCCGTAATCCTCGTCAAACAACATTGAAAATGTCTGAAATGTTGGGTAAATAAAAAAGTGATATAACGTTGTATATAGAATTAAAATTGGAGTTTTTTAGGGATATAAAAAAGTTGTAGAGTATTTAAAAACCAATGTTGATGGTGGTTGCCAAGAAACGCAACATCAGATTTAAAGTCTAATAACATCAGTTTATAAATCAACGCGAAAGTGAAATTTGCATTGTCATATCTTTTCAGATAAAGTGAGAACAGAACAAAAACGAAATCGGGGAAATTAGATTTTTCCCAAATATCATCGGAAGTACATGTAATTTATAAAAATTTTTAAACGCCATATTGCAGGGTTCAGCAAGGCGCAACTTTTCTTTGTAAATCGTCTGGTTTACGAGATCCCTGTAGTGTGCATTCTTCTGTGGGACACCGTGCATATTGAACAACAAAAGTCCCAAGGGGTACCCCAAGTTATAGATTCATTCTAGCCTTCTAAGGTCAACAAAAAAGGCGAGAGAGGGTAATCCATCATCATAGGTTTTTCTGATATGCTATTAATAGTCTATTTAAGATGTTTTCGCATGTCGATTGTAATACTGCAGCGAAACGATCAGTAATACTAGTTTAATACGAATCATGAATACTGAAAACGGCTATTTTGATCTTTCTACATTCCTTGAAACCAGGTGTAATTGACATATGAGCAAAAACCGCAATTACTCATATTATCAGGATATGTGTTGGTTGTGTCATTACTCTCTAATATGTTTATCTACAGGGTGAGTTTTTAGTACCGGCTCGCTCGATAACACCACTACTATAGAAGATATCGAAAAAAGTTGTATATAAAAGTTGTAGCCACGGATATGCTCCTTGCTCAGAAAATATTTTGATTAATACAGGGTGATCGATAATTACGTGGTGATGCAAACATGCATTTTTTTAAATGAGACACCCTATATATATTACTCCATATTCAAATTATTCTAATTATTTCCGTCCTTCCAATATAGGGTATTGTTACATTATACACGGTATTTCAAAAGTTATGACCATTATTATCTTCAAACCGCTGTCAAATGAACGGGCTGTATATCGAAAAGTAATGAATCGAAAATCATATTTTTTACACGGATGGATAAAAAATATCATCTAGTTTCAAAATCGGCTATAAAGCGGCTATACAGCCCGCGACGCATGTTCGTATACAGGGTGATGTAGAATGCAGAATTCAGATTTTCTTCTTTTTTTGAAATGTAACCCCCAATATTTTATTATACCAAAGAATTGCTTTTAATATGATCTCTCATCTTTGTATAGCACTTGTTGTACCTAAGTCCATCAGTTTCCGAGATATTTCGATTTTTCGGTAAATTTAAAATATAGCTTCTACTTGTGTACTGAAATTTATTTATCTTGAGAAATTACTATCGAATTTGTTTTTTATTTAACAAACAACTAAATAATACGGCCATGGTACTATTTGATAAAGTCGAAACCCTGAATCATCGAGATAATAAAGTCAAGTATGCTAAGGAAATAATTTTGTAGGCGTGATGCATAATTATCAAGCAGATTTATCAGATATGCCTTGAAAGATTGACGGTTCTCATAACCTCCGCAATAATTCCGTACTTTGTGAAAAACGAGCTTTAAAAATCAATTTTTCCTTTGAGGGTATTTAGAAGAATCTTTGAGATATCGCCTACTTGCCTCTAGAATATATCAACTATGAACAGCAATATCCAGAACGGAGGCACTCTAAAACTAATGCGTTTGAAAGGATGAAGAGTCATTTTATTTGGACCGTGTCGTTTAATATTTCATAGCCTACCTGATAGATCTGCTTGATACTTATGCATGACGTCTATAAAATTGTTTCTTCAGCACATTTGACCTATATTATCTCGTTAATCCAGTGTTTTGACTTGATCAAGTACTATTATGGCCTTATATTTCAGTTGTTTGTTAAGCAAAAATAAAATTTGATAGTATTTTCTCAAAATAAATAAATTTTAGTAAGCAAACAGAAGGTACGTTTAAAATTTGTAGAGAAATCGAAATATCTCAGAAACTAATGAATTCAGCCATAACAAGTGCTATACAAAGATGAAAGAGCATATTAAAAGCAATTCTTTGGTATAATAAAATATTGGGGGTTACATTTAAAAAAAGAGAGAAAATCTAGATTTCGCATTCTACATCACCCTGTATACGGATATGCGGCGCGGGCTTTTTTTATAGCCGATTTTAATACCAGAGGATACTTTTTATTCATCCGTGTAAAAAAAATGATTTTTGATTCATCACTTTTTGATATACAGTACGTTCATTTGACAGCGATTTGGATATAAAAATGGTCATAACTTCTGAAATACCCTGTATAATGTAACAATATCCTATACTGGAAGAACGTAAACCATTAGTAGAATTTGAATGTAGAATAATAAGGGTGTCTTATTTAAAAACATGCATGTTTGCATCACCACGTATTTATGGATCACCCTGTATAAATCAAAATATTTTCTGAGCAAGGAGCATATCCGTAGCTACAACTTTTGTATACAACTTTTTTCGATATCTTCTATAGTAGTGGTGTTATCGAGCGAGCCGGTACCAAAAACTCACCCTGATATGTCACCTATCAGAAATGGTACTCAATTTTTATTGTTTTCTGACTTATGATAGAGTGTAGAGGGGGAGTAGTCATTGCCGAAACAAAAACCAGTTAATTAACAAAATGGTCAATAATTGGGAATGCGGCAAATAAACGCCAAAGTGGACTCTTTCAACTTTATTCCAAGCTTTCAGATCTCGCTAACTTTTCCCTGATGATGGAAGCATACGTTTCCGAAAGCTTGGAATAAAGTTGAAAGAGTCCACTTTTGCGTTTATTTGCCGCATTTCCAATTATTAACCATTTTATTCTGCTAGATATATTACAAAGTCAGTAGCAGGTGTAGATGAGAAACAATATGGGGAAAAGCCCTGCAATATGTTATCGCTGAAGCTAAATTCTATAGCTGTTGCTTTGTTTGCCGATATAATCACTATATAGAGCTCTGTTGTTCATGCTTCAATTTACCACATCGTCATTTTCATTAGTATCGCCTTCATTGTATGTTAGACGATATCCCTGAATGTAACGTCAAAATATACGCAAACATGTAGGCTTTTGAATCTATACAAGACTTTATTCATATGAATGCCACTAAATTGCTTTATGTGGATTTTCTAACTCGCTTGCAATGGTGGAACCTTCTGCTATGATGTGATGATGTTATGGACTCTTCTGATTAATTCATGATATAATTAGTAACCATGTCTGTCACACCTATATACATATATGATGCTCATCAAGGGCGTATCAAAAAATTACAAACCTACAGCACCTATCTTTCATATTAATGAGTAGAATTTGGTCTCCCAAAACAAAATTAGGAATGCCCACGGTTGCTTCGCTTTTTACTAATTATTACACCGCCACCTATGCGTAGATTTTAATGTTATGGCAGCATCGTCTACTACTCTGCTGACACCAAATTTCATCAGAATCTATGAGCGGTCACGCGGTGATAAAAATGGCGACAGGTAGACAGACAAACATACTTAGTCAGAGAGACAGAAAGACAGGCAGGTTACAACCAAGTATACCTATGTAGGGTAAATTCATCCTCTTTCTTTTTGTACTTACTAACTACGGCATACCACGTCGATTGTATCCCAAGTGCACGATCTAAATAAAAGAGTCATTACCACAAACCTGGTTTCATCGTTATCGCTGGCTGTGGCAGCTTGCCGGCAACGGCGGTTTATACACCTGCCCTAACTTTAATTAAAACCTACACCCCATAGGTGTATTTTCACTTCGAGCGTTCCATGTACGAATTACGTTTTTGTGAAAATAAAAAGCCGTGCAAGGTAAATGCGGTAAACCGGTAAATGCTTATGACGGGGGTTTATATGGTTTATGGACAATATTATTTATAGCACAGCACATCTATATAAAATTTGTTAACAAAATAAAAGGTTCCAAAAAAATGCATTCTAGGGTTCACAGTTTGTACAACAGTTACAAATAATATTAATAATAATAAATAAAGTAACACAACTAACACAAGGGTTTAAATACCGTCTTCTCAGACTATTGAAAACACAACTAAATTCTAGAAATACTACAAAAGCCATCAAGACGTTTGCAATACCGGTACTCATATACTCCTTTGAAATTATCAAGTGGTCACACACTGAAATAGAAAACATCCATATACTTATACTAACATTCACGAATAAGCACAAACAATCACAATCAGAAGAAATAAATACTTAATCCCAGAAGGCACTCCATGGCAAAAATAGATACCATGTAACACAAGATCACGTTAACGGTTAACGAAAAGCAGTCATACAGCTGGCTACAAAATGGCCAGCTCTTTCCAGAAACGGGAGGCTTTATGCTTACTAATCAGGACGAAGCGATTACGACACGAAATTACAAGAAGTATATAATTAAAGATCCATCTATCGCCGACGATAATTGCAGGAAATGGCACCAATAGAAGGAAACACTAGAACACGTAAAAAGTGGATGCAGAACTCTCGCTGGAACTGAGTGCACAGCCAGACATAGCTCTGCTGCTAAATGTATACATCAAGCTCTGGCCACAATAAACAAGCTAACTGAAAACACAGATTTATAGAAAGCAATAAATTCAAACTACACTGGTATATTGAAATAATTACAGACAATGCCATCCCATTTATAGACCAGATATAGTTATTCAGTCAAAGGCCGACGAAAGAACCTATTTGATAGATATCGCGATTCCCAATGATATGAATGTCCAAAACACCTATGCTGGGAAGATATTCAAACACGCAAATCTTGCCACAGAAATGCAACGAATCTATAAACAAAACAAAGTTATTATTGTCCCTCTTATTATGTCGGTCTCAGGCCTTACACCAAACACATTTACACGACCCCTGCAACAGCTGGGCCTGGACGAAAAGTTACACAAAACCTTCCAAAAGTCTGTAATGCTCAAGACCTGTGGCACTGTACGATCCTTTCTGAATTCCGGATAAGAACAGGTCAGGTGCTGAATTGACACAGTCCGTCAATACTTGCTCCTACCGCAACTATGCGATAACAAACAAGAAATGAATAATAAAATATAAACGTTTTATGTTTTTTTTCGGCAAGTCATGTTGGAGCGCCCCACAGTATTATTACGTGGCTAGGATGGAAAACGCGTATGGTTTTCAGAAATCCTGTCACTGACGGCGCAGCAATAATCACAAAACTAAAAATATAAAAACAGCTCAATCTCGCTTTTAAGCGTCTTAGGGTCTCCTGGTCAACTTATACTTTTTTTTTATGGGAGTGTAATTGGGGTGATTGTGGGGCATGAGGTTGTAAAGCTGAAAAATTTGTTGTATTCATGATAGGCTATCCATTGACCTGTGAACGAAGGATCTGGCAGCATAATACACTTTTTGAGGTACATCCGAACATTGCCCTGCCTATTACAGAAACCAAGGGACTGATGTATATGTTACGGTTGAAGTGTCTACATGGATAGTTTGTAAACTAGTTGGATGATATCTAAACCATCCAAATAAATGGTTGATTTAGTGGAAAGTTACCTTTCAATTAAAATAGCAAGAAATGTTGGTTAGTTTGTATACTATCCAGCGAGTATGTAAACTAGCCAAGAATTGCTATTAAGGTACAAACCACAAGATAATTAAACACATTGGCCGGGGTTTTTGGTTAGCTTACAAACTGTCCCTAGTATTTGGATAAAGTGTGAACTGTAATGTATAACTACCAACTCAGCCCTACTTTCTGCTAGGAATTACTTAAATGAACCAAAGAAAACCGCTCTGTTTGCACGCTAACCAACGCGTTAGCTATTATACATATATTACTACGAATAGTTAGTTCAACTGTATCCAAATACTGTAGTCAGTCTGTAAACTGGTCAAAACCCCCGGTTAATTTGTGGAATTCTTTTGTAGTTTGTACTTTAGCTACAATTCGTGACTAATTTACAAGCCATCTGCCATTTTATACTATCGAGCTAGTTTGTGAAGTAGCCATGTAAGCACTTTAACTGTAACATATGCAAAAGAGTATACATGCTTTAGATCGTTTTGTATGTTGTAACGTGGAAACTATTGAATTGATTTTAATAAAATTTTGACACAGTATTATTACGTGGCGAGGATGGAAAACGCGTATAGTTTTTGGAATCGTGGTAGTGGCGGTGCAGTGATAGTAAAAAAACTGAAAATATAAAGCAGCTCAAATTTAATTTTTAAGCGGCTTTCGAGAGAGCCTGAAAAATGTATTGTATTAATAATAGCATTCATAATAGGCTATCCATTGGCATATCCAACCTAGCATCACGACACATTTTTTTGCAGCCAGGTGGGCGATGGTTTGGTTACAAGGAGATCTCAGACTATAGCCTCAGGCTATGGGAAAATAATAGACTGGTATCACCGTTATGTGTGTGAAGAACTGGGCTAATCAACTTGACTCCTTTTTTTTATTAAGTAACTGAAACAACATTTTTTTCTGTCTCGATCTTCGTTATCTTAGTGCACAATCATAATGCCTACTTTTTGTATTTATTTTTTTAAAGCAAAATACAAAACCAGCATAAAAACCTACACTTGAGTGCTTATTCACCTATCTAGCGAGGCATCTCGTGTTTTTGGCGGCTGATGCCGCTGTTAAGTGAAGGTTGGGGGTTACAGTAAACTACACACTTTCGGAATTAAAGGGAGAGCTAAGATAAAAACCTGCAGCGGGCGTGACCAGTTCACTATAATCCCTACTACAAGGATATACCGCCAACCGACAAAAAATATTTACAGGCGGTGCCGGGGCAAACTGTTTGTATAATTATGCCGAACTAGCCCACGGCTGGTCGTACGCCTGTACTGAAAAAAGGATTGAGAATGTTTTCGGTCCTGGCATCGCAGTTGATCCCTTGTCTGTGTATTTCAGGTATAAGGTAGGTATATATAAAGTGTTTACAAGTGCAGCTGAGTCGTCACACAAAAAATGAATTTATTATATGTACAAGAGCGAGTATATGATGGAAAATAAGGTAGAAATATGAAAAATCTACAAGTAGTACGAATGACAATATTATGCAAGTTAATGTTATAGGAAAATCTGAAAAAAGTAGATAAATTCAGTGAAGTTCACACTCAGCGGCTTTTAGACATGCCTTTGCCGATGGAAAACTGAGAGATGTAAAAGCATTACAGCATTGGCGTTAATACAGGGGGGAGGGTGGGCACGACATGTCTCCTTCCTTGGACTAACATTAAGAAGGCGTCATCACAATTATTGTTGAATTCACAACAAACTTCAGAAAAATAAACCAAATCATGCCCCTCGTCACCCTTCGGAAGGCCGTCGAAAATATAACCCCCATTTGTGAAACTATATTCAAACACTGAACTATTACAGCCACCAAAATCGATGTTTCTGTGAAATATTCAAAAAGGCGAGACAGTTTTATAACAAGTTTGTGAAACTATAGTACCTTTAACAGAGGTAAACCTATTCCAAGTCGAATATGTAAAAGAAAAATTTGCTCTCTCTGCTGTTGAACGATTAAAAAAAATTATTAGTAGTATTTGCGGACTATAATAGATGCTGATCTGACCTATATTGTTGCAAACCAAGATGGATTAACAGAAGGCGATAAAGTTATTGGGGTAAAGTTCCTTCTGCCTGATATATGGCACATGACGAAAATTGGTGCGTTAAACAAAAACCACAATAATTGGTTTCTCATTGCTACTTTGCTGAACACAAAAAGTCGTGAACGTGGAGAACTTAGCAAAGGAACATGACTTCTGGAATGAATAAATGTTAAGTAGAATACAAGATCATTATCAGTTTATGTTACTAAGTAAAAAATGTAATTTCTATTCAAGACTCCAGAAAAGTGTAAGTCCAAGACCCTAAACGTCCCGGTCTGAGCGTACTAGAGATTTAAATTTCAATTAGATACAAACTTGGTTTGAAATCGTGAGATTTCTCAGTAATCTTGTGCATGGTATCTGCTCAAAACCAATTATCGCGTTTTAGTTCAATTTTTGTATTTTTAACTCTTGGCCTGCAGCGTATGTATGAATAACTTGCCCAAAATGACCGACTATTAATTTAGTCGGTGCCTAAAACAATATCTATCACATTCCAGAAATAAGAGAGCCCCATCTTGTTCAGAAACTGTAGTTTGCATATTTTTATATTGTGGCTGTGGTCTCAATAGGCGTTCGCTTTTTTGATGCAGTGCCCTCTGGTTGTACCTGTGTCTGACCCTACATATTAATAATTTTTGCCCAAAAATATGAATCGCGTTCAATTTAGGTCAGTGTCGATCCAGATTTCATAATAACTGTATACAGGCCGATTAACAAGAGCGTAAATTTTTTTCGTAATAATATTTTTTTCAGTTCAGAAGTCTCAAAACTAATAGTCAAAAAATGATTACAGCTGAACCATTGCAAACAGCTCTCACATACGTAATATAGCCCCCTCTCAAGCGTTTAGTTAACAAACTCCGAAACAAGTTTCAGTGGTGTTCTTCAAGGTATCATCGTACATCAAATCAATTTGTTCAGATTGGTCCAATAGCATTCTTTTTATTATTGATTACAGATTTATTAACTACCTTTTTTGTTATTGCCAAGAGCATGTGGGAAGAACTGAGCCGCCACGTGACGTGACGATCATTTTTGTATATTATCCAAAGTATGTGCCATAGTGACCGTTTTGATTAAAACCTATTTCAAATACGGATTCCCTGAGGTAAAGTCTTTATTATATCCCATTTTAAGAGCCCGTAGAAAGCTGTGTATAAAAACACCTCAAAAAGTCTTTTACATAAAATATTACAGGCAAATAACCCTGAAGCTTATCTACGTGAAAGCTAACACCGCCTGTTAAAGAAATAATGGAATATAACCGGCCCTGCTGCCACCGTAATGCTGTTAGTCCAGTAATTCTACGAAATAAGGCTAAAATCGATACTTCTCTGGAACGAAACCATGGTAATGTGAGGTAAAATAAGATTGCTGTATACGGGGCAATAGCTGCGTCCAGTAGCAATGCCCTGTAATAGCACCCACTAAATTTCTCCTTACTGTCCCATTGTATAGAGGTACTGGCCGCTTCAGCATTCAGAAGCTACTGGCGGCCAGTGAAATCAAACATGTTTGAGTTTAGTGGCCATTGGCCAGTGATGGCCACGTTTTTGTTTTTATTATAGAGGGTTTAGGAAGTCGGCTTGATCGCAAGGACAGAAAACACTCACACACCCGAAAGTGTGAGAGTCTGCCCGCCCGACGTTGAACCAGCTTGAGTCCTCTGATCACATGTCCAATGGACGCAACCACGTCCATCCGACATGTCATCACGGCCCGACCGGCTAAAACCCGTTCCCTCTTTCTTACCTCTGATGCTATATCTCCATCTGCACCGGGCATCATCGTGAACGATATTCTTCGCAGTGCTAGATGAGGTAATGATTAAACCCATTTATGAATAACTTCTAATCCTCTTTTATCCTTGAAGCCACTCCTCTTGCTCCTTTACAGAGAGTATTTTGTTGACCATCTCATGTATGATGTTCCATGCCTCTACGCTCGACAACATCAGCGGGACCATAGTTTCTGGGGTCAGCTCCCCATTCTGTTTTTGACTTGCCCCCTGTCTGTACGGCCCCCATAGGTCGCACAGAAACAGGGTATGCTCGGCCGTATCTTCCGCCTCGCAGTGCAAGCATCTTTCGTCCATCACCCGTCCTATCCGTTTCCTATACACTCGAAAAGGCTCGTGCCCAGACAGTGCCTGCGTCAGGAAATAGGACGTCCGCCGATGACTGCATTCCGTCTATTCTTTTATCGACGGTATTAGTCGTTTCGTCCACTGTCCGACATCAGTGGTCGCGTTCCATATGCTTTGCCACTTACTTGCTGTCAGCCTTTTAGCCTCAGCGCGGCTCATCGCATTGCTGGCTTGACCATGGCGGATCAGTGTCCTCTCTTCGGCCAGCAAGTATAATGGTGGTAGTGATGGCCACGCGGCGGGACACGTGACATAGTGGTGGCCACTGGTGGATGTGTGCAATTAGCAGTGACAGTTAGTCCATTTTATAAGCGTCTGTCAAAACATCATTTACAAAAATGGAGTCAAGTTGATTGACTGCCACACATAATAATGATACCATTTTATTGTTGTCCCATTGCATGAAGCTATAGTCTGAAATCCCCTTGCTACCAAATCATCGCCCACCCGTCCGCAAAAAAACATGCAACACAAAAACTCTCGTCAATAGGTTCTTGCATCTCCCTCCTTAGGAACTAGGACGCCACAGTTTTTATCCTGTATGCTTCAACTGGACGACGCGAAACGATCAGGAGCCTCCAAACCGTCTAAAGGCGGAGTATAAGCCGTTTTTATATTTTTAGTTTTCTGATTATTGTTGCGCTGCCACTGACACGATTTTTCAGAAACTGGCGCGTTTTCCAGTCTCTCCACGATAGTAAATTCTGTGTCGAAATTTCTTAAAAATCAATTCAATAATTTTCTCTTTACGCATATACATAGAACGAAACCAAGCAACACCCGTATATGTATACATCACAAAATTCCAAGTCCCTTGGTTTCTGTAATAGGCAAGCCAATTTTCATTTTATTTGCAATAAAACTACAAATAATGCCACCCCTAGAAGGCTGAGCCTTGTGGCGGGGTATAGGCATACATAGTAAGATAATTATAATACGTCACAAAAAATTTTACGGTACCATTTTCTAAAGCCAGTGGTTATCCGACAGCATTAGCATCTCATCGGTTCATACCAGAACTGGATCGTGACGACTGATATCTTGCGATAGTTGTCTTTCCGGATGCTTCATTGGACTTTCTGCGAACTGGTTTACTTGAGGCAACCAAAAATTGGTAGCGGATAATACCAATAATGTTTTCATAAGTAATTGTAATTTTAAAACTAAAAATTTCGGAAATCTGATCGAATAATGTTCAGATGGATTTAAAAAAGAAAATGCCGCTAGGTATTTCTCGCATATAACAAATTTTTCAGTTTTACAACCCCCCACCCCTCAACCGCCAATTTTGCCCCCACCCAAAAAAGTAGAAAATGATCAGGAACCCCTAAAACGCCTAAAAACAATGGTCGAGCTGTTTTTATATTTTTAGTTTTTTTTATTATTGCTGTATCGCCACTGACACAATTTTTCAAAAACATACGCGTTTTCCATCCTCGCCGCGCTAGTAATACTGTGTCAAAATGTCATTAAAATTAGTTCAATAATTTTCGTGTTACGCAACATAGAGCGACCAAAAACAATACTCGTATGTATACATCACAAATGCTAAGTCCCTTAAATTCTATAATAAGCAAGGTAATGTTCGGATGGACCTAAAAAAATGTATTATATATCAGCATTGCCTACTACAACCACACAGCATATAGCTACCCAAATTTCATCATATTCCATGCAGCGGTTCCTGAGATTACGAGAGTAGAAAAACGCGACAGACAGACCGACAGGCAGACGGACGGAAATGAGTGACGTGGATTTTCGTTACGTAGACATCATAAACGTGCTCGCCTACCTAGACGAAGCGTCGCGAACGGAAGCGTCGCGAAGCGGCGCGTCGCGTCAAACTGATTGATTGATTGATTGATTTAACGCCAGAGTCGTTTACATTAGTTTATATGGCAGCCCGCCCACTCAGGCGACGCGAAGCTAAGAGGCGCGTCATTTGACGCGCGAATGCTCTTCGGATCAACTAGGCGTCGTTTCTCTTGCCTCTCGCATATTTTCAGTGTTTAGCAGTATTATGTAGAATGTGGTGCTAAATTGCATTCTCTGGTCGTGATACAAAGACATTCATTACAAAGGTATTTTAATTACCTAGCATTTTATTTTGTTTTTGTTTCTTTTCTTCTTCCATAGTGGCAAATAAACTCAATACAAAGAGCTCCTCTTCTGACGAACTGCACATCGTACCTCACTAGACAACGTATCCCGTTCAACGGCTTAAAAACAAATAAAATTCGCATTGCGCCCTTGGAAGCCACGCGTCGCGTCGCGCCGCTTCGCCCCCGTGCTCGCCCACTTAGGCGAAGCGTCGCGAACGGAAGCGGCGCGAGGCGAAGCGTCATTTATCCGATGTCCGCCCACTGGGGCGAAGCGGCGCGAAGCGTCGCGTCGCGTCATTTACGGCGCGACGAGAACTTTATTTGTTTTTAAGCAGTTGAACGAGATACGTTGTCTAGTGAGGTACGATGCGCAGTTCGTGAGAAGAGGATCTCTTTGTATAGAGTTTAATTGCCACCATGGAAGAAGAAAAGAAACAAAAACAAAATAAAATGCTGGGTAATTAAATTACCTTTGTAATGAATGTCTTTGTATCACGGCCAGAAACTGCAATTTAGCACCACTTCCTACCAAATACTGCTAAACACTGAAAATATGCGAGAGGCATCAAGAAATATTTGTATCTTCTCGCCGCGGCGCGCCGCCTGGTACCGCCAATTCAGGCGACGCGAAGCGAAGCGTCAAGAGAAACGACACCTAGTTGGTCCGAGGAGAAGCCGCGCGTCAAGCGACGCGCCTCTTCGCTTCGCGTCGCCTGAGTGGGCGGTCTGCCATATAAACTAATGTAAGCTTCTCTGGCGTCAAATCAATAATTTTCTTCGCGCCGCTTCCGTTCGTGACGCTTCGCCTAAGTGGGCGAGCACGTTAAAATGCCCAAAAAGCGTGTTATCTCAAAATCGAAAATCTTCGCGATCACAATACTCCCCTCACCTATCGGTGTGGGAAGTAAAAAATGCGCAATAATAACACTAGAGATGTAGAGACCGGAAGCAGTCGTCACTAGCTAGATACTTAAGCGTAACCTCCAGCTCTTGAAGGAAAAGCCGTTCTCATTAAAGTACCTTTTTTGCTTATTTTAAATGAAATAATGCCCATCAATTCATTAAACTGTTTGTGAATTGTCTCTTATACTTCAGAGGATCTTCTTCGGCAAGTCCCTTAAATAATAATGATGAGGCACCAAGGCAATACCTTTGATCTACCCAGTCTTTCTCCCATACTATTTATGTTTACATATCTCTATTTAGGTCTTCTTGTGGCCCCCAGGTCAAAATAAAAATTTTACCAAATGCCTTGTCAAAAGCTTTTTCTTATTATCCACTATTGATTTTTTTCAATAGCAGAACTACGACATTAACAACTCGAATCAATTCAATCAAGTACAACCCTAGCGGCGGCTACTGGGAAGTGGTGGTAGCCACTATTGTCCCTGTGTATAAACCTACTGACCGACAGCATTAGTGGCGTCCATGTATAGCCATCATTTCTGGGTGTCACTATTGTCCCGTGCACCGGCCTATAGTACTAGAAACTTTGATCATCGTACATCTAGTATCTCGCTTATGTAGAAGTCAAGAACAGCTAAATAACACGTTATCTAGTGTTGGGTGCCACTATTAGTAAGTTCTTTTTTGTTAAGCGGCATCAAATACATGCGGTTATTAGCCGCATACCTGGTTTCGAGTTGACACAGTATTGCAGGGACTCCTTAGTTCTAGTTCTAATCACATTAGATTAAGTTATTGTTCGCTACAACATCTACTGCGGCATCTATAAAAATAAGCGTAAGACCCCAGTACATTTTCTAGCATTTGTAATAACCAAAACTGTTTATGTTTGCATATCTCTAATTTCATATACTGACTTTCTAGATTGGAACGCTAGTGCACTTTGTTTATATTAATAGTAGTAGTACAGACTTCGGCACAAAGGAAGGACGTTCTTGAAATGGCTAGTACTCTTCTCCCATCGGGGAGAGAGAGAGGGAAGGGAGTTACCGTTCGAATCGTGAGTTTTTAGAATTATGTATAATAACATAAACCAGTTGACATTATGGAGCCGTGGGCGTATGAGCACCGCGGTGCCATTAAATTGAATGTCAACATGAACAGAATGAGGTTCTCATTTTGCTCGATAACTGCTTTCATCTCACGTGCGAAGTTTATTGCAAAGTTTATTCGTTATGAGTCACTGTTACTGAGGCGAGGTTCAACAGCATGTTGCTCAGCAGTTCGAGTCGAACTGCGACGAAGGGCTTGTCGAACGCGTTCCAAATTTTCAGGGTTTCGGATAGTTCGTGGAGCTCCTGGTGGCCTTTTGTTGGTCAGTACATCACGAGTGCGAAGTGCTTCAATCCAACAAAGGACGATGTTTCCAGTACGAATAGCTCGATTCTGTTGAATGTTGAAAGTGGCGACGAAACTCACGCTGTACGGATAAAACTATCGTATGTAAAATCGCAGTGCACAAGCATCCATGGTTCCATTAGGCCAATTAGTACCAGAATATTAGAAACTCATGGATCGAGCGGTACCCCTCCCCACCTCTCTTGCCCTGATGGGGGAAGAGTACTAGCGATTTCAAGAATATCCGTCCTTTGTGGCGAACCCTGTATGAGGGCTGAGAAGACTCTTCATGGTTAAATATACCAGATGGGCGGCGCTGAAAGCTTAACCAGGAGGTAATATTGTTCATTTATGATATAATCGCACAGCCACTATTACTGAGGAAGCGTTGAATGAACCGGCTTCAGCTTTTGCTGTCATTTGAGTTTGGGTCCCTTTAGAAACAGGTATATTAGTAGTAGTATGTAGAGCTACAAGAGGAAAGGGAGTTTTGTCATGCTTGTTACTGCGTACTTGGTGTTATTTGTTATCTGTTGTTGAAATTGTCTGATTTGGTAGATAGTTTAAAATGTACTATTGATTGTTGCATAGTCAACCTGAAGATTTTTGGCAACGTTTTGTTGTTTCTTGAGGATATACCTTGAGCTGGTCCGGGACCACTGCACGTCTTATATTCTGCAAAGCTCCGTGTCTGGAAGGGACCCTCGCGTTCTGGTATCCATTGCACACCTCAGCATTAGAGTGTTATTGCCAAGTGGTCTAGATCAGGGGGATTGCTGTCATTCTCTGTGGCATTGTCACAACGGGTAGTATTGTCGCTACTCTATTGAGTGAGTACTGTACTGCTCAACGAACAATTCGATACGTTTTTCTGACACCATGGTACTTGACATGAGAGTTGCCTTATGTCCGTGTGTCCATTAAAAGTTTTACTTATTTTGTTATTGTTCCTATCTTTGATTATTCGATATTGAATTTGGCAATATTGCATCTACAGAATTATATTTGTTGATAAGAAACATGCAGTTCCGACTAAATCACTTTTTTTGTTGCGGGTAATAGCGACAAAAGAAAGACAGTATTTCTACGGCAATCGTAGATCGCGATCGTAGAACGTAAAAAATAGTTATGTCACTTCACTTGAGGTAACGACGCAGTAGATGCATTTCTCATTATCGCGATAGATGAAATGGTACTATTCTATGTAGTTTAAGGCAAAAATGCTATTCAAAAAGAAGAAATATGACGCCACTCTCGATAACATGCAAACATACGGCACGTTCGGGTGCTAGCGCTGTTTCGAGAACTCTTTTAAATATATCTAGATGTTGCCTAGAAATTTAATTACAAATGGAGAATACATATTTCACGTTCTTAGATTTTACATAGATCAGACACAACATAAACTTTATTCAAAACAGCAAACACTTGCCAATAGCTAAAAGAAGTAGGCTACCAACTTTAACACCGATCACTTCCTGATGCCACCCCTTATTCTACACACTGTCCACCTTGGAACCTGCAACTACCAAATTCTGATACCCCCCTTAAAAGCTCTCAAAAGCTGAAACCAACCACAAGCTCATATATACAACAAATGCAAAACTATTATCGGAATTCATCAGAATTTCGAACTGGTTTTCACGCTCCGAAGGCAACAGCAGGGATCGGGTAAGCAGTGATTTTCAGCAACTAACAAATATCTTCTTCACTCCCAAAACATTGCAGCATATACACTGGAGAGTTGTCAGCCATAAAAGCAGCTCAAGCAACCTATTAGTAATCGATCTTTTTATAGCACAGGAAGGAATGAAATGGTTGTATCCCCGCAACCGCATTCTCATAAAGATCAAATAAATTCTGCACCAGTTAGCGATGATACGAAAAAATATAAAATTCCTCTGAGTACCATTACATACCTCAATCCCGGGCAATTAAAAAGCAGTCTGAGCAACATGGATAGCACCGACCGAACCAAGTAGGTCAGCAGTCTACCCAACCTATGAGAAATAATAACGGTCCACCTCCAAAATACATAAATCTATGGCAAGAGGAATGGAACAAGAGCACAAGTGAATAACATCAAACTGTCAGGGTTGTTAGAACAAAGTTAACCCTACCTTCGAATCGAAGAGAGCAGATAATAATGTCACATCTGCGAATAGGCCACACTTTCGAGACTCATAAGTACATCTTCGAAAAGGGGAACTCCTATATATCCAGCATATAGTGAGCGTGCTACAGTAGCACATATTCTGAACGACTGCACTTTTTCCTTAAATGCGTCAAGATCCAACGACCAATCCAGAGACATATAAGAAGCACTCCTGCACCAAACTAATGAAGTGTGACATCCTAGGACGTTAATTTATGTTACTGGGTGGGGCAGACAGAGTTCCCCTATTTGAAAGACTACTAAAAACTAAACTAATCAAGATTTGAAAAAAAAACTTTATTGGTTAATAAGAATGGATACTGCCATTTTGAATCAATGGGTTTTAAAAATTACATCACGCAAGTGTTCGTCTGCATTGTTAATAATGAATGGCAGCAATTTCCTGGATTATCGTCTTCTTAGGAGCTTCCAGAGTATGGGGACGGCGTTGGTACACTTTTTGCTTAAGGAAACCCCGAAGAGAAAAATCACACGGAGTCAAATCTGGCGAGTAGTGAGGCCACCCGATGTTACCATGCTAAGAGTCAACATGCCCAGGTCAGATTTCTGTCATCAGGATTGTGATTGAACGACGAGCTGTGTGGGCTGTGGCCCCCATCCTGTTGAAAACATACATGTTCTTGTCCATATTCACCGATAATGGCATCCAATCTGAGGCCTAATATTTTCTTTTCAATGCTGATCCAGTTGCTCGGAAGTTCGATACCCAGTTACGTATTGTCTTTTTATCGGGAACTGGCTCATGCATGTCATCCGAGCTCAAAGTGAATGCGTAAGGCACGATGAGTAATTATCGTCGAAGCGCTATTTCGATTAAACTCTTCTACGACGAAGGCACGGTGAAGTCCCGACCAAGCCATGGTTCACACTAAAATTGCCATGAACGCACCTGTCGAATGATATATATCCCACTCCTCTACCATCACCATAGCCGCAGCTAGACGGTTCTCAAATCGGAGAGAACTTTCTACCCCACCTTGTATAAAATGCAATCAATATTTGGTACTTTATATTATGTCAACTATGCTGCTAATAAACCTACCTAGTTGAAGTGGTTTTATAAATGTTGTATAAAAAATGTTTTTATCTTGAGTATACTGAAATATATGAACAGGAGGATCATTAGACTAATGTTTGGCATTCCGAACCGGAAATCATGCCGAGAAGTGTTCAAGAAATACAAACTATTGACGCTTTCTTCCAAGTGTGCAATATTTTTATTTCAAAACAGAAACAAGTTTATTAGAAATAATAATTTCGATGTTCGCTATACCACCCGAGCTAGTAATGATTTTAGTGTACCATCGCATAGATAAGCATTATTCGAAAAATCGCCTGTAATTCATCTGGCTTTTATAATTTCTTTCAAAGCTCGTCTTTGAAAACGACCTGAGGAGCAATGTTTCTACTCCATAGACGACTTTCTTGACACACAGCATTCAGTTTCCTGTGTTATAATGCAGCTAACGATAATTTTTCTTTTTTTTTTTTTCTTTTTTCCTCTTTCACAGCACCGCATTTATTAAAATGTGTATTTATTTGTTTGCAAAATTTGTCCCTTTTTTATCCGTAAGTTTGTGTTATTAAATTTTTTACTTCTATTTTTATGACTAAGTCTTATATCGTGCGTGCATGATCACAAGATAATAACAAAATATAATACAATACAATATTCTGACTGAACGTTGCTTTCAGGAACTGAATGCTTCCCGCGTAGTTAGTTTTCGCCTAGCAAGGAATCATTTAAATCAAAACTGTAAAACACGTTGCGCGGACAAGGAATCAAACGGAATTTAGATTCTTACAGGAAAATGTACATACATATAGATCTTATTTCTTAATAAACTTATTCTAACAAACCATCCATATATTATTCATTATCAAGAGTAATAGACATTTCAGGAATAGTATGTCGATTAGAATGTTTTACTCCACCCGACCGTATTCCTCTGTTTCCAAATAACATTGTTTCAGGCTTTGTCACAGTGATGTTCCTAGAATGACTGGACTGTCTGGACGATTTAATTATCTTCGCGTGTCCCGCTTCATGCAGTTTTTGTGCCGGTTTATCTATATTTTTTATACTATCTCGTGATACTTTAGCATTTAAACAGGATTTAATGTGGAGGATACAGCAACGAAAACCTTAAAGTTGAGTTAAAACAATCGGACCAAATGGTGGCTGCGGATAGAACCTCCCTTGTATTGTTTCATTATGACCATGGTACAGAACAGGCTAATTAAGTGAGCAGCTGAATTTGATATAACAGGCCTGTTACGCTAAAGGAAGCTAAGCCGTGTGGCTGTATATATAAACAAATCACCAACAACATTCCTAGTAAATACTTAATCATCAATTACTGTACTAGCTTTGATTTGCCGGTATAAGCGGCTTCTAGCCAAGATTCTACGTAGCATAGAAAGAAGTAGCATACGTTGTTTTTTATCGCATCTACAGGATAAGCCGACAAGATAAACAAGCTTTTTTACAAACATTGTATATCTATGATATCCCCTTATAAGCACTGGAGTTTACCTTTAGACCTGTTCTGATTCTTATGTATCTTTCTGATTTGACTGGCTCGCGTCCGTGGCTGAAATGAAGGCGTCAAAGCTCTGATAGTAAGCTACACATACACCCTGGATAGCGCTAAACGAGTCAGCCCTCCATGGTGAACGGGTACACCATGTGATCCTCTGAGAAATCACGCCTGTTTTTTATCATCACAAGGATTCATCGGGGGTATGAAAGTGCATATTTGGAAAGTGTGATCGGTAATGGATATATGTTTATTTTTTTATATGCAAAGATAGAAAATATCTTCTAGTTTTAATGCCAGCTATAAAAAAAAGTTGACGGTGTATATTAATATACAGGGTCAGCTAGAATGCAAAATCTAGATTTTTCTGTTTTATTTTAAATGTAACCAAAATATCGTTATTTTACTAAAAAATTGTCTTCATTGTGGTTTTTCATATTTGTATAGCATTTCCTATACCTACATTTATCACTTTCCGAGATATTTCGATATCTCTGCAAATTTTAAAATTAACCTTCTATTTGTGTACTGAAATTCATTTTGAGAAGGTACTATGTATTATTTAATGAAAAAATAAAATATAAGGCCACAATAGTACTTTATAAAGTCAGAACCCCGAATTATTGAAATAATATACGTCAAGTACGCTGAGGAAATAATTTTATACATGCGATACATAATTATCAAGCAGATTCGTCAGGCAGGCTTTGGAATATTGACTGTCCCATACGAATAAAACAAGTCTCCAATCATTCAAATGCATCAGCTTTAGGCTGCCTCCGCTCTCGATATTGCTGTTGAGGCAGCGGCGGAAGTCACCATGTGTGGGGCAAGTCGACAGCGTCTGACCCGTAGCGGGAGATTGTCAAGGGATGGATCGGACTCCTAGCGCCAAAGAAAGGCAACCAGTCTAGGGATGCAAACCAGAAGAAGGAAGCAAGGGGCGAACTGGGCTCTGCAGATGTAGTGGTAAGGATACCCGAACAAACGCGTGATGGTAGACGGTTAGACGATATCCCCCGTTCAGCGTCGCACTGGCCAGTACCACTCAGCACTATTGGTGAGGTGACACGTCCGCATGTTTCCTCAGCTTAGTTCCGGGTCAGATCCCCCTTTATCCTGTTCCCCACCCTTTTCTTCAGATTAACAACAATGAGGATGGGCTCTTCCAGTTCAAAAAAAAATTGTCCTGACGTAAATCCTCTTCTCATTCGAATTTTCGGGAGGAGGGTGTCCTCGGGGAACACTATTGCCATGAAACTATCATTCACGAACTGTTAGATGTTTTTCTGACGCCTCAACCTGTCTCGTATAAGATCGACATACAGTCTCCTTTAGACAATTCCGATCATGGTTAGCCGAAGATACGTTCCCTTCTACGACTGATGTGTCTTCGGAAATTTTCCCAAACCGCAAAACCTGATACTATGGCCATGCTGACTGGGATGATCTGAAAGACTGCTTTCCAGCTTTCTCTGGAGCGAAGTGTGCTTTGCAAAGCATGGCGTATTAATTGTCTGCTGGAAAATCACAGAGGTTATTCATGTCTCTTGTGTTCTCCATATTTTTGTATGCCTCGGAAACTTGGACTGTTAAAAAGGCAGATCGAGCTCGCATAGACGCTTTTGGAATGTGGACGTGGAGGAAAATGCTGAGAGTTCCTTATACCGCCCATCGAACCAACGTTTCCATACTAGATGAGCTCGGTGTCGACGAAAATGCTTACATTCTTGGGACATATTCACAGAAGCGATAATATGAAGAAACTTATAGTTCAGGGTCATGCCCCGAGTGCGCGGCGCCGCCGCCGTGGCCGTTCCCCTACACGCTGGGTGGATACGACGGGTACGACAAACACTTTAGCTCCAACTTAATGCATTTTACGAGTTCACAACATGTCTGTTAAAGTCATAACTTTTATTCATGTCGGCATGGAAACGTACAACCCGGATACAACCAATCATACAAACTAGGTTCCAACGGCTGGTTTGACAAGCCCTCTGAGAAAGCTCGTCAGCAAGAAGTTCTGGCTCACCGAACCAACTTACAGAACCCCACCGTCGAAAACAGACGGGCTGATATTGCGGCCAGGAACAAATACAATGAAACCGTTCCACGAGCTATCATTATGGCAAAATAAAACAGAAGGTTATGTTGCATCCCAATGGCAGCCCTTCCTTCTGAACTCTGGGCAAACAAATAGAGGGTAACTTCTCGAGGAGCAGCTTCCCTCCGATCACATGTGTGGATGAAACAATCGCAACTACTTTCAAGGACAAAGTATTTGCGGCAAACTCAACTCATTCATATGACCCTTCCAGTGTCCTTCCACGTTCAGAACAAAAATTGTCCTGAAGGTACTGTAGCCGCTTGACAGCAGTAATGCGAACGGGTTAGACACGATCCCCTCTAATGTTGTAAAAAAGTGTGTACCGAAGCTCGCTCCCATACGTACCCGCGTCTTTCAGATGTTTTACGTTTCCGGCATCTTACCAAAAGACCGGAAAACAGCTTGCATCCAGCCGGTACCAAAAAAGGATCCAAAGCTGATCCAACTGCAGGCCTATAGCTTTGCTCTCCGTGGTCAGTAAAGTGATGGAGAAATACGTCAACCAATCAACCAAGAGCTTACTAACTACCTTGAGCTCCATAACTTAATCAATTACAGACAATATGGATTCCTACGTCAAAGATCAACTGGAGACATGTGTGGAGCAAACTTGGCTAGACTCACGTCATTGCCCTCGATATGTCAAAGGCATTTGGCCAATTGTGATAAGCAGCTCTCCTAAACAAGCTTCCAAGTTACGGTCTGCCTGTTAAGCTTTGCGGTGGGCTCGCATACTTCCTCTCAGGTGCAAATATCTCTGTCGTGGCCGTAGCTTTAATGCTGGGGTTCCGCAGGGACCGGTATTGGCTCCGACATTGTTTCTACTTCACATAATTTTTTTAAGGGTTGGCGTTCACGTCTCTTTAGCACTACAAACCGAGTCCACAGTTTTACGAATCACAGTAGTTTCCATGTTGGTATATTGAGCAATAGACCGATCTCTGTGGTCGAGCTGGAACGTGGAAGGCTGGCAGCGACTACTTCGCTTTCAACGAATCTGGAGACCGCTTGGGTGCTTAAAATATGGCAAAATTAAATGCTCCCAAGGCCCAGTATTGTTCGCTATCAAATAGGAGATGCCCAAATTAGTACCCGGTCCTAATAAACAATCAGGCTCTGCCAAAGGGTCACTCATAGCTCTTAGGAGTCAATATCACAGAAAATCTGATCTGACACGAACACGTTGCGTCAATTTTGACAGCTGCTAGTAAAAAACTTGGATACCTATTCAGAGATAGAGAGTACTTCTCACCATCTAACCTCCTCACGGTATGATAAAGTCCAGATGGCATAGAGTATTGCTTAACCTTTTCACAGCAGCTGTGATATTTAGGATCTGCCTACGCGATTAGCTCTGTTATAAAAAAAATCTAAATATTGTTTCCGATGACCTACACCTTCCTCTAATTGTAGTAGAAGAATTTTTAGTAACGCGGTTCATTGTACATTGGCCGTCGTCACAGTGGCACTTTGTATTACTTAATATGGGGCAGTTCCAAACCAAAAACACCAGGAAGGCATGGGCGTGCCACGTAATGCATTTGACTTTGCCCCTGGTTGCGCAGTGGGCTATTTAGATTTTTTAAACGCTTGACTCTCTCACGCCATCCACAAGCTGAGGTAGTGGCATACGAACTTGTATGCTTGATGGCCTAAAATGTTTGACCTACGAAATGTTTAATAAAGAGGCATCCTTTACATTGACGATTTGCTCAAATCTGGTGATGCATTTGAACTCCTCATAAATTTTCTTTTTTTTTTCATCCAAAACGTCAGATCACTTTATGAGCTGGGTGTGGGAAAGTTGAGCTATAACATTTTATAGCAGCTCGTAGGTAAGGCCAGTACTCGAACATGGATATTCGTTTTTGCAATCGGTGTAGACTGCTAACTTGTGATAGTTTTGTGGAAAAAATGATTCTTCCGTGCCAACAAAGGAAATATATGCAAGTTTCTTTGTATCCGACTGCCAGTTTATTATGTTATTATTTCGTGTAACCCTCTAACTGTTCTGCAAACTTTTCTCAGGTTCAATATGAATTTTCGTCGAGTAAAATTATTTGAAACCGTTCGCCTTTCTTTTTCTTTCAGGTGCCCTACGCTGTGGCATAATGTCGCTTGCTGGACACCGTTTGTTGTAACTCTGACAGAAGTGGAGTGAAAGTGCCTCAATAAGGGCAACGTATGTCATAGAAATCGCAGTGACACATATATAATATGCCAAATCACGGGCGAGGCAGACATTCCTAAGTATGTTGTTTAATGTAGTCGATCTCAGAGTGTAGTTATTGGCTTAACTTGGAAAACAAATATCTGATAAAAAAGTGTGTATTTTTAATCCGCGTGATAATTCACTCTTGGAGGCTGTTGCGTTCCTGTACAACCCGATCCTAACAGTGTGACCTACAAACAACTAAGCAACTTCTTAGTTCACCTCAGTTAATATTCCGCTCCGTATCTGGTGTAGCATATTCATGAATGATGGAGGCACCTCTAAATCTCTATATGCCCCTTATTTATTCTGAAGGCCTCTCAAAACAAATTGCCCTTCCTTCACTCACGTTTAAGGGTAAACAACCAAGAATGGTGAATTATGGTATCCTATTCTGCTAAAATGGATGCGAGGATGAGAATATAAAATTTCAATTAAACCTCTCTGGGTGGTAAACAAATAAAATACACGCTTTTTATGCTTCCGTATAATATACATTTTGATTTTTTGAAGGATACAATAATGCGGAGCTAAGTCACATGAATGAGAAAGGTTTATGTTGGCTTAGAGAATCAATATTTGTACAAAATCTACCTCTTTAAACCAAAATGGGGCATACTGTAGGAATATATGTAAAAATATTTTGTTTTCTTATAAACCGAGTCGACAGGTACCCAGATTATGAAATTCTCTCAACAGACATGAGAAAGGTGTTATGTTTATTATTAATCATTGCAAGACATATTGATCAGACCTAGAATACAACTAATATTCAACGTTTCCTTCTGTACATGGGCAATATATTGTATGATTAATTGTACAATGCTTACCGACTACAAACAAGTATGCCGATTCCATGACGGTGTAGAAATTCGGTGCATCAGACGATACTTCACATTTGTACTTTCCAGTTGCTTCTGGTTGAACGTTTCTTAGAACCACCTCGTAGGGGTTGCTTTTGCTTCTCTGAAATGAATTAAATTGTTTCTTAGTTTAATAATAGACCAGAATGTACATACGAAAATGGTAAGACGTTCAAATACAACTTCTGTAAAAATTGTTGGCTGTTTATAAAATAAGTATAGCTAAAAGAAACTAAAAAACACGCTTTTAAAGAGCATGGAACTGAAAAGTTAAAAATATTTTTTAAAATAAGCTTAAAACAACAATGAACGAAAAATATTTGTATGCTTGTGAAAAAAGCGTGGGCGCTTTGTGTTATACTATTCGTATAGCAAGCTTTTGACGCTTTTTGACAAGCATACTGGTATTTTTCGTTCTTTGCTCTTTCAATCTTATTTTAGAAATGGTTATTAATTCTTCAGTGAAATGTTCTTTAAAAGCGTGTTTTTTTAGTTCTTTAAACTATATTTATTTTTAACCTATAAGTTAACTTTACCGTTCATCTGTTTTTCAAATTTAATTTGAAACTGTATTTATTTCATTAATTTTGTAGTAATAAGCGCTATCTGCCAGACCTTATGTAAAACATTCCCCGATCAACAACAACCTGTTAATTTCAAATTTAATTAAACAGGCATTAAAGATTATACAAACTAACCTCTATTAAAAGATAATATTACCACGCGGGGTCCTAAGCGGTCACCCAACCAAGTACTAACCGCGCCCGACTCTGCTTAGCTTCGGCAATCGACGACAGTTGGCGTTTTCAGCGTGGCATGACCGTTACCTGATAAAATAGTTGACTGTGTCCAGTATTTAAGCCTCCTCTTCATGTGGATCCGTCGATCATTTTGTACCAAGTCGTTAATTTCTGTAATTTTTGTGGCAGGTCGCTCAGTTTGTGATCGACCGGGACGAGGTTTATCTTTAACTGACAAGGGATAAACTGATTTGACCATCTGACACAATACGTAACTGTGAACCAACATCTGCCAAATTTATTTTAACTATTCTTTGTGTACCTTCATTGAACTTAAGCTACACATCCTGCAGTGGTAATTGTATTAACACTGTTCAGGTGTCGAGAACTGATCCCAACTCAGGCGAAAGATGGCGCCAAAGTTCCGCACCGTCAGTTGAGGTCGCTATAACACAAAGCCGGCTGGATAGCTATATACAGTTTAAGACAACAGATAGTGCTGTGTTACAGTTACTATCACACGCCTGATAAAATTCAACAACTATACTTCCAGGAGCATGGGCAAGAATACCTATCTGGCGTTGGCAGTGTTGGTGATGGATAGAAAGCAAAAAGTAGTCAGTAGACTGTTTTGTTGAAGTCCAACTATACTTCATGTGAACCTGGAATTCACCCAAGAGACCTACCACCGAAGGCGGATAGTTTATGTATATGAAGTCGTTCTTTTCGAACAGTGGAATGGCACCCCAACTATTGTAGAGGCAGTAGATGACTTTAGGAAATGAAATGAGGTACTGCTCAAGCCATAAGATCTCCTTTCGACCATATCCTAGCAAGTGATCTCTTGAACAGAACAGATTGCTACAAACAAAAGCCAGTATTATCTCGTTTTTCCTCAGACAGGAGCGACACCCGTAGTTCGCAAACTTCATATGACTTGTTAGCGCCGAATCGGACATTTTTCCACCATAAATCGTATCGCAGATATATTGTAGAAATAATGGTGGACAACATTGACATAGCTGTTTATCACACATATGTTTATGCAAGACAGTTTGAAAGAAATCATCATCATTTTTGCCACTAAAGGAAATTCGGCTCCGCGGCCTAAGGGAGTTTACAGATTTCCCGTTTGTTATTATATGCACTTACTTTGATGAATCTGCAGTAATTATGGATTTATCGAAAAAGTTGTATTCCCTGCATCTTCAAAACAGATCATATCTTGAAGAAAGTCAAGGACTAAATGTGCCTAAAAACTAAACTCAAGTCCGTCTCTGTCTATACAATATTATTGCATTCGTAATTATGGAATAAATCGCATTTATATCGGCTGCCGTCTGTATTTTCATTTATAAGGTAGTATTATTAAAATGTGATTATTTAGAACTTCGTACACATTTAATAGGAATAATTGGATACAACATATTGAATGACACTGAACACTGGATATCAGTTTAAATTAATGGAAGGTATATGTTACAACAGGGTGATTTTAATAACCATAGTATCTATATACTAGTATGTCAGACGCTAGCGTATTAAAATTGTGTATTCTACTTACAGTATTTTTCATTGCATTTAAGGCTTATGGGTTTTACTAAGCATTTGCTGCTTTGGTACGTAAAACGCTTGTGGTGTGGACTGACGCGCCACATGCTCTAAACATGAATGGGTGCTACACATAACAGTAGTTAAGACGGTAAGTCAGTAATTTGGTAAAAAATTAGGTAATATTGGTTAATTAACATTGAAAAAATGCACATAAACAAATAAGAACTCTCTACCCTCCTCATCGTCCAAATTTAGTCTTCATAACTGAGAACTCTATCCGTAATAAAGAATAAAATATTATGGGGCAGATCCGAATACGATGTCTTGATGGTAATATGGTATAGACTTTTAACTGTATCAATTTGATAAATGAACCCCCAGGATGAAAATATGAGTGATTCTGAGGACTTTTGTTTTAGTACGTCGCCAGTGCCTTGACTTTGACAAATCCTACAACTTTACTATGATCCCACATCACATCATACACCAAAATTGATCAGAATCAGTAGTACAGTAGTTATTGAGGTTAGTAGTAGTTTAGCAAGGATATACAAGGTTAACCTTTGCATAAGTTTGTAAAGTGAAGAGTTATTTCTTAGCGTAACGGGTAGCCCTTTTTTGAACAAACAAGTGGAGAACAGGTTTAACCATTAAAAATCCAAAAACGAAGCTTTGAGAATTTTAATTTTTCTAAAAATTACTCCAACGCTTATAGTAATGTACGTAATGTTCAAAAACATCACAGCGTCAACTACTACAACTTCATAGCACATTACACGTCAAATTTTATCAAAATCGGTACTGCAATTACAAGAATACACAATCCCTCCCTGATTCTTGGCCTGGCAAATATGTCATCAAACGCAATTTACGGATACATCTGTAAGGCACAGAATATCACTAATGTCATGCCTTACTGAAGAAAGCTTATGCAGAGCATCTGTCTGTCCGTCCGTCCGTATGCAAAACTACAGGTGCTAGAGAACAACTAAATACAGTCCGAGAAAAATCCGGTTTTGTGAATATCGCTTCCGGTTCCACAGTGAGAGCGCCGTTTGAATTTACTCAAGTACATTCTTTCCTACTTTTTTATTAGAGCAGTGTTTATGCTAGTTTTCGCCATATCCACCACTAATGTTGACCTTCCCGAGAAAAATGGTGAATGACACGAACCCCGAAGATGCCTAACAACAAAGCTTGGAGCAGTACTGAGATTTTATTGCTAACCTTTCGGGTACCACTGCACTGATATTTAGAAGCGTAACAGAAAACAGAATTACCTACTAAGTGTACCTAGAATGTTATTTTACAAAACCAAAATGGATACAGCGGTTACCGAGATTGCGTGAGTAGAAATATGGCAAAATTTAGATACTACGGATTGGTTCACTATTAAGTACCGCTCATAGTCACGTAATGCAAGACGTTACACGTAACGAAAAACTCGGGAGAAAAATAAGCATCTGAAATCATATGAGAGGATTCATAGTGCCGTATGCCGTAACGTAAGACGTAACGTAAGAAACTCATTTGTGAAGTAACAGGACATCAAATGCGAAACGATGTCGGGTGGGAAGTCGGCCAGGATCGCTAGACATCGTGGAGAAAACACGCTGGAAGTTAGAGATGTGCTATCAAATATTTCTTAAGTCTGAAATAAACCAAATTCATTTCTTACGTTACGTCTTACGGAGTCGGGTGAATTCGGCCATGGTCCCCGAAATGAATACAATCGTCATACGCATAGACTAGTGATCAAAGATTTGAATTACCGACAAGTGATTTGAACCAACGACTTTTTTCAAAATGTTTTCACACCAAATATTGCAGGCCCAGACCAAGCTGTGCAGGAACGGCTGTGGGAGGTGGGCAAGATGTTCAAAGATTACAGGCAAACTTACTTAAATGCCCTAACACATTTAAGTATTCCAGTTTTTCGGTATTTACATGCATATCTGGCGATAGCTATAGTGACATATAACAATGGTCCTGATCTGATATTTCTAGGTATGATTTGGCACTAACAACTGAGCATATACATTTTCACACGAACAAGGAATGGTTTCGGTAGGAAAACTATGCACTCTGTAAACAGGATGTTTCACAGTTAGAACGTGAATGCAGACTGTATAATCTCACAGTATTCTAGTCATGGTTTTGTTGAGCTTCTGTTACAAAGGATTATACCACTACCATGATTGATTATAACAAATACCCCTACAGTTAAATTATTTTGGTAGTGTTTCATAATGATAGTGGTACAGTCCTTTAAATACCTGTACCTCTTGAATTGATCACTTTAGACCCCAATTGTGCTAGTTTGTTGGAATTGTTTTATTGGGAGGAACACAAAAAGTCACAAATATACAGGGTGTCCCATTAAAAATTTTGAATCGGACGTCACGTGACCAGAAACAAATGCCTCATTGGATGATACAATAACAAGAAAAGATACTATATTTGCTTTAATTTACACGCCCAAAATTATAATTCGCTACTACTGCTCAGTTCCGATATATTGCTTGTCTTAATCGTCGTGGGACACCCTGTATGTACGAAGTATTTTATAAACAGTCACAGCTCGAATTGTTTATTCTATAGATACTGTAAACATGGGCTACTTTGGCCCTAACGTCCTTCTTTGGCCCAAATGAAAACAAAACAAAATTGTACTCTATAAACGTATTTTTTGTGACTGTATTTAAAATACTTCCGGCTCATTTCGCTAGGTAGCCGCACTATACAGGCTGGCTGACACGTCCAGTGTCCTCCCAAACTTCCATTTACAAAAAACGTATTTCTTGTTGAACAAATTTGGTAAGTGCCCCCTATTAAACACTTTTCCTTTCTTTAAGCCGTACTGTAGTTACAACATTGTTAAACTCAACAAGTTTTTTATTTTCATGTTTTTTTAAATCAGACCCGATAATCTATAAAAAACGTCCTACTTTGGCCCAACCTTTTTTTGGACCAAAACCCATAATATTAAGTTACGAATTGCTATAAAATTTTATTTTCGTATTTATATTGCATATTCTCATTATCAGCTTGTTCAGGATGCTGTAAAAGACTTCCTGGAGGCCCAATATACACTGGCTATAGCAACGAACCTTCCCTCGGGGGAGCCTGTAACCCCTAGAGGGCGCGTCCCCAGGTCGCGGATAGGGGAACGCCTCTCAGATATGAGTGGTAGGAGGGAAATCAAATACCTCCCGCGGACCAACAGGTATGTAGCGTCTGTCTCAGAGTGAGCGGCTGCAAACAGCGTCTGTTCTCATGTTAGAGGCGGCTGAAGTCAAAACAGTGAAGGCAACGGGAAACCACGCTGTTAAATATTTCCCAGGATATTGCTATGGAAATGACAACGAAGTGGAAATGCTGTATAAACAACTTAGTATAACACTTAAAAGTCTAAAATCCAATGAAATCACATACATAATTGGTGATTTTAATGCCAAAATTGGTAAAGGACGTAGATTGGATCTGGTAGGAGAGTACGGCTTAGGGGAAAGCAACGAGCGAGGTGACAGACTATTTGATTTTTGCCAAGAACACAATATGGTAATAACAAGCACATATTATGAGTTACATCAACGTAGGCTATATACTTGGAAAGGCCCAGGTGACAAACCAACACATATAGTAAGAAATCAGATAGACTTTATCCTTACCAACAAAAGTTTTAGAAACTCGATCAACAGAGTCGCAACATACCCCGGCGCGGATATCGGATCTGACCACAACCCTTTAGTCGCTGACTTAAAACTCAAACTCAAGAAGATAACGAAGAAACACCAGCAAAAGGATATTAACATTTCAGACGCCAACAAGAGTAAAATTGAAAATGATGTAAACAACTGCATGAAAGACACGACAGCAGCCGGAAGCGTCGGAGAAACGTGGAAACTGTTCCGTGAGTAAATGACCAAGATACTGGAAGAACATAAAATCACAACTGGAAACAAAAAACAAAAATGGATGACGGAAGAAATACTGAGCCTCATGGAACAAAGATAAGGGCAAAGCAGAAGAATACAGAAGAAAGCAAAAAGAAATAAAACAAAAGATCCGAGAGGCTAAGGAGAAGTGGATGAAGGATAGATGCGAGGAAATGGAGGAACTCGAAAGGAAGCATGACGCGCTCAACATGTATAAGAAAGTAAGGGAGGTTGCTGGATTGTATAATAGGAAAACCACTAATACGCTAATGGATAATAAGGGAAAACCAATTATTGATGAACAAGAAATCCTTGAAGTATGGAAGAGATACGTGGAAGAATTGTTTGAGGACGACAGGCCAAATGCCCATAATAACGTAAGCATAGAAGAAGGTCCAAAAATTCTAAAATCTGAAGTTCTTCATGCCATAAAAACGGCTAACACCAATAAAGCAACTGGCCCAGATAACATTCCAACAGAGATCTTGTAAATGATTCACGAAGACCACATCGGTGTGCTGGTTCAGTTTTTTAACGATGTTTACACTACTGGTGAAATACCTGAGGAATGGCTAAAGTCCGTTTTTATAGCACTACCTAAGAAACAGCGTGCAAAGAGATGTGACGAATACAGGCTGATTAGTCTGATGAGCCACACTTTAAAGATTTTCCTCCGTATAATAGATGGAAGAATAAGAAGCCGGTGCGAACGAGACATGGATGAGACGCAGTTCGGCTTTAGGAACGCAATGGGCACTCGTGAGGCACTCTTTGCCTTAAATGTACTTCTTCAAAAGTGTCGCGACCAACGTAAGGATGTATTTGTCTGTTTTATAGACCATGAGAAGGCGTTTGACAGGGTTCAGCACGGAATACTATTGAACGTATTGAGAAACTTGAGAATCGACTATAGGGATCTGAGAATTATAAAGAACTTGTATTGGAGGCAGAAGGCAGTTGTCCGAGTCGATGGTAGATTAACTGACGAATGTCGCATTCAACAAGGCGTCAGGCAGGGATGCATACTATCCCCGCTACTGTTCAACACCTACTCGGATATAATTTTCAAACAAGCCCTGCAAGATAAGGAGCTAGGAGTGAAGGTCAACGGTGTGGTGATTAATAATATTCGATATTCTGACGACACGGTCATCTTGTGTGATAGTATTCAGGGCCTACAACAGTTGTTGAATTGTGTGAATACAGCTGGTAGGGATATGGGACTAAAGATAAATGTCACTCAAACAAAATTTATGATATTCAGCCGTCAACCACACGCCGGTGCATCCCTACAAATAGAACAGCAGAACATTGAAAGAGTCACCCATTTTAAGTATCTTGGATGCTACATCACAGAACATCTAGATCCAGATAAGGAGATTAAGTGCCGGATTGAAGCAGCCCGTACAACTTTCTTAAAAATGAGATCATTCTTCTCTAATGACAACCTAAATCTGAAATTGCGGCAAAGAATGATAAAATGTTATATTTGGTCTATATTGTTATATGGGGCTGAGACCTGGACTTTAAAAGCCGCTACAATCAACCGCCTAGAAGCATTCGAAATGTGTTTACATAGAGGAATGCTCCGTATACCGTGGACAGCTATGCAGACCAACGAAGCAGTATTGAATAGAGCCAATGCAGTCCGTGAGCTGCTCGAAACGATCAAGATAAGAAAGATATCATATCTGGGACATGTTCTTAGAGGTGACCGATACAAAATCCTTCAACTTATAATGAAGGGAAAAATCGAGGGACGAAGAGGAATTGGAAGGAAACAGATGTCATGGCTCAAGAATATTAGAGACTGGACAGGAATAAGCAGTGCAGACCGAAAGCCGTGAACAACCCGCCATTGTAATTGCCAACGTTAGGGGGACCTGATATGGCACCGAAAGAAGAAACGAAGAAGAATAGCAACGAACAATTTTTAACTTGTCTAGAAGCAATCAGATCTGGTGATATGACTCAAAGGCAGGCTGCTGATCATTTCAACATGCCCCTATAAAAAAGTTGAAAAATTTGTTTTGAAGTTCACCAGGCCATCCAATAGTCTTTTCGCAAGAAGAAGAACTAGCATTCTCGATGAAATAGATTTAAGATTCATCATAAAATCTTATTTGACTAGGCAATGGAAGACTGTGCAGTGTTTTTGTAACTACGTTCCAGGACGTGACTGGGTCAAATCGTTTCTAAAGAGACACCCTCAACTATGACTGTCAAGATTTCGTCGAACATCAAAAGAAATCGTACTCAGATTCATGAACAAATCATCACAGACTATACTGAAAATATGAAAGACGTGGTCAAAGATGTTTCACCTGATAGCATTCATAATTATGACGAAATTTGATAACATTTGATAGTATAATCTTCGTTATCATGCTTTTAACGCCAAAAATTGACTTGGGCCAAAGTAACCCTAACCGCAGGATAATATTGGCCCAAAATTAAAAAAAATATATATTAATTCAAAAAACGTCTTGTAAGTAAAAAAAGGATTACTAATTGAAATGTAAGATATTATAGTTGTAAAAAAGATTACCAGAACTTCTGAGCAGTGAAAACAACAGTTTCTAGAGAAAAGTACATACAATAATTACTGAAAAGTGGGCCAAAGTAGGCCGCGTTTACGGTACTTCATGATATTTGTTTTAAGTAACTGTCCTCAGACTTTACATTGATGGATTTCACATAGACATTGATGGATATGTGCACTTCCTAATTGGGAAAAATGTATCCATAACTGCAGATTTTAAAATTTTGCTGGAAAAACTGCCCTGCTTTGTTTCAATTTAATTTTTGTAACATAACCACAACCTGCTTCAACATTCCAGGTATGTGTATGCGTCAATTTCTTCCACGTTGATTAAACAAAGGAAATCACTACATCCTATAGACAGCTGAACTGTCCGTTAAATATAGAGGGCACGCCTCACGAGGGACCGTCATTAAAAATTGTTGGAATAGATAGTTACTCGGCAAATGTGTGCGGATTAATCACCAAGTAACAAGCAGCTATATCAGATATTCGCGGATTGTAACGAAACAAGGTCTCTGTGTAAATAACGAATATTCAGTTTCGCTATAGGAGTTTTGTCACTTCATTCAAACAGGCTCTAAAAGATGCCGCCAGTGAAACTCCTCTTTTTTCAGTTCAGTGGCTATGTATTCGAGACTATGCATTTCCCAGCATCATGAGCATCATTCCGATTTTTATGAGGCAGTAGAGATGCATTCAGTATCAGAGGTTCATTTTCATGAAACTCAAAAAATTCAATAATTGTTCCATTACTTCACTTCAATCTATGACAACGAACATTAAGAAACAATCCGATAATTCGCCTGCAAAAGAACGAATATGGTGGATGCATTAAACGCAATACGCCAAATACTCGTTCCCTTTGATGTTGCTTAAAAGACCGATAAACAACGGCAACTACACGAGCACTATACAAATACTGAACTCGTCCATACTATTTGCCACTCGGCGAGCAGTCGCAAGGTACTCTGCAAATGCCGGGTGTCTGGCACCACCTCGGGAATCACTTTTATTACAGCGAAAAGTAAATAATATTACAAATAGATAAAAAAATTATCATCAAATTTTGAGTCCAAGCTGGTGGTTGTGCAAAAGTGAAAAGTATCAAACCTTTATCCATTTTATTTTAAACAGATAATAAAAGACAATACAGGGTTACTGGTAACTCGACCACTTTCTTGCAAGAGGTGATAGAGGGACTCAAATGTAATAGATTTAACCCCCCATATGTAATTCCGAAAACCGATAGTTTTCGAGATAATTAACATTTAATGTTTTTCAACCAAATGTCCAAATTATCACACTAGATCCTAAACTAAGAAAAAAAAACCTTTTGTTGATTCTAATAATTTTTATTTTAGTATTTAACTAACAGATACACAAAGCTAACTTAGTATTAAAATGTTTGAAAATACTAAACAGTTCCAAACTAAATACAAATATTTGAAAAATAATCAACAAAATTTTTACATTCACCGTGAAAGAAAATTATCTAGCTCAAAAAAAATTATACAAACGGTTGAACAAATCGCTAAAAAAACTTTCCTACCTAATAACCTTTTCAGAAAGAATATAAGCAGCAATGAATGAAAATCACCTATTCAAAAACGAATGACAGTACAATCATTATTGATAACTCAGTTACATACTAGAATGTTTGCAAATGCGGTCGATGATTTTATTAAGTACGGATCCGCTTCCTCACTTCGGTTTCTGTAACTCGTGTTGAAAAAGTTCGTTTCATCTCCTCCGCCGTTTTGGTAATTTTTTGCCTTAGTTCGTCAGCGGTATTAACCGGAGTCTCGTAAACCATTAACCAATGCCTTCATGTGACCCCAGACGCAAAAATCAAGAGGTGTCAGATCTGAGCTCCGCGCAGGCCATTGGATGGGTTCCATTTGTTTGGGTATGTGTTGTCCAACAACTGCCGAATTGTGATACGGTAATGTGCTGGACAACCATCATGCTGGAGTATCATGTTGTTGATGATTCTGTATTATGTTGATAAATTTTGTTAAATAGTTACTTGTGGTTGTAATGTCATTCTTCTCCTTGGAATAGGCTATCAGATAAGGAAGTTTTTAAAATAATTTGTTTGACTGGTTGTGTATCTTTTTTTGAGCTAGACAATTTTCTTTCGCGGTGAATGTAAAAATTTTGTTGTGAATTTTCTAAATAGTTGTAGGTAGTTTGAAACTGTTTAGTATTTTTACACATTTAAATACTAAATTAGATTTGCGTATGTGTCAGTAAAAAACTAAATTGGAAATTACTAAAATCGATAGCCGGGTTTTTTCTAAATTTGGGATGTAGTCTGCAAATTTGGACATATCGTTGAAAAACATTAAATTTTAATTATCTCGAAAACTATCGGTTTTCGGAATTACATATGGGGGGTTAAATCTATTGCATTTGAGTCCCTCTATCACTTCCTGCAGGAAAGTGGTCGAGTTACCAGTAACCCTGTATAACAAATTGAAACTGCATGCACAATGAGGTTAGTAACGAAGATCCGTCCACGTAGGTATAGAAAATCTGGTATCCGAATGCAATGCAGAACGTACAAAGATTTTAAAGTTACAAGGATTCTGATCTGCTCTACTATGTCTTTGTTTACAACAACAAGTTGATGTATACCGCAGCGAATACAAACAAAATTATTAAAAACCCTTGATTTCAACATTGGCGCGCTACGTATGAAACGTGAACTAAGGTGTCGTGAAGCTGACAGTCTCCGTGAGTCGCTTTAATCAAAATTACGAAGGCAAGAAAACTTACGAGTTATTTCTTCTTCCGTGAGAGCTCGAAGACGATACAGTGACTTTTCTTGTATTGGAAAGGATGAATTCATAATAAACCTCTAGGTTAGGCTGGCTACGCTTCTTATATCTGTATGTACTTGTGAACGTAAGTTGATACTTTGCATTATGAATGGTGGCCCGTAATTAGCGTTATAATTTATCTAGTGAATAGTTTTTTATTTTTATACATTCACTATTCATTATTTTCGATCTGGAGTTGAAGTAGCTGCGAAATTTATAATCGAAAAGCTGAAATGTATAGGACAAAAAACGAAAGTTGTCCTATTTATTTTGAGAGGCAGCATACCATTATTTTGATGAAAATAGCATACAGAAATTTCATTAATGCCTGAGGTCTTATCATGCTAAAAAACTTCGTGCAATGGAAAATGAGGATACTGTTGCAAGTGTTGAGGAGAACATAAAAGTCGCATTGAACATGTGCGTTATTTTCAACAGTTGTTCCGACATCATCTTCTCATCCTGATTCGCCAAAAAGGGCTTCTTCTTCTTCTTTCATGTGCCTTCTCCGGACTCCTTGACGTTGGCGATCACTATGGCGAGGGCATCTCTGTCTTGTGCTACCTGCATCAATTTTCCCACTGATCTTATTCCAGTCCAATCACGGATATTACGTAGCCACGAGTGCTGTCTCCTCCCAGGTCCTCTGCGCCCCTCTATTTTTCCTTTAATGATAAGTTGGAGTAGTTGGTATTTTTCTCCTCTCAATATATGACCAAGATAGGCGATTTTGCGGCATTTAGTTGTGTTTAGTAACTGCCTGTTGGTATTGGCTCTTCGAAGTACTTCCGTATTGGTGACATGATCCACCCAAGGTATGCGAAGCATTCTCCGTTGCAACCACATCTCAAAAGCCTCAAGACGATTCATTGTATTAACTTTCAATGTCCAAGATTCCAGTCCGTAGAGAAGTACCGACCAGACATAGTACTGTGTCATTCTTTGCCGTATTTTGAGGTTCAGATTGTCGTCACACAGAAGTTGTCTCATTCTGTTGACTGCTGAATGTGCCATTTCTATTCAGCATTTTATTTCTACGTCAGGGTCTAAGCATTCTGTAATTATACTTCCCAGGTATTTAAGTCTATTTACCGTTTCAAAACGGGCATGTAAATTAATAGAGCTGCAGAAACGAAGGCACAAAACTTCAAGAGTTGTTGTTGAAAATTAAATTTATCCAGTTGTTTGCACAGTAAAGTGTAAAATAACTGCAGTAAGGACCATTTGTCCAAACGTTTTCAAAAATAATAGACGGTAACTGGAGATGGCATTCAATATCGGTGAATGACTGAAAATTGTTTAGTACCAATAGTTGCAAAAATTCACGAGTTGTAGTTCCGACAAGATTGTGCTACCACTCTACAGCTTATCAAACTAGGCTCTCTTGAAGGAAATCCTTGGCCAGCGGATAATATCACGATTTCCCGTTTTCAAGTGGCTAACGCATTCGCCCAACTTAATGGCAACAGACTTAATTTTGGGCCTACCTAAAGTGTAAAGCCCATGGGAATAAACCAGGAATCATATATAGTAGCCAGAAGACAATATTCATGTCAAAAATAAAGATTGTGGCCTGAATTTCCAACAAGAGTAGAAAACGCTCTGAGAAGGGCACGTCAGATCGAGGTAATAATGGGTGTCACTTGTTAGATATTATTTTTAAGAAACAAAATTAGAGAAGAAAATCAAGAAAAGGCCTATTCAGTAATAAAAATATGTATAACGCTCATTACGCCTTCATGCTTGATGTTATCTCTGGTTCCGTAGCTCTTGTTCTTCACAGGCCAAGATAGCACGTTAGCGATTGAGCATTAATTTATGATCCATTACATATATCGATTTCATCTCGCCAGCTACGGCAGATCCTGGATTGAAGCCAAAGTAAGAACTATTTCGACCAACAAACGAGTAAATTAAGAAATATTGCTAACAATACGTTTAATTCTTTGAACAGAGCCGCTCCTGACATACGAACACACCAAAGTGTACAATGTACATTCTCCAACGCTGAATTATGTTCGCTATAATTCCGACGGAAATGTTTTGCTGCATTGTTGTGTTCCTTGTTTATCTGGTGGAAATGTATTACAATGTAACGCCAGTTTTATGTAACGTGTAAAGAAGTTTTGTGGTGGGGATTACATCTCGAGCACTGTAGCTGCGGCTGGAATTATGTGGCAAATGCTGGGTCATGAGAGATGCGGTCACAAGCTAGTAAAGTGCTGCGCGTAAAATGTTCCCTTTCTGATCACTTCATCAGACAAAGAGGTTCACTTTCGATTGTTTCTTATTATTACTTGACTCATCGGACATCAAGCTTATATACGTATATGTAAAAGAGCTAATGAGCCAATATAACATGTAAGTAATTGTCTGTGATCAATGTTCTCCAAACTAAAGTATATCCCGTGAGTTTTTCTTGCCTTTCTTATACTTTATTGTTGGATGCCGAATGAAATGTTGTATATTCTTATCTTTGGGTTGCAGTCTGTATGTCGCATTATTCGCTCATAAGGCTGACAGTATAATAATAATAATAACCTGCCTTTATTGCTGACAAAATAATATACATGTTAAAGATACATATTAAACTGCAGGCGAAGTCTAGCTTAAAGCTATTCTACCAAACCAGCAGTGAACCTATGGTTGAATCCAAAAGCTTAATAGCTAGCTCATACCACTACTGGACACGAGCCCAATATGAGCTCCACTGTTTTGTCCTCCACATAGCAAAAACGACAGTCTGTTGTTTGTTCTCAAGTACTTTTTAAAGCAACAACGTCTTGTCAGGAGACCGACCAGAATGCGCTGATCATTCCTGCTCCATTCTAGGATCCTCAGAGGGATCTGACTAGAGGAGTATGGTATGAACGCCTTCGAGTGTAGTAGCCCTGATGTATCTCACCAGTGCAGTTCCTCTATGCCCAATCTGAAATGCTCTCCTGGTAATATATTTCGCAACGCCTTCAAATGGTTATGGTTTTATGAACACACATTCTCTTGCGAGTGTGTCGGCTAATACATTGCCTTCCACTCCACTACAGTCTGAAACCCAAGTTAAAGCTGTGCCAGGTTCATTGAGGAGATCGTATGCAGTTCTATATGAATCTTGGGTCAACCCCTTTGGTGTTCAATGAAATAAGGGTAGCCTGGCTATCTGAAAATATTTTAATAGATTTATTGTCAAGGGTCGTTAGTTCAGCTCCAGACCCCCAACTCAATGGCTATAACTTCTGCTTGGAAGATTGTGTTAAGACCTCACATGGTTTACTAAAATTTCAACTCTTGGATTAGTACCAACTACTCTCGCTCCTGTCCACGGTTCTGACTTGGAGCCCTTCCTGAATAGCGCAAGATAGAAGCTTGAGTTTAATACAAAGAAAGAGGTTAAGTGCGGTATTTCCAACTTGGAGAGGACTACCTGCACTGCACTCGGAGCATTTTGACCACTGAGGATTGCTGCTCCTGGGAGAGCGCCTTGATGGACCGGGTCATTAAATAAAATGCAACATAACGATAAAGTTAAAAGTTGGGATTATCAAGCCCATTAATTTATCAAGCGTTTTTCCAACATCCTATCTTCAGCACCCTCAAATCTACGCTTCTCAATGGAGTAGAAATTCCAGTAATAAGTACCTAATCAAATATGTTTTGATTGATCCGGGAGCGCTAAGATACTTTGAAGTAGAAGTCAATTATAGTTCTAATATTGTTTGTTTATACTACAGAGTGAGTCTGAATTATGGAATGCCTCAATTATCTCGGAAACGGTTAGCATGATTTTCTTAAATTGTGGGGTGTAAGGAGTTTGCAATATGGCCGATCTTGAGGAAGCCAAAATAAGACCATAACTTCAAAAAACATAATGTAAACGTGTTTACAGCAGATGCTTAAAATAATGTTCTTTACTTCAATACAAAAAGCTATGCGATCCATGATTAAATTTTCAACATGCCTGACTGCTTAGCTCTTCGCATCTCCTTATAATTATTTTAACTTGGGCGGCTACAATATACACTTAGCTGTTAATCCAAAATTGTAACGTTTGGGTATAGGAAATAAAAAGAAAGTAGGCAGGATTATATTGTAAACATCTCCGCACGATTGGCCATATTGCAAAATCCCCATACTCCAAAATTCATGGAAATCCAGCAAACCGTTTCCGACACAATTGAGGCGTTCCGTACTCACTCTGTATATGCTATAGGTACCTACAGCTATACAATTTTCTTAACTCCATTGTTGCAGTCTTATGTTTTATGACAACCAATCTATTAGTTTCTAAATCACCCTTTACAGGGGTATCCACTCTCACATGTATGGAAGTATTAATAGTGCAGAGGTATGTTTTCAAAGCCAGTTTTCGGATAAGTCTGTCAAGATCATTTTCCATAAGGTAATCGGAAGTACAAATATAAACAAATGTCATTCCCACCGTACCACCTTCTCCACTGCCAGAATTTCAGTCCCTTAAAAAACTGAAAATGTTCAGGAACCTCTGAAATTAATGAAAGAGAAGTTTGGAGCTGTTCTGGGGAGTTTTGTTTTCCACAAGCAAAATCGATAAGCAGTGATATATACTTCCGTGATGCAGACATTATAAAAAGATCGTCACAAATGGAAAATTTGACTGGGGTGGCCCCCAGGACTTGGCATCTACAGCAGCTCCGTTGGCCCCTACCATAGAGCCGACTTCGCTATTAACCCTTCGTTAGTCGCGTGAGCTACACTGATAGACCACGCGCATTTATATAAGCACCAACCCTCTACCCCATAGGTGGCTCTTATGTCCGTTTCAGTACCTACCTTTCGACAACGTTCACAACTAAACGTTCAACTGATCTGCTGTATTTGTAGCGAGCGTATCGCAAGACTATTAGCGCCTAAATACGACTGGGTTACAATCGTAGACCGCGCGACAAAACGTGTTACAGTTCAGCGTGGATGCAGTGTTTCACGTTTGTGATTTTTATGCCAAAAAGGTTTAGAAGTTGCTAAGACACATTTTATCATGGTGGGTGTTACTGTAAGTACAGGGTGGCCTAGGCCACCCAGAAATCAGAAATATATGATGTGGCATCGAAAACCTATTCTGTGGTTAAATTTGAGACGCATTTATTCCGTTGAGCTGGTAAATTAAACCACAGTCGCTTGAAATAATACCGTTTGTTGATGTTTCGGCCATTTCCACGGCATTAATTAAAGTAGAGAATTTGACAAAAGAACATTTCTGAAATTGGCATAATCTTTTATGACCTAATCAATATCAGTGGCATAGATGCACTTTGCGTTTATAAGGCTAATCACCCTGAATAACAAATAAATAGATAGAAAAGATAGAATGGGAGCTCATTAAACCGCAAATTGAATATAGATCTACAATTGACACATTACTGGTTCAACTAAGAAGGCGAGCACAGGCTCTTCTAGGAACCGAAGAAAAGAATCCTAAGCCTCCTCAAAATCGACCCAGAAATCTCGTTGAACATTGTTCATATTGTCCTCAAGCCAGAGACAAATCAACAAGGAAGTTTTGTGCAAATTGCGGTAAATACGCGTGCAAAGATCAGGTGCGAGATCTATGTGTTGCATATATTTAGAAAAACAAAAATTGTTTGTACCACTTTTTTTTGTAAAAGTGCTGATCAGGGTTATCTTTTCTCATTTTTCATTTGCCTCCATATATTTCTAATGAGGGAAATGTGAAATTATTGCTTCTACTCATAAGCACAAATAATAAGCTGTAACTAAAGAATTGCATGTAAATGAAGGCATAAAAACTACGTTCATGCGTGTTTCTATTATAATCTTCTTAGTTTTATCATTTGGACTTAATATTTCAATTATTTGCATAACAAACACCACAAACTGAATTAATGTGCAGAAATTATTTTTCACAAAACTACTATGAGTAGGATATTAAAAACTAAAAAAGGGCTACATATGTGGACCACGCGACTAAATGCGTCACTCGAGTACAGGCGACTAATGGACGGTTAACAACTGATTATCAAATAATGTACCTCAAATGAGTATGTTCATTAGTGTATTAGACGTCTAGCAGGTCTAGTAAATAAACAGAATAGAAGTCTCGATCAGTATGTTACTGCTTATATCCGGGTGCATGGTTAGTCTTACTCAATATGTTGGCTTCATGGGCCATTAAATGGGGGGTTTTGAATACTGAAAGTCACTTCCTCAAATAGTACACTGAAAATAAACACAAATTATACTTACATCAACGTTTATTCCAGGAAGAGGGAACACCTGCGTGTTTGGCATCTCCTTTGGTATGTATCGATAAAACTCTTTGCCACCCTTGTACCATTTTAGTGTATACAGCGGCTCACCCTCGAGGTCAAATCGGCACTGGAGAGTAATCGTGTCCATAACTCGTACGGCTATGGGTATTGTTACTGAGACGTCCTTCAAAGCTGAGGCGCCACCTGTGAAGGAAAATGAAAAATATGTAGGCCAGACAAATGCGATTATAATGCAGAACGGACAATCGTCAAAAAGTATGATGTTTCTAAAAATTTCGCAAATGCTTTTTCTACTCTAATCATGTTTTGTATTTTCAAAACTATTCATTCTGGAATTTTATAACTAATGTCTATGTAAAATGAATTTATTGTAAATGGATTAAGTTTGACTTAAATTAAGCTGATAATATCAAGGTCAGTATTGAATGGCTTTTCCATGAAGAACAGAGGATTCAAGCTTATTTTAACTATAACTCTTTATGCAGCAGAATCTTTTCTGCATCTCACTTGAATCACCTTTCTTCGTGCCTTGAATTGTGCAGTGCCAAAATTGACCATCAAATTTCTCACATTCTCTCAGTCTGACATTGAATGAGCTATGACATGCTTTGCCAACATCGAAAAAGGGAATAAATACTATTCTCTTTACTTTATTGGATAAATTTTCAGTTTTTGTAGCTTGTTTATAAAGTGTTAGCTTTTTATAAAGTGTTAGCTTTTTTAATTAATTGTAAAAACCATTTGGGAACATAGCTTTTTAACAATAATTTAAATCTTCAAGCACAAGTTAAAAAATGTTGATTTTGAGAAAACGTTAATTGCACAAATTTTGCCTAGAATATACAGGGTGTTAATTAAGTATGTTAACAAACTATGACCACGAATAATACTCCGAAAAATAGAAAGAAAATGTCATGTGAACATGGGTCCGCAAATGCTTCCTAAGGGAGCTACGCTCCTTTGCATGGGGCACCCTGAAGACGGTTTTTCCTCGATATTCTCGAAACCATTCAAAAAAAAATTACGAAAGTAGGTGCGACGGGTAAACTTTTGACGCTGAATCTGGTTCTGAATTATTCATTTCCTAATTTTAATCAGAGGCGTACCATACGGGAGGAGTTAAGGGTAAAAATAGCCCCATTTTCTAAATGGTAATTTTTTGACATTTTGATTTTATAATATGGTATTTCAGATATTTCTACGTAAAAATGGTCTCTCGGTACATTTCTATAGAGCTAACCGTTTTGGAGAAAAATGCAAATTATTGAATTGATGCAGGCTATTGTAAATAAATAAATTGCATTTTTCTCGAAAACGGTTAGCCCTATCGAGATGTACCAAGAGACCATTTTTACGTAGAAATCTCTAAAATACCATATTCTAAAATCAAAATGTCAAAAAATTACTATAACTTCTCCCGTATGATACGCCTCTGATTAAAATTATGAAATTCCGAATTCAGAATCAGATTCAGCGTCAAAAGTTTACCCATCGTACCTAATTTCGTAATTTTGTTATGAATGGTTTCGAGAATATGGAGGAAAAACCGTTTTCAGGGTGCCCCATGCAAAGGAGCGTAGCTCCCTTAGGAAGCATTTCCGGACCCATGTTCATATGACATTTTCTTTCTACTTTTCGGAGTACTATTCATGGTTAAAATTTGCTAACATACTTAATTAACACCCTGTATTTGTCTACCAATTTTTCAGGTCACCTACAACATATGTACAAATTAACATCTTTTAAATAGGGTGGTATTCACCCCCACGATGAATACACAAATCAACATGGAGTGGACTTTGATTTTCGATATACTTCTTATACATCAGAAGCTTGGAGTTTGTTCCGGTATAGGAAGCTGTATACACCAGAGCAACTACTGCTACTTACAAGGCACATATCCGGTTATCGCTGGAGTATTGCTCCCATGTGTGAAGATACCGTCCGAAGCACTCTCTAAAGCTTCTGGACACTATCCAGAAGAAAGCAATTAGACTAATCGATACGCCTAACCTCACAAAGGACCTCAGCAGCCTGGAACACCGAAGAAGGGTGGCTGAGAAGATGTTCGAGTGAGCTCTCCGAGATAATAATACCAAAGGCCGTCCGAACGAGAAACATTAGAGACGCTCTGCGAGGTCATCCTTGCCAGGTCGAGGTCGCTACTACCCGAACACCCAGCAGTCCTTCTTTTGGAGGACTTCAGCGCTGTGGAATCAGCTGCCGGGAATTTGTTTCCCGGCGGATATAACCTACAGCGTTTCAAATCTAATGTGCTCCGACACTTATCCTCTCGTAGTGCTTCTACAGCGCCATAGGCTTTCAACCTTTGCGGGAGGCTGACCATAAAAAAACACTGTTTTTTGCAATCTGACCTGAAAACCATCATACACTGGACTATAAATAGAATATTGGATTAAGAAGAGAGATTGAGAAGAGCAGCATTATTCCAACTGCAAAAAACTTCCTAACCTCAAAGATAAAGGGCTTTTGTTTCTAGTTTGGGCTAAAAGTTACCATTTTCCCGAAAACTCAATTTACAGCTCAATTCACTCTCAAACCCTTTGTTACGATTCAACCTCATCAGTTTACAAAATATAACGAAAATTTCACTTCATGCTAACGCACTTAGCTTATCCAACATTTGTTATCACTGATTGATTGAATAAACATTTTAGTATATTATGTGGATTTATGCTCAAATTGTTTTCCATTCAGAAGTTAGAAAGTAATTGTTCACAGCTACTGTAAAATTGGAACTTCGACCGCGTTTTCAATCCACTTGTTTGATATTCTATTCGTACTGTAGTTACGTTTGTAAATATAATTTACTGATAGTGTTGAGTAATATTCAAACCACAAACACCACAAACAAATAAATATAGTATAGGTCACAACTGTTGTCATGGATATGGTCAGGTTTAATTATAATAATACTTTCAGAGTATGCTCGAAAATTGTATACAGCATGTATATTCAACTAGTAGACATTCAAATATAACATGCCTAGCTACTGGCTTTTATTTGATGCAATTTGTCATGCAGCAAAAGATATTGCATGCAACCCGATTACTGGGATTTGTTAACCAGGAAGCGTTAATCCAGCTAATAGTGAATATCTGGACATCTAGTTATGAAAGTCGAAAACCATCTATCATTTGAGAAAATAAATAATTTTGGTATTGTCTATAGTCCACATTTACATAGAATAACTCAACATGCCCCACAATAGATCCGAAATTCATATTTCAGTCTGGTTGCTTGATAGCATAGGTGAAAAAGTATCACCGCAAGACCTGTTCGCTGGATTACTATTTAAGGAACTTAGAATAAGTAAGGGAAATTGAATTATAGTAATTCTTTGTTACAGGGCCTTGCCTACGTTTCTTTTTTTCATTATCTTATTGGCTCTGACCTGAGGTCAACTGGCCAATTGTATCGTGGATGAGATATCTATTCTTTCTTAATAACTATGAACAAATTCTTATTGTTTTACATTAGTTATGGTTCAAAATTACATTGCTATTTTTAATTTTTATGTACAAAAGTTATATAATAGTTTGTATGTACAGTTTTTTTCACCAGCTTATATACTGATCACAGTAGCAGGTAACAGAAGATAGCCTGACAATCTTTGATACAGGTCTGTTACCGCATTACGGATCAATTGGCCCTACGTTTCTTGGAAAATAAGTTGATATATAGAAATTCGATTCACGGGGATACTTAACTCGTCAATCATTTCTGCAAAACTTCATTCTTATTCAAATTCCTAACCTAAAGTGCATTGATTTAAAATGAAACAAAAAAAATTAGTTTGGAAAGCTGTGTTTAATTCAAATGACTCTTGAATCTTTATGATAAATTATATACTGATGAAAAACGCGTATCAAAATCTTCAATTATTGTGCTCACTGCAATGGAACAGTTATTGGCTATTTCCAGGCTAGGTTCTAATCTTCAAAGGATCAAACGGATTGAATTAATATAAGCCCGGAAACCATCCACAACAGCGGTCATTTGGGGCCTTGTTCCACCAATTTATATTATTTCCATAAATAGCTGCGCCCGGCGCAAAAAAGGGTACAATTTTGCCACCCCTCTTTGTATTCTGCATGAGGCGTTAATTTTTTATGTTCTACGAAATTAGAGCTGTCGAAAGTTATACTAGCAGAATGTCCGGTATTTCCTTCCTAATAGTAATACTTCAGTCTTCAGTCAATGGCTTGTGATCTAACTATCGTGATCTAACAAATATGTTGTTTATGTTTACCAGTATGTATTATCTAAAGAAGCGATGTCGAATTTGCTGTCTGATCCTTCTGTAGCTCAGAAAATTACAGGAAATATAAATCCTGAATTAGCGCCTGATAATGTTGCTGGTTATTTGATGTGCATCAAAATTGCCTACAAGAGTCCTGAAGAGTTATAGGGATATAGTTACATTGGCAGTTGACAACGCCTACTCGTATCGACTTCAGCAACTGTCAGCAGTTTCATTTTGTTTTGATTTTTATTTTTTGAATGTATTTTAGTCTTTCAGATGATTCTTTCATATGTGAAACATCGTTTCAATGTTCGAAAATATATATGCATTGCTGAACCGCTTCAAATAATAAAATGCAGCAGATGTGGAAATGGCAATTTTTTACTGACTCTTTTAATGATAAGTGTTTTTTTGGGTGATTTTACAAAGTAGACTGAGGAAACGTGAACCTTTAGTACTGAGTAAAATTACTCCATTTTAGTATAATTACACATTGTATATACGGCTGTGTATTCGATTTGGTAGTCGCCGTAAATTTTTACGACGTCCCTTAAATGCGCAATCCCTGCTATATATACACCAAAATTGTGAAATATCAATTAGCCGAAAAAAATGAAAAATGTCCGTCGTTCAGTCACGCGTCGTGCTGTCAGTCTTGCTTATGACTTCATTGACTGCCAATCACATGTCTACGTATTAAAATAAAAATCCCTACCGAGACAAATTGTTTGTGAGGGGTCAGACAGGTCCGTACTTGGAAGCCTCAGAAAATTATTTGTCGATGCCGATTGTATACTATTCGTTTCAAATTTTTCGACACCGGTAAGTCTACTTCCACAGCAATCTTGTGAATAGACGTAGTATACAAAAATTAACAAAACCGAAGAATAGTAGATGTTGCTTCAGATATCTACCAAGCACTACACAATCTTGTGGAAACTGTTCTCAAAAATAAGGTTTACAGCACATGAAAAATAAACACTTTCCAGACAAACAACAAAAGGTGAAATTTTGATGATGAGACAAGGTGGCTGTCAAAAATGACACATTTGTACATCCAGTAGTTCATGAATAAATACTATTCGACTTAAGTTTGGGGATTAGCTGCTAAAGTAGTCAAAAAGTATTTATAATTACGATATTATTTTTTTATTAAACTGACATTATTTACGAAATGATAGTGGTAAATATTTATAAATTAATCAGGTATACGTTATTTAGTAGGAGCGAAAAATATGACTGCATCAGTATCAATGTATATTTTGCAAGATTTAATTACCAAACCTAGCTCAACATACGTTTAATAAATACCTTCCTAATGAAGCTATGCCAATTTAATTTATCAATTTAATATAGTACTCTTAACTGTTTCCCAAACGTCGTACACTATTCTTTAGCTATTTCCTTAAACTTTATTTTTATTTTTTAACTTATTTGTACAGAAATAACTGAATCTTGAAGTTTTCTAACTCCGTTTTTTAAGTATTCCCCGACATGCTGGCATGATTCTTATCCATCATTTTAGCCCTAAAGTTGATGTCGTACCTTTCTGAAAGCGTAGCATGGTTAGGCTAATAGTTACATCTTTTCAGGTATGGCAAACCCTAATTAACTAGCAGCATTTTTTAAACTAATTGGTTACGGAAATTAGTACTTCGTCGTTTTTATTTGGTTATAACTTATATTCTTCGTTATCTACTTGGATGGGGTAAATGTGATGAAGTCTTACTATAACGCTGTTCTTGTTGTACACATACCAACTGATGGACATAATGGTAATGGAAATAAAATCTAGTTTTGCGGATGCCAGTACACCAATGTCCTGGATGGAACCACATAAAGAGTGACCTTTCCAAATGCATTCAGGATGGTGACAGCAATATGAGTTCGAGATGAGTGAAAAGCATAACACGCATGAAAAGTAATTGTCAATTAGGGATTCTCAATACATGCAATACATTCAAAATGTAACTTTGACACACTTTTATTACAATCACTACAACTGATCTCATGAATTCGGCAGGTATCACTTTTTGTTAGTTGTTAGTTGCATTGACTGAAATTAGCGCTTGGGCAGACTAGGATATCTATTAGGAGTACGTATAAATATATGGCAAATTTAAGGTATGCTAGAACCGCGTAGATAAACACATGTCCGACAGTGAACGTAAGGGAGACTAACTTAATAAACAGTGCAGTGTTCATCTTTGGTGCTCCAATCAGAAGCATGCTTAGCAAGGCGGTAAAGAAAAAACTAGCGCATTATTCGAGAAACTATTTTGTCATGCCTAAATAGCAGAAATCGTTCTGATAGTAACCTTTCATGCTACTTCAAATTAAATGGTTACAACAGTGAGAAGTCGTAAGCTTAAGAAATTTGAGAACTGTACTTCCGATCACTCAGTAAAACGTTGCTCGGTACTAATTAGCTACATCTCAAATGTTGGACAGTATACTTATCCACAGACAAGTATTCAACCATTTCTTATAATGTAAAGGGTGAACTCGAGAAGAGCATAACTCAATTGCGATTGCCTTGAACGGTGCTTTCTTTTGTGAAAGCTATTTATGTTGAACAGTTGTTATCTTCGTTTATCGTTAGTCATTCGCGTTTTGTAGAAATCCTTGATTTTGTGCCTGAACCCTATTCTGTAGGGTTGGCTGATTTCAAACAAGTAAATACTTTTTAATTGCGCGGGAGCGAACAACGTTCAATTTTATCTTCATGCCCATTTTTTGCTCGCCAACCCAGCAGCAGTCAAATGCTCGAAATAAAATTGGGGAGTAGAATATATATGGAAATGGCGTACGCATTAATATTCTTTTGTGTGGTGCAGGAAAACTGGCTTTGTGTGTCTTTTTTGTTCAACCACAGACACGAAATTATTACAACGAAAAACCGTACTCTATAAGAACAAACTTGGTGATTGTTCAACGCTACTGACCTCCAGCTTCAGCTGTATGTGCAAAGAACTGTGTGTCCAACTAATTGAGACTAGTTAGATAGGATGATTCTATGGTGGCGTCTGAATCGAGTTTTTTATAACTACGGTGTTCTATCAGGATACAGATGAAATTATCGAGTTAAGAATCGATTTCCACAGCTTGTATATTCTCAGGTATCAAAAACTGTTGAATTATGTTTTTGAGAAGGCTACTCACCAGCGAATATGGAAATTCAATAACTTGATTCGCATATCCAACAGAAATCCTTTAAGATAATTAGTTATTATACCAAACCTTTTTACGTTCAACATGGATTGTCCATAACCATAAAAAACTTCGTTTTTAGGTATTTCAGGAGTTGCTGATAATTTTCCATTTGTTTTGGGGAAGGGGTAAAATTGGGATTGTAGTAGTTTGAAGATTTGTTGTGTTCAAAAAATACTCTACATTGTTCTAAAAAAATTGACATCGATGTGCCTGCTAACCTATCCGAATGTTACCTTTGAATTCTATATCTGTGGAGTAGTTTTATACATACATATTTTAATCCTATAATATATAACTAGGAAACTACGAACTTGATTGTGAAGAAAATAAAAACAGGGCATCGTTGTTGGGAAGAACTGCCATTGACGGAGGAGAAATTAAAAAAACGATTAATTCAAAGTAGCTCAAACTACGTATTTAGATGTTTCAGAGGCCCTTGATCATTGCCTACTTTTTTAATGAGAATAGTGTAGGGACAGAGGAACTCCAAGCTTTTGTTAGCACCAATAAAGTGAGCGAAGTACTGAGTCAAGACATCTGCCGCCATTTTTTAAATTACAAGATTGCCGAGTAACACATGTCACAAAGTTGGAAGTTTACAGAAAGATATTTTTTATCGGCACACACATGGAGCAAGTTAACCCATTTTTAACTGGATTAAAAAAAGGACAATTACCAGCGTCATTCATCTTACAATAATCGTTCGTGATTGTTTGACAGAGTGGTCCATAAAACGTTTGCTCTTAGTTGGGGTCAGTCTGTCAGATATGGTTACCCAGAGACGAGGCAATGTCATCGAGGAGTAAGGGAAGAGTAGGAAAACGAAGGAGGAGTTGCGTCAATTGAAGGGTCTAGCTTGATATTATCTACAACGATTAGGAAGTTTTCGTTTTATCGTACAGGCTTATTTGAGGTGTCATGCTCAAAAAGGGAAAAAATAGTTGTTTTCTAAAATGTATAAGTTGCTCGATGTGTAGACCACTGGGATGCACAAAAGAGGGTTGCTGTGCAATTTACCTTGACTATAATGTCGTGGCACCTGGTGTTCAATGTTATCTCTCAGGAAAGGTATACCAACGTCACTATGAACGGTACGGCTGGAAATACAACATGGGTCGTTGGTAGTCATGGACAATACCAGGGTCTGAAATGCCTGTAGGCCTCGCATGTGCGTTTTGATGAGGAAACAAGTCTCACATGAGTAATTTGTGGTCTATAATAATCACTAATCATCCTGTATGCAGGAATTTTATCCAGCAAATTTGATTCCGAAGTTCTACATAACCTAGGGTGGAGCAACATATAGATATTGGGAAGCAGTACTTTCAAAAAGTACTGGTTCGCCATCTATCTACCAAAGCCGGTACCTGAGCGTTTAATTTGAGGAACCGAGTACTGTTTATGTGACCCGTTTAAAACCATGAGGTATAGAGACCCTGCGGAAACGACAACGTTGTCGATGTCTAGTTTCGAATTGTTTTTAAGGCTTCTGTGTGTTTCCCATATCGTTACCAAGAAGAATTCCAAGGCACATGGCAGACTTTTCCGACTAAATTTGAGCACTGTTCACTGAGCTCTCGGATAAGGTGGCACTGCATTTGTTGGTACAATATATGAATGATTAATATTTATGCGCCACCCAGTGGCCCACTCCATTAACTCATCCACCGAGAACTACCACTCGGCACGTATACGTCTCCAGTTCAAGGTTGAGCTGCAACTGTGGTGCTGTCGGCATTGGGAAGGCTTGGGGGCCTAGGGGTCCTGAGGGACACCAGCTTTTATATGATGTAATCTTCCTCAAGGATGGATCCTGAAAGATTTCGAATCCAAAAGGTGAACTTCTTATGAATTAATTTATAGAGCTCCGCATATCATCTCTCATCAAAGGTCGTTAAAACATTTTGAACCAAAATGCCAATACGGTAATGATAATCTTGGGTGGAGCGGATGGTCGATAAACAAAATTATTTTTGTCAGATACCTACTTAGCAAACAAGTTGCTACAGTCGGAGATCCTCTTGCAACTAAATCATCGCCCGTCCGCCCGCAAAAAGCATGCAACACAAAAACTCTCATGAATAGTTACGAAACGATCAGGAACCCCCAAATCGCCTATATTTTTAGCTTTTTTATTATCGCTGCCCCGCCACTGACAGGATTTTTAAAAACCATACGCATTTTCCATCCCAGACACGGTAATAATACTGTGTCAAAATTTAATTGGAATCAATTCCAGGTCACACAATACAGAATAGTCTAAATCAAATACTTGTATGCATACATCAGAAAATTGTAAGTCCCTTGGTTTCTGTAATAGGCAAGTCAATGTTCGGAGGGATCTAAAAAAGTGCATTATGCCGCTAGTCTGTTCTTTTATGAGTCAATCGGCGCCTTATTATAAATACAAAAAAATCGGTCTCAAACCCCGTGCCCCCCAACCACCCCAATTTGACCCTCACCCAAAAAAAGGTGAAAAATGGTCAGGAATCTCTTAAAACGCCTAAAAACGAAGTATGAGCTGTTTTTATACTTTTAGTTTTTCTATTAGTGCTGCGCCGCCACTGACACGTTAGCATTAATGTGCCAAAATTTCAATCAGATCAATTCAACAGTTTCCAGGTTACAAAATACATAACGATCTAAAGCAATACTTATATGTATACATCAGAAAATTCTAAATCTATTGATTTCTGTAATAGGCAGGGCAATGCTTGGACGAACCTAAAAAAGTGTATTATGCCGCTAAATCTTTCTTTCACAAGTCAGCTGATAGCCTATTATGAATACAACACATTTTTTTAGTTTTACAGTCCCCCACTCCCCAACTACCCAATTTCACTCCCACCCAAAAAAAGTACAAAATGATCAGGAACCTCTGAAATGCCTAAAAACGAAGTTCGAGGAATATTTGAATTTTTTTAATTTTTTTGCAAATTACTCCGCCCCCATGCACCGATTTTCAAAAATACACCCTTAATTATCAAGGAAGTAAACTATTCAATTATTTGTTATGGCTGCACAGATGATGCTCTGTAATAAGTAGACAGATGCATGTTCAGTTTTTATTCGTATACAGTCATAATTATGCCAATACTCTCATACAAGGTATTACCTGCGAAGGTGGCAATACTCGTATTTGTAATAGGTTTTACAAACAAATGAATGAATAGTTGAAATCTAGGAGAATCGCCACTCACTGCTAACCGCGTTGGAAATGGTCGACACGAATACACGCTATAATTAAGTATACGTGGTGAACCGTAGCCTAGTCAACCAATGTGATTAAATCCGATATTCAGCAACCCCTTGCGTCACCGAAGGGATATGTCGCAATTACTGCAGTTGGCTGGGAGCAAATATCCGTATTCTCGAAGTGACTGATCATCCCGTGCATATATTACCATCAACAAACCGACTAGCGAAGCTGGGCAGAGATGCTGGGACATTTGCAAATGCAGAGTTGCCTTCAACTGTTTACATAATGTCGGGTAGAGCCGCGGATGTGCCAAAGGTCGGTATTAGGGCGTAGTCAAGGGATGTAACGTCATTAACGCTGCTCTTCGACTTCCGAGACAGCTATCTTGTACAGTGTACAGTGACAAGAGACTGTCAAAAGCAATTTTTCTTATTATCCTGTCTGCTTGCTCAGGAGTTAAAGATTGAGAGCTTCTGGTTTTGAGTTTCGTGTATCACCAGCGTGTACTTTATTCATAATATCACTTTATTGGCACATACAAAATATCACTTATAAGAATCAAAAACGATATACGACATCTTTTAGCTGCATTCCTTCTTAGTACAGAATTGATACTTTCAAAACTGATTCTCTGGTTATCACTCTGATCTATAGCATATTACTGACTGATCGATAAAACCAGAGATGTTGAAAAATGCAATTTTCATTGAAATCGGCATTTTTTTATAACTGAGCAGACCGCGTAGGCAGAGCCTAAATACCAGACTACCGCGGCTGCTGTGAAAGGGTTATGTCAGGGGAAGTTTGTGAACGCGGGATTTGAATGGGCCAGCAAGTACAAAGTATTTGATGAAAAATTAATTTCAAATAAGCGCCACTGTTTGACAGCTGTGCCGGGAAGCAATATTCGTTTCTTTGGGAACTAATTTCCTAACCAAGTCAGCACGATTAAAATTTTTAAAAATGTTGGTCTGCCTTATTGAATGCTTTAGATGGGGGGTGGGAGATTGTAAAACTAAAAAATGTGTTGTATTCATAATAGGCTATCAGCTGACTTGTGAAAAAAAGATTTAACGGCAGAATACACTTTTTTAGGTTCGTCCAAGCATTGCCTTGCCTATTACAGAAATCAAGAGATTTAGAATTTTCTGATGTATACATACGAGTATATTGCTTTAGATCGTTTTGTATTTTGTAACCTAGAAACTCTTGAATTCATCTCGGTGAAATTTCGGCACATTAGTACTACCGTGGAGAGGAAATTGTGTCAGTGGCGGCACATCAATAATAGAAGAACTAAAAATATAAAAACAGCTCATACTTCGTTTTTAGGCGTTTTAAGAGGTTCCTGATCATCTTTCACTTTTTTGGGTGAGGGAGAAATTGGGGTGGTTGGGGGGCAGAGGGGTTCGTATCCGATTTTTTTTTCGTATTTATAATAAGACTCGGATTGAAAAGAACGGATTAGCGGCATAATACACTTTTTTAGATCCATCCGAACATTGGCTTGCCTATTACAGAAACCAAGGGACTTACAATTTTCTGATGTATGCATACAAGTATTTGATTGAGACTATTCTGTATTGTGTGACCTGGAATAAATTGATTTCAATTAAATGTTGACACAGTATTGTTACCGTGTCGGGGATGGAAAATGCGTATGGTTTTTAAAAATCGTGTCAGTGGCGAGGCAGCGATAATAAAAAAACTAAAAATATCAACACAGCTCAAACTTTGCCCTTAGGCGATTTGGGGGTTCCTGATCGTTTAGTAACTATTCATGAGAGTTTTTGTGTTACATGTTTTTTTGCGGGCGGACGGGCGATGATTTAATTGCAAGATGATCTCCAACTATAGCAACTTGTTTGCTAAGTATCTGACAAACATGGTTTTGTTTATCGACCATCGGCTCCATCCAAGGTTATCATTATCGTATTGGCATCTTGGTTCAAAATGTTTCAAAGACCTTTGATGAAAGATGATATGCGGATCTCTATAAATTAATTCATAAGAAGTTCATCTTCTGGATTCGAAATCTTTCAGGATCCATTCTTGAGGAAGATTAAATCATATAAAAGCTGGTGTGCCTCAGGACCCCTAGGCCCCCATGCCTTCTCAATGTCGACCGCACCACAGTTGCAGCTCAAACTTGAACTGGAGGCGTATACGTGCCGAGTAGTAGTTTTCGGTGTATGAGGTAATGAAGTGGGCCACTGGGTGCCCCATCAATATTAATCATTCGTATATTGTACCAACAAAGGCAGTGCCACCTTATCCGAGAGCTCAGTGAACAGTGCTCAGATTTAATCGGAAAACTCTGCCATGTGCCTTAGAATTCTCCTTCGTAACGATATGGGAAACACACAGAAGCCTTAAAAACAGTTCGAAACTAGATATCGACAACTCCACCCTAGGTTATGTAGAACTTCGGAATCAAATTTGCTGGATAAAATTCCTGCATACAAGATCATTAGTGATTATTATAGACCACAAATTACCCATGTGAGACTCGTTTCCTCATCCAAACGCACATGCGAGGCCTACAGGCATTTCAGACCTTGGTATTGTCCATGATGACCAACGGATAAACCTGTAGGATAAAACTAAAGCTTCCTAATCCAATTGCTCTTTCGTTTTCCTAATCTTCCCTTACTTCTCGCTGATATTGCCTGGTCTCTGGGTAACCATATCTGACAGACTGACCCCAACTAAGAGCAAACGTTTTGTGGACCACTCTGTCAAACAATCACGAACGATTATTGTAAGATGAATGATGCTGGTAATTGTCCTTTTTTTAATCCAGTTGAAAATGGGTTAATTTGCTCCATGTATGTGCCGACAAAAAATATCTTTCTGTAAACTTCCAACTTTGGGACATGTAAAATGTTGATCTAAAGCATTCAATAAGGCAGATCATTAAATCTTGATTAAGAAGCTCCAAGATTTTGGATTTTGCACAGAGATGCTTCTTCAAATCATACATTGCATTCAGGTCTCCGTACGTTCATTGTATTGGGTATAAGTCTGTAACATACTTACATATTTATCAATCACTTATCACTGCATCTCCCCCCGTAATAACTCACTATACGCAGATGATGTTTGTTCGTATAAAGGGACAGGGAAGATTACTCTTTATTGCAGGGAAATATCGATACAATCAATAAGTAGCGTTTGGAAAACAGTCTCTCCTTAAACGTTTCCAAACGTAAAAATGTCTTATATTCAAGAGAGACAACACAACAAAAATATTATTACAAGGTTGTTGATATTTTAATTTTCAGAGAAAAGTTATTTAGAGATCTGAGTGTTTGGTTTGATGAAAAGTTGAGTTTTAAGGAGTATATAACATTCTATAGCTATATTGTTAGAAACTAAGCTTTTCTATTTCACTGATGCTTTAAAAGTGATCTACTTCTCACTTGTATACTCCAGGCTAGAGTATGCTTTGGTCGCGAGGAAGCCGTTATCAAAAACCGAGTCTTGAAAATGTACAGAGAATGTTTTTGTAGTACCTATGTCTGAAGTGTGATGGAATTTACTCAGATAGAGGTGCTTGTGAGAAACCAGTATGTATTAGGTTTAATGTAAGCAATTTAGATTTAAGTTAAGGGTCGCAGTCCGTGTCACTTGTACACAGAAAAACATACTGTTGCGTTTCCAATCAATTGTTAGTATTTGGATGTCTTTCCATCGCTATAAATATATTTACAGTTGTTTCAAGTCCATGTCATTGAAAGAATTCAATCCTTATATTCGAAGTAATCACAGGCACGCCAATAAATTCAAAATAATTTAATAGTCGTTTTAACGATATATATAATCCTTCTAATACCAGTATTGACATATAGTGCAATTAAAACATCCTTTTGTTTTCGAAATTTACCCTATGTTTCATTCAAGCAAAGCATACAATCCGTTCAATGTACAAAAATTATTACTGCAACAGCAGTTCGTGATAATTCATCTGATAAAAATTAATTTTGTTTCAATGGCCCTTGTTATTCGCTGAGCTATAATCAGTATTCGGCGGGACTGATGTCCCGATTCAATGAACGTAAAAAGAAAGAACAGGGGGATCACCTTAGTGTTATTATCGGCGGCAACCCGCCAACATGGGCGAGGTTGTTTCGTTGTGTTTCGTTATGTTGTTTCGGTGTTAGCCGTGTTGTGTCATCTCGTGGTTTAGCGTATTTCATCAGCAATTGTGTGATTTGAATGTGTCCAGTTATATATTAAATGGAGGACATACTGAGAAATTGGGGCTTAGAAGAGCTAACGCCCACATTTGAATGTAAGTATGTAGATTAGTCAGACAGTTATATTTCAGGTGAAAATGCAACAACTGGTGCAGGCTTATGTCTAATTCTTATATCGTGCTCCTTATAACTCCATACAAAATCACACAGTTAAACATCCAAACGAATCAACAGCTGTGTTCTCATTAAAGTCTGATGGCCCAAAGAAAAGAAAGAAGTTTAGAATCAATTACCAAACATAGATTCGATTCAAAGACAGGCTGCGATTGAATTATTCATTGGAATCCAATGACATCTTGTAGTTGAATCGACAATACGATATAACTCGTTACCAGCTATACACTTCCCACTGGTTAAAACGTCGGTGTATTTGAGGAATGCTGAGTGTAACGTCCCATTGAATACAAGCGTAAGTCTTTGATAGAACGACAGATTTTTCTGTGTGATAAGAAGGACAGCATCGTGATCCTCAGATACTAATGTATCACTGGCTCTCTTTTTGTATTTGCCTAGGAAGCTAATGTTATACTCTGTGTTCTTTAAGATTCCAGAATAACCGGCTTAGTTACGAAGTTAGTCCACAAGAATCACAGCTGTCAAACGATGTCACCTACTGCACTTTACTTTCTTGTCAAGTGCTTTGTAGTTTGATATTGCTGCAGATCCAGATGTGGCCAAAATGTCTCTAAAAATCATCTTACAGAGTATGTAGTTTTACTAAATGGCTAGTAAAGCGATATGAATTAATGCTTATTTGTTATAAAAAATATAGTCGCAGTCGATTAGCTTTGAATGCGGTGGCATCTCTGCATTCTACATCAGTCCTGGTCTCGGAGTATGGTGCCGGTCTTCAAATCCTGACAAACTTCATTATATGTTGTTATTCCCGGGATATATCGGAGAGCCAAACAGCGAGAGGCTGGGGGCAATGAGTTTCAACATAGGTTCCTAATCTATGATAGGTAGGCGCCAGGTCAATGTTGACAGTAAGCTGGCGACATGGCAGGTTGGTTAGATGGAGATGACCGAGATGACTACAGGCAAGCCAAATGATTCACTGTGGGTGTTGATAAGTGCCATACGCTGGAATTCATTTTAAAGTGAACTCATCTGTAAGGCAACAGGTGAGTGAGTTATGTTGAGTAGTGCTATTATAACTATTAAGCTCCTAATTTGATTGCCTTGAGATTTTTGTATTATAATTGTGTTCCAAGCTCGCAGGGAGTTGGAAGGTGGACCGCCGTTTCTACTACGTGCTGGTGCGTGGGCATTCTGTTACGGTTCTCTGCGAGGTCCGAACACAACTACTCTTACTACATATTGTGAGGATGCAAAAAATTAATAGGATCTTGACAGTTGCGGCAAAGTAATCATTACAGGTTTTAGTGCCAAGCTACGCAATCGTGAAGTGGATAAAATGGGACGCAGTAAGCAATAAATAACTATAAAAAATCTTGAGCCCTGTTGTTTACTTGAACCTTGAAGGAGGTAAAGGAATGGAAAGAGAAACATATTTGTTTAGGCCGGGATGGTGTACCTTCGTTCGCTTGTTTAAACTCAATACTCATCTGCATAAGCTCCATTTTCGGTTCGACATCACGTAGACAGTATTTTGTTACCATTCTGTAGGACGGGTATCAGTGGCTTGAAAATACCAAAACAGCGCCATTTAATTACAGAAGCAAGGATGACATTGTTTCTTTAAGACAGCAAGCTGCAGTTTGAGCTTACTACCGGCATAATTAGATTATTTTATTACAACAAAATAGCATCTGAACCTTCTGTAGGTTCTATAATAGTACTTATATCTGTTCAAACAGGTTTTGTTGCTTCCCACGCTATAGGTGAGTGGTGCATTGTCATCACGAAAATTTTCGAATTTGAGGTAATTTGTTTTTTGGACGTTTTATGATGTGTACATCACGAAAATATATGTCACGCATTTCCGCCGGATTGACTATGTGTCAGTTTGTATGTCGGTCTGTCTGACGATCAGCCTGTCGGTGTGTCTGTGGTCCATCGGTCTGTCTGTCTGTTTGACTGTCGCCATTTTTCTATCAGCCTAATACTAGTAACTGCTATACAGATTTTGACGAAATTTAGGTGTCATCTGCTATGGGGCCATCGTAGGCAGTGCTGTTATAACTTTGAAAACCGGGGCAGAGTGGAGTAAAAGTAATTACGAAAAACATTGCGGTTTCAGGTGCTCTTGATCATTTTCCGAGCGGGAGTCCCATAGCCTAAAAATGTTACCTCGGTGTTATATACGTTATGTTAATTTTATTGAATTTTGCAACAAGTTTGGTGTTATGTGATATAGGATCATAGTTGGTTATGCTGTTAGTTTTTTTGCAAATGGTTGTATTAGAGATCAACATTTTTAGATGCACAAAAAATTTTGTTTCAAGCATTTTAGGGGTTTTGCATTTTTCAGGGGACTACCTATTGCCTTACTTTGTTTATATTCTATAATTTACAGGCCTATCTTAACATTACCTTTGAAGATATAAGTCTGCAATTTTCTGATTCATAATCCCTGGATTCCTTTGTCTACTTAGGAAGCCCGACTCGCGGGCCCAGTGATTGCCAGTGACTACTCCTCACGGTATGAGGAGCCGGAACCCGGGCTGCACATTTTTGATAAAATAGTAATGCTTTATTTCCATTAGACTCCATATATCGGAGTATCGGAATATAGTCAGGTATGTGAATAGCATTAGCAAATATGAATCAAACACACATCTGTCAAATTGGCAAACTAACAAAATATAGACAAGAAAAAAGCACCTGGATATTTATAAAATTAATTGATACACAAAGCATCAATGGAAGAGTGAACCATAAAATGCGCAATTCAAATATTCGTCGGCTAACTAAAATTTATATTCTATAAATAATAGGTACTTCCTTCCTTATATCCAGACAATATAGTCAAATTATTCCTGCAGGCCAAAACAAATGGAACCAGTGGCGATTGTTCACTTCCGGATGCAACCTGCGTTAAACGCAGATTTCGTCCACGATTGCCAGGGAAATTCTCAGTGCACTATGGCGACTGAGTATCCGAAGGATATTGCATTTGATGCAGATCAGCTACAGATTCCACCCAGAAGTAAATGATTTTGTGGTGATAATACATGCGGAAATTTACAAATTAAACTGAAGCACTGCGAATTTCTCTATTATTATTTTCAAAGTAGAGCATTCTGTCGACCCAGTATAGGATGCACTGTAAATGCTATCAACCAAACCTTTACTATTTCAGTAATTGGCGATTCCAATTACCGATGAGGGGGCTGGCGTTTGTAAACAAATATGGAGGATAGCAGGTATCCTGCACGCTGTGACACGCTTTTGGAGGAAATGCGTGGCAATGAATGCTTGCATCATAGTCTTTTTTGGAGTGGCAACCATAAACACTACAGTTTGTATTAAACTTGCTAGCCTTTCTTGATTTGAAGCCTGATGTAGATGCCATATTCTTGACAATAGCGTATGAAGAAGGTCCGAAGAAATATTCTAACACACTATATACCAATTAACAAAGCACAAACTCGAAAACACGACTGAACGAAGAAACATAAACGGCATATAAACGGTTAATGGCATGTTAATTTTGTGCCGTCCAAAATTCGAGTACCTGCTTTGTCAGTGTAGATTTTTGCCGCTAGAGGTCTCATCGATTTTTGGAATTGCCAATAATACCAACTCTCAAATGTCAACTTTCGGTTTGACATGTTATAATCCCGTGTCATTATAACTGTCAAGTGTGACGGGTAATTCAAGTTAAGCGCTCTTATTTAAACATCCTTTAAACTTTATTGAGTTTAAATGTTTCTATCAGCTATTTTAAAATCATGTATGTAGCAACAGCTTTGGATTTGTTTAATCAAATTAGGTATACATGTTGAGGCAATACATTTATTTTACTGGAGCTTTATTGTCGCTGATGCGTTAAATGTGCTTTTAATTATGGGCTTGCAAATATTATTTTGTTTGCGGGTTGATGATAATGCTGATTTATTTTATATTTTGGAGGTTACTCGAAATCTATAATTTTATTATTATGAGTCCGTCAGCGCCAAAATATGAAGCAGAATAAAGTCAAGAATAAAAAAAGGTATATATCATCAATACATAACCATCACTTGTGCCGTTTTGGTAACCAAATCGTTGGAAGCAGACTTTATAAACTTATCCATCGCTCTTTACTTATCGAATTTTGGTCTAGGTATATCAGTATTAAATGTGTGACAAAAAATGGATTTAGATTGAGTTAAATAGTTTGACAGGTCTGTTAAAAGAACAACTTTTATTCTTTGCTAACTAAGTCGGTAATCTTGAAACTACTGTGCACGGTCAAAAATCGACCGCGGAAAAATTGATAGAAAAAATCCCACAATTTATTGTCATTTATAGAGCTGCACCAACATATGATGTAGATAATTTATAATAATACCAACCGTTATTGTTCAGTGTCCGTCTGATTACAATAGACGCAAATCAATACCTGTCATTACGAAGTTGGTATTGTCGGCAGAGACAAATATCCCCAGAATCCCCCTAAAATGTTATGTTGATAACTTAAAAATGGGAACGCGTAATGTACTAGGATCCTAAGTTCATAAGCTGTCTGGCTTATAGATGAATAATATGACACACAGACAGCAGCCCCAAGTTGTGACAATACCGCATCTCATTGTTGGTCGAACAGAAAACTATAAGAATGCTTGGAAAACATCTAAGACCTACCCATTTATTTGGAAAGCATTGAACAAATTTTTGTCTGAAGCATTATACAACCATACCGAGTCACATTCCAGTGGTGAAACTGAAATGCAATCGTAATTCAGTTTTATACAGGCATAGGCAGTCTAATTTATTGTGCTGGTTTATATTTTGCATAATAAGACAGCTCATTAGAATTATGACTACCAAACACAGAAAAATCTGTCGTTCTGTCAAAGACTTACGCTTGGATTCAATGGGACGTTACACTTAGCATTCCTCAAATACAGCGATGTTTTATCCAATGGGAAGTGGTAATGGAAGTTGGTAACGAATTATATCGTATTGTCGATTCAACTACAAGATGTCATTGGATTCCAACGAATAATTCAATCGCAGCCTGTCGTTGAATCGTTGAATCGAATCTGTGGTAATTGATTCTACACTACTTTCTTTTCCTTGGACCAACAGATATTATTGCGAGGACAGCTGATTGATTCGTTTGGATGTTTAATTGTGTGATTTTGTTATAAGTAGCATGATATAAGAATTAGTCATTAGCCTGCACCAATTTTTGCATTGTTACCTGAAATATAACTGTCTGACTAATCTAAATACCTAAAGTAAAACCCCCAATTGTTGGCACTTTTAGGTATCATTTCCTTGAAGATAACGATAACTGCTTCCATAAATGCGAGACACGTATGATTTTTATGATTATATAGCCAGAAATCACTGTAGTTTTGAACTGATGAGAAATAATTTCTCAACAAGCTGAAAAACCAGGCAATAAGACAAAAAATACAGACAATTGCAAATTCCGTATTATTGGCACCCTTTTCCCAATGGTTGGCACTGGCTGATGCTAATTATTGGCACTACGCTTTTTGTATTATGTGTAGTGGTTTAAAATAGATATCAGATTGATTTTAACTTTGTATGACGAAACAAGTGTAGCTATTACCGAAACTTTAATCAAAACAGTTCAGTATAGGTATCTACAAAAAATAAACCGAGTACCAAATTAAGCCAAATCAGATTCACAGCGTACTACCAGTACTGCACAAAATAAATCAGTACCCAATACAGTAATAATTATTGGTAGCTAAATTGTTCCAGCTAATGTAAACATAAGTTCAAGTTCTGCCAAGTTTTCTATCCTTCGGAGAGTTTTCTTTTGCCTTGCACACATCTTTTTCGTAGACTTTTTTCCTTTTGGAGCGTTTACTTTTCCCAGTTCTGGGTTGTACTGAGAATATGTTTTGTGCCCTTCTTCTTTTCAGTACCCTTCGATACCCATGAACCAGCCTTTGATGTCCTTCTACGCAATGCAAGAAGAAGCGGAGGTTATTCCTTCAAAAGTGCTTCAGTCAACTCTGGACGGCACTCAACCAATCCTTACCAGGCATATTTTTTTGAACGGACCGTTTCTCTGTCCATAAGCTCTTTACCTGAAGGTCGACTGGACTCTAGGAAGCCTCTTCCTGTAATTTTCCAGACCCAATTTACAATTCTAGCTTCTCCATCTAGGAGATCATGGGTAAGTAGCTCTTTTCCATTATTTTTGAAGTAGTATTCCAGTCTGATCTGTATGGTTGACCTAGGCATCCCAAATTTTTAGAAAACAGCCTTTTGTGACTTTCCGGTGCGCACCTCATCCTTTTGCAAAATATCTTCGGCGTACCGGGAAGGTAAAAATGATACTGTAAATCAATTTGCTCATGCGGTTCATAAAAGGGTTGATTTGCCATGAAAATCAAAAACAAAATTCTATTTTTGAACTGATATTTATCCTTGGGTCAACAAATAGATTTGGGATTGCCTAGTGTTCCAATTATTGGCACCTTGAAATGCTACGTACTAGTTGATACAATTTAGCAGTATTATCGGAAAATAGCTATTTTAGATTACTAGCTATTATTAAAAATCATCTACATACTTGTATTGGCTGTAATAGAATGATTTAACTGCCTGAATAGTGTGTGTTTCATACCTAATTTGCAAGCAGATAGCAAGCATAAACATATGGGGAATATTAAATTTACCTTTTTCACTAGCCTTCCAGGCCATTACGATCAACACGAAGATGATTCTTCTTTAATTTGAAGTACTTATAGCCTACTGGAAGCTAAACAATTGAAAAAAAAGAACAGTGGCAAGTATTGGAACTTTATTTAGTCCGCAGTCCTAAGATCTTGGCACCCCGTGACAACATTACGTGACTTCACAAAAATAGGTTCCAATTGTTGGCGCTCAGATTTTTACTAAAACAGGTGATCAAAAAAAAGTTGTACATCCTGAATATACTTGAATGGACCTTACATGATTCATTTCTGTCAAAAATGCAGGTGTATCACCAATCATTTCGATATAGAGGGTACTACTTTTGTCATACCTACCGGTCTAAATTTCGCGCTGATTCTGCAGTCTTTCACGTGACACCTCCACTTCTCTGCTGACAAGCATCTACTGGTGAAAGAACACTTTCATAAAAATTATATCAATACTACCATATACTGCTGCCGTTTCTACTAGTAGCACAACAATTCGCTGCCGCTTTCTGAAATTCGTTAAATTCTACAAAAATTGCGTAAGATGCCAACAATTAGCGAGGTGCCAACAATTGGGGGTTTTACCCTACATTCAAATGTGGGTGTTCTTCTAAGTCCCAATTTCTCAGTAGGTCCTCCATTTAATATCGGGTGTCAAACGACGATTAAGACAAGCTATATATCGGAACTGGGCAGCAGTAGCGAATTATAATTTTGGGGATATAAATTAGGGCAAATATAGTATCTTTTCTTATTATTGTGTCACCCAGTGCGGTATTTGGTCACGTGACGCCCGATTCAAAAATTTTAGTGAGACATTCTGTATATTTGTGACTTTTTCTATTCCTCCCGATAACACAATTCCAACAAACTAGCACACTTGGGGTCTAAGGTGATTAAATCAAGAGCTACAGGTATTTGAAGGACTGTACCACTCCATTATGAAACACTACCAAAATAATTGAACTGTGTGAAACATGTTATAATCAGTGGTAGTGGTATCATCCTTTAAGTACCTGTAGCTCTTAAACCAGTCACTTTAGGCCCCAAGTGTGCTAGTTTGTTGGAATTGTGTTATCGGGAGGAACACAAAAAGTCACAAATATACAGGGTGTTCCATTAAAAATTTTGAATCGGAGGTCACGTGATCAAGAACAAATAACTCATTGGGTGACACAATAATAAGAAAAGATACTTTATTTGCCCTAATTTACACCCCCAAAATTATAATTCGCTACTACTGCCCAGTTTCGATATATCGCTTGTCTTAATCGTCGTGGGACACCCTGTACATAACTGGACAAATTTAAACCACACAATTGCTGATGCAATACGCAAAACCACGAGATGACACAACACGACTAACACCGAAACAACACTACGGAACAACCTCGTCCATGTTGACGGGTTCGCAGCGATAGTAACACTGAGGTGATCCCCCTGTTCTTTATTTTACCTTCACTGGATCGGGACATCAGTCCCGCCAAATACTGATTATAGTGCAGCGAACCACAAGGGCCATTGAATCAAAATTGATTTTTATAATAATAATAATAATAATAACCCCCGCGAGGGGTTGCTAGATCCCCTCAGTGGCGCCTCCCCAAGGTGGCGGATAGGGGAACGCCTCCCAGATATGGGTGGTACCGGGGAAATCAAATGCCGGGGCGGACCAAAACTAGCTCAGTGGAATAGCGTCTGCATCCAGAGGATCGGCTATTCCACAATTAATAGGACACGACGAATCTCCATGTGAGGAGCGGTACTCCGACAGCGTCTGTTCTTCATGTTAGAAGCGGCTGTTTTCATAAACCCCCAGGAAGCCGCCCAACATCAAGAGGCTATTCGGTGCGTGGCGACACCGAGGGGTATACCGAAGCCAAAGGATGTAAGTCGGTCGGCAACCTTCATAGGTCCATCCTCTGGAGGCAATTTGAACGGCTGCCTCCGGAAATGTCGGCTGCGGGCCCTAAGGCTAACCACCTGACGGGCCCTATCTTCGGGTTCGACCACCTCGAAGGAAAAGCACCCACACCGAGCCGGTTTCGGAAGCCGGCGTTGGGCAAGGTGGCGGTGCTTCGAATCGCCCTGATGATGACCCCCGCAATGATATGGACCGTTTTAGGTGGACGACGGAGCTCAAGGATGACCTGCTGAGCTGCTACGAGAGCAGTAGCCCGCGCCGTAGGGGATACATGTCCCGCATGTATGAGAGGTGGTGTGAAATGCACCCAGAGCATAGCACGCTTACCTCTCAGAATTTGCGAGATTATGTATCGTACCTCCGGAGGCAGGGATATGTTCGTGCTCCAGCTCAGCCTGCCCTTCGGCGGACGGAAGGCCTGTTAACCAGGATGAAAGTTCGCCGGTAAGGCCCGCTGAGAGGGAAATCGACCAAGTCGTCTCACCTGGGGATTTCAGGGACCGAAGGGCCTTGCATAACAACGGAAGGTCCTTGAAGCTAGCAGATTTGAAGAGAGAGGATGAGGTTGTTGGTGAACGTCTATCGGAGGCCTCTGACATTTGGAGCATCAATTGCGAAATTTACGCTGCGGCTCTGAGGCTAGCTAGACAGGGGAGAGTGAGAGACTCTCCTGTTGGGAGAGCACAGAGACGGGTGCGCCAAATGGAAGCGAAAATCCAGTTGGCTCGCCAGGAAGCATCCCGTATCCAGTGCGTGATGGAATATAGAGCGGCTGGGAAGCCTTTTACGCGCCGAGTGCGCCAGATAGCCTACGGGTTGAGGCGCGACCATCATACACTCAGTCAAGCGGTACTGGTTGTTGTCAAGCAACACTGTCTTGACAGGATACGGATGCTAATCGCTGCTAAGCGATCGTTGGTGGCGCGGGCGAGAGGTCTGGAGCAGAACAGAATATTCTACGAAAGACCTTCTCGCCTTTTCCAACAGCCGCCTCCAGCCATAGAGCAGCCGCCAACTGCTGATCGCGTGGAGGCCTTTTGGAGGGACATTTACGAACAACCCAAACCTTTCTCAGCAGACACTCCGGCCTTGGCGCAGTTCGAGTCCGTTTGTAGGAGGACTCCTAACTTGAATGTACTGCGTCATCCGATAAACACGGAAGAAATTCTTGACGCCTTACGAGGCGCAAAGAATTTCGCAGCTCCTGGCCCGGATGGCATAAACACCTACTGGTGGAAAAAATTCCCCAGTTGCCACCGGCATTTAGCTAGAGTTTTTAACTCGTGGCTAAATCAGGAGCAGCCAATTCCGGCTTGGTTTGTCGAGGGTCGAACCGTGCTTCTCCCGAAGACCGGAGATTTGTCTGATCCCAAAAACTACAGGCCAATAACATGTCTGAACGCATGTTACAAGCTCTTCACCAGAATCTTGTACATGCGTCTCCTTCAAGCTGTGAATCCTGTATTTCTCGACGTGTATGAACAGAGAGGGTCAAAGAAAGGAGTAGCTGGCTGCAAGGAGAACTTGTTGATTGACCGATGTGTCACGCAGGACTCCGTGCAGTACAAGCGAAACCTTTCTATGGCCTGGATTGACTATCGCAAGGCATTCGACAGCACGTCTCATGAGCTCATTGTGCGGCTGTTGGAATGTCTTTCGGTGGATAATCAGATAGTGGGATGCATCAAACAACTGATGCCGCTCTGGAAGACCCGGTTCACTATAACATCAGGTGAAACTCGGGTTCAGACAGAGTTGGTGTCATTGAAAAGAGGTGTCTTCCAAGGAGACTCCTTGAGTCCCTTGCTCTTTTGCATCTCACTTTTGCCTCTGTCCATAGCGCTGAGAAATACTAAAGGATACAGCTGTGGCACGCCCAATAACCGGAGGCACAAGGTCACCCATCTGTTTTATATGGATGACCTAAAACTTTACGCCTCCGGCCAACGCGAACTACAACAATCGCTGAGGGTGGTGCAGGAGTACAGTCATGCTATCGGAATGGAGTTCGGGACAGACAAATGTGCATTGGTTCATCTCAAGAAAGGACGAAGCGGAGATAGTGGAGATGAGGAACAGCTCTTTGATGGGAGCATCTTGCGACAACTGCATGCCGGAGATACTTATACCTACCTTGGAGTGGCGCAGCGTCATGTCCAAGAGGCAACATTGGTTAAAGAGTGTCTCCGCCGCAAGTATTTGCACCGACTCCGGCAGATCTGGTCGTCAGAACTGTCCGGCAAGAACAAAGTCGCTGCCGCAAACATGCTTGCGGTCCCATTGTTATTATACACCTTTGGTGCTATACACTGGAAAGTGAACGAGCTGAAGGAAATCGACACGAAGACCCGCAAAAGGATGAATATGGAGAGAAGCCTGCATCCTAAGTCCTCTGTCCCGCGAATATACCTCCCGCGACACCTGGGAGGGCGTGGACTATTGAGTTTGGAGCGTCTGCACAACAGAGTAGTACTGGCCACTGCCTGCTATGTAACGAACAGCACCGATCCCCTGATCCGCTTCGTGCGAGAGCACGAGAATGCGGGAAAAGGAGCCTTTCTTTTTAGCGCAGCGAAACGAGCAGCCGAGGAGCTCAGCCTCACACTCGACTTCAAGCGGAGGTGTCAGCAGTCCATTACGGAACTTGCTCCCGCAGAATTAAAAGCCCACATTAAAACTGCCGAAGTCGACTTCCTCTTAAGACTTCATACAGATAAGCCAATGCATGGAATCTTCTACAAACATCTAGAAGAGCATGGCTTGTCTGAGCAGTTGACCTTCTCTTTCCTAAGGTCTAGTGGGCTGAAGTCGGAGACTGAGGGCTTTACAATGGCTTGCCAGGACGGTGTCTTCAACACCTTGGTATACCGTAGAAGGGTTATGGGTGTAGATGTACCCGACACCCATTGCAGAGCTTGCCGACAGGCGCCAGAGACGCTTATGCATCTCTTGTCGGCATGTAAGACGTACGCTGGGACGGCTTACGTCCATCGGCACAGCGCGGCTCTACGAGTGCTCTACTATCATTTAAGGCACTCATACGGTATCGATGAGACACCGGTGCTGCCATACGCTCCAGGGGATATAGAGTCCGTTGTGGAGAACGAGAGATGCCGGATTTACTGGAACTACTCGTTCCCCACGCTCGAGCTTGTACAGGCAAACAAGCCCGACATAGTCCTTCTCGACTACCAACAGAAGACGATGTTCGTTATTGAGTTTTCGGCGCCTGCCGAAGTGAACATCGTCTCTAAGGAGGAGGAAAAGCGGACCAAATATCAGGAGTTGCTCGGACAACTTCGCAGGCTCTGGCCAGACTACACTGTAAGTCTGCTGGTTATGGTCATTGGATCCCTAGGTGGAATGAGGAATACGCTGCTCTCTGCACTGCGCAAAATACCGGTGTGCCGTGCGGCGGCGCACATCTTAGCCGCCAGAATGCAGAAGGCAGTCATCCTTGGGTCCCTTCGTCTACTTAGGGCGCACGATTCGCGGACCCAATGATTGCTCACCTCACGGTGTGAGGAGTAGTCATTGGGTAATGGAACAGCAGCTCGGTGTGTGGGAGCCCGGGCTGCACTTTTTGTTTTTTGAAATAATAATATAGCGAGGGGTTGCTAAATCCCCTCAGTGGCGCCTCCCCAAGGTGGCGGATAGGGGAACGCCTCCCAGATATGGGTGGTACCGGGGAAATCAAATACCCGGGGCGGACCAAAACTAGCACGGTGGAATAGCGTCTGCATCCAGAGGATCGGCTATTCCTCAACAATTAGGACACGACGGATCTCCATGTGAGGAGCGGTACTCCGACAGCGTCTGACTCTATGTTAGGGGCGGCTGATAATACACCCGCAGGAAGCCACCCAACATCAGTAGGCTATCCGGTGCGTGGCGACACCGCAGGGTATACCGAAGCCCAAGGATGTAATCCAGCCGGCAACCTTCGCAGGTGCATCCTCAGGAGGCAATTTGGACGGCTGCCTCCGGAAATGTCGTCTGGGGGCCCTAAGGCCAACCACCTGACGGGCCCTATCTTCGGGTTCGACCACCCCAGAAGAAAAGCACCCACACCGAGCCGGTTTCGGAAGCCGGCGTTGGGCAAGGTGGCGGTGCTTCGAATCGCCCTGATGACGACCCCCGCAATGATATGGACCGTTTTAGGTGGACGGCGGAGCTCAGGGATGACCTGCTGAGCTGCTGCGAGAGCAGTAGCCCGCGCCGTAGGGGATGCATGTCCCGCATGTATGAGAGGTGGTGTGAAATGCACCCAGAGCATAGCACGCTTACCTCTCAGAATTTGCGAGATTATGTATCGTACCTCCGGAGGCAGGGATATGTTCGTGCTCCAGCTCAGCCTGCCCCTTCGGCGGACGGAAGGCCTGTTAACCAGGCTGAAAGTTCGCCGGTAAGGCCCGCTGAGAGGGAAATCGACCAAGTCGTCTCACCTGGGGATTTCAGGGACCGAAGGGCCTTGCATAACAACGGAAGGTCCTTGAAGCTGGCAGATTTGAAGAGAGAGGATGAGGTAGTTGGTGAACGTCTATCGGAGGCCTCTGACATTTGGAGCATCAATTGCGAAATTTACGCTGCGGCTCTGAGGCTAGCTAGACAGGGGAGAGTGAGAGACTCTCCTGTTGAGAGAGCACAGAGACGGGTGCGCCAAATGGAAGCGAAAATCCAGTTGGCTCGCCAGGAAGCATCCCGTATCCAGTGTGTGATGGAATATAGAGCGGCTGGGAAGCCATTTACGCGCCGAGTGCGCCAGATAGCCTACGGGTTGAGGCGCGACCATCATACACTCAGTCAAGCGGTACTGGTTGTTGTCAAGCAACACTGTCTTGACAGGATACGGATGCTAATCGCTGCTAAGCGATCGCTGGTGGCGCGGGCGAGAGGTCTGGAGCAGAACAGAATGTTCTACGAAAGACCTTCTCGCCTTTTCCAACAGCCGCCTCCAGCCATAGAGCAGCCGCCAACTGCTGATCGCGTGGAGGCCTTTTGGAGGGACGTTTACGAACAACCCAAACCTCTACCAGCAGACACTCCGGCCTTGGCGCAGTTTGAGTCCGTTTGTAGGAGGACTCCTAACTTGAATGTACTGCGTCACCCGATAAACACGGAAGAAATTCTTGACGCCTTACGAGGCGCAAAGAATTTCGCAGCTCCTGGCCCGGATGGCATAAACACCTACTGGTGGAAAAAATTCCCCAGTTGCCACCGGCATTTAGCTAGAGTTTTTAACTCGTGGCTAAATCAGGAGCAGCCAATTCCGGCTTGGTTTGTCGAGGGTCGAACCGTGCTTCTCCCGAAGACCGGAGATTTGGCTGATCCCAAAAACTACAGGCCAATAACATGTCTGAACGCATGTTACAAGCTCTTCACCAGAATCTTGTACATGCGTCTCCTTCAAGCTGTGAATCCTGTATTTCTCGACGTGTATGAACAGAGAGGGTCAAAGAAAGGAGTAGCTGGCTGCAAGGAGAACCTGTTGATTGACCGATGTGTCACGCAGGACTCTGTGCAGTACAAGCGAAACCTTTCTATGGCCTGGATTGACTATCGCAAGGCATTCGACAGTACGTCTCATGAGCTCATTGAGCGGCTGTTGGAATGTCTTTCGGTGGATAATCAGATAGTGGGGTGCATCAAACAACTGATGCCGCTCTGGAAGACCCGGTTCACTATAACATCAGGTGAAACTCGGGTTCAGACAGAGTTGGTGTCATTGAAAAGAGGTGTCTTCCAAGGAGACTCCTTGAGTCCCTTGCTCTTTTGCATCTCACTTTTGCCTCTGTCCATAGCGCTGAGAAATACTAAAGGATACAGCTGTGGCACGCCCAATAACCGGAGGCACAAGGTCACCCATCTGTTTTATATGGATGACCTAAAACTTTATGCCTCCGGCCAACGCGAACTACAACAATCGCTGAGGGTGGTGCAGGAGTACAGTCATGCTATCGGAATGGAGTTCGGGACAGACAAATGTGCATTGGTTCATCTCAAGAAAGGACGAAGCGGAGATAGTGGAGATGAGGAACAGCTCGTTGATGGGAGCATCTTGCGACAACTGCATGCCGGAGATACTTATACCTACCTTGGAGTGGCGCAGCGTCATGTCCAAGAGGCAACATTGGTTAAAGAGTGTCTCCGCCGCAAGTATTTGCACCGACTTCGGCAGATCTGGTCGTCAGAACTGTCCGGCAAGAACAAAGTCGCTGCCACAAACATGCTTGCGGTCCCATTGTTATTATACACCTTTGGTGCTATACACTGGAAAGTGAACGAGCTGAAGGAAATCGACACGAAGACCCGCAAAAGGATGAATATGGAGAGAAGCCTGCATCCTAAGTCCTCTGTCCCGCGAATATACCTCCCGCGACACCTGGGAGGGCGTGGACTATTGAGTTTGGAGCGTCTGCACAACAGAGTAGTACTGGCCACTGCCTGCTATGTAACGAACAGCACCGATCCCCTGATCCGCTTCGTGCGAGGGCACGAGAATGCGGGAAAAGGAGCCTTTCTTTTTAGCGCAGCGAAACGAGCAGCCGAGGAGCTCAGCCTCACACTCGACTTCAAGCGGAGGTGTCAGCAGTCCATTACGGAACTTGCTCCCGCAGAATTAAAAGCCCACATTAAAACTGCCGAAGTCGACTTCCTCTTAAGACTTCATAAAGATAAGCCAATGCATGGAATCTTCTACAAACATCTAGAAGAGCATGGCTTGTCTGAGCAGTTGACCTTCTCTTTCCTAAGGTCTAGTGGGTTGAAGTCGGAGACTGAGGGCTTTATAATGGCTTGCCACGACGGTGTCTTCAACACCTTGGTATACCGTAAAAGGGTTATGGGTGTAGATGTACCCGACACCCATTGTAGAGCTTGCCGACAGGCGCCAGAGACGCTTATGCATCTCTTGTCGGCGTGTAAGACGCACGCTGGGACGGCTTACGTCCATCGGCACAACGCGGCTCTACGAGTGCTCTACTATCATTTAAGGCACTCATACGGTATCGATGAGACACCGGTGCTGCCATACGCTCCAGGGGATATAGAGTCCGTTGTGGAGAACGAGAGATGCCGGATTTACTGGAACTACTCGTTCCCCACGCTCGAGCTTGTACAGGCAAACAAGCCCGACATAGTCCTTCTCGACCACCAACAGAAGACGATGTTCGTTATTGAGTTTTCGGCGCCTGCCGAAGTGAACATCGTCTCTAAGGAGGAGGAAAAGCGGACCAAATATCAGGAGTTGCTCGGACAACTTCGCAGGCTCTGGCCAGACTACACTGTAAGTCTGCTGGTTATGGTCATTGGATCCCTAGGTGGAATGAGGAATTCGCTGCTCTCTGCACTGCGCAAAATACCGGTGTGCCGTGCGGCGGCGCAGATCTTAGCCGCCAGAGTGCAGAAGGCAGTCATCCTTGGGTCCCTTCGTCTACTTAGGGCGCACGATTCGCGGACCCAGTGATTGCTCACCTCACGGTGTGAGGAGTAGTCATTGGGTAATGGAACAGCAGCTCGGTGTGTCGGAGCCCGAGCTGCACTTTTTTGTTTTTAACAACTCAGAGACGAACGAGAGATGCCGGATTTACTGGAACTACTCGTTCCCCACGCTCGAGCTTGTACAGGCAAACAAGCCCGCCATAGGCCTTCTCGACCACCAACAGAAGACGATGTTCGTTATTGAGTTTTCGGCGCCTGCCGAGGTGAACATCGTCTCTAAGGAGGAGGAAAAGCGGACCAAATATCAGGAGTTGCTCGGACAACTTCGCAGGCTCTGGCCAGACTACACTGTAAGTCTGCTGGTTATGGTCATTGGATCCCTAGGTGGAATGAGGAATACGCTGCTCTCTGCACTGCGCAAAATACCGGTGTGCCGTGCGGCGGCGCACATCTTTGCCGCCAGAATGCAGAAGGCAGTCATCCTTGGGTCCCTTCGTCTACTTAGGGCGCACGATTCGCGGACCCAGTGATTGCTCACCTCACGGTGTGAGGAGTAGTCATTGGGTAATGGAACAACAGCCCGGTGTGTCGGAGCCCGGGCTGCACTTTTTTGTTTTAAACATAATAAATGCCTTTATTTCAAAATATACATTTGAAAAACCAATGTAAACAAAATCTGGGCGAAGTTCAGCTTAATCGCTGCTCTTCCACTTAACCCTTGAACCAAGTCTGTGCATAAATAATTATTAAATGATCTAATTATTACATAAATACCCATTCTACAAGACGTAATATTACTGTACAAAATTATAAGTCATAATAAATTTCTCTTCTTTTCTTCTCTTCACCAGAATCTTGTACATGCGTATCCTTCAAGCTGTGAATCCTGTATTTCTCGACGTGTATGAACAGAGAGGGTCAAAGAAAGGAGTAGCTGGCTGCAAGGAGCACCTGTTGATTGACCGATGTGTCACGCAGGACTCTGTGCAGTACAAGCGAAACCTTTCTATGGCCTGGATTGACTGTCGCAAGGCATTCGACAGCACGTCTCATGACCCCATTGTGCGGCTGTTGGAATGTCTTTCGGTGCATAATCAGATAGTGGGATGCATCAAACAACTGATGCCACTCTGGAAGACCCGGTTTACCATAACATCAGGTGAAACTCGGGTTCAGACAGAGTTGGTGTCATTGAAAAGAGGTGTCTTCCAAGGAGACTCCTTGAGTCCCTTGCTCTTTTGCATCTCACTTTTGCCTCTGTCCATAGCGCTGAGAAATACTAAAGGATACAGCTGTGGCACGCCCAATAACCGGAGGCACAAGCTCACCCATCTGTTTTATATGGATGACCTAAAACTTTATGCCTCCGGCCAACGCGAACTACAGCAATCGCTGAGGGTGGTGCAGGAGTACAGTCATGCTATCGGAATGGAGTTCGGGACAGACAAATGTGCATTGGCTCATCTCAAGAAAGGTGAAGCGGAGATAGTGGAGATGAGGAACAGCTCGTTGATGGGAGCATCTTGCGACAACTGCATGCCGGAGATACTTATACCTACCTTGGAGTGGCGCAGCGTCATGTCCAAGAGGCAGCATTGGTTAAAGAGTGTCTCCGCCGCAAGTATTTGCACCGGCTCCGGCAGATCTGGTCGTCAGAACTGTCCGGCAAGAACAAAGTCGCTGCCACAAACATGCTTGCGGTCCCATTGTTATTATACACCTTTGGTGCTATACACTGGAAAGTGAACGAGCTGAAGGAAATCGACACGAAGACCCGCAAAAGGATGAATATGGAGAGAAGCCTGCATCCTAAGTCGTCTGTCCCGCGAATATACCTCCCGCGACACCTGGTAGGGCGTGGACTATTGAGCTTGGAGCGTCTGCACAACAGAGTAGTACTGGCCACTGCCTGCTATGTAACGAACAGCACCGATCCCCTGATCCGCTTTGTGCGAGAGCACGAGAATGCGGGAAAAGGAGCCTTTCTTTTTAGCGCAGCGAAACGAGCAGCCGAGGAGCTCAGCCTCACACTCGACTTCAAGCGGAGGTGTCAGCAGTCCATTACGGAACTTGCTCCCGCAGAATTAAAATCCCACATTAAAACTGCCGAAGTCGACTTCCTTTTAAGACTTCATAAAGATAAGCCAATGCATGGAATCTTCTACAAACATCTGGAAGAGCATGGCTTGTCTGAGCAGTCGACCTTCTCTTTCCTAAGGTCTAGTGGGTTGAAGTCGGAGACTGAGGGCTTTATAATGGCTTGCCAAGACGGTGTCTTCAACACCTTGGTGTACCGCAAAAGGGTTATGGGTGTAGATGTACCCGACACCCATTGTAGAGCTTGCCGACAGGCGCCAGAGACGCTTATGCATCTCTTGTCGGCGTGTAAGGCGTACGCTGGGACGGCTTACGTCCATCGGCACAACGCGGCTCTACGAGTGCTCTACTATCATTTAAGGCACTCATACGGTATCGATGAGACACCGGTGCTGCCTTACGCTCCAGGGGATATAGAGTCCGTTGTGGAGAACGAGAGATGCCGGATTTACTGGAACTACTCGTTCCCCACGCTCGAGCTTGTACAGGCAAACAAGCCCGACATAGTCCTTCTCGACCACCAACAGAAGACGATGTTCGTTATAGAGTTTTCGGCGCCTGCCGAGGTGAACATCGTCTCTAAGGAGGAGGAAAAGCGGACCAAATATCAGGAGTTGCTCGGACAACTTCGCAGGCTCTGGCCAGACTACACTGTAAGTCTGCTGGTTATGGTCATTGGATCCCTAGGTGGAATGAGGAATACGCTGCTCTCTGCACTGCGCAAAATACCGATGTGCCGTGCGGCGGCGCACATCTTAGCCGCCAGAATGCAGAAGGCAGTCATCCTTGGGTCCCTTCGTCTACTTAGGGCGCACGATTCGCGGACCCAGTGATTGCTCACCTCACGGTGTGAGGAGTAGTCATTGGGTAATGGAACAGCAGCTCGGTGTGTCGGAGCCCGGGCTGCACTTTTTTGTTTTAAACATAAATGCCTTTATTTCAAAATATACATTTGAAAAACCAATGTAAACATAATCTGGGCGAAGTTCAGCTTAATAGCTGCTCTTCCACTTAACCCGTGAACCAAGTCTGTGCATAAATAATTATTAAATGATCTAATTATTACATACATACCCATTCTACAAGACGTAATACTACTGTACAAAATTATAAGTCATAGTAAATTTATGCTTGCTCAAGATGCGAGCTTAGCGTTGCTGGATTGTACGGTGTTTATATTTTTTTAATTCACGTTTAAAGTTTAAGATGTTGAGACTCTTATATTGTGCTGGAATCGAGTTGTACATTTTGCAAATATGATAACTAAACGACCGTTTGAATTGTACAGTTCGAAATATCGGAGGCGTCAGCAGTCCCCTGGATCTCACATTGATATTGTGAGCATCGGTCCTGAAAGTGGGTTTTTCAAATAAATAAGCAGGAGACTTAAAAAGAATGATTTTATGGAATAGTGTTGCCGTATGTAAGAATCTCCTTGCTTCCATATTCAACCAGTTCGCTTCCTTCAATTTATGTGAGATTCGCTCTTGTCTTCGTATACCATATATTAATCTGAGACAGGAGTTTTGGGTGATCTGGATTTTTCTCTTATAATTTTCAGTTATACAAGGTCCATATAAACAATCCGAAAAGTTGAAATGTGAAAGAACCATGGATTCACAGAGACCTATTTTAACTTTTATGGGAAAATTATGCCTATTGCTATACAAAACTTTTAGAGACGAATATGCTTTCCTAATGAGAGAGTTAACGTGTTTCTCGTACCTTAAATTTATATCTAGTATTACACCTAAATTTTTTGCATCATCCACAGTGTCAAGTTGTTCATCGTTGACTTTCAAATTCAATGAGTTTGCAATTACCTGACGGATGTTTTTTGGTCCAAATACCATTACTTTAGATTTAGTGGAATTAAGATTTTAACAGTGTTCTTCAGCATTTTTAGTCAAAATCTGTAGGTCATTGTTAATCGCAACTCTCGCTGTATTAACGTCGAGGGGAGGAAAACTGTGATACAGTTGAGTGTCGTCAGCGTAGCAGTGAATTTTACACGTATTTAGACCTTTGCTCAAACTTAAAGTATATAACGCAAAGAGAAGTGGCCCTAAGATAGTGCCTTGGGGTACGCCCGACACCAAATTTAAAAGACACGAATAGTTTTCTTCCACCAATACTTTTTGCTGCCTGCAATTAAGATAGGTCTTGAGAAGGTTTGTACTGTGGTGATCGAGACCAATGGAGTGTAAAATATTCAAAAGCAGATCCTGATTAATTGTGTCAAAAGCCCGGCTGAAATCTAACATTATCAAAACTGTACAGTGACCCTTGTCAGAAGCTCTAAGGATATCATCAGTGACATGTAACAAAGCAGTTGTACAGCTAAAATTTTTCCTGAAACCAGATTGAAAAGATGGGAGTAAGGATAACGTTGATATATGTTCCATTAATTGTGATTCTATAGCTTTTTCCAATATTTTTGATAGCGCAGGTAATGTACTTATGCCTCTGAGATGATTATACTCAGTGGGATTTGACTTCTTCGGAATTACTTTAACAATGGCACTGCCCCATGCTTTCGGAAAAACGCTTTCACTTAGACAAAAGTTAATTATATGCTTAATGTAAGGAATCACATGGGGGCAGCAAAGTTTTATAAGAAATATGCTCAAACTATCGCAACCTGCAGCATTTGTTTTAATGCCCAAGATAGCCTGATGTACAAAGTTGTCATCAACTACTTTAAATCTTAATTTCGAATTTGTTAGACAATTGTTTTTATAAAACGTTATCAAGGAATCCGGAGGTTCAGTCGAAGATGCAGAATTAATAAAATAATGGTTGAGATTATTCACGTCCGACAAATTAGGAGGCAAGGTATTGGCTAAGCCATCTTTCATCATTTTGTTTTGCTTCAAAATTTTCCACATTTGCTGCGAGTTGCTGTGTTGGAACTTGTAGAAAAAATACGCTTTTTTCTCTCTTGAAATAGCACCATTGGTATAGTTTTTTAAGTTTTTATAGTATCGCAAATCTATTTCATCTTTTGTCCTTTTATATTTTCTAAGAGCTTCATTGCGCAGCCGCATCATTTGTCTTATTGTGTAAGTTAACCAAGGTGCTCTATCTTTCATGACGCGGTTTTTAACCACAGGAGTGCCTATCAAATAACTGAATTAAGCAGTTTGTTAAATAAGCGACTTTAGTATCTACATTATCTTGGTCAAAAATTTGGAAGAAGGATATACCGCGAAGGTCATTCAAAAAATCAATTTCATTGAAGAATTGGAAATTCCTGTATGTGATAAATTTTTGTTTTGAGTGCGCTCTGCAAAGAGATATCTCACAAAAAACAAGAAGGTGATCTGAAACCTGCCCTATATCAATTATTCCTTTGTCAACAACAAGTTCCTCACGTACCAATACCAAATCCAGGAGCGTCGCCGACGTACTCGATATTCGTGTCGGTCCATCAACAATTTGCGTTAGCTCAAAGACTTCTAAAACAGAGTAAAAGCTATTAGCGGTGTTACCACAATCTAACAAATTTATGTTGAAGTCCCCCGCTATTATAACATCATCTACTGTTGGATATATCGAACTCAAAGTAGTTTCAAAATCATTCAGAAAGTTGTTTATGTCGATAAACGGGGGCTTATAGATAACACCAACTGCAAAACGCCTATTGTTTAATTTAGTTTGAATCCACAGTTGTTCAATAAATCCCTTTTCCTCAATATGTAGCGCTTCACTAATCAAGGTTTGCTTTATGTAAATTATCAGTCCACCACCCCGACTTTGTCTATCTACTCTGTATGAGTTAAAATTATCAACTCTCACCGCATCATCATCAACCCCAGCATGCAACCAAGTCTCGCAAATTAAAAATATATCAAACGAATGTTTAGAGACCGAACATCGTGTATAGATGGTAATAATGATGGAACGTTTAAACTACCTATCTTGATATTTTCCATGGTTAATCACAAATTTTACAGATTAAGGTATTGCATGTTCTATATAACAAATAATAAATTATCAGATATAATAAAGTATATAAAAGTAAACAGTAGGTATATGTATGGAGACAGTCTATAATAATAATTATTGGTAGTCTCACAGAGAAAGTATGTAAAAACAGAACAAGAAATAATTCCAACAAAAAACTATGGTACCACCTCTAAGCGGGTGGAGGTTCATTTGCACGAATGTTGTGCTGCAGATTAAAATTTTCCAAACAGTTATTTAGGAAACAAAAGTCAGATTTCATCTAACGCTACACAACAAGATAAATATGTTATTTATTAATCGGCACTGCAACTGATTGATCCAGCACATCGAACACAAAAGTAAACAAACCAAACTAAAGTATTTCACCTGCTATAAGTATTAACATTATGATTCTTTTGCTTTCCATGGATAACACCTAAACATAATATCATAGTTACAAACAAAAAAAAGAAAAAGTAATAAGTTTTTTTTGAGAAAGTAACACCATCAAAAAAAAAACAAACTCACAGGTGAACATATTTACAGACCCAATTATAGCTTGGCGATGTCGCTGGGTTTTTCTATCTTCACGATTCTTTCTTCCCCATTGTATTTGCAGAAAATGGTGCTATTCATGGTCCACACTCTACCGTTTCTTCCAACTTTACTGATCGCATCCTCGAGTAGCTTCAGCTTGAACTGAGTTAAGTCTTCTCGGATGACGGCACCCGACGACTTTAAGAGTTTCTTGTTTTCATATACGAGCTGTTTATGGTACACGGTACTGAATTTCAGTAGAATAGGCCTATTTTTGTCTATCTGGCATGTACCAACTCTAAAGCAGCTCTCAATCGCAGGACGCTCAATACTTAATTTTAGCTTATCTTTCAACATTTGAAGAATAGCGTCCATAGAATTTTCATTATGGCTTTCTCGAACCCCATATATTCGCAAAGTTTTTCGCTTCGAATACTGCTCATGTCTTTCTTGCTTGGCTACTAACTCTTTCATTATTTCAGAGTTTACCTTAAGTTCAGCGGCGAGATCGCTATTTTGCCGCTTTAGCTCATCAATATCTTTTTTGAGCTCCTCATTTATGATGGATGTTATCGAGGTCGCAAGCTGGCCGATGAAGTCTTCAGATTTGCACAACTTGGAGACTAAATCTTTCACTGTTGCGTGCAATTCGTCCTCGCCTCGCCTGCCACCAAGTCTAGTACTACTCATATTGGAAAAAAGCAAGTGCAGGTTATGCAGGTTACAGTCCACCCTTCACAACGGTTCAACTAGTAATCAGCAGATAGCCACTAATAAGGTGCACTCGACAATCTTGAGGAATATTAGAGCACAACTTTCCGCACAATATTCAATTTTACTGCAGCAATAACAGACGCGTCTATACCATAGCGACACACAGACCAGACAAGATGAATTATCACAAACTGCTGTTGCAGTGATAGTTTTTGTACATTGAAAGATTGTATGCCTTGCTTAAATGAAACGTAGGGTAGATTTCGAAAACAAAAGGATGTTTTGATTGCATTATATGTCAATACTGGTATTAGAAGGATTATACATATCGTTAGAGCGAATATAAAATTATTTTGAACTTATTGGCGTACCTGTGATTACTTCGAATTCTTTCAATGACATGGATTTGAAACAACTGTAAATATATTTAAAGTGATGGAAAAACATCCAAATACTAACAATTAATTGGAAACGCAACAGTATTTTTCTCTGTGTGCAGAGATCCAAACGAGAACCCTAATAAAACAACATTTTATTGACGGATATCGTAATTTTGAGTACTAGTCCTTAGAAAATATGCTATTACGACAGTATCGACTAAAATATAATAATCATGCATCAAGCACTTCGCGAGTATCAAAATCAGGATGTGTTGAAAAGGAAATTCAAGAAATTTTACAAAAAAAAACGAATCTATCTTGAAAAGTCACCAAATTATTAATCGCTCACTTTACAGTAAAAATATGCCCAATGCCCATCTTCTAGTTATCCATAAATTTGACGTAAATGTGGTAAATGCAGGCAATATGGTTGCATTAAAGCTCTAAAGGCATATAATGGATCTCCGAGGTTAGAAAGTCAATAGAGCGATCGGGAAAACATGTCATCGGATTTATAATTTTTGTTATGTAGGTATACTTGAATAATATGCGACTATATCATGGTACATAGGGTCTCAAATTTGTATAACTTTAAAACAAAACTTCAAGTTGTAATTCAAATAGGTTTCGTCTTAAAAAGAAGCAAGGTAATTAAGCGTGGTATGTTACAGTATCCAGCGCCAGTACTCTGTAACATAGAAACGTGATCCGCACGACCATCTGTCTTTGTTTCATCTTCCCTAGGGGCTGCAGAAGTCCGTCCGCTGGTAGCTATAGCTGGCCTCCGTGGCGACGTTGATTGTTGTCTCGGAAGGCGAGATCTTTCGGCCGAAGCCACAAATGTGCTGGCTGGCTCTTGTCGGTGGCTTCTGGCTTGATTTTTCCATCCTTGACTCCACAGGTTACACCCGAAACCAAGTGTTATGTTATGTGACCTCATCTGGATGTGGGCTCATGACATCCATTTGGGCCTGATGAAGCCAATTAGCAGAAACACGTGTCGCTCGGGTTACCATCCTTTAAATGTTCTGCTCCTCAACCTCTTCCTTTTTTGCGGATTCGCCCCATGATTCTCTACTTCTCTACTTGTTTGTGATCCGCACGACCATCTGTCTTTGAAACGTGTTTCTATGCACTACTACGGGATCGAGTGGCTTCGTAAATATGTCAGCGTAGTAGGCACGCTGTGGTAGGCACCCGAAACTGCCCGATCGTCATGGTCGCTATGGTGATAGAACCACGTGTCTATCTCTTAAGTTACAGAGTACCGGCGCTGTATTCCTAGACTTGCACTCACGTAGAAATCAGAGCTCGTAAATCATTCAGAACGAAGTAGGTTTGAAATTAATCATGATATCTCTAGTGAACACACTATGGATAGATCATGGACGTACGTATTCTAGGCTAAAGCTAAAACTAGATTTTCCGCTAAGATCGAAAATAATGAATGCATGTCTACGCAAGTTATAATCAGGTGGGGAGTAACGTGTAACAACTGCGTCTCTACAGTGTCAGCTTTAGCGTACGTTCGTTCATGATCGATCTACGGTCTGTTCACGAGTAGTCATTATGTTTAAATATAAATGAAGAATATGTGGACATTGTGTTCATAGACGGTTTATACAATGCAGTCTGCTCCGTGGAATATAGATGGCGATACCCTTATCGCAGTCAATCCAACGAAAAAGCTTTTCATGAGATTTTTCGACGTTTACGCGAGACATGCACGTTTCGATGAGACACCACTGATGCCGGTCTGTATGATCTCGGACATGAGGACCAAATTCTTCGAAATTTCGAACAAGATCCTAGAACATCCTGGAAGGTGTGACTCAGTGCGGACTCGTGTGGTCTGTATCCGTACCATTACACCCCAGTAGGTACACATTTTGCAGGAGGGCGACCCTGTCAGGAGAATGGAACGTTTTTGAAACGTTGTACTCCATTATGCTTTTAGAGCTTTAATCGTGTTTGCAACGTTTATAACTAGTCCATGGTACCAATGGATAACTAAAGAGGTGGGCATGTTTTTACCGCAAAGTGTACGGCGAATTATTTGTTGACTGTATGCTTGTGAGATACATTCATTTGTCTGTAAGGTTTCTTGAATCCACTTTCCAACACATGTTGATGAAGAGACTATCTCGCGAAACGTTTAAAACATGATCGCTTTCTTTTTGTCGATGATGACGTAATAGCACATGTTCTAAGGACTAATACCCAAAATTCCAAAATCCGACAACAAAATTTTGCTTTATTAGTGTTTCCGTTTGGAGATCTGCATTCTAATGAAAATGTCTAAAATTCAATTTATCTCGAAAAATATTATTAATTGGATATGGTATTCAAAAAACCAACTTCCCGATTGTATGTAGGTCGACCTAGACTACATTTTAAAAATAATTAGTTTTATACAGGGTGTCTAATGAAAACGTGACATATCAAAGTTATGTTTTTTTAAATGGAACACACTGTATATTATTGTATGTTTAGATTCTTGGGTCAATTTGAGTGTAACTTTATGTATCAAACATGGGACTTAAACCAAACCGTTTAGGTGCAAATCAAAATTTTTGGTATAAGCAGATGTCAGAAAAAAATTGAATATCGCAGCTACTATGAAACCTAGACGGCTGCGACTTTGCCGTGTTGTCAGACGGTCGAGTTTGAATTACGTTTGTACTTGGAGAAATCAGAGATCAATTAAGAAAACTTCAATCAGGGAAAACTTGATTTCTTCAAATGGAGATACCAAACTCTTTTATACAATCAAATGTAAAATTTGACAGCCTTTCTAATGACATGCGGTTGTAAATATCAATCTCTTGTAGTTTTGATTTAATTTCAAATTTTCAATCAAACCTGTGTTTTTCAATTTTCCTACCTATAAGCAACTTAGCGAGCCATGAAATATAATCAAAAAAACTGTTCAGATGGAAGAAAACAACTAACTTAGCAGATGCATATGGAAGAACTAGAGTCAAGAGACAAAATTATAAAAATGACTTACAACAAAACAACTCTAACCAGAAGTAGCAAAGGTAACACATCATAAAAGCAGCTGGACTACGACAGAAGTGGATATTTTTCACAGCATACTAGCTACTACAATAGGTATTCTAAAGATTGACAATTCACAAAGCCATTATGAATTTTAAAATGAAAGGAAATCTACCACCGAATGTTGCTGGTAGTTTAATAGTTTCAAATTAAAATTTCACATACTGTTTTGTACCATTAAATGTGAAATTGCATTCTGGAGACATTAGACTGAATGCAACAATCGCTGAAAGAGTTCAGTGCTTTAGGAAACAGTTCTCAGTGGTGTTAGTTAAATAAGATAATATTATTGGATTATATTATAGACAGTGACTTTAAGCATGGGGGTGAAGCGGTGGTGACAATGGAACTCCTCTCCATAATTTTTATTACCGGTAAGGCCACTTGATATTATTTTTTGTGTCGATGTTCAATATCTCGTATTTGTGCACCGTTGACGAAGAGCAGTGTGACACAAAGAAATTCGATTGTAAGCCTCTGCATGGCAGACGTTTCTCGGGACAGCGATTGTCGGCAGCGCACGCGAGATTCGAGAAGAATTCCTCAGTGTGCAGTTCATAACTCACATCGAGTTGCTATCAGAAAATTAGAAAAGTTGAGACTTGACAGAGTTGACGTTGTTGCTAAAAAATGCATCATCGACTTTGTCGCCGTATGTGCCAAGTTTTGTCGCAGTTGATTTGATCTGAGAATTCAAACAGGTTTCTTAAGGGGGTAGGTCATGCAACTGATGTAATTATGTAGAACAAGGAAGCTCATTAAGGATGGACTATGAATTCACACTTAAGGTTACTGGAACGTGTATTAAAATAATGCTAGTATGGAGGTGTATCAGTTATACACAGTCCCACGACGATTAAGACAAGCAATATATCGGAACCAGGCAGTAGTAGAGAATTATAATTTTGGAGGTGTAAATTAGAATAAATGTTGTGTCTTTTCTTGTCATTGACCGTCGTCACTTGACCAAAAGCATCATTGGGTAACACAATAATAGGAAAATAGGAAAAGATACAATATTTGCTGTAATTCACACCTCCAAAATTATAATTCTCTACTACTACCCAGTTCCGATTTTCATTAATTTTGTATTATGGGGGTTTTGCAATGCAGCCGATTATGGCAGCGTTTACATTGTTCTCATGTCTTCAGTTGTTCTGAAAATGTAATGAACACTGTTAATTTAAATGGAGCACCAAATACTCTCAATACCCAAATGCCATAATTTCCGAGTTACAGTTAACCTTACATTATATCCACGCAAAATGAAATAGGACGTTAAAATATAGAAAAAAAATGTGAAGGCGGTTACAGCAGATGCTTGAACTATTGCCCGTTTACTTCAATACAACAATCCGTATGATGTTTGAACTTCGCTATACAGTGTCCATTTAGTATGTAATCCTTTGATATCTCGCAAGGTTCACCTGGTAGAAGAAAATGTTAAATACAAAAGTTATTTGGTTACTTAAAGCGCATATCCTCAAAATATTTTGAAGTATACAGGTTGTTGCGGGAAAGTAGGATAGTGATTAAATTTATTTTTTTGAACGGAACCATAGCATTTTTTTTTAACCTCGTTTAGTGTCTATCATTAATCTCTATTGAACTGGAACATATTTCTGGATTCTGTTGCGACGTTACTAAGTTATAGTTTATCTTCTATTAATTTTTGGATTTGCAAGGTCGCAAGTAATTCGTCCAAATTCATATATTCTTTCTTTTCTCAATAATATTGTACAGATAGTTACTTGAATGTTACATGAATATTATTTTCTATGTTACTAACTAGGTGCGTCTGCAGGGTGTTTTCGGAAGAATTTGAATTATGGTAATTTGAAAGTAATCTTACTTTGTTTTTTTAAATGTAACACCCTGTATGTTTTTAGAATAGAAGTATCTAGTAATACCCTATCTTGCCTTGTAACATTTTTTCCGAGTTTGTGACGTTGCCAAGTTATAAATCATTTCTCCAAAGTGTCAAACAATCATATCCCCGATTTTTATTAATAGAACGCACTGTACATTGTATTCAACATGAAAGTACTTGCTAGTAATGGTTTACGGCACGAGCAAGTTTTGACTTGTGTCCCTAAAATAATAAAACTGTTTTCAATGCTGATACACTATCTACTTCGAATACCAGGTTAGTAAATAATACAAGACTTAAATATCTCCAAAATTTGCACAGCTGTAACGATAAAATTCAATACCTAGAGGTTTTTCAACATGCAGAATTCAAAAATTCTAACAGCAATGTTGCCAGATCTACCAGGTTCACGCTCGCGACATAATTTTGCTATTTTAAATAGAATGATATACTCATTTTTGATGCAATGAATTGCGAATGTCGAACTTAGTAAGATCTCAGAATGGAATGATTATATATCTTCAAAACTGCCTTACCTCGAACACAAAAGCTCGATATCGGGAGCTTTTTCAACATGCAGAATTCAAAAGTGCTAACATCAGTGTCGTCATTGGGCATTCTATTCAAAGCTAAGACGTGAAACATAATATTAGTTAATGTGACAATACTGATGTTAGAATTTTTGAATTCATTTCATGTTCAAAAATCACCAAGCATTGAATTTTATCGCTCCATCTGAGGCAGTTTTGCAGATATTTGAGCGATCCGGTACTATTTACTGAAAAAGCGATGTTGCCGTATCTCAGTAATTTATAGATACAAAATTATGAAATCATAACACCTTAATAAATTCAACATGCGCAATTCGATGCAACAAAAATAAATAGGACATCTTATTTAAAGTAACGTGTAACGCAAAAATGGTAGATCTGGCAACATTGGTGCTAGCATTTTTTAATTACGCATTTTCAAAAAAATTTAGGTATTGAATTTTATTACTGCAACTATGGCAGTTTTGGAGATATTTAAGCTCTTGTACTTTTTACTAACCTGTCATAAGAAATAGATAACATATGAGCATGCAAAATGATTTTATTATTGTAGGAACACAAGTTAAAACTTATTCACACCGTAAGCCATTAGCAGCAAGTCCTTTCATGTTAAGTAAGATATACAGTGCGTTCGATTAACAAAAATCGGGGATATGTTTGTTTGATATTTTGGAAAAATAATGTATCACTTGGCAACGTGGCAAACTCAAAAAAAATGTTACAGGGCAAGATGGGGTATTAGTAATTACTTCTATTTGAAATAAACCATACAGGGTGATACATTTAAAAAAACAAAATAAAATGACTTTCAAATTGCCTAATTCAAAATTCTCCCGAAAGCACCCTATAGACGCACCTAGTTAGTAATATACAAAATAATATTCACTTGACGGTCAAGTAACTAGCTGTATAATATTATTTGGAAAAGTTGAAGGAACATGTCATTATCGACGGAATCCATAAATTAATAGAAAATACATTATAACTTGGCAACGTCGAAACCGATCCCAGAAATATGTTCCAGTTAAATTGAGATTAATGATAGACATTAAATGAGGTTAAAAAATGTTATTGCTCTATTTGAAAAAATCAAGTTTATCACTGCCCTACTTTCCCTAAACACCCTGTATATTTCAAGATATTTTTAGGATATGCGTCTTAAGTAACTGAAAAACTTTCGTATTCGACATTTTCTTCTACCAGGTACTCCTCTCGAGCTATGAAAGAATGATGCACTGTATAGGATAAGGCACATAAGATAACCCACTACCTTATGACAGAATCTATATAAGACACGACAAAAAGTTAATTATAAAAGTTGTTTGCTGTGACTTAGACTTTACTTTTGTTATAATTTTGTATATATACAGGGTCGTCTATTGTGCTTGAATCAGTGACAACTTTCTTATTTCAAATGGAACATCCTATATTTTTCGATTATCAGATTATGCTCTTAATTCCAAATATTTCTGCGGTTAAGTATTTTTCAAGTTATGTCTTGGTTTTTTGAAAATACAAATTAAACTTTTTTTTTTGAAAAACCAGTGTGGCTAACAATCACTACTAAGCCGATCTGTAAAACACATGTCACTGCTGTCGTGATCTAAGAGATCTACTGGAAATAAAATTTAACCTTTTTTGTATATCTATTGGGATGGAAAAAGCTATTCTTCAAACACCGATATTTCAAATAGAACACCCTGTATATTTTGGTTTGATCGAATTCGGAGCTTAATTCTCTGCGTTTTCATATAATTATGTCCTGTACCTAAAACTGACAGATTCCAAATAATTTGAGGTTTTTCAGTTCAACTCCATGTTTTTTTTAATTAAATTCGAAATACTGTAAATAGAACGGACCCCCTGTATATTTTAGTATTGTAGGATTATCTGAGTAATTCTCTATGATTTCATATCAACATGTTCTGTACGTAAAGTTGATAGATTTTGAATTTAATTGGGAAAAACATGGAGTTGAATTCAAAAACTTCAAATTATTTGGAATATATCAGCTTCAGGTATAGGACATACGAAAATACAGAGAATTAAGCAACGAATTTTACCAAACCAAATTATACAGAGGGTTCCATTTGAAATAGTTATATCGGTGTTTGAAAATTGCTTTTTTCGATGACTGACAAATACTCTGTACACTATTTCTTAATATAGGTATACCAAAAATGTTATACTCCATTCCCTAGTAGATCTTTTTGACCATAGTAGTAGTGACATGTGTCTTACAGAGCAGCTAATATGTGATCCTTAGAAACACTGATTTTTCGAAAAAAAAAGTGTAATTTTGATTTGCACAAAAACACACAGAATTCGAAAAAACCTTAACCGCAGAAATATTTGGAATTAAAAGCGTAATCTGAAAATCGAAAAATATATAGGGTAATCATGTAAGCCGTTTATTAAATAATTGAGACGCTCTATACCTAAGACTCACACAGTACATTGTATATTTGTCCGCATCATAAAATCATGAAAAATAAATGGATGCGCTGTCTGTATCGATTGTTGATCTAAATCCGCAGAGTAAGGAGCTTGTAACTATATTACGAAAACCTCAAGGATTTGTGAATAATATTTTCTAACGGTTGGACCTCCTCTGCAATCTCTGTGAAAGTACAATGATGCTATTGATCAGCTATGTATTATTTTTGCATTTCACCCCATCATTTAGTTTCGTAATCGCGAATATTTGAGGTTTTCGGATAAAACGTTATCGGCTGTTTTGTCTTGTCTACATCAGGCAAATCTACGTCACTCATTTCCATCGGTCTGTCTGGCTGTCTACCTGTCTGTCATCACCTGCATACCCGCGTATCATAAATGGGCGCCGCCTGCATTTTGATGAAATTTGCTATGGTATCGTAGAAGATAATCCTGTCCTTTGAGGAGGAAAATGGGGAAAAAACTAAAATCCTTAGTGCCTCTCTAAATTGTGTTTCTTATTGTTATAGGAGTTCTTAACATTTTGCGTTTTTTTCCAGAAGGGGATAAAGTTGAGGTTGCGGGTTTGATAGTGAACAGTTTGATTTGTAAGGACTTAATGTAATGTTAAAAGATACGTTGCTCATCTTTTGTCCCGTATCGGTACTTTGAATATACAGGGTGTCCAGTTAGTGTGTAATTCTTCGATATCTTGCAAGGTATACCTGATAGAAGAAAATATCAAATACAAAATATATTTGGCGACTTAAGACGCATATTCTAAAAGTATTGCGGGAAAGTACGATAGTGATAAACTTGATTTTTTTATATGGAACTATACCATTTTTTAAATTCTTCTAGTTTCCATCATTGGTCTCTATTTAGGCCTGAAACATTTTTGGTATCGGTTGTGACGTTGCCAAGTTATAATTTATTTTCTATTAATTTCCGGATTTGCAAGGTCGCAAGTAATGCGTCCAAATTGATATATTCCTTTAACTTTTCTCAATAATATTATACAGCGTGTTACTTGAATATAAAGTGGATATTACTTTGGATGTTACCAGCAATTTGTATTTACAGCGTGTTTTTGGCAGAATTTTAAATTACGGCGAATTGAAGGTCATTTTATTTTGTTTTTTTAGATGTAACACCCTGTATTTTTTATTTTAAAGCGAAATACCTATAATTGTACCTTGTAATTTTTTTCGCGTTTGCGACGTTTCCAAGTTATAAATCATTTTTCCAAATTTTTAAACAAATACCCCCGATTTGAATTTATTTTAAATAGAATCCTCTACTTATTTTTATTGCAATGAAATGTCGAATTTAGTAAAATCTCACAATTTCAAAATTTTGTTTCTATTAATTACTGAGATACACCGCTTTTTCAGTAAGCAGTACCGCAACGCTTAAATATTTCCAAAACTGCCTCAGCTGGAGAGGTGAAATTCAATATTTGGGGGTTTTTAAACATACAGACTTCAAAAACGCTAACATAAGTTTTGTCAGATTTACCAATTTTACGTCATAATTTTGAATGGAATGCCCTATTTATGAAGTCTAACGTAAAAGTGGTAAATCTGACAACACTGATGTTAGCGTTTTTGAATTCTGTATGTTCAATAACCCCCAAGTATTCAATTTCACCTCTCCAGTTGTGGCAGTTTTGGAAATATTTAAGCGTTCCGTGCCTGAAAAAGCGGTGTTGCCGTATCTCAGTAACTAATAGAAACAAAATTTTGAAATAATGAGATCCTACTAAATTCGACATGCGCAATTAATTGCAATAAAAATTAGAAGAGGAGTCTGTTTAAAATAAATTAAAATCGGGGATACTTGTTTAAAAATTTGGAAAAATAATTTATAACCTGACAACGTCGCAAACGCGAAAAAAAAATAATACAAATCGAGATAGGGTATTAGTAGGTATTTCGATTTAAAATAAAAAATACAGGGTGTTAGATTTAAAAAAACAAAGTAAAATGACCTTCAATTAGCCGTAATTTAAAATTCTGCCAAAACACCAAATTGCTCGTAACATCCAAAATAATATCCACTTTATAGTCAAGTAACTTGGTGTATAATATTATTGAGAAAAGCTAAAGGAATATATCAATTTGGACGTATTACTTGCGGCCTTGCAAATCCGGAAATTAATAGAAAATAAATTATAACTTGGCAACGTCGCAACCGATCTCAAAAATATTTCAGGATTAAATAGAGATCAATGATGGAAACTATAAGAATTTAAGATGTTACAGTTCTATATCAAAAAATCACGTTGATCACTATCCTACTCTCCCGCAATACCCAGTATATTTCAAAATATTTTTGGAGTATGCGCCTTAAGTAACGAAATAACTTTTGTATTTGACATTTTCTTCTATCAGGTATACCTTGCGAGATATCGAAGAATTACACACTAACTGGACACCCTGTATATCTTTGACGGTTTGATACGTATTCAACTTTACAATTCTATAAACATAGGTATAGGTATAATACGAAAACTACAAACTGGTTTGCGTAGTATCGGGACACCCTACCGTTGTGTCGTAGAGATCAGAATGTCTCTGCCAATGGTTAAAGTCATTACCGCACGAAAATCTGTATTTCACCGCTTATTTACTGTTCCAGGCGGCATCGGCTTGACGAAATTTGAAAAGAAATCACTATACTCAGTAAGCTGGTCGGACGCATTAACATTTTATTAGGAGATATGGTAAAGTCGATAATGAGTTCTCCAGGGTTTGCAGTGTTGGTTCTGTGGGATCTGCAAAAAGAGTCAAAGGTGCCAGGCTTCACTACCCTGTCATTCAGTCACTAATACTGCTCCAGACGCGCCCTTTTCTACTGGCTGATGCTAAACTTCAATGTACCTACAATTTTGCAAAACAGATTTCAGTGGTCTTCCAGTAACTAAGAAGTCCTATATCCTATACTGAGGAGAGTATACATATTAGTCCGACAATATTTAACGGGTATGGGGTGAAGTTAGGATAATCGGAAAGGTGGGATGTTTGATAACTCCCAAGTTTTCACTATCACGAGAATGTATGAGGACTGCTAGTTCGAAACAATTGATGCTACTTATTTAATTTAAAATCATGCTGCTCTTGAATATTATTGAACGTTTGAATAATTAAAGTGATGTATTGGTGGTAAAATTCCCTCCATTTCAAAGATGATAGGAAGAGCTATACTTACACACAATCTGCAAAGTAATTTTTTCTTCTTAAATGCAGTTTGTTGTAAAATTGGTCTTATAGCATTTCTAGATGTATGCAGATATATCGAAGAACCGTATGCATTCCTTTTCCAAAGAGGTGCCAAAGGAAGAAGGTACATTTCTAAGTATCCAAGGTATATAATAATGTAGTCACGATAATAAACGTCTATGCCCGAAATTCTTTTTTCTAAAAGTCCTTTATTTATAGTTTGCACCGCATCTGCAAACTTCGTGTAGCGAAATTGCAAAAATGGAATTTCACTAGATTACTAGGTTGATACTATTGGACACGTAATGGTAAATACGGACCAACCTCGTTTTTTAACACGCTTTAAGCCATAATACACAGTACTCATAAATTTCGCACAGTAGACATGAATGATCAAGCAATCGTCACCGTGTCTAATAAGTAACGACAGAAGGGTAGAGATTGTGAGAGAGCTCTACCCAAGTATTTCAGAAGTTCGGGAGACGGACAGCACCGAAAAGAATCAGGAGATATTTACGGTGAAGACATTAAGGCGGTTGCGGGGAAGATAAAAAATGGTAAAGCTCCTGGGCCAGATGGTGTCCCTCCTGAGGCTATCAAGGCATCTACAGTACCACAGCTGCTATCCGGTCTATTCAACCACCTTCTGACTATGCAAACCGTTCGAAAGGCGTGGAAATGGGCAAGCAACCGCCAGAGCTTTATTCTTAATACAGACAAATCTGCCTGTTAGACGCCATGGGAAAGCTGTACGAAATCCTGATAAGGCGGAAGTTCGAGAAAGCGATCAAAAAAGCAGGAGGCTCTCGCCATGCCAATTCGCTTCCCGCTCGGGGAGGTCCATCATCGATGCCCTGGAAACGATAACGAGGATTACAGGAAAAACCAAGAAGAAATGGTGTGCGTTGGTGACGCTGGATGTCCGCAATGATTTTAATACAGCCTCGAGGAGCGTGATTATGGAAGAACTAGGAAAGCTGAAGATTTAAAAATACCTAAGGAATCTTATAAACAGCTACCTAGACTCCAGATCAATTTGCATTGCCGGAACCGAAATCTCTATGACAACAGGGATGCCTCAATGATCTGATTTAGGACCGTAACTCTGGAACATCCTGTACGATGGGGTGCTGAAGCTTTCGCTGCCCAGCGGCGTAAGGACGGTAGCATACACCGACGATCTGGCACTAGTTATCGTAGCAAATGAACAGGCAGAGCTGGTCCATAAAGCCAACGCATCGATGTGCAAGATTGACAGGTGGATGTGCGATCACAAGGTTGAGTTGGCTCCTGAGAGAACAGACACAATTATAATGCGCGGCCCAAGGAGCAAGAAAGCTATCGTGGTCTTCCAACTATAGGGAGTGCAGGTCCCAATAAGCAAGTCGGTAGTGTACCTCGGAGTCACACTGAATAACGAGAGGTGTTATGAAAAACACCTTAAACGAGTAGTGACAAAGGCTGAGAAGAAGGCGGCAATACTGTTACGACTGATGCCAAATGTAGGAGGGCCGAGTAGCAACAAAAGGGCACTACTGTGCCACGTTGTACAGTCGGTCGTCCTGTGTGGTGTGAAGCCACTAAAAGGACAAGGTATCGGAAGGTCTTAGCTTGCAAAGCAAGTCTCTGCTAAGGGTGGCCAGTGCTTATCGCACGGTATCTAAAAGATGCTTGCACTGCGAGGCGGAAGATACGGTCAAGCATGCCCTGTTTCTGTGCGACTGATGGGGGCTGTACAGATGGGAAGCAAGTCAAAAACTGGATGGGGAGCTGACCCCAGAGAATATGGTCCCGCTGATGTTGTCCAGTGTAGAGGCATGGAACATCGTACATGAGATGGTCAACAAAATACTCTCTGTAATGGAGAAAGAGGAGCGGCTTCGAGGGTAAATGAAGATCGGAAGTTATTCCTAAATGGTTTTTAATCATTATATCATCTTGCAGATACAGCATCAGAGGTAAGAAAGAGGGAAGGGGTTTTAGCCGGTCGGGCCGTGATGACATATAGGATAGACCTGGTTGCGTCCATTGGACATGTGATCAGAGGAGTCAAACTGGTTCAACATTGGGAGGGCAGACTCTCACACTTCCGGGTGTGCGAGTACTACAGTAGTATAGCATGCTGTATCCAAGCCATGTACTGTCAATCACTAAACCCAGGTGTTTGACCTCTTGAGTTAAGATGAGTCGTACACTGCGGTACGCTAATTTCCTATAAAAATGTGGAGTCAGGGTCATTCCGTCTCTCCATCGTCTAGAAAAACCTAGAAGACGCTGTCTTGGCAAAAATTTAGAAACAGATGGCAAACAAAATTGTTTATTACTATGTACCTCTAAAGAAGCAAACCCAGTTACGTATGCTAGTAGTAAATGGAGCGCGCATCCCAATATATACACAGTTATACCGGTGTACCTCCGGTGCCATTAATCACGTCACTGGAGGTAATATTGCACCGTCGATGTTACGTGTTTTGAGGGTAAATTCAGGCACGTATTCAATTACCTACAGAGTCGTTTATCGGCGGCTCCCGTCGGCCCGCGATAATAATTAAATCGTCGTCACTGCAGCCAGGTGTACGAAAATATCTAATTAATGATCTTTCATTGATTAAGCGTAATTTAATGTGATCAATAGGAAAGTGAAACGTTCCTCCTACATGTGATAGTCAAGAACGGATTTCGGAATATTTGTTAATATCTTTACCAGAATATCAAGTAAGTTCATTTCTCTTTTTATTATAGAGTTTAGGAAAATCGGCTTGATCGCAAGGACAGAAGCACTCGGAAATCCGGTAGTGAGAGAGAGAGACTACCCACCCGATGTTGAACCAGCTTGAGTCTTCTTATCACATGTACAATGGACGCAAACCCCGTCCATTCGGCACGCCACGACGGCCCGACTAACTAAACACTCTTTCTTGCCTCTGCTGTATCTCCATCTGCACCGGGCATCATCGTGAACGATATTCTTCGCAGTGCAAGATGAGGTAATGATTAAAAACCATTTAGGAATCCAATCTTCATTTAATCCTGAAGTCGTTCCTCTTTCTCCTTAGCAGAGAGTATTTTGTTTAACATCCCATGTAAAATGTTCTATGCCTCTACGCTGGACAGCATCAGCGGGACCATAGTCTTTGGGATTAGGTGACCCTCTAGTTTTTGCCTTGCTTGTCTGTAAAGCCTCTTTCTGTTGTACTGAAATAGGGCATGCTCGGCCGTGTCTTCCGACTCGCAGTGGAGACATCTCTCGTCCACCACCCCTACTATCCTTTTATCCTTTTTCTGTACACTCGAAGAGGCCCATGACCAGAAAGTGACTGCGCTAGGAAATAGAACGTCTGTCGATGACTGCATATCACTTACTCTTTTATCGACGGTGTTAATCGTTTCTTCCACTGTGCGACATTATTGGCTTTGTTCCATACACTCTTCCGTCTTCCACTTACTTGATGCCAGTCTTTTAGTCTCATTGCGGCATATCTCATTGCCTGATTGATCATGGCAAATCACTACCCTTGCGTCTGTCAGAGCCAGCATGTATAATGATGGTATTGGCATTATATCACTTACAAGGCTCTTGTCAATACCGTGCAATAAGGTCCTGTGTCCAGGACCTTCTGGTACTTTCTCCTTTTCGTAGCTTTACACTACACAAGTGCAGCGTGTAGGACCGACTGTACAACCTGCTATAGTTAGGTTCTTTTGCTGCTACTAGGCCCTGCTATTTGGCATCAGTCGTGACAGAATTCACGCTTTGTTCTCTGCCTTTTACACTACTCTTTTGATGTGTTCTCTGTAGCACCTCTCGTTATTATCTGCAACTTCAAGGTAAACTATGGACTTGCTTGTTAGGACTTGGACTCCCTTTAATTGGAAGACCACGTTTCCTCTCCTGCTCCTTGGGCTGCGCATTATATAACTGCCTCTGTTTTCTCAGGAGCTAACTCAAGTTTATGATCGCACATCCACCTTTTCTTGCACAGCGATTCGTTTGCTTAATGGACCATCTCTGTCTCTGATCTCGCTCTTTGTCACTAGTGGGCCACGACTATATGGAATCTGAGAACATATTTCGGTAAAAGTGTTGAGGTTTAAATAAACTTACTCACTTACGTTGATAATTACCGAAATTCAGGGCGTCAAAATTGTTTCAATATCAGCGGTCGTTGAGCGTTTGGGTGAGAATTGTGGTTAAATTGAACCTATATCTTTACTAGGAAAGCATAACGGCGAGGTGTAAAACAATTGTTTGGATAACACGCTACGTCGGCTTCTGGAAGATTTATCACTGGCAATAAAAAAATGCAATGTGGTTTTGTAAATAAAGAAGCAGCACCTCTGTTATTGTCTGCTCGATTCCCGGACTTGAGCTTCCTGGATTACTTCCTTTAGGGTCAAGATACCAGCCCAATGCAAAAAGCTGAAGAATTGCCAATTGTTGGATGTAACTCAATAGGAAGTATCATTTTAGTTTTCGGAGAGGTTTGACAGCCAGTTGGAGTGAAGATTGGCTTATCGAGTTCTACTCGGAGGTATTCATTCTCAACAGTTCTTGCGTAATATATTGAGAAACTTTAAATAATAAAGGGTACAAGGTACAAGATTTTGTATGCTCTTCGAAGGAGAAAGTTTTCAGACAATAGGAGAAGAAAAAATATGCCTAGAATTATTTAAAGCATTCCTGAGGAATCTTACACAATTTTATTATGAGGTACTTAGGTCTAAATGGATCCATTCTATTGGTATTCATCAACGGACAACAGCCACATGAACAGGCGGCAGGCTACAGACGAATGACCACAAACGACCGATCATTGAGTCATGGAAATCAGTCACTAAGATGTGAACATTAATATGCCATTGCCACTAAAAATGTCAGTAATGCCAGATCTTTCTTTGAATGTTAAGAAATTCCAGATTCATACCATAAAAGGCAAAAACTTTTTATAAATACTGCGCAATTTCACCATTACCACAAGACAGTAATGTAAGGACGCATAGTATGATAAAAAGCTTTTCTAAATTTCAAGAACTGAGGCAATTTTTAGTATGCGTAAGTTTCGAAAAATTGAAGTGTTTTACTACATACCGCTTGACCATTAGGATATTTTGATTGTAAAAGAAATACTGTAAGTAAAGATTAGAAGTAAGTTGAAATTGAATTGCCATATTTGTTTTCGTTGTTACATACAAGTGAAGCTAAATAGTACGTACAAGAAGCTATGGCAGGTTGAATGATGTATAACTATGAATCGCAGCAACCTTAAATAGTAAATAGTAGTAATACGGCCTTTCCGGTTTCTAGTCTCCTGCATGGCTTCCAAACTATGTGTGGATTTTTTGTACCCTAAGAGAGTTCATATATTTGGTTTAAAAGTACCTTTTCATCGCTTCTTACCAGATTAACATGTACAGGGTGACCTAATAAGAATGGACAGCGGCAATATCTCGGTAACCATTAATCGTATAACTTCAAGCAAAAAATATTATTGGGTAAATCGGCTAAGAGAAATCACTGGAAATTATTTTTAAGTTCCGCAAGTATCCGCTAGGGGGCGTAACTGTTACGGTCAATCAGAAAAACGGCTTTTTCTCAAAAATATGCAAATAAAGGTATATTATGAATTCTAACGTCATGTAGACCGAATAATTCTCGATTTTCTTTGTTAACCGTTTTTTGCTCTATCTTGTAAGATGTAGTGGTGGAGGAATGTCATAAAGCTTATTATTTAAATGGCCATAACTTTGGTATAAGTTAACGGAATTAAACAAGCTATACGTCTCGTTTAAAAGAGCTGCTCTTATCTAATAACCTGTTATATAAAAATTGTCCAAGTTTATCTTGAATTAGGAGCTACAGGGCGATATTTGACATAACAATTATTATGCATTATTACGAAAATTTTGAATTGTATGCTATATGTATTTTAAAATAGGTATATAGAGGACAAAATTCTTAAAAAGTCAGCGAATAATTCAACCTCGTGGCTATTTTAAGTCCGGAGATATCAGTAAAACAAGTATTCTGACAAGTGTGCGATGAGTTTCAGAAACAATTGCCGCCCTATAGGGATATAGCCTCCGTCTAATCGTTTTAGTAATCATTTTATAGATAATACTCAAGTTAAAACACTAAAAACCATACTTTGCCTTTCTGAAACACCCACCAGGTGGCATCGTAGGCGCCAATAAGTGCTGTATACAATTTTCAAGGTAATGGAACTTCTAAAAGGAATAAACAAAAATAAATTGCATTATAAAATTGACTATTGATTTAGTCATTATTAAAAGTCAATTTGAGCTGATCACAAAGTACGAGATTATATGAACTCAACAAGCAAGGATACTAAGAAAAAATCAATGTGAATAGATCTTAAAAATTAAGACCAATTAACAGCAAAATAAAGGAAAATAGGGTGGCATATTAACAATGATAACAAACAAATGATACACAAATTTAATTCACATGCGCATACCATACCTATGGTCAGTGTTGCCAGTGTTCGATGCGTCTATCGTGTTAGATGCACTTATGAATCCGTTCTAGCGTAGATAAACCTGCCAGTTTAGGCATCTAGAGCAACATTGAAAATAGGTATGGTATACGCATGTGATTTAGGTTTATGTATTTTATCTAATAAAATTGTAGTTATACCACGTTATTTTGCTTTATTTTGCTGTTAATTAGCCTTAATTTTTAAGATCTATTCACATTGATTTTTTCTTGATAGCTTTGCTATTGAATTCATATAATACCTTATGATCAGCTCAAATTGACGTTTCATAATGATAATAATAATAATCAATTTTATACTGTAATTTGTTTTTGATTGCTTCTTTAAAAAGTTCCATTATTATGAAAATTGAATACAGCAGCTATTGGTGCCTACGATGCTACCTGGCGGTTGTTTCAGAAAGTCCAAATATGATGTGTAGTTTTTTTACTTGGATATTATCTATAAAATGATTACTAAAACTACTACTAACTACTAGACGGCGGCTATATCCCTGTAGGGCGGCAATTGTTTCTGAAACTCACAGCACACTTGTCAGAATACTTGTTTTACTGATATCTCCGGTTCGAAGATAGCTAGGATGAGGTTGAATCTTTCCTGACTTTTTAAGAATTTTGTCCTCTATATACCTATGTTAAAAGATATATAGCATACCATTCAAAATTTTCGTAATAATGCATAATAATTGTTATTATGTCAAATATCGCCCAGTAGCTACTAAGTTAAGATAAACTTGGACAATTTTTATATAACGGATTATTAGGTAAGAACAGATCTTTCAAACGAGACCCAGCTTGTTTAATTCCGTTAACTTATACCAAAGTTATGGCCATTTAAATAATAAGCTTTATGACATACCCCCACCACTACATCTTGCAAGATAGAGCAAAACACGATTGACAAAAGCAATCAAGAATTATTCAGTCTACATGACGGTAGAATTTATAATATACCTTTATTGGCATATTTTTGAGAAAAAGCTGTTTTTCTGATTGACCGTAACAGTTGCGCCCCCTAGCGGCTACTTGCGGAACTTGAAAATAATTTCCAGTGATTTCTCTTAGCCGATTTACCCAATAATATTTTTTGCTTGAAGTTATACGATTAATGGTTCCCGAGATATTGCCGGCGCCGGCGTCCATTCTTATTAGGTCACCCTGTACATACTGCATATCGAATTTTGAAGTGTAAGATAGAGCGTCAGGCTGTAGTGATACCAAAGCATCGAAATCGTTAGATTCGGTACACGAAAGACGCTAGATTTAAAAAAAAAACTAACTGGTTATTAAATATGAGGGTAAGTATTTATAATTTTTCGTTTCGGTTTATCCACAGAGGTTCTTTGGACCCAAAAAGATATTGAGCATTTTGCTGGGCCTACAAAATTTACACCATGCTTATAATCGTTTATACACTGAATCAATAATTGTAGTACATTACTATGCCATATTTATAGAAACTTCTAGCTACCATCTGCCATTCACCCGCATTTGCGAACGTAGTAGACCTGCCTATGGTATGGTAGGTCTGGCTGCACTGCCAAAAACATGACAGTAATACCACGAAATTCCACGCAGTACCTTGAGTGCCTGTGTACAAAACTGTCGCAGTGATTTTCCACTTGGTTTGAATGGGGGTTACCTATGTGCCTTAGTAGCTAGGGAGGTTCTCGCCAGTTTTTCTTCCCTACCGAGGTAATATTGGGATTCGCGGAACTAACAGCAAATTCAGCGACACGTTCAAAGCCTCAATAGCGTAGCTGCACTACTGAATGGCAATAATGTGCTTAACTTTCCACGGTGTTTAATCCCAACTGGTGCACCGATGTTTCAAAATTTGCAAAACTTTCGCGTCTGTCGGGCTGGGCGAAGTTGTTGCACACGTGCTACAATCGGGGTCCCGCTCCTCTCTTCATTAATGCTGGTCCGACTATTTTATTTGGTCAGTTAGAAAAGCGGACACGGTACATCCGGCCAGCGCACACTGCGATCCTGTGCCAAGTTTCAGTTGAACGCGAATATGCAACATCTGTTGCGAGACACCGTCCAAATATCTCCTTGCTGCTTCCGCTATAACAGTAAAATTATGTTTCCCATTAAAATTTCCAACTATAAATATTAGGACCGAGTTTCCGCTCAAGTTCATCTGATGTCAACCAATCATGATGACTCAAGCGTTGGGTCTCTTTACGCAGCCATTAGTTTCTAAGGACTTTCAACTGTGCACGACCACAAACTACAAAAATCAAAATTGTCTGTTATTTAAACAAGGAAATATCCAAGGTTATCTTGCTTGGTGAAATTCTTTCAGCGTTATACAAATAATTGTATTTAAATTCATACCAGAAAGTGTCGGAAAAAGTCGGCGGCCGGTGGGGCTCGAACACACAAGCTCCAGATTGGTACTGTCGCGCTCTCACTACTTCAGCGAAGGTCGCCCTGTCCATTTAACTTCGAAACCGACGACTAGACGAGTGACTTCTGGATCAAACGCCGCTTTCGAAGTTAAATTCACAGGTCGACCGTGGCTCAACTGATGAGAGTGCCGGAGTACCAATATGGAGGTCTTGGGTTCGAGTTCGCCGGCCGATGACTTTATTCGATATTTTGTGGTACGAATTTAAATTGTGAAATCCAGAAATGCCGATATAAGCACAGTATATCCAATTATACAGTAGCGCAACTCCCTAGAAATCATGCAGACAATTAGTCTCCGAAAAACTGGCCTCTCATAACTCCACGTCGGCTCCTCAGCACGAGCCGCGAGTATTGCCGTTTACGTTTTGAGCACAGGGTCGGCTTAGCAATAATCGAGTGAAGAAGCGTAATTATTGTGTTGCAATAAGTTTAATGGACGCGATATATCTCATAAATAGAGTAAATTTTGAGAGCAATGTGGTAATGTGTATATTCTACATCAAGGCTAGGCAGTTGTCTTTAGAATTCTGAATTACAATTTGTAAGTTATATCCACGCATTCATGATTAATGTACGTGAAAATGTTTTGTACTGATTCTTCTAATTCATCATGGATTCTTTGCATATACCTAATTGGGGTGTAAACATTTTTTTAGAAGCAAAGAAATCTTCTCTGCTACATGCCATAATCCAAATTCTTGCCCTGTAAGGTCAAAATAGTACCAATATGAAACATTAATACATAGACTAGAGCTGGTTCAGCTGGCTGACGCAATGCTTAGTTGTAGGAAATAAATAGCTCATGAAATTAGCTTTTAGATTAGGTCTACCATTTATTTTAGGTTCATAATCAAAGACCGAAAACACAAAAATTCATGCATGTTGAGAAGACATTTTATTTTTCTCGTCCAGCACGTTGAATCGGCGGGCACAAAGTGGCTAAAGCTGCTATATTGGATGTCCTATTTTGAATTTTGTGATTCTGACTTTAGGTTCATGATTAAAGAACGACTTTCCGTAACGTCTAACTCTTCTAAAAACTGAAAAAAAACACACAGCTACCGTAACACCCGACATACTTTGTTAGAGACAGATGGAGCTATGCTATCACACTTTAATATTATTAGGTAATAAAGGAGCATATTAAACACTGGAGGAATCGCTTACCTGGTAGCATGTTGAGGAGTCTTAAAAAAACTATAGTCACAGTTTTTGGAATTGTTAATACAGCCTACAGCGGTGCAACGTTTGACTTCACGCGTCCCGATATCCATGTCCATATCCATATCAGCGTATCACCAAATTCCTTAATTCGGTTCTGTCAAAGACACTACCTTCACTCTCATAGACTAAACACGACTCAGGCGATCGCCGTGCTAAACATCCTGCGAACGATGCGCGGGATGCTATGCGCGAACCACCAAAATTCTGGACAGTTGCGCTACTGTATAATTGGATATACTGTGATATAAGCATGAATATAAAAACAATTCAACAAATAATTGTAGTTCCAGAAATGTGACAGAAACTGATGTAAAGTAAATATGAGATATGTTTCCGTACATCCAATATCATCAACATAGTATATATCATTTCTTGATCCCTGTGTTTTCGTATCCCTGCTTATTTGATATTCTATTACAGAGTTACAGACTGCGGCATTGCACCTTCTATTCTTCGAACATTTTATATGCCGCAAATATCGATTGCGTTGAATCCGCTATGGGAATATGTTATTTACATATAAGTTTGATACGGATTAGTTCATCTGGTTAGTGAACTTTTTGCCTGCTACTATTTTGCTAAGTCACCAGCGCTTCGAACTTACGTACCAAATGCCCGACTGGGCGGTTCTGACAACCACAAATAGGGTGAAATGGATTTATATTTTTGTAGTCCATTTTAAATACCTTTAATGAGACCTTCAATCCAACGTTCAGCTAACAAAACAACACGTCAGTAACAGAAAATGCAGTGAGAAACTGTACCACCCTTTTGACAACGACGTTTACTTTTCACATGTATTGGACAACACAATCATAGATAACCCCTTTTAACCAAATGCAAGCGTTATAATGAAAATATATGCAAAACGCAAAACAAGCTAGTGTGTCAGCATGCGTTCCTACAAAAGTACAAACATATATTTGAAAGAAACCTAGCAGTGTAGCGTACAGCGGGTCCAAAGGGCCGGAATTTAATATACAAACACTTTCATGTACCATATACAGGGTGGGCCAATAGTGCGTGGACGGAAGATTGTGGTCTTACTAAAAAATATTTCAAAAATATGTCACTTGATTATGGTAGGGACCCTTGAGGGCTATAATGTAAAAATATGTTCACTTAAATTTTGACGTTTATACAGGGTGATTCATATCAAACCTACATTTTTTTGAATGGAACCCCCTATATATTATTGCATATTTGGATTCCTTGGTCAATTCTAGTGTGACTTTATGTATCATACATGGAACTTTAAACGAACCGTTTAGGCGCAAATCACCATTTTTGGTATAAGTAGGTATCAGAAAAAAATTGAACATCGCAGCGATTATAAAACCTAGAAGGCCGTGACTTTGCGCTGCGACTAAGCCTGAAATGCGTCACCTTAGCTCAGACGGCTAAATTTGAATTCTTTTTGTACTTGGAGAAATCAGTAGATTAATTAAGGAAACTTTAATCACAGATAACTGGATTTTTTCAAATGGGAACCCCTATTTTGATTTGTAGAGTCAAATGTAAAATTTGATTACCTTTCTAACGATATAGCATTCTCGATGTCAATCTTTTTTGGTTTTCATTTTATTTCAAATTTTCAGTCAAATAGGTGTTTTTCGAGTTTCCTGCGTGCAAGCGACCTAGCAGGCCATGAGAAATAAACAAAAGCCCGTTAATATGGAAGAAGCCAACTAACTTAGTAGACAAATGCAAACGAACTAGAGTAGCGAGGCAAGATCAGGAAAATTCCTTACAACACATCAGCTCTAACCGGATACAACAGCGCCAAGATATCTAATTTCAATGAGTAGCTGGGATATGACAGAAGTGTTTGTTTTTCACAGCCTACTAGCTATTGAGGACTACTAGAGCTTGACAATTTTCCAAAACGATTAAAAATTTTGAAACAAAAGGAAAACTACCAGCGATTTTTGCTTACAGTCTAACGTATTTAGAATGACATTTCACATTTAGGGATAAAAAAATTGGTCATTTCCGTTTAGTTAAGTCAAAAGTGAAGATATGTCTAACTGGAGCATTCTGAACATCTACTGAAATAATTGCTAGAATTTTTTAATTTCGCTATGTTGTAATTGTGTTTATTTCATGTAGTTTTCAACAAACTAAATTATGCTTTACAATTCAAACAGACTGTAATTCAAGTTTCATTTTCCGCGATTTTGCTAATAAGTAGAAGTACCTACTGAAGAAATTGAAGGGTTCAGGTCAGAGGTATCATTACTTTTGTCTTACGGAAATGGCTACTTTTTGATAGCATCAAATGTGAAAATTTATTCAGAAGACATGGATGTTCTACTGCCAGCAACAATCACATAGTTTTCCTTTGATTAAATATTTTCTTACTGACTTTGGAAATTGGCTAATAGCTAGTAGGCTGTGAAAAATGAGCGTTCTCGTTACCGCTCTTGTTTCTGGTTAGAGCTAATATGTTGTAAGGAATTTTCATAATCTTGCCTCGTTACTCTAGTTAGTTTGCATCTTTCTACTAGGTTAGTTGGTTTCTTCCATATTAACGGGCTTTTGTTTATTTTTCACAGCCTGCTAGGTTGCTTGCACGCAGGAAAGTCGGAAAACACCGATTTGACTGAAAATTTGAAATAAAATGAAAACTAAAAAAGATTGATATGGAGAATGCTATATCCTTAGAAAGGTAATCAAATTTTACATTTGATTCTTTAAACCAAAATAGGCATTCCCATTTGAAAAAATCAAGTTATCTGTGATTGAAGTTTCCTTAATTGATCTACTGATTTCTCCAAGTACGAAAAGAATTAAAACTCAGCCGTCTGACTTGAGATGGAGAATTTTATGCTTAGTCGTACCGCAAAGCCACGGCCTTCTAAGTTTTATAATCGCTGCGATATTCAATTTTTTTCTGATACCTACTTATACCAAAAATGGTGATTTGCGCCTAAACGGTTCATTTAAAGTCCCATGTATGATACATAAAGTCTCACTAGAATTGACCAAGGAATCCAAATATGCAATCATATATAGGGGGTTCCATTCAAAAAAATGTAAGTTTGATATGAATCACCCTGTATAAACGTCAAGATTTAAGTGAATATATTTTTACGTTATAGCCCTCAAGGGTCCCTACCATCATTAAGTGACAGATTTTTGAAATATTTTTTAGTTAGCCCACAATCCTCCGTCCACGCACTATTGGCCCACCCTGTATATTACTAAGAGAAGGCATAGCTGAAATACTTGAACGACATCGACATTGCAATAGGGTGAAACCATTCTTCATAGCATTTTCAGCATTTTTAAACTCAGGTGATTTATATTTAGGACACCAGTGTGTAATGCAAACACTTACGATAAAATTGCCATAAGGAGCAGTTACGTGCAAATAGCTGTTGGAGGGAAATTTGAGTACACTTTAGGGAGGCTGTTAACGCCTGCTGGTTTATTCATTCGTTGAGTATATGCCTAAAGTATATAGCTCTGGAAATAACTATGACAAGACCATCCCAACTGAAAGGCTCTAAAGTTGTAAAGTGTTACATGTCACCAGGGCTTTCCCAGTGAGAGTACTTGTGGCATAATTTATACGTGGTTTGAGTTTGGCGCCCTTTCAGGTTTTGTGATTCTCACCCTCTACGGAACCCGAACTTTTATCGCCAAATTAATAAACATTAACGTTTACGGTCAGTTTGCCTAGCAATCTATAAACTTTCACGATGCGAGATAAAGACCTAAAATCATTTAAATATTTTCCTTTTCCTCATGAGTAATCATGAAATCATCCGCTTATTTTAGACGCTCAAATTTGAATTATTTTTGTACCTTGAGAAATAGGTAAATTAATCAAGGAAACTTCAATCAGAGATAACTTGACTTTTTCAAATGGAAATGCCTGATTTTTTGATACAGATAAGTGTAAATTTAAATCGCCTTTCTAACCATACCAGGTTGTAGATGTCGCTATTTGCTAGTTTATATTCAATCTAAAATTGTCAATCAAATCGGTGTTTTTTAATTTTCCTACCTATAAACAACATAGCAGGGCGTGAAATATAAAAAAAAACAATTCAGATGGAAGAAAATAACTGACTTAGCGGAAAGACACAGACGAACTCTAAAAAGACAAGATTATAACAATTACTAACAACAAATCAACTATAACCAGAAACAACGGCGGCAACATATCTAAGGTAAAATAGAAACTAGAGTACGACAGCAATATTGTTCATGGCCTACTAGCTACTATAATGTACAAGAGATTACCAATTTCCAAAGCCATTAAAAATTTTTAAATGAAAGGAAAGCTACTAGCGAATGTTGTGGGCAGTTTATTATCTTTAGAATAAAATTTTACATCTAATGATAACAAAAAAGTGTTTAATACTATCAAGCAGAAAATGGAGAACGAATTAGGACCTGTTCAAATTATAAAACATAATTTACCTGGCAGAAAATTTAAATCTGATTTGGTTGTGTTCCTTTTCTGTGGACTTGCTAATCGATACTGAAAAATTAGGGCTCCAGTCAGAGGATTGACTTCAAACTACTACTCTTTTATACCATAATATGTGAAAATATGTGCTAGATTGATAATCGCTAGTAGTTGTTCTTTCATTGGTTTTTAATTGTTTTTGAAATTTTCAATAGTAGCGGATAGTACATTGCAGTAGCCAATAGGTTGTGAAAAATGTCTATTTCTGTCACACTCTAGATTCTGTTTGACCTCAGATATGTTACCGCTGTTGTTTCTAGTTAGAGTTGATTTGTTGTAAGGAATTTTCATAAGCATGACTTTAATTCGTCTGCATTTCTCTGCGAAGTTACTTATTTTCTCCCATCTGAACACGTCTTTGTTTTTATTTTATGGCCTGCCAGGTTACTTGTAGATAGGAAAATTGAAAAACACCGATTTGACAGAAAATTTGAAATCAAACGAAAACTACCAGAGACTGACACTTATAACGTTACATCGTTAAAAAGACTATCAAATTTTAAATTTAACTATATAAAAAATAAGGTAAAGGATCAAGTTATCTCTGGCTGAAGCTTCCTTAATTAATCGATCGATGTCTTCGAGTACAAACGTAATTCAAATTTGATACGTTTCGTGTTTTTGGGAGACCTTCTGTTACATGAAAATATTTTTAAAATGTAGCCCTATTAGGTCCTTATCCGTCCGTAATAATTATTATTATTTTCATCAGATACCTTAGCCATAGTGCTTCGTGTCGAATTACATGAATAACCCTCAGTCTCGTCCGACACATCAAATAGAAGCTATGGTGGTCCAAAGGAGAAACTAAGATATATGTATCTATTATCTATTACCTATACCTATTAGGACTTGGTTTAAGTTATACATGGCACATTTAAGATGTGGTAGAACATATAAGTTTAGCAAAGCTAACAAGTTTTTGACAGTGAAAATCAGCTAGATTTGAGGAATCTAAAATTAGTGCCTGGTGTAGTAAACTCAAAGACGTTATATGCGTTTGTGAGCTTAGAAACAGTAAAGAAGGCGAAAAATATAATGAATAGGGTTTTATTCATTTATTTAAATCATGTCTGAGCTACACTTGAATAATTTGGTTAGTCTTATATAATTTCTTTTGGATATGATTATTTTTTTGTTTTTTTTATTTATATTAGTATTAGTTGGTTACTATTTATAAGTGGACGAAGAAACACATATATGTGACGATCACAGACGTCACAAGTGCGAAATGATTGTCTGTATTTGCTCATGTCTCTTTCTAGTGTCTGGCACACCGCACTGCCACGCCGTGTCGTTCGCTTCCCATAGGTCCTGCAGTGTGCAAGGGGTTTCCAAGGATGGGTAAGATACGAGAGGCTCCATCGTCTGGTTCTCTCCCAGGCACATCCCTATCTCACTAGGTTATTCCCAGACGTGGCCATTTGGCATCTAATTCTTTTGAGACTTTTCCAGGTCCTACATTCCAGTTGTGATCCGACTGGGAGGCTTTCAGTTGGATTCCAAGTTGATAATGTGGTTCTTTGTTAGCCGTCGCTTCCGCGGGACCTTTTTGGTTACTGATTTGGAGTCTGTCAGTGGGTTTGTAGACATAATGAAATTCTTCCTGGATTTAAGTCCCACTGCGGGGGGCTTGTGTCTATACAGGGTGGGCCAATAGTGCGTGGACGGAGGATTGTGAGCTTACTGAAATATATTTCAAGAATCTGTCACTTGACCGTGGTAGGCACCCTTGAGGGCTATAACGTAAAAATATTTTCACTTAAATTCTGACGTTTATACAGGGTGATTCATAACAAACTTACATTTTTTTGAATGGAACCTCCTATATATTATTGTATATTTGGATTCCTTGGTCAATTCTAGTGTGACTTTATGTATCACACATGGAACTTTAAACGAACCGTTTAGGCGCAAATCACCATTTTTGGTATAAGTAGGTATCAGAAAAAAATTGAATATCGCAGCGATTATAAAACTTAGAAGGCCGTGACTTTCCGGTACGACTAAGCATGAAATGCGCCACCTAAGGTCAGCCGGCTAAATTTGAATTCTTTTTGTACTTGGAGAAATCGATAGATTAATTAAGGAAACTTCAATCACAGATAACTTGATTTTTTCAAATGGGAATGGCTATTTTGGTTTAAAGAATCAAATGTAAAATTTTATTACTTTTCTAACGATATAGCGTTCTTGATATCAATCTTTCTTGGTTTTCATTTTATTTCAAATTGTTAGTCAAATCGGTGTTTTTCAACTTTCCTGCGTGCAAGCAACCTAGCAGGCCATGAAAAATAAACAAAAGCTCGTTAATATGGAAGAAACCAACTGACTTAGTAGAAAGATGCAAACTAACTAGAACAACGAGGCAAGATTATGGAAATTTCTTACAACATATTAGCTCTAACCGGATACAGCAGCGGCAAGATATCTAATGTCAATGAGTAGCTGGGGTATAACAGAAGTGTTTGTTTTTCACAGCCTACTAGCTATTGAGATCTACTAAAGCTTGACAACTTTCCAAAACGATTAAAAATTTTGATACAAAAGGAAAACTACCAGCGATTTTTGCTTACAGTCTAACATGTTTAGAATGAAATTTCACATTTAGTGGGATAAAAAATTAGTCATTTCCGTTTATTTAAGTCAAAAGTGAAGATATCTCCAACTGGAGCATTCTGAACATCTATTTCATGTAGTTTTCTACAAACTAAATTATGTTTTACAACTCAAACAGACTGCAAATCACGTTTCATTTTCCACGATTTTTCTAATAAGTAGAAGAAGAATTTGAAGGGTTCCAGTCAGAGGTATCACTACTTTTGACTTATGGAAATGGCTACTTTTTCATAGCATCAAATGTGATAATTTATTCAGAAGACATAGATATTCTACTGCCAGCAACAATCACTAGTAGTTTTCCTTTGATTAAATATTTTTTTACTGACATTGGAAATTGGATAATAGCTAGTAGGCTGTGAAAAATGAGCGTCCTTGTTACCACTATTGTTTCTGGTTAGAGCGAATATGTTGTAAGGAATTTTGATAATCCTGCCTCGTTGCTCAGGTTTGTTTGCATCTTTCTACTAAGTTAGTTGCTTTCTTCCATATTAACGAGCTTTTGTTTATTTATCATGGCCTGCTGGGTTGCTTGCATGCAGGAAAATTGAAAAACGCCGATTTGACTGAAAATTTGAAATAAAATGAAAACTAAAAAAAAGATTGATATCAAGAATGCTATATCGTTAGAAAGGTAATCAAATTTTACATTTGATTCTTTAAACCAAGGTAGGCATTCCCATTTGAAAAAATCAAGTTATCTGTGATTGAAGTTTCCTTAATTTATCCTTTGATTTCTTCAAGTACAAAAAGAATTCAAATTTGGCCGTCTGACCTAAGGTGACGCACTTCATGCTTAGTCGTACTGCAAAGTCAAGGCCCTCTAGGTTTTGTAATCGCTGCGACATTCAACTTTACCTACTTATACCAAAAATGGTATAAGTAGGTAAAGTACCTACCTACTTATACCAAAAATGGTGATTTGCGCCTAAACGGTTCGTTTAAAGTTCCATGTGTGATACATAAAGTCACACTAGAATTGACCAAGGAATCCAAATATGCAATAACATATAGGGGGTTCTATTCAAAAAAATGTAAGTTTGATATGAATCACCCTGTATAAACCTCAAAATTTAAGTGAAAATATTTTTACGTAATAGCCCTCAAGGGTCCCTATCATGATCAAGTGACAGATTTTTGGAATATTTTTCAGTAAGCCCACAATCCTCCGTCCACGCACTATTGGCCCACCCTGTATATACCTCGATATAGACATATATGGTCTTTTGTCTCATGACTATCTACTTTGTTCTGCCATACTTGAGGCTTCTCGCATGATTAGGGGGGTTATTCCCGCTAACATGTATAGCTGGTGTAGGTTGGTAGGCTTTAGACAGCCCTTGATTATCCTACAGGTGTTGTTCAGGGTACGGTCAAGTTTGTTAGCATGAGTCGATCTGGACCATACAGGACATGCGTATTCATTGCAAGGAACCAGCTTGGTGTTCAGATAAACTGGATTTGCGTAGTGGTGTAGCCTGGTCGAATTTCATTCAATTTGCAGTTCCCTGTTTGCTTGCCGGTTATCAAGATGGAATAGGCAGGCTTCAGTTTTATCTGGGTTTGGGCATAGCTGGCTTAACTTGTAGTATTGGGCTATTCTTGCTTAAGACTTTGTTAACCTTTTTTTTTATTTTTTCGATGTCTTTGGAATGGCCCGTAACGGCTTCGTTATCGGCTTAGATGAAAGGGCCGAAAGGGATATTGTTCGATAGCTCCTAGCCTCTTCGCGGGATTTCCAGGGTTTAGGGACAGCGACCACTCTGGCTTTCAGCCATAGTTTTGGTGTTTCTTTCTCTCTCCGCCAAGAGTTACACAGATGGAGGAGCCAGCAGTTCGCCAGTAGTGAATAGCGTTAGAAGTTCAATTGCAAACAGGTTTTAATCGGCTTTAGTTCTTGTTGTTGTTAGTTTCTTTGAACGATATCTGATTATCATTTCAAAAGGTAGTAGACGCTCATAGGAAGAGTATAGTACGAGTATATCGACGACTAAGTTGCTGGCATAGCAAACTTCATATCGAGTTTAAAAAATCGGTTCGGCCAGTGGTTAGGCTGTGTTTGTTTAATGGTGCGATGTCAATAGATCATACGACATTACAAAAAAGACATTAGAAATAGTTTCTCCAGAACCCCTCAAGACCATAGAACTAGATATAGTTCACCTGGAATAGGAGTATCGAGCGATGGTAGACAAATTTCCAAACGTCCAGATTCGTTACACAAACATTGCGTGCTGCATAACCTCACATAAATATCGGTCCCAATATATTCTTGCTTTCCACTACCAATCACCATACTAAACAGCAGCAATTAGGCCTAAGTCGAAACATGCAGGCCTATACTCGTAGCAATACTTTTAAGGTCCTCCACTCCAGGTGTTGCGCGACATGATTCAAATATTACTTCACAAGAGAGAACTTCTGAGCTACATAATAAGAGATTAAGCTGTACATGTCTGCAGAAAGCCTATCTAGTGGAAAGCATTAATCTAAAGGAATTTGGATTTTTTATTATACCACATTCTAGACAATACATTCATCATAATAATGAACAGTCGGACGGAAGATATTTAGAATTACTGAATTATGCCGTACCTTCCTATATACATTAATATATAATAGCTATAAACCAATAATACTGTATCTTTGAAATAATATATTACTCAAATTAATACATCCGGTTAAAACTGGAAAAGTATTTTAAATGATCATACTCAAATTTCAAATTAAGTGTATGGTGGATTTGAAATAATATTTTAGATGCGTTTTCAGATTAACTCTTGAACACTTGAATATGAGATAAGACCTTTTATAAATCGATGTCATTCGACTAAAAATTATGGGCATTTACACAGGTTTATTTATCTTGGCTATCGAATCAAAAGTTTGCATCCTAGGCAGTCAAGGCTCATTAGATTCTGGCTAACTAGAAAACTCACCTAAACATAATAATTTATTACCATCTAGTTGGCGCCTCTGGAAAACTGAATATTTTCCTATCACTCTGTGGGGGGGGGGGAAGTGCAATGCCCCGCTAGTTTGGAACTTTGGAAATCTCATTTCATCTTGTTTGCCAGAGAAATAACGAAGTTTAGTAGTGAAACAAGTTGTATTATTGTAGAGCGAATTCAGAGACTACAGTTTCAAGAGATGTTCATGAGCACTGAATGAAGATGGAAATCGATTGTCTTATATTTGGACGCTAGCTGATTACATTAAAAAAGTTAAAATAAAAGACTGGAATTAGTAGCTTGAAAGAAAACGTTCAGATATCCCTATGCTAAGATTATAGCAGTATAGTGTTATTATTAGTTACGATTAAGGCAGACAAGATTTGCTCAATTGTTAAACGATGCCCACACGTCAATAATGGAAATTCTAATAAGGCATTGTAGCCTAAAACTACATATCAAACTTTGAGCTGGCTCTATGGGAACCACGATGAAACATTGGGTGACATCTTGTGGCACTGCAAGAGCCTGGCAATGTAGGTTTTCATTGTTTTTGAGAGCATGGACCGTGAAGCATAATTCCAAGTTTAGAGTATTGTGTCATCTAAAGTGAAGGGTGATATATTTGAGGCACTAAGTGCAAAAAAGGTCATTGCGCTCTGGATGTCAGACTTCATATAATATCCCAAACAACACAACACATTTTTAAAACGTCCATTTTAGGTCCGTACCTCTCAGTACGTACATAGTACGTAAGCTTAGTTTGTTCTCAGTACGTACCTAGTATGTACATTAAATAGGTGTTTAATACCTTTAGCAAACAAACATCTTCACAGAAACTTCTGATAGTCACCCGCAAAAGGATTTGGAACTATTAGTCATTGTATTTATGCCTGCCTGCTAATTGTAATTATTAGTGTAAGGTTAAAGTTCGCGTAGGTACATCTTTTTTCCTATATTAAAATTAATTATAGTCGTATATACAATGTGTTCCACCATCATGTCGACAAACTTTGAAGTATGAAAATACAATTAAAGTTGTCGGGAAAAAATGCGAAAAAAATGGGGTCAACCTTTCAATTAATTTTTTATTACATTTTCAATTTCTGTATCACGACTCCATGGGTTCGCGCAGTTGTAGCGCCATAGCTTGATTATTTATCGTGCGATTCACGACATTTTGGACTCGTTTTATAGGAGAATAACTGAGCATATCAACTAAGGCAAAAAATAATATTCGGCAATTTCAAAGGCTAAAAAAATCCACCAAACTTAAAAAAAATTTTGTAATGCACTTGTTTTGGTTACTTGCAAATAATTTGGAAAAAAGCCATACTAGTGTCTATTTATAAACACAGTTTAATGTTTATCAGGATATTTTGTCTCTAACGACACACAATTTGTTTATGTAGCACTAAAATCGTCGACAAAATAGGCTTTTTTATTACGATTAATTTTAAAATAGACGAGAATTTGGTATGCACATTGTCTTTATTGGACTTCGGTACAGATTATTACGTAAATGTAATTTACATGAACAAATGTGATTATTTAGTATTTAAATTAATCAACGAAATTTTCAAAATCTCCGCCATTTTCATTTGGGCACGTTTGACTTCTGAAACTGACGCTCTGGGTTACTCGACGCTAAGCTACGCTCCAGTCTGTTTTCTTTGCTTTCCAAGTGATTCCAACATATCTCATTTCAATGAGTTGCCTTTCAGTCATTTGGCTGGATACTAAATAAATAATACTAAAAATAAAAATAATAAAATTTGTTCATGTAAATTGCATTTAAGTAATAATCTGTACCGAAGTCCAATAAAGACAATGTGCATACCAAATTTTCGTTTGTTTCAAAATTAGTCGTAATAAAAAAGCCTATTTCGTCGACGATTTTAGTGCTACATAAACAAATTGTATGTCGTTAGTGTATGACTTTCTCTGCAGAGTTATGTCTAGCTGTGTGCTCGGTTCCAGCGATAGTTTTACATGTTCTTGTTATGTAGTTTATTGTTTTTTTCCTGTTGGTGCCATTTCCTGCAATTACCGTCCGTTATGGATGGATCTTTAATTATCCATTTCATGTAGCTTCGTGTCGCAACCACTAGGTCCTGGACAGCAGGCATAAAACCCTCACTTTCTGGGGAGAGTTGGCCATTCTGCAGCCAGATGTATGACTGACTTTCATTAATGTAGTCTTGTATAACACGGTATCTGTGCTTGCTATTGAGCGCTCTTTGCGATCAGATCTTTATTTTTTCTTGTTGTAATTGTACAAGACTGTGTATGCCTGCTGCGTGGTCTGGGCAAGATAGGGTGAGAAGAGTATAGTTTTTGTCTGCTTTTACTATTGGCCTATGTAAGTTTGCCTGTTTGCTAAGGAAAACATGTCTGAGTGTTTTTATTTGTCTCGTGTGAAGTGACTGTATGTCTATAAATTCTCTGCCTCCTTGTAGGTAAATCTTTCTTCGCACGCTTTCGGATGTGACATCCTGTATTTCGTGAGTTCTGTTCGTATGAATATGTGGTTGTTTTTAATGTCACTGTGCGACCACTTGACGATGGAGTATGTGAGAACTGCTCTCGCAAATGTATTAATAGCTTTTGTAAAATTTCTAGAATTCAATTTTGTTTTTAGTAGTCTTATGACGCGCTCGCTAAACTCTTATGCTAGTTGAGCCTTGACTTGTGTGTGATCGATCTTAACGTTCTGATTGCAGCGCAGATACTTGCACGTTTCGACCTTGTCCATGTTGTTCAGAGTTTGGCCAGTTAATATTTCTTGTTTGGGATGGTTCTTCCAGTAGCCTTTATTGATGTGGATGTGGGGGTGTGGAGAAGATACCTGTTATCATTATCATTATTACTCTTATCAGTAGAGATGCACCTTAAGTCTACGGTCATTGAACTGCCAGTGATATGAGTATTTGCATCCATATGGTACATCAGAGACATGTCTGTAAATTAATCTTCCAGTGAAAGCAGTGACGTATCGGTTCAGCGAATCAATCGATTCATTAGATCTCTGAGTTGCTGCGGACGAAAGAATTCAGTTGAACGCTCATCTGTCCATCCACACGACTGATCAGCTGTCGGCTGTCCTAAAGGAACTCCCATCAAATAAATCCGACATCGCTCTTCTCGCCACTTTACGACGCGATCCATCGCCTACTCCCTTATAGAATTCCGCTTGCTAGAAGGAAGCTGTATATCAAAACCAGCGGCGCGGTTGCTCACTAGCCTCTATGACTATATAAATCGAGACTTGCAGTACTCTAAGCTCTTAGTTTGATCCTGCTAGTAGTGACGACCCCAGCTGACGACTGGTAATTTTATATACTTGAATCGATAGCTAAACGCATCCTAAAGAAGACACTGTACCAATCAGTCAATAGTTTTTACTTATTTGTGATTAATAATATAATGTTTCTATTTCCACTATTACAGTATAATCATGTTGACGGTAAAAACTCGGTAGCCGACATGATGGAGTTCGCTTCGTATTCTATGAGTAACTATTGTAATCTTTTGGAATGGAGTTAACATAATACTGGTTTATTTGGTTTATGAATTTGGAATAACACTACACTTCTACTTCCTACACTGATAGTTGAAGGAAGTATTGCGATCGCGAAAACTTTTGGTTTTGAGGTAATACGCTTTTTGGACATTTTGTGATATTTATATAACGAAAATCCACCTCACTCATTTACGTCGGTTTGTCTGTCCGGTAATGCTGCTATAACTTTGAAATCAGTGCGTGGGCGACGGAGTAATTAGCAAAAAATAAAAAATTTCAAATATTCCTCAAACCTCGTTTTAAGGCGATGTACGGGTTCCTGATATTTTTCTACCTTTTTTTTTGGTTGGGGGTGAAATTGGGGGGTAGGTGGTGAGGGGTTGTAAAACTAAAAAATTTGTTGTATTCATAGTAGACTGTCCATTGACCTGTGAGATAAAGACCTACTGACATAATACACTCTTTGAGGTCTCTTCGGACATTGCCTTGCCTGCTTCAGATCTACGAATGTTTGAAGAAGCATAACTGACTGTATTATAAAAGTTTTCAGCTCTTTGGAAATTATGCATATTTATAGAGAGTCGTTAAATAGAAATTCTGAACTTTTACTGACTAATGCCTCAGGTAGTGCTTTTTCATTTAAACTTTTCTGATGCCTTGTACAATAGTTGTACACATCAATATGATACAAATAGAATACCAAAAGTTCAAAGCTCATGCCTACGACTAGACTAATTCATACCATTCGCAGCGAATACAGCACATCATACATGCTGACTCAAACATAAAAAGGAGAGACCGAAGAGTTACATAGCGCTTGAGTTGATCAAGGTCATAACAACGAAATCTTTTTCAGTCTTATATAAAAAAATCATATTTTGACAAGGAGTAGACAAGATGAACATAAGTCCGAAAATTACTATTACACCGTCAGCTCACCATACCGCTTAATTTGAAATATCTTTTTCCGACAATATCTCGAGAACTTATAATTTGATCCTATAATGTTCAAAATCAGAGTCCTTAAAATCTATTACAGAAAGCTACGCAATGCTTCTGAAATCCCAATAGAATACAATAAATTAGATTAGTTATTACATCACAATATCAAATCTAATAGACTATCAAGTTTTTACTACTCATTCTCTTATAACATGATTGTTCTATACTTTTATCCCTTCTTATTTCTTCTTTTTCTTCCCTCTCTATTTAGGTCTCATACCGTATCAAGCTTCAAGTTATTCTATTTGCATCCGTCTTGTAACAGTCTGATTGATATTACTGTGCATGTCCTCCTTGTTTAGGAATATTTATTTTGTAGCAATAATTATTGTGAGGTTTGAGTAGAAGCCAGCCATTCTGGTGATTCATAAGTAGCTAATCTTCGCCTTTTCATTATTTCAACATTGTGCAATTACATTTTAAACGAGTGAAGATGGTTCTTGTTATCAAAGTACGTTCTATTATAAGTCCTAGCGACATGTTGTAATCAATTAGAAAATCGTATACTTAAATTACAGCGTTACTAGCAACTTTATCCAGGACTTCTCTTTGGTATAACGAAAAAAATGAGTGCTACATACTACTCAGAGTACCACATCTAATTATAACTATTGAAATTTAGGTCTAAATTCTTGTTCAACTTTTTTTCAAAAAGCTAATTCATTAAAAAAGCGTATGATTAAAGAAACTGAAACAGTAGTTTCAAAATGAGGAAACTTACCTTACTTACCTGGGTCACGTTATGCGTGGAGAAAGATACCACAGACTACAACTGATAATACAAGGGAAAATACAAGGAAAAAGAAGTGCGGGGAGAAGACGCATATCGTGGCAGAAAAACTTGAGAGAATGGTATCACTGTTCATCGATAGAAGTATTCCGAGCAGTCGCATCTAAAGCAAGAATCACCATGATGATAGACAACCTTCTTAGAGGAGACGGAGCTTAAAGAAGAAGAAGAAAACAAAAGCATCAAACTTGTTGAAATTGATAAAAAATGAAACACAATCGATTCTTTGTAGTTTATGTCAAAACGAGCATCTACCAATAATAGTGTTATCTGACTAGTTGTTTGTCGAACGCTTTGTGAATTATTCATACGGTGTCTTTGGCAGTGCAAAATTAATGTTGGAGTACCAGCAAATCAGTTGGAATGTACCAGTAAGCATATTTTTAATTTTAAATTTGGAAATCTCGTATGGTGACGCCTCTGGCACTCACTCAGTGAGTGCATACAAATAGCGCTGTGGTGTTCCACGATAGGTGGGAGGTGCGACACCATAATTAATACGCTCCGCTTATACCATGAGAAGCGTTGACCTTCTGTCAATGCCCATACTTTAGAAAACAGTGGGGAATGGAATGGTAGAATATAAGTGCAGAACAAGGGTACCAGTGGCCTTAAAATGAATATTTTTAAGATTTTCACTCTTCAGCGAAAAAAAGCGAAGGTGTTATTGCGTTGGAGTTCGCAAAGCAATTGTTAGCAGATCATAATATATGAAGAGACGTTTGGCTATAATATATGCCACGTGAGCTATTTGAAAATTCTTGGGGTTACATAACCAGAAAAAGAATTTGCAATCGACAACCTGCTTAGTGAGAAATGTAAAATGTGTCATCTGTGTCCTAGCAAAAGGAGTAGAATCGTAGAATCACAGATACAGTGTTTGAAGTTCAAAAAGCCGGGTCTGTCAGTCTGCGGGTCTGCCGTTCTGCGGGTCTGTCGGTCTGTCGGTCAGTCGGTCTGTCGGTCAGTCGGTCTGTCGGTCTGTCGGTCTGTCGGTCAGTCGGTCTGTCGGCCTGTCCAACGGTCTGTCTGTCGGTCTGTCCGTCGGTCTGCCCGTCGGTCTGTCCGTCGGTCTGTCTGTCGCTCTGTCTGTCGGTCTGTCCGTCGGTCTGTCCGTCGGTCTGTCCGTCGGTCTATCCGTCGGTCTGTCGGTCTGTCGGTCTGTCGGTCTGTCGGTCTGTCGGTCTGTCGGTCTGTCGGTCTGTCGGTCTGTCGGTCTGTCGGTCTGTCGGTCTGTCGGTCTGTCGGTCTGTCGGTCTGTCGGTCTGTCGGTCTGTCGGTCTGTCGGTCTGTCGGTCTGTCGGTCTGTCGGTCTGTCGGTCTGTCGGTCTGTCGGTCTGTCGGTCTGTCGGTCTGTCGGTCTGTCGGTCTGTCGGTCTGTCGGTCTGTCGGTCTGTCGGTCTGTCGGTCTGTCGGTCTGTCGGTCTGTCGGTCTGTCGGTCTGTCGGTCTGTCGGTCTGTCGGTCTGTCGGTCTGTCTGTCGGTCTGTCGGTCTGTCTGTCGGTCTGTCGGTCTGTCTGTCGGTCTGTCTGTCTGTCGGTCTGTCTGTCGGTCTGTCTGTCTGTCGGTCTGTCTGTCGGTCTGTCTGTCTGTCGGTCTGTCTGTCTGTCGGTCTGTCTGTCGGTCTGTCTGTCTGTCGGTCTGTCTGTCGGTCTGTCTGTCGGTCTGTCTGTCGGTCTGTCTGTCGGTCTGTCTGTCGGTCTGTCTGTCGGTCTGTCTGTCGGTCTGTCTGTCGGTCTGTCTGTCGGTCTGTCTGTCGGTCTGTCTGTCGGTCTGTCTGTCGGTCTGTCTGTCGGTCTGTCTGTCGGTCTGTCTGTCGGTCTGTCTGTCGGTCTGTCTGTCGGTCGGTCTGTCGGTCTGTCTGTCGGTCTGTCTGTCGGTCTGTCTGTCGGTCTGTCTGTCGGTCTGTCTGTCGGTCTGTCTGTCGGTCGGTCTGTCTGTCGGTCTGTCTGTCGGTCTGTCTGTCGGTCTGTCTGTCGGTCTGTCTGTCTGTCGGTCTGTCTGTCGGTCTGTCTGTCGGTCTGTCTGTCGGTCTGTCTGTCGGTCTGTCTGTCGGTCTGTCTGTCGGTCTGTCTGTCGGTCTGTCTGTCGGTCTGTCTGTCGGTCTGTCTGTCGGTCTGTCTGTCGGTCTGTCTGTCGGTCTGTCTGTCTGTCGGTCTGTCTGTCGGTCTGTCTGTCGGTCTGTCTGTCGGTCGGTCTGTCTGTCGGTCTGTCTGTCGGTCTGTCTGTCGGTCTGTCTGTCGGTCTGTCTGTCTGTCGGTCTGTCTGTCGGTCTGTCTGTCGGTCTGTCTGTCGGTCTGTCTGTCGGTCTGTCTGTCGGTCTGTCTGTCGGTCTGTCTGTCGGTCTGTCTGTCGGTCTGTCTGTCGGTCTGTCGGTCTGTCTGTCGGTCTGTCTGTCTGTCGGTCTGTCTGTCGGTCTGTCTGTCTGTCGGTCTGTCTGTCGGTCTGTCTGTCTGTCGGTCTGTCTGTCGGTCTGTCTGTCTGTCGGTCTGTCTGTCGGTCTGTCTGTCGGTCTGTCTGTCGGTCTGTCTGTCGGTCTGTCTGTCGGTCTGTCTGTCGGTCTGTCTGTCGGTCTGTCTGTCGGTCTGTCTGTCGGTCTGTCTGTCGGTCTGTCTGTCGGTCTGTCTGTCGGTCTGTCTGTCGGTCTGTCTGTCGGTCTGTCTGTCGGTCTGTCTGTCTGTCGGTCTGTCTGTCGGTCTGTCTGTCAGTCTGTCTGTCGGTCGGTCTGTCTGTCGGTCTGTCTGTCGGTCTGTCTGTCGGTCTGTCTGTCGGTCTGTCTGTCGGTCTGTCTGTCTGTCGGTCTGTCTGTCGGTCTGTCTGTCGGTCTGTCTGTCGGTCTGTCTGTCGGTCTGTCTGTCGGTCTGTCTGTCGGTCTGTCTGTCTGTCGGTCTGTCTGTCGGTCTGTCTGTCGGTCTGTCTGTCGGTCTGTCTGTCTGTTGGTCTGTCTGTCGGTCTGTCTGTCGGTCTGTCTGTCTGTCGGTCTGTCTGTCGGTCTGTCTGTCGGTCTGTCTGTCGGTCTGTCTGTCGGTCTGTCTGTCGGTCTGTCTGTCGGTCTGTCTGTCGGTCTGCCTGTCGGTCTGTCTGTCGGTCTGTCTGTCGGTCTGTCTGTCGGTCTGTCTGTCGGTCTGTCTGTCGGTCTGTCTGTCGGTCTGTCTGTCGGTCTGTCTGTCGGTCTGTCTGTCGGTCTGTCTGTCGGTCTGTCTGTCGGTCTGTCTGTCGGTCTGTCTGTCGGTCGGTCTGTCTGTCGGTCTGTCTGTCGGTCTGTCTGTCGGTCTGTCTGTCGGTCTGTCTGTCGGTCTGTCTGTCGGTCTGTCTGTCTGTCGGTCTGTCTGTCGGTCTGTCTGTCGGTCTGTCTGTCGGTCTGTCTGTCGGTCTGTCTGTCGGTCTGTCTGTCGGTCTGTCTGTCTGTCGGTCTGTCTGTCGGTCTGTCTGTCGGTCTGTCTGTCTGTCGGTCTGTCTGTCGGTCTGTCTGTCGGTCTGTCTGTCGGTCTGTCTGTCGGTCTGTCTGTCGGTCTGTCGGTCTGTCGGTCTGTCGGTCTGTCGGTCTGTCGGTCTGTCGGTCTGTCGGTCTGTCGGTCTGTCGGTCTGTCTGTCTGTCGGTCTGTCTGTCTGTCGGTCTGTCTGTCGGTCTGTCTGTCGGTCTGTCTGTCGGTCTGTCTGTCGGTCTGTCTGTCGGTCTGTCTGTCGGTCTGTCTGTCGGTCTGCCTGTCGGTCTGTCTGTCGGTCTGTCTGTCGGTCTGTCTGTCGGTCTGTCTGTCGGTCTGTCTGTCGGTCTGTCTGTCGGTCTGTCTGTCGGTCTGTCTGTCGGTCTGTCTGTCGGTCTGTCTGTCGGTCTGTCTGTCGGTCTGTCTGTCGGTCTGTCTGTCGGTCTGTCTGTCGGTCTGTCGGTCTGTCTGTCGGTCTGTCTGTCGGTCTGTCTGTCGGTCTGTCTGTCGGTCTGTCTGTCGGTCTGTCTGTCGGTCTGTCTGTCGGTCTGTCTGTCGGTCTGTCTGTCGGTCTGTCTGTCGGTCTGTCTGTTGGTCTGTCTGTCGGTCTTTCTGTCGGTCTGTCTGTCGGTCTTTCTGTCGGTCTGTCTGTCGGTCTTGAAATTGTGTCAGTGGGGGCACAGCAATAATAGAAAAACTAAAAATAAAAAAACAACTCAAGCTTCGTTTTATCCGTTTTAGGTGTCCTGTTCATTTTCTACTTATTTTTGGATGCAACTGAATTTGGGGTGGGTGGGGAGTGAGGGGTTGTAAAACTGAAAATATTTTTGTACTGATAATAATAGGCTGTTCACTGACCTGTGAAAGAAAGACCTAGAGGCGTAATTTACCATTTTAGGTCCAGCCGAGTATTGCCTTACCTATTATACAATCTTCTGATGTATACATACAGGTATTGCCTTTGAAAACAGATCAAAGGTTTTTAGGCGATTGGGTAGTTCCCGATCACTTCGATTTGTCCAGTTGAAGCTTGCAGAGAAAAACTGTATCGACTTATTTCCAGTGGAGAGAGATGAAGGAGATGAGCGGGCGATTATTTGGTTGCATGGGGCTCTCATACTATAGCTTTATGCAATGGGAAATAATAAGACGGTATCACCGTTGTATGTGGGAAGTACTGAGTCAATCAACTTGATTCTATTTTTTATTTCAATCGTAAGCTATTGATTGTCGTTGTCTCTCAGGCTACACTTGACACTTGGCATACATAATTTACCACTGGACCTGTTGAGGGTTAAGTGGTTTCAACAAACGATTAAAGTAACTTGACTTAACCGAAGTTATTTGAATTGAAGTAAATACTCAGCACATCTAGTACAGAAGCATCACTCAACGACACGACTGTTATGTCATGTTTTCGATAGCTTCTCTATACACGATCGCGTTCAACGGATCGCTCCTTGCCAACGACAGTATTCCACAGCTGGCAGGTGAAGGAACTTTCAGGTGGTATGCTGCCCGTGGGTTAAATTTAAACTCTCATTAGTTGCACTTGGTGCGCGCAAAGATCTGCGAGTCAACACTACTTCCGGTCGAACATAGACACCTAGCTTCTCCTTTTGGCAGCCCATTCATGCGGTTGCGGTTTCATTCGAGCTACCCGGGTATTTATAGAAAGCGTATCTGGATCGCTGAGCGTTAAGGGGTAATCACGTATTCATACAGACCTCAGTATACAGAAGCAACACTGCTTAACTGTCGATTCAGAGTTGAGTAAACGTAAACTGGCCAGTAACTGAAGTACTTCTCCATTAAGTAGTGTACGCTTTCCTGTACGGTAGAAGGTCATGACCTACTTCCGTCAAGTTTAATGTGTGATGTGTAACTAACAACCGCGCATCGCGGAATGCCTCCAAAAATAGGCAGTTTTCGTTACTTACAAGGTGATGTTCCGTTTAACACTATTTGACAACTTTGACATTTACACAGTATATTTGACAATTGCATTTCGTTTTACGTATATCGTAACCGCTAAATGCCGGTATTGTACGGACGATAGCCATAGCGATTAACGAAGCGACACGCATGCGCAACACGAATAAAAATTAGATCATATTATTAACTATTTTTGATAGGGCGGTAATTGATCGTCCAAAGAATGGCTCTAGGTCAGCTAACCTGTTGGGGTAGCTCAATCTCCTGAGCAAAATACAAAGCGCTTCTTGCCCAGAAACGTTATGTTGGCTGTCTGTATTAAGCTCATCTGGAATTCTGAGTGCTTGTACCAATCTCGAAATGTGCCGTTTTTCGAAGCGGAAATCCACTTTACACTCCTGTTCCGAGAGCATATCTAAGTTGAATCTCCCGTAAAGGTCGGCTCTGTATTCAATGCTGTTGTTGTCAAATACTTCCAACAAGATCGCATCTTCAAAATCTGAGTCATCACTGGAGTTCAATAAAATGAACACTTCCATCATCTTAGGGCAAACTACAGCGAACACTATTGAATTATGATTTTATTTCAAACAACAACCTTTACAATACTCATCTGCTACTTTGACGTTATGGTGTCAAAGTTGTAGCTCAAAATAAGGTTAGGGCCATCTTACAGTGGTGTCTTGCTCCGAAAACTATTTGTTTATCTGTCAAATAGGTAGCGGTTCTGGCAACGTATTTGTTAACCGAAGCGGTAAGATTAAGTAAGAACAACGAAAACTACCTAATATGATGGATAAAAACGGTCACGAGGCGTCGGTCTCTTGAAGTAGGTGTCACGGAGACGAACCGCTTGAATTCCTAATCCATAAGCCATCGTCATTGATCGAGTACCGTTGTGGAGTCTGTTCTTTTGTAAGATCGCAGAGAACGTTAATTAGTTGTTATGCTCCAAAAACCCCATATATGAACTAAATATATCTAGTAATGCATATCTTCCAACTTGTTGGTAAACCCTACTTTTTGCTAGAGCTATTTAAGTGAAAACAACCAAAGTTAACGGCTTAGTTTGCATACTAACCCATGAGTTAGTTATTATATATTACTAGGAATATTTAGTTCACACTTTATCCAAAATTCGTTTGTGGTTAATTTGTGGAATTTTTTTGTGGCTCTAATTCGTGGCTAGTTCACAAACTATCTGGATATATTACAAATTAACTAAAATTCATTGATATTTTAACTGAAAGATAACTTTCTAGTAAAGTAACCAGGCCATTGGATAGTTTGCATACTGTCCAGCGAGATTATAAAGTAGCCATGTAAGCACTTTACCCGTAACATATATAAAAGTTGTAGCTCAGGACATGCTCCTTGCTTATAAAATATTTTGATTTATATAGGGTGATACATAACTACGTGGTGATGAAAACATACATATTTCTGATAAGACACCCTATGCATATATTATTCCATATTTGATTCTACTGGTAATTCCCGTTCTCAAAGTATCAGGCATTGTAACATTATACAGAGCATTTCAGAAAATATGACCATTTTTATATTCAAATCGCTGCCAAATGAACGTACTGTATATTTAAAATCAACGTTCAAAAACATTTTTTTTACATGCAAAGATAAAAAAATATCTTCTAGTTCTAACACAGGCTGTAAAAAAGTGGCCCACGCATATTCATATACAGGGTGAGGTAGTACTCAAAATCTAGGTTTTCTCTTTTTTTGAATGTAACCCCCATATTTTTTTATACCAAAAAATTGCATCTAATATGCTGTTTTATATTTCTGTAACATATCATATACCTATATTCATCGGTTTCCGAGATTTTCGTTTTTTCTGCAAATTTTGATTGTTCTTCCTATTTGTGTACTGAAATTTGTTTAATTTGAGAAAGTACTATCAAATGTTAATTCTATTTATTGAACAACTAAGTCAGACCACAACAGCATTTGATGAAATGAAAACCTTGAATTATTGAGATAATATTAAGCCAAATAAGCTGAGGAAACAATTTTGTAGGTGTGATCCATGATTTATTAGTTAGGCTTTGAAATATTGGCAGTTTCCATAATCTATTTCATAATATTGTACTGGATTTTTCCATGGAGAAACAAATAAAGGGTATTTAAGCGAATGTACTAACTGTCCACAGCGACAGGATGCACACTAAAACTCGCATCTGAAACATTGAAGAATCGTTTTGTTTCGACTGGGTCAGTTGATATTTCATAGCCTACCAGATAGATTTGCTTGATAACTATTTTCTATCACATCATCACGTCTATTGAATCGTTTCCTCAGCATACTTGACTTATATTATCTCGATTATTCAGAGTTTTAACTTCATCAAATACTATTATGGCCTTATATACTAGTTTTTCGTTAAATACAAATAAAATTCGATAGCACTGTCTCAGAGTAGATAAATTTCAGTACGCAAGTAGAGGTATATTTCAAATTTGCAGAAAAATCGCAATTACGTCAAAAACTGATGAATGTAAGTATATAAGTGCTATACAAATATGAAAGAGCATGGTAAAAGCAATTTTTTGCTATAATTAAATATGGTTAGTTACATTTAAAACAAAGAGAAAATCTAGTTTCTGCATTTTACCTCATCCTGTACACGAGTATGCGCCGGCGACTTTTTTTACAGCCTATTTTAAAACTAGATGATATTTTTTTTCTTACCATGTAAAAAAATTTTTTGATTCATTATTTTCCAATATACAGTACGTTCATTTGTCATAGATTTGTATATAAAAAGGGTCACAACTTTTGAAATACCTTATATAATGTCACAATGCCTTATATTTCAAGAACGGGAATTATCAGCAGAAGTATGGAATAATATATAGGGTGTCTCATTTAAAAAATGTATGTTTGCATAACCACGTAATTATGTATCACCCTGTATAAATCAAAATATTTTGTGAACAAGGAGCATATCCTTGACCACAACCTTTATATACAGCTTTTTACATTATATTCTGCGGTAGTGGAGTTATCGACCGATCCGGTACTAAAAACTCACTCTGTAGAAATATTTTGAAGCTGTGTGTGATATTTTTTAAATCAAGGGGTAATATATATCAGCGTAATATGGTTTACTCAAAATGGGTCCCAGTTGGTGACGGAGTTTCGTTGAAAGTACTGTAACCTGGATAGTTAGCCAACCTTTTATTCATTGTTGCATAATTATGTTTTTTGAAATCAGTTGAAATCCGTAGACGCTGCATTTTAGTCCAATTCCAGTTACAAACACGAAACAGGTATGCCAAAGTCGTGTGAACACGGCTTTATCATATTATAACACATCTTCTACCCAGCCAACCATATTATATATATATAGAACAGCGCACCTGGTCTACCCGCAAGAGTCATTCATAAGAATCGGCTATGAGCTAGGCAACTGTTGAAAAGACGGATGTTTTGATGAGGCTGTTAACAGAGTTATATAATGCTATGACAGCGTGTCTTCCTTGAAACGTGTCTGGAATATTTGTCGCGCTCACAAAACTTCCACAGAAATCTTCAAGTAATGTGTGTTATACTGCCCACTTGCGAGGTATACAGTTTTAATAGTCCAGGTTCGTACATCGTACGTATATTACAAAAAGTACTCATGAAACTTTAGATTTTAAAGTCATTAGGACACTCGTATTTCACGCAAAGGAAGGCATTGTACCAAGTTATGACAATACGGCTATGTTATTTTACCGCTGCATGGATTGTCATGAAATTTAGGTAGCGATATGCTGTGGGGTCGTGGTAGGTCATGCTACTAATTTTAAAAGTCGGTCCATGGGGGTCGAAGTAATAGCAAAAACTGAGAGTTCTCATTCTCCGGTAGCCTAGGGGTTACTGATTATTTTCCTTCTCACATCGATAGGTGGGGGCAGTATCGTGATCGAGAAAATTTTCGAGTTTCAGGTAATATGCTTTTTCTGCGTTTTGGGATATCTACATAACGAAAATTACTTTCCGTCGGTCTATCTGTCGGTGTGTCTGTCTGTTTGTCTGTTGGCATTTTTAACCGCTGCATGGATTGTGATGAAACTTGGGTAGCGATATGCAGTGGGGTCGTAATGCTGCTGATTTTGAAAATATGTGGGCCGCGGAATAATTAGCACAAAACAAAAATTCCAATTATTCCTCAAACTTTGTTTTCAGGCATTTTAGGCGTTCCTGACCATTTTCTACTTTCTTTTTCTATTATATTGTATATATTATTAAAATAAAAATTGACAAAGAAATTGGCACGATGACGTGGTTAAAGCTGTAGAGTGCAAACATCTGAAAAGGTGATTAAAGCATGAAAGGCAGTTTCTGGTGTTCACTTCCAGAGTCTCTTTCATGCGCTAACCCCTTTTGCAAAACTTGCTACCACAGCTATAAGGTTCGTAAGTTCACAGTTAGTCTTTCTAAAACATAATATAGGGTCTTTAAGTCGTCACAGCTCCCTGAGAGTGTCCAATCGTAGACGAAAGCTCGGCATTTAAAGCAAATCGGGTTCCACCCGCAAGTGAAAGATCAACTTCTGTGTGATAATCCTCTCCTAATGTAGGAATTCCAACTCAAATGCTTTTGGAACTTGAAAGTGCTATGTTTTGAGTATTGGTTATTTATTAACCCGCTTTTATCAGCTTCACCTGTATGTTTGTGAGGTTGTAACTCTCCTTCGGATAAGGTCGGACCGAACATTGAACGCTCCAACTTTGCCGCAAAAACGATTTTGAAGCCTTCAAATACGTCGGACCAGCGGTCGTATCCGCTGACTAAGATCGCGCAGGTACCTTTAAGTTTGTTAATATTATACAGAGGCGTACCCACGAGAGCTAAAGAAGCGTGACATCTATGTGTTTGGGAGTTGGTATGTTTGTGAAATTTGTTCAGGAAAATCGACAGTTTTCACTACCTATTGTTATTGATTATACAGTAGTCCGGGATCCTAGGCCCATTTTCACTACTTACTACTAACGAGCTAATTTTGCATGAGAAGCTCCATTTTGATGAGACGTCCAACTTTTTCCTCTACAAAAATTCTCGACTGTGGTAGCTAACAGGGGTAGCAGGGATGAAATATGTCAATTTAACGAGTGTCAAAAATTAATTACTAACAGTTAGTTTTTCAACTAAATCTTAAGAATGTGATCAACCTTATTAGAAAAAATGTTTGTCCTACAAAATCTATGGTTTGATCACATTGTCCCCCTCCATCCAACATGTCCCAATAACAAGGTCATACAAATTTATTACTAACAGCCTGATTTTTTCACTATTGCTTCGTTAATATTTATACAATTTGACAGCAACATTGTCGTACAAATCACGTGGTATGTTATCTCGGTCCTACGCTCAGAAGTTGTAGTACAAATCCCGGGTGTAAAAATAATTACTATCAAGTCTAATGTTCGTGGATAGCTTCGTGGCGATGAGACGTACAACAATTTTCTATACGAAAATTCTCGATTGTGGTAGCTGACAGGGGTAGCAGGGATGAAATATGTCAATTTGACGAGTGTCAAAAATTAATTACTAACAGTTAGCTTTTCAACTAAATCTTAAGAATGTGATCAACCTTATTAGAAAAAATGTTTGTCCTACAAAATCTATGGTTTGATCACATTGTCCCCCTCCATCCAACATGTACCAATAACAAAGTCATACAAATTTATTACTAACAGCCTGATTTTTCCACTATTGCTTCGTTAATATTTATACTATTTGACAGCAACATTGTCCTACAAATCACGTGGTATGTTATCCTGGTCCTACGCTCAGAAGTTGTAGTACAAATCCCAGGTGTAAAAATAATTATTATCAAGTCTAATGTTCGTGGATAATTTTCTATACGAACGTTCTCGATTGTGGTAGCTGACAGGGGTAGCAGGGATAAAGTATGTCTATTTAACGAGTCTCAAAAATAAGTTATTAACGGTGAATCCTTTTAATCAAATCTTAAGGAACATTATAAACCAAATATTTGTCTTAACAAAATTCAGCACGTATCAATCAGGTCATAAAAAATTATTAATAACTTATATTTCAGGGTAGCTTAGTTAATACTTAAATAATTTAACGGCGACATTGTCCCACAAATTGATTGGTATGTTATCCGGGTCCTACGCTCTGAAATGATCCTTATTACTAACTGCAGAGCATTGTGTATCATGTATTCCAAGTTGGTGTTGACCATAAGAGTGTCCATGCAAAGATTTGCTTGAGCAGTTTTTTTTCCAACATGTGAGCAGAGCAGCATTATTTAGATAGATAGATACGTTTATTTCCGGAAGAATGTATAGAACATTGTATAAAAGGTCAGACATGAAGCAAAACTAATATACAGTTTTCTACTTAATACAGTAGATAATGTAGCTATTTCTTATAGATTTCGGCAAAGATTACACTTTATAACTATAATACAAGTGGAAAAATGACAATTCTTGTCGGACTAACGGTACATACCTGTTTTCTTCTGGGACATTATTTCCTTTGGACACACAGTTAACCTACTATGTGATATTTTGTCTTACAGTTAATAATGAAAAAATGTGGTATTGACAACTTCTTAGCGTAGGACCGGGATAACATACCACGTGATTTATAGGACAGTATCGCTGTCAAATCTTATAAATATCGACGAAGCAATAGTGAACAAATCAGGCTGTTAGTAATAAATTTGTATTACCTTGTTATTGACACATGTTGGATGGAGGGGGACAATGTGATCAAACCATAGATTTTGTAGGATAAATATTTTTTCTAATAATGTTGATTACATTCTTAAAATTTAATTAAAAAACTAACAGTTAGTAATTCATTTTTGAAGCTTGTCAAATTGATATATTTTATCCCTGCTACCCCTGTTAGCTACCACAGTCTAGAATTTTGGTAAAGGAAAAAGTCGTGCGTCTCATCTAAAGGAAGCTACTCACGCAAAATTAGCTTAGTAGTAGTTATTTATTAATTTCGGCAAAGATTACATTTTATAGTGCAAGTAGAAAAATGACAATTCCTGTCGGACTAATGATACATACCTGTTTTCTTGTAGGACATTATTAATTTCGTGTGGTCAGAGAACACAGTAATCTATTATGTGATATTTTGTCCTACAGTTAGTAATGAAAAAAATGGTCTTGTGGTACTAAGAACTTCCGGTCGTAGGACCGGGATAACATACCACGTGATTTTTAGGTCAATGTTGCTGTCAAATTGTATAAATATTAACGAAGCAATAGTGAAAAAATCAGGCTGTTAGTAATAAATTTGTATGACCTTGTTATTGGTACATGTTGGATGGAAGGGGACAATGTGATCAAACCATAGATTTCGTAGGACAAACAGTTTTTATAATAAGGTTGATCACATTCATAAGATTTAGTTCAAAAACTAACTGTTAGTAATTAATTTTCGACACTCGTCAAATTGACATATTTCATCCCCGCTACCCCTGTTGGCTACCACAATCGAGAATTTTTTGTAGAGAAAAAAGTTGGGCGTCTCATCAAAATCAAGCTACTCACGCAAAATTAGCTTGTTAGTAGTAAGTAGTGAAAATGGGCCTGGGATATAATGATAATGAATATGCTATGAATATTGATCAAAAACAATTGTTCTTCATTACGCATAATATTAATAAAAAAAACTAAAAAACACGCGACTAAAGAACATCAGACTAAAAAGTTGAAAATAGTTCTTGAAATAAGCTCAAAACAATAATGAACGAAAAATACTAGTATAGTAAAGCCCAGAGATATACCATTTGTTTACAAAGTGAGGATCTCCGCAAAAAGTGCCGACATAGAAAGGGAACGGGGTCGGACTGGGCATTCGAATTCGTTGGAGTGGGCAACAACGAAAATGTTCATTCCATCCAATAAAGTGCTCACACATCAGTTGTTTGAACAAGATGTTTTAAACTTTATTATCTGTTGATAAATATATGGTAGAGGTAACTAATTATACATAACAGAAATCAAGACAAATTCTAAATTAACATTTCAATATAATCCTATAAACCATATGGTAAATTATTCCTTTCTACACTCAATTGTAACTGTAATAAAGAGAGGCAACTAATGTTGAAAAATGGAAGGTATGGAATCAAAAAATTCTAAGTTCTCAAGGTTGCAGGCATAGAAAATATTCTATTGATTTTTTTTAGGAGTATAAGACAAAAACAATTGGGAGTATTATTTTTATGCAAAAAATTATGAGGGGCTTGAACTGCACTGTATTGTTATTACAAAGTAAGTTTACTGTGTTGGTATATTTTTACGCGAATGTTCAAATATATTATATATGTTTACCATACCTCTTATCACTTGGTGAAGCTTGCAGAAGTTGCGGCCAGTTGGATGTCACTTAAGATTGGAGGCACTTTGTTTGGAGTAACTGTGCGAGATTTTTTGGGTGAAAAAGTTTTAAATCAATTCTTTCTCACTTTTTGATCCTTTCCGTACTTCTTTGGTACAAACAAATGCCTCCTCTTCAGATTTGCTTTCGTATCCACGGTTGCTCGGGACATTCTCAGAGTATTGAGACAAATGATATTCTCATTGGTGGGGTTGTTGACGAGGATTATCGCTAACGACAAAAATATTTCCATATTGCGTAGGTAAATGTCGTCATCCCGTCTTAGGTTATTTCAGTATTTGAAAATTTTTATGACTTCTAGATCATACCTTGGAGATGTATAGGAGACTCTTGAGATTATTTTGGTGTTTTGAAAATTGATTTTGTCGCCTTTAGCGATGTTATCTTCTGCGAGGGCAGAGCCTGTTGGATTACGGTATCTTCGTGTACCTTTAAACGGGTTGTAACTGTTTCATCTGTTTGATCGATGTCAACCCTACCACACAAATGCATTATTTTGTAGACATCAACAGATGATGGAATAAACCATTGAGATGTCTATCTGTATGTGTATCTTTCCTGTATAAGGAGTAACCTGGGTATGGAGAAGCTAGAGCGTCAAGGAAAAGAAGAGAGCAATATTTCCCGAATCCATTATAAATTTCACTTTCCCATGGGCTGAGTAGAAATGCTTAGATGAGTATCCAAGAAACATATGTTAGACGTCTTCCTCATCGGTGGAGTCATCAAGATTCTATTATCTTCCCAAGGCCGGAACATACTCTAGCTGTCACACTTCCGAAAAAAACGTCCGATTCAGATAGAAAAGTAACGCACAAAAGTAAAAGCAGATTGGCGTTGCTATCAATAACGGTAGCAATACCTGCCTAAACAATTTGACTAAAGTCCGGTCCTCTTCATCGATCGAGTCGCTAATAATCCTGGAATGTGTCGGTCTTATCATAGTTCAGTCAAAATATACATCGTGAACGTCACCCGACAGATTTACGTTCAAATACAACTTATTGTTTCATTTTCACCATTCTAAAAGGTGACGTTTTGTTAGAAAATGGGTTAAAAGCACATTCCATGAATTGGATACCAGTACGAAAATAAAATAATGGTAACCATTGATAATTTATCGAAACTGTATCTATTCCAAATGATGAACTGTACTAAGAGACGGTATGCAGTTTTTATATAGCGCAAAACGTACACAAATGGTATATCTCTGGGCTCTACTTTATAATTGTGATAAAAGCGTGAGTTTTTTGTGCTATGTTATTCTTAAATAGAGCGTCCGACGCGTTTTTCATAATCACGCCAGTATTTTTTGTTCATTATTGTTTTAAGCTTATTTGAAGAATCAGTTTAGGCTTTTTAGTTCCATGTTCTTCAACAGCGTGTTTTTAATTTTTTCAAACTGTATTGTTTAGATTTAAAAGATTGTATTTGTGAATCTGATCTGATCTGTACAGTACATATGTCAGCTTGGTCAAATTGCTTTTTCCATAATTATTTATGTGGTGAACGTTAAGACTGTTACATATAATGTAAAATTGTGCAAGCACTGGTGAGAGAAATTCGAATTAATTTGCAGATAGCGGTATTTTTCACTAAGCTGAGTTAACATTCTATGAAACTTTTAGGAATGATTTCTGGCGCCGACTTACGTTATATAATTTGTTGTTTATTCTTATTTAAGTGAAAAGTCGGAATGGCCGTAATTAGATTGCGAGATAGTAGTGTGTGGCCGCTACTACCATATTAGTACGTAATAAACATCTGCTAGTTGAGGTAAACAATCGACAAAAACATTAAAAAGGACCTGTGAGCGTAACCATATTGAACGACCTTCTCCGCTTTTTTGGGGATGTAAAATTGGAAGTGGTTTCTCTTTCTTCAAGTTGTCCACACACGGTTCAATTACCTTTACAACAAAACTTTAGTTTTTTTTAATATCGGTTTTACATTCCAGAACCTAAGTGCGATTCGTTCTGGGATACGGTGTATAAGTGCGCCTTGCTCCTTCAAGGATTGTTTCGTTTTGAATAGATCTTCGTCAAATTTGCATATTTTTACGAAATTGGGCCTAACTGTTTACTGGTAATGAAAATATAGCTAGAAAAACACCTATCTACTAAGGTAAAAATCAGATTAATGAGTTGTTGGAATATTCTAAGTAGTGTAAAATGATTGTAACAATCATATTCAAAATGAAAAGGCTGGGGTGCATGCAGAGTTACAGTTACAGTTACAAAATAAACCAAACTGTTTGAGACCCAAAAGGCAGCCCAAATAGACATTTAGGGTATCAACAAGTTTAAACGGAACTGTAACACCTTTCACTGTAAAATACAAAAACACTAATCTAGCCTAATTATGTTTTAAAGCTGCGTCTACGTTATAAAGATGTAATGCTTCAAAAACGTGTCATATCGGCCTTATTCTGCATACGTTTGTACACTCCAGCTTATTCAACGAAATTGTTATGTCAATACTACAGCAGAAGTTTGAATATAAAGCGCTTCCCTGTTCCGGAAATTGAATTGAGCTTACATCCGATCCAGCTTTCGTAAGTCCAAGAGAAATTTCATTATGTGCGTAATAATTACTTTTCATCGGCTAAAGTCCATTAATTTAAATTTTAATGAAGTTTCAGAGGGAGATGTAGCAAATTAGGATTAATGGATAGAAAACAGATGTAGGATTAAAGTTGCTAGGAGCGGCGAGGATTCCGTTTTGCGTAAGTCTTTTCTTTAACTCCCTCTCATTATATTCTCCACAAGAGCATGGCTAACATTTTTGGAACGATCTCCTGAAAAATAGAGAGCCAGCCTCGGTTAGTTAAAAGGTCTATATAACGAGCGGGCATGCACTTCCACTGCTTTAATTGGAAAACTCTCATTTTGGCTTCCCATCCCAATAGGCGGGGGAAACATAGTAAAATTACAATAAAACCATTTCGGTCTCACAAGCTCACTTAAAACAATCCACACCCACGCCACATCCTGCTCACGTGTAGCTGATTTTGTGAAAACACAAAAATAGGTGATACCACCTGATATGCATTTATATGTTTCCCGAAATCAGAAGCGCGGTAGTTGGGGCTACGCTTGACCTCACTGTAACTCAAAAATTGCCCCCAGTACCAGTACCAGTACCAGTAGTTAATTACCGATCTTCCTCGTTAACTTAGAGTTCCTCTCCTAGTAACTGGCTTCGCATCACCCTCCATTAACATCAACACGGGAGTGCCACAGGATTCGGTCTCAAGTCCCTCACTCTTTCTGCTTCACATCAATAACTAAAGACCCGTCTTACAGTTAGCGGATCACACTTATTTGAACACAGGTATCTAAAAGCAATAGATTTCAGTGCTTGGGCTGGAATAATATATCGTTTAATCATACATGTATAAAGGGTGTCCCACGACAATTAAGACAAGCAATATTATCGGAGCTGGGCAGTAATAGAGAATTATAATTTTGGGGGTGTAATTTAGAGCAAATTTTGTATCCTTTCTTCTTAGAGAGAGATATTTATTTTGGTCAGGTAATATCCAATTTAAAATTTTTTATAGAACAACCTGTATATTTGTGCATTTCTATGTTTCTTCCGATAAAACAATTCCAACAGACTAGCACACTCGGAGCCTAAAGTGATTAATTCAAGAGCTACAGGTAGGTACTTGAAGGATTGTACCATTACGATTAAGACTGAAAATGAAACGAACACTAGCAAAATAATTTAACTGTAGGGGTAGGTTATAATCAGTTTTGCATAATTTTGGTTTTTACTTTCTTCATGTGCGACCAATAGTTTCCGTTCTAATGTGCGCCAAAGTTAGGGGTTGGTTTGTGATTTTCACTAAAATCAGAATTTTATCCCGGATTAACACGAAGAATTTTATCAAAAAATCGTGTAACATTTTTGTTTCCGTAAAAGAATGATATCTTCTCAATTTTTATTATCTGCAGCTGCCTAAACCCACATTTGGTTGAAAAAAAGTTAGGACATTTAGGAGCACACTGCTACCTACTACCGATATTAGCCAATCGTTAAGTCTTTTGAGCGCAAAAGGTCGGAAAGAAATGAAATTTGGTGGCATGGTAGACATTGATCTCCCGAACCCACACCTAGGTTTGGGACCCAGAGGGGTTTCCGCTCGAGGGGGGGGGGGTGAATATCGGCTTCACGACGGATTTAGAAAAACAGCGTCGTTTTGGTAAGTGCTATCAAAAAGGCTCAGATGATTTATGGACAGAAAATACTTTATCCCCCCTCTCCCCCCAACCTCGAGTGGCAACCCACAGTATTCGCAAATTGAATTCTCTCATTTGAACCTTTTTACTTCCCACGCCGATAAGTGAGCACGGACATTTTCGATTTTGGGATAATACTCTTTTTGGCCGTTTTATGGTGTCTACATAACGAAAATCGACATCACTCATTTCCATCGGTCTGTCTGTCTGTCGATCCGTCTGCCTGTACGCGTTCTTCTAGCCACGTAATCATGAATTGTAATGAAATTTGGGCAGCGGGATGCTGTGAGGTCGTAGTAGGCAATGTTCCTATAATTTTGAAAATCGGTGCATGGGCGGCGGAGTAATTAGCAAAAAACAAAGAAAAATATTTTTTTAGGCATTTCAGGGGTTTCTGATCGTTTTCTACTTTTTTTTGGGAGGGGGTGAAATTGGGATGGTTGCTCGGGTGGTTGGGGAGGTCGGGGGTTGTAAAACTGAAAAACTTGTTCTATTCATAATAGGCTGTCCACTAACCTGCGAAAGAAAGACCTAGCGTCATAATACACTTTTTTAGGTTGACTTCTTTAGGTCCATCCGAAAATTGTCTTGCCTATTACAGAAACCAAGGTACTTAAAATTATCTGACGTATACATACGAATATTGCTTTAGCTCATTCTGTATTGTGTAACGTAGAAACTATTTGATTGGTTTGGATGAAATGAAATGATACTGTTATATTATTACAGTGGCGAGGATGGAAAACGTTTATGGATTTTAGAAATTGTGTCAGTAGCGGCGCAGCAATTTTAGAAGAAATGAAAATACAGAAACAGCCAAACTTCTTTTTTAGGCATTTCAGGGGTTTCGTAATCATTTTCTACTTTTTTTTGGATGGGGATGAGAATAGGGTAGTTGGGGGGTGGGGGGTCATGAAACCCAAATTTTTGATATTCATAATAGGCTATCCATTGACCTGTGAAGGAAGACCTAGCGGCGTAACACACTTTTTTTGGTCAAACGGACGACGATTTGGTTGCAAGGGGATCTCAGCCTATAGCTTCAGGCTATGGGAAAATAATAAACTGGTATCACCGTAGTGTGTGGAAAGGACTGTGTCAATCAGCTTGACTTAATTTTTTCGATAGTATTTAACAAAATGACGCTATGTAGTTTTCACCCTCCACCCTTGGAGCGACAATCCCACGAGGTCGCAAACTCAGGTGTGGGTTCAGGGCACCAGTGCTTACCATCCCTCCGAATTTTATTTCTTTCCAACCTTTTGCTGTTAAAAACCCCTTCCTGCACTAAGATAGGTCTTCAAGGGCAGTGTTCATGTGGTAAAGTACATAATATCATCAAGATTTTTTACAGTACTGGACTGCCCTTTATGGAAACAAAAAAAAATTGTATTTCCTCCGACGTCCTTCCCCCACGCCAACATAATTTTAGCCCCTAAAATTTTTTTTTCAACATAGAGTGGCCCAAAAAGATTTACTATAATTGCATGGCATCCATACAAAGTGTACACGAAAGTCGTAGCTAAGTCTACTTTACAAACCAGAAAACGTCGAATATGTGGCAGTGATAGAATCAAACTCCAGTATAGCCCCTTCTTCTCACTCTAAATCAGCTATACAAAGTTCGGCCTTGTACGATATATCTGTAAGCCCCCAGCCTGCATACCAATGATCTTCTCTATCACTCCACCCACCCTTCAAAGAAACAGACTGTAACGCAGTTCAACACACAGCCTTAATTGCCTATACAGAGAGATAACTTGAGCGTATTTAGTTTCCAGACACAGTTCCTGTTATCGCTTCTCTAAAGACAGAGCTGGAAACCTGCTAAGACGCAACTGAATTAATGCACACGATAATGTATGCATGGAACATTTTGTCGATGGAACTTTGGATTGCACCAGTGTGTGGCTATACGTCTAGAATTTCTCAAGTTTGGATCTCTATAGAATGACTTTGCATACAATAATTGGCTGCAGAGTTCGTAGCGTACGAGGAGAAAAGTAACCCCAAGGGATACAATATAACATATAGCATTTATGATTCGTCTTTATCGAAAAAATTATACTTTGCTTTCCTCTTGGTAATATAGACGACATACCTTTCTGTCCAGCAGATTACTATTACCTGTATTTGTATAACTGCCAGAATGCGCATCTCTCTTATAATGTATTAACGCAATTGACTGAAAACTAGCAAATACAAATCAGAGCGCCTGCGCATGGACACAAGAAGCGAGTCAAAATTCGCTGTTCATTTGATGCTTGCCTGTCACATGCAGCAAGTTCAGTTCTCTCTCGTCATCCGAGTTAGACCATCCTCACTTCAGCTCTATGTGCATCTTGTGAATTTTTTATTTTCCTTCTTAAATGGCCCTGACTTGGTATCTTAAAAGCCAAATCAACCAATTCGTTGTAAAGTTCTAAAAATCAGTCTTTACGCGCAGTCCCAGCTAAATTATGGCATCTTAGGTTGGAGAGGAGTGCATCAAAGTCATTTGAAGAGTATCAGTTCCTTGCAAAAATGTGTTTTGAATGTTATTTATTATAAAGAGCCCACTTACCCCTCAAATAGTTCATTTAAAGGTTCCCGGAAATTTGATATCCGACAACAACTATACAGCTATAGCATATTGAATTTCGTCCACAAACATAAAAATTACATCAACTTCAATAGCCATGAACATAATACACGGACCAAGAATAGGACCTTAAGACCTCCTATATTTAAGGCAATAGGCCAAAAAAGTTTAATATATTTATGTTGCTGCATATACGATTTACTTCCCTTCACTGAAATCCATAAAATCTCATATTGTGTACAAAATGAAAGTCAAAAAATGGATATTGGACACACCCAGAGATGTTTTTTCAAATGTTTTTAACAGGATTTTGAACTGACACACTTATAAGTTTTTAATATAGTTAGTACTGGTTTCAATATATCTATTTGTAAAATATATGTATGTATTGCAATGTATCCCACGCATAAGGTCAGCACCTTTTGTGGGTCAAACGATTTATTTACCCTCTGTATTGTTGGTGAATAAATCATAATTATTATTATTTTTGCGCATGTAGTCCTTATTGTTTGTATCCCACAGCTCTTCATATGCCCTGTATACAACTAAGAATCCTATTACATCGATACTGCCCCATTACCAGTTGCATCGTCCTGGCGATAGGCGTAGGCAGAGGGCAATTTTTGGCTCTGCAGACACGGAAAATGCGTTTGCTGCTGTTCCCAGACGCAAATGGATCTATGTAGGCAGAGGATCTCCCGCTACCTCTGAGGATGACGTCAAGGGATTTTTGAAAAACAAATTTCCAAATAACAACTTTGAAGTAGTAAAACTTCCACGTTGGAAGAATGGCAACACCGAGTCCTTTAAGGTAGGAATTGAACACCAATTGTTTGAACAACTGTTTGATAATACATTGTGGTCACAAGGTAGATTAGTGAAACCTTATAGTTTTTTTCATGACTATGATACGACTGTACCAACTTAAGTAATTGGATCTTTGGAGAACACAGTCAAAATTTGTCATATAAATGTTCAAGGAATATCAAACAAGTTACATGAAATAGAATGTATGTTAAACCATTTAGATATTGACGTATTTGCTACAACACAACACCATATTGGTTATGCCATCCTACAACTTAAACTCACTTGAAACTAAAATGAGCTTATCAACCTGTACTTGTCTTGTCTTGCACATTCGCATATATTGGGCTTTAATCACAGCTATAATGCCAGAAACCCTGATCTATTGGCTATCCAATATCATGGCTCCACTTGTTTTAAACGTTCACCCTACTACAACTGTGTTATGCTATATAATAAGCTTCCGCACGAGCTACGCGGCATAACTCATTATAATAGTTTTAAGTACCAAGTGAAGTCTTTCCTAGCAAACCGTGCTTACTGTACGCTAAATGAGTTTTTAGAAACTACGTGAGAATTGTCTTATGTGCATGTATCTTGATATTTTAAAATGTATACGTTAAATTGCGTGTTAATCTTATTTACATCCGATAATAGGTATATGAGTGCAAATGATATAAATCTAAAAATTGCGATACCTGTTGATTTGTTCTAATGTTTTTCTATATTCTGTAATTATGTTCTTTTGAATTACCATTGCTTTCTTCATTTCTTCTTTCTTGTCTTCTTTCGAATTACTTATTTTTTATATTTCTGTCTTATCTAGTTTATTAACCTTTCTCTTTACACACTGACGTGCCATATTCACTCATCTCTGTCCTTTTGGTCAACAAAGCTTACTTACATACTTACTTACTATTTCTTCACTTCACTTCTCTTGCGCACGTCGACGTGGCAACGATTCATACGTCAGACTGCTCTGCGAACGCTTACTCGTAGCAAGTGCCCTGTCTCGCGACTCGTTCGACTTACTTTTTCACTCCACTTATGATGCCACGCTTTTCACAAAGATGTCTTTGTGCACGTAGACGTGGTAACAATTGACTGATTTACGAATGCCTACCCAAGTAGCACTTTAACGTTGTAGCGACGTGTTTGAAAAAGTTGCACAACTACACACAAGTTGTGTGGCCGACTCCAACACAATGTTCTAACAACCCCATTTTGCACCAATTTGGTCAAGCATTTTTGGGTTGTCACGGTGTTTAACTTTTAACTGGAGGCTGACGTTTCTCGTTTCCTAAACGCTGCTGATTTTACTTTCAAACGCCTGCACAACTGCGTCCTCTGGTGTGAAGATAACGGTTGCAGTATTTAAAAAAAAATAGTAAATCTTTTGACCAAATAATACTGCTGGTCAGAATGGGGACTTAGACAAAACTTTCTAACAACTGTGACCACCATCTTGATATTGAAATGCGTTGTTCGTTTGATCAGGCTATATCCTGTAAATAAGGTTGCCACAAATTAACGCTTTGTACACTCAATTCAACAACACATCCCAGTTTACTGTCAAATATAGTATTACTTCATGCTGAAAAACTCGCGCACCTTCAATCTGATGCGAATTTCTCAGAATTCAAAAATAAATGGATTTAAAAAAATAGATTTAGATAAAAAATATCTAACGTTTACATTGACTGAAAATCAAACTAAATGGAATATAATCTGTTGCCAAAAAACTAACATAAGACTTCATAATCATCAGAATAATGTTCGTTTATATGCTCTTTTTCTTAATGGCCGACCATGTTTCGAAGGAGAATTGCATTCAAACATGGCGTAAAAATGTGATCAGCGTATACCCACATATACCCGACTGTGACCGTCAAGTAACCAAAAATCAACTATCTTTCAACGATAGTACTCTAGAGTCTAGACAACCAGATGTATACCCAAAATTCAACTGGAGTTGTTTGTCCGACCAAGGTTCGACAAAAACTGACTATGTTAACTGACGAACGCGCTTCCCTTTCCAAACGCATCCTCTGTCGCAGCTGTCAGTTGTCATATGTCAGCCTTGTCTTTTGGCATTTGGAATGTGCCTAGGGCTTTGGTTCAACGGTACCTATTTTTTTGCGCCTTTGGTCTCGTTCATGTACTCATAGGTTTTTATTATTTTTTATTATTGTGCTTTCTGAGACAGTATTTTTCCACTTCAGTAATATCTGCTGCCTCCAGATTGACTCCCCTTTCATTATTGGGGTCTTCTTCTTTAAGTTCTTCCCGAGAATTTGAGCTCGAATTTGATTGTTGGTAGAAGGAATTTAAACCGTGCATACAAGCTTGCGCCTGTAAAGTTTGTTCACGACACAAGACACAATCGTTTTTTATGCCTGTAATAGGAGGCAGCATATTTGAAGGCTCATATCATTTGTAATCTGTATACTAACGCCCTTGTTGTCATAATAATGTTAAAATAGGTTAGTTGCAAAAAAGACTACGCGACGTTTTTTTATTTCAACTGAGAAATTACCCACGGTTCAGTTATATCGCGTAGGCTCTCCGTCGGCAAAACGTTTCATATAACTAGAGTTGTCACCAGTTTCCACTAAAACGTTGTTAAGACCTTATTGCAACTACCACATTATTAACTACATTTAGTTGGTTGGGTAAATGTCGTAGCCACCCATAGTATAACAAAAGTTATGCTAAACGTTGATACGATGTTTTCTGGTGATCTAGAGTGTGACGTTCCATAAATAACAAATTTCTACACTTACTGTAACGTTAATTTTGGTGTATCATGTAGCTATGGTTACCAAAATGCTACTTGGGTACTCCCAACAAGTGTTCTGACACGACTCGAGTAATTTTTAGTCGCAGCGAATACACACAGCGAATTTGCTCGTAGCGACTTCACTCGCAGTGAGTATTCGCCTCGTGTAACTGATGCTTTATTCCGTCTCTAAAATAAATGCATTCTATGTTTTAAGATATATAAGTTCACGTATTTGTCGACAAAAAATGATTAGTACCATTGGTTGAGTAAAAGGATAAAGATTTTGCAATAGATGCTTATTCTTTGAGAGAATTTAAGATGTCTTATTTTAGAAATTCCTTTCCATTCCTATATTTTTCAACTGGCAAATCAACTATAGAGGTATAAGATAACATCACGAAATGTATTCTGCTGTCGTGTGCTACATAAACGGCGTCTTGCTATACTGTGACGTCAAAAGTCTATCCTAACCCTTAGCTCCTTTTCCATTGGCCATAAATGCGTCAGATTCTGTAGGTATATGGATCCTAGATTGCTGAAGTACTATCAACTTTTTTGCACGTATTAGTGGCATCAATGTTATCTTTATAATTACTCAAATATCATCGAACTGTACCTACACAGCGCCAACTACGAGCCCCCGTAAACAAGTTTCGATCTCGGTTTCGATTAAAACTGATGCAATGCTGGCGGCATGGAAAAGAAAACCAAAGAAATATAAATTGTCTGTAAACAAATTGGTTTCTCTGTATAATTAAGCGACTATTTATGATGAATCAATACTTAATTTAGTCATGGCAAAGTTACCATTCGTTGTTGCCAAGCCCCAACTTATTTTCGAATGGCAAAGCTACTCTGTCGTGAGATATTTCACTAAGAAATTGTTTGCCTATTACAACTAATCTTATTTGTTTATCGGAAGATATGAATGGTCATAGATATTGAGCTAGTCATGAAGTCATGATACTATATAAAATCGCACGGAATACAACTTAGTTGGGAGACGTTTGAACAGAAAAGTAGAAAACATGATTATGTACGTATGCACAAAACAGACTTCGGAAGTAATATATATGCTGTGTCACAGTGCTTAACAAAAACAGAGGGCCGAGATATCGCATAGATGTCATCTTTTATGCCTATCAATCTTAGATGGGTCTAGCATGAGTTGAGCATAAGGCTTCCTAGTACCCCAAAAGCCGCAAGATGTAATCCAACAAAAACGATCTCATCCCAAATCAGTCCCTAATGCCCAAACCGATACAACTCCACTCCCAGCAGCTACTGGTCACTACTTAAAGTTAGTCGTCAAATTATACTCGTGCCAGTTCCCAAACTATAAATCTGCTAGTTCCACTTTGCAACTTCCGCCAACTTCCAGCTACCCTTTCTGTTTTCGGGGTGATAATTTATAAATTAAAAGTTCTCGCTCTCGGCCCCGAAGGAAACTTGCCGTTGCCGGGCACTTTTTCACCCTCAGTGATAAAATACACCACTCACACCTGCTCGTAAACTATCTTTTATTACTGTAAAGTTGGGCTAATGTTTGCCGCAAAGTATTTGTATTCGTTTTTTATTAATTTGTTTTGAAAAACAGCTGGAATCGCAGTGAGACAACTTGCACTGATATAAATTCATAGTGCCAGTGTAAATATATGGTTTTGGCTCATAATTATATCAACATGTACTGATTGCCGTGAAATCCTGAGATTCTGTACGTACTCTTAATTTTAAATTCTACCTTGTATTCGCTTATAATTCTGGGGGCTGAAAAGTATCCTTTAAGAGGATTCAAAAAAGTTGAAGACATTTATGTCATTTGAGAAGGTGTTTGAAGTTACAAAAGTTCAAATTTCATTTATTTTCCGAAATTTGCATAGCACTTCCTACCTAAAGATGAGGAAAACAAATAAGAAAACCCATTAAAAGGTTTATCAAGATTTGTACGTGGGGATTTTCCTCTTTCAATTTCCTCGTCATCATACCATACCGAAATGAATAAATTAATATAGGTATACTTGAAAAATATATAAACGAAAATGTATATATCATTGACCAAAACCTTAAGTTGGTTACACAATGCTATTTATGGTTTACCAACCATTATTTGATATTTAATTGGAAATAAAAAGTTATAGTAGGTTCTTTATCATCATAAACAGTTCCCTTTGTATAGAAAAAATAAAAAATCGTTTACGAACTGTTACAGAGTTTGATATCTTATATTACATGGATTTCTTTACAATGAGCGTATTTAAGTTATAAATAGTTCTTACTTTATGTACTGTACCGCTTATCAACCAATCCGTTCTAAAAACAATTTTATTACTTTTCCTCAATTGACACATTTACACCTTGCATCGTATTTTTGTTTTCTTATTGTGCTCCATAAGCAAATAACTATTATAGCAAATTTTTCTCCGGTACTAGAGTCTGAAGTATTATGGAAATTGAAAAAATGGAGTCAAATTGATTGACTCAGTACTTCCCACACATAACAGTGATATAATTTTATTATTTTCCCATTGCATGAGCGTCTGAGGTACCCTTGCAAACAAATCATTACCCGCCCGTCTTCAAAAAACATACAACACAGAAAGTCTCGTAAATAGTTTCGTGCATCTATATAAGAACTAGACAAATTTTATTCTGCAAGCTTCAACTGGCTGAAACGTAACGATCATGAACCCCCAAATCGCTTGGAAACGAAGTTTGAGCTATTTTTATATTTTTAGTTTTTCTTATGATTGCTGCCCCGCCACTGACACGATTTCTACAAACCATACGCATTTTCCATTCTCGCCACTACTGTGACGAGATTTCACTAAATTCAATTCTCGGTTACATAATACCTAAACATCTAAAGCAATGCTCGTATGTATGAGTATACGTCAAAAAATTCTAAGTCCCTTAGTTTCTGTAATAGCCAAGGCGATGTTCAGATGGACCTTAAAAAGTGTATTATGCCGCTAGCTTCTTCTTTCGAAGGTTAATGGAAAGCCCATTATCAATACTACCATCAGTTACCTCTGTGCGAACTTCAGTTAAAACTGCAGGTATGTCCACGACCTAAGCTGGTAGTACGGATGGACATCGCTGACCCTGCTTCCTTTCGGTCAAAATGTTCAGAGCATTTTCGGGATGCCTCAATAACAGATATATCAAGTTCAAATGATATGTGGCTATCATTAAAAAATGTGCTTTTACATGCTGCCCAGATAAGCCAACCAAAGAGTAGCACTCAACCAAAACAACAATGGATTAGTAGCCATACACTGTCCGTTATTGAGGCACATAGAAGCCTTTAGATTTCAGGTCTGGATTCCTATACAGAGCAAAACGCATATAGACAGCTCTCACGCGAGATTTAAGGCTTATGCCGAAAAGATAAGAACTCTTATGTACAGCAATTGTGCAGGGAAATAGAGATGCATGCCAATACTAACCGTCCGAAATAGATGTTTCTTAAGGTTAAATGCCTCAGTCGGGATTTTAAACCCAAACCTCGGGCTGTTAAAAGTCCCGAGGGAATGCTAATTACCAACTTCCATGAGGTTATTGAGGTATGGCGAAATTATTGCGAAAATCTGTACTATGAGGATGGCCTTCAAGCCCTCTCATTGGATTTTGAACACGAACCGGATATTCTTTTGTCTTAAGGTGAACATGCCCTCGACAAATTAAAAACTAATAAAGCTACAAGCATTGATGCTATTTCTGCCGAAACGTTAAAATGTTTGGGTGATGACGGCATCTCTCTTTTACATAATATTTGTAAGAGTGTCTGGTCCTCCGGTGTTTGGCCAGATTAATAGTGCACATCAATTTTTGTTCCACTTCATAAAAAGGGATTTCCAACAAATCCAGACAATTATCGCCTACTTTCGTTAATCTCTCATGCAAGTAAGGTTCTACTGTATATTTCACAATCTCGTTTGGAGGGTTTTATTGGCTGGCAAATTTCTCAGGCGCAGTCAGGTTTCGTGAAAGGACGCGGTACGGTACGAGAAAAATTATTGAAAAATCCAAAGAGCATTATTTTCCAGCTTGTATCTGCTTGGTGGACTATTCTAAGGCGTTTGGTAAAGTAAAATGGCCTAAACTGTGGGAAATCCTCATATCTATGGGAGTTCCTTATCACCTAGTATTTCTCATACAGCAATTCTACGAGTCTAATTCGGCTCGTGTAAGAATTGATGGTGACCTGTCTGGTCAAACTGCAACCAGAAAAGGAGTTCGTCAGGGACGCGTATTATATCCAACTTAAGATTTGCTGACGATACAACTCTTATTGCTGCTTCTCAGGAAGGACTAGTAGCTCTATTAAACATCTTAGAACAACACAGTGCAGCGTGTGGTCTTGGTATTAACTACAGCAAGACCAAGGTTATGATCGTAGATAGAGAGCACGATAATGATCGAGCAATAAAGCCAGTAGGCCGCTGTGAAGTAGTTCAAAGTATTGTGTTCCTCGGTTCTTTGATCGACAATTCGGGTAGTAGCTGTGAAAGTGAGATTCGACGACGCATTCAGCAGGCACGTGTGGCCATGACAAAGCTTACTAAAATATGGCGTGGCCATAACATCACTAAAGCTACCAAAATGTCGCTGGTTCAGTCTCTTCTGTTCTCCATATTTTTGTATGCCTCGGAAACTTGGACTGTTAAAAAGGCAGATCGAGCTCGCATAGATGCTTTTGAAATGTGGACGTGGAGGAAAATGGTGAGAGTTTCTTATACCGCCTATCGAACGTTTCCACACTGAAGCTCGGTAATCCAATGAGACTGCCCTCCATTGTGTCGACGAAAATGCTTACATTCTTCGGACATATTCACAAAAGCGATAATATGGAGAAACTTGTAGTTCAGGGTCATGCCCCGGATGGGCGGCGCCGTGGCCGTTCCCCTACACGCTAGGTGGATACGACGAAACAGTTGCTGGATATGAGTATCAAGAGCGCCACTGACCTGACAGTAAATCGCGAACGATGGCGAGCTACAGTTCTCAAAACTACTGATAATATTCGTGTCGGCAATACTCTAGCTCCGACTTAATGCATTTTACGAGTTCACAACATGTCGGTTAAGGCAGTGTGACTACGATGATGATAATTATCAATACAAAAACATTTTCAGTTTTATAACCCCCTACCTACTAATCACCCCAATTTCACCCCAACACCGACAACGTTTGGCATGAAAATCACCGTAAGTCGCCAATTTTTGGCATGCATGAATGAAAATCGCCATAAATGGCGACTTTGTGATTGCAAATATGAACGTTGTCAAAGCTGAAACGCCTAGTATGACATAGTCTGTTGGTGAGGGTGACCTCTGACCTACGAAACTGTAATAATATGAAAAACTGAAATTATCCTATGATTAGCCTGGGGTCAAGGTCATATGTATTGTAGAAATTAAGAGCTATTGTGATCCTCCCGCACTCTCAGGTCGCTTAAAAGGCCTTGGACTCATCAAGGAGATTACATCAAAACTGGTATCGGATCGTTACAAAACTCTCAGCTTACTAGCTTCAAGCAACACTGTACATCTCAGTTGGGTACCGTCACGAACGTACTGAAAGGAAGAAAGAAATAATTTATGTATAGTATTTCAGTATTAACTCTCAGTCTATCTGTTTGGAGTTAGAGCAACTTCCCAGTAAGATCTATTTATTTTAAAACGTCTAAGGGTCATTTGCTAACTGCGAATCGGCTCCAACTTTCCAAATGATGTTTATTTTGAGACATTGGGGCGTTTTTGGAGCGCCAGAAATAACGAGCTTCATGGCTCTGTTTATTTTAAGCAAGCTCAATAATAACAGATAAATAAATGGTGCCCAATAACGATGAGGAAGGTCATGCCTGCTTCATCTCCTTGAAGAGTCACTAGGGTCAAAGTGCCAATTGTAGAATAACTAACAACATTGCCGCTTCATGCGCGCTTATTTTTGAGAGGAAGAGCTATGAGATGGAAGTTGGAGATAGCCAACAGTCGTCAACTGTGTGTATTTTGCGCCACTAAAAGTCGCCAATCGCTCAGTTACGATTTTTGGTCGTTAACTCCGTTTAGAAATCGCCACGGGCGGAAAATCGCCACACCTCGCAACGCTGCAGAGCGTGTATTTTAGAGAATGGGTGGGATTTAGGGGATATTGTGTTCTCTCTTCAACCTATTAAAGGCTATCGGATATATGCGTCCGATGCGTCTATATCGGCATTCTAGATCGTAACTTGTATACCTTTATTAGACCCTGCTTTAATTAATATTCCTGAATTATGCAAAAATATTGGTAACATGAATTTAGATCTCCTCAACGACCACGACAAAATTAAACAAAGATATATGTAATTTCTAGGTACATATTTCAAATAAATCCCTCACAGTGGTTTCCTTCATAACTCTTCAACGATAAACTGGAATATTATTTCGATGATATTGGAAACAGAACTGGATTTCTGAATGGAAATATTATAATACTCTTCAATAAACATATTCCATTACAAACTGTGTGTGTAAACATGCGCCCTGCACCATGACTAACACACCGTTTGAAATCTGTTTTATAAGAAAAGAGATAGAGCTCTACTGCGGGAAGAAAACCGTACTTATTTACTAACTGCCTATACCTTTGAAAATTATATCAGTTCTATGTTACACTGAACAAAATGAACATTCGCCCAACAACAGGTATGTAGCTGATACGTGGTCAAATTTACGTATTTTAAAGAACAATTTTGAACTATTTTAATTGTTCTTAAAGGTGAAACAAGAGGTGAATCAAGCACGGAAAGTGTATAATATTAGATTAACTTAATATTGATAGAACCAAAGCCTCACACAGCTTCTTATGGAATTGAAAAATGCTTATATATGTATATCTGTTGCTGTCAAGCTACGAAGCCTTTTTGAGAAAAACTTTTGCAGATAGCAATTTTTCTTCACATATTGTTACGTAGAATGCAATTAATATCTAGAGGATTAAGTGAACTGTAGCGTAGGTTATTATTTTGCCCTAGAGTGAAACGTGACTCCTTGAGTCACTTCCCAGCAAGGACGCGACAGTCACGTTGTATTTTCAACAGTCTAGTAGCCGCCGGCGGCGGTGAAGTCTGTAAAGTCAGACGGATCTTTTTCAGTCTCCGTTCGTCGTTCCGAGAGTAATTTCTCGGGGGATCAGACCATTTTTATACCTCCTTTCCTCATAAGTGGTCACATAAATTCTTTCTAACGTGGCGAAAGAACAATAAGAGTATAACGGTGGCATTGTCAAATCTGGTGGTGTTTATTATTGTATTTACAAACGTTTTTCTTTTCTTTTATGACACAAAGCCCAAATAGAAAATATTTTAATATAGCGCATAATAACGGAATTTATTTTTAAATGCCTACCAGTGAGTGCAATGATCGAATATTATCTAATATCTGCGCTTTGTTGCAGGCCTATCGATTTATTAGTCCCTCAGGTCAGGTTTCCCCCTATTTATTTTTGTTTGTCGTTAAATTCAATGTTTGTATTTTATTTTATTGTTTAAGACTTATGAATCAATCCATGTAGCCATACGCTAAATAAACACCAAAGTCAGAGAAAAGTAAGGGATGAATAAGAAATAAAGGAAAAGAGTAATGGGCTGGAAGTGCGTAGGTCGGAGGGTACGGCTATACTGTTTTGGGTTTATCCAAAATATGATTTCGTCCAAGTTGCGGTTTAGTGCGCTTGCGTACTTGCGTAATGGTTTAGTTCTGTGTCGAGCAACAGCCCTGTGCGACCGCGCTAATGACTTTTCAACTATTGTTTAATATAATCCCTTAGGTACGTGATCTCAACTATCCTTGAAGGATTTCGTTGGAAGGATTTTGCAGAAAGTGCACGCTTCATATATGTGTTTGGGCCAGGAGACTACCTCAACAAAGAAATTGAGTCGAAAGTCCTAGTTCTCTATGAAAATTTACCTACTGAACTACAAGCCTCTTCTCTTAGAAGACCGCTGATAGCAATAGCCACTCAACAAGGAATTTTCTTTCTGGAGAACTATACCTTGTTATCACAATAAAATTGATGGCACCAAAGAAACACAAGGCGAGCAAAATCAATGTTGTCCCACACCCTGCTAAGAAATTTACTACAGGTTAGCAAATTTTATTATGGCCAGTGTATGCGGAAGCTGTATCCTCCATCTACTGCCCAAACCACTTAGATCTCCGCATGCCATTAGTGCCATCAATTGTGGTAAAGCCAACGGCTTCAAAGTTAATATATTTGACTGTTAACTACTTAGTTATGACCTATTAAAGAGAAAAAAAATACCTATTTATTTATTTAGTCGCGTTTGAGCTACACTTCAATTGATTGGTTGGTTCTATATATATTTTTTTATGATTCATTTTTTGTGCTTTTTTTATTTTTATGTATATATTACTACTACTTAATTCGCAATTACTAGAGGAGGAGAAAACACATATATGTGACGACCATAGATGTCACAAGTCAGAAATGATTGTCTGTATTCGCCCATATCTTCTTCCAGTGTCTAGCAGACTGCACTGCCGAGCAGTGTCGTTCTCGTGTCATAGGTCCTGGACTGCGCAAGGAGTTTCCAAGGATGGCCAAGGTAGAAGAAGGAGAAATACCTATGAGATGAGCCTAATCTAAGAGTATAATGCTATTTAAAGAAATCAAATGTTTTTGTTTTCTGAAACAAAAACACCTAAATACTGCCATATTATGGAAAATACGATATTAAACAGATTTTTCTATACAATCATTATTTACTAAGATATACGCTATATTCGATACACAATGGGCACACTGTATATTTATTCAGCTTGCAGGATATTTCAACAACATCAAAGCGGTATTGATTCTACTTCCTTTTTTCCACGCACTTTGTCATGATTTCAGGATACACCACCCAGATGTGTATTGATTTCTTAAATCAACAGATCATTGCCAATCGCTGTGGAACTTGTTTGATTTCCCGACCTTCGGTCTTGTTTTATGCTCGATGCTCCCTCTCGATTTTCCATGTAAGTACATTTTTTATTTACCCATCGACGTCAACTTTATGTTAAATTCTAGTGTCCCCCTCTTCACGGTTTCCCATATTTGTAACTCACAAAAGTCTCTCTCTCTATGTTAGAGGTTTACATTTTATATACCTTGTGTGGGTATGTGCTGATGCTTTGATATCTCAAAAATATAAGTCATGCCTAACAGTCTATTACCTGCCTATGTAAAGTATCAGAACTTTTCATAAGCGTTCCTTCTACTAAGTAGAGCATTTCCTACGATGGTGATTTAGTATTGTATGCGCTTATATCTTCAGGATGGCTTTTCTATTTCCATATTTTTTTCCTAAATACAGTTTTTTTTTTGTCATATTATATACTATATATCTAGGGGATGCACCAGTGTGAGATAAATATCTCCTGAAGCATGATCTTACTCTCCTTCTACTATACTTTATCTACGACCATAGCAATATATAGTACGATTTAAATACATAATAGTAAATACAAACGATTGCCAACTTAACCATACATCTGTCACTAAAATAAATACTGGACATCAGTATAACTAGCGTTTCACGCTTCATAGCCATTCTTGCGGTTATTATAGGGTTTCTTTATTTATAATGCATTTCCAAAAGGTCAGTTTTCATACCATTTTGGGCCTGTTCATAGTTCACGCTGCTTGTTTGTAGTCGGTATTACCTGCTAAATAACAGTTTAGTAATCGCCGACTAAATACAGGAAGTAGAAAAGTCTATTAAACCGATTTCGCGTCGGTAAAGTAGAATTAAAGATAAGATAGAACTCAATTGACAATAGTTTCATGATGGTGATGCTCGAAGCGTTTTCCAAATGCTGTCGCTGATATGGAGTATAACTGGGAGCGTAAAACGATACCCCAATTCACTTGCATAAAACACAGACACTTCTAGTGCTTTGTTTGTACTAATACTTCGAACTCCAGAGTTGAAGGGGATAATCCCCTCATATGTTTGAGGAACACGTTTTTCATTATAAATTCTGAAATAGAAATTAGAGCGAGCATGACGTTTTCTCCTCCATGTTCATCCACAAAAAAACAGATGAAAAATGTGTCGACGTGCTTGTATGCTGTGGGAATTTTAAAAAATTGCGTGTTCTGTTGCTACGATGGTGAGGAAATGGAAACACGCTCGCGAAATCTCGTAATAGGGCTTCATTGGCTGTGAGAGTGCATCGTGATGAGATTGTTTTTAGATTACAAGCAAGTATGTTCCGTAGTCTAGAAGGAATCCGCTCATTTGTTCCGGCCACTGCTTTAGATACAAAAATTAAGTTGTAATAAGAGTAGCGCATCTTTCTCCACTATGCCGGTGATTGAAACCTTAATGGACATAAATCTGGCAAAGATGATAATTCCAGAACATAAGCGAGTAATCCATCGGACCACCATTATCGAGCTTGTCTTATAAGCGATGCAACTGGTTAGAGTATTTAGAACCATACGTAAACCTGGAATACCGTAAAGGCCACTTTTTGGTTTTTAGGGCACTGATCATTACTATCCCAAAAGCATATCTACATACCTCGGATCGCAGTCTGCAGATTAATTAGGAATAAGGTCGAAAATCAACTTTATATAGCATAGCTTAGAAGTAAGTGGTTGGGCGGACGACACTCCACCGCAACTCTTTCATTTACTGTGGTTTACACCTATTCATATCTATATAGAATATGTTTCTAAGTGTTTTGGCACAGTACTTTCAAAGTGTATATTTGAAATTAAAGAAATTGGCTATCCGCCCCTTCACTCCAACTTCACCTCAGTGCCTTCGGACACCTATATGTAATAAATGAACAAATATTATTGCTATAGTTTGCGTATGATGCCTTGATGTAATATAGCCATTGACAATTATTCTGAAGTTGATAATATGTCAATACTAAATTAGTTGACAAAAAAATGGAGGACGCGGCTAGAAAGGTGAGAAAGGTATGTGGCAGTGATTTCATAAATTTTTATAGAGCAACATTATTTGCAATCAAGTGTGAGGAGCGGTAATACAAAGTGTAGCGTCACTTGAGCGAAATGAATCTGAAGATCAGCATATTGTTTATATGTTGAGAGAACACATTTTCAGAATAATATATCTACAAGTCCCTTAATTTAGCATTCGTGGACATGGTTCAGTACATCTTATAAAATACCGAGGATGAAGCAATGTTTCTCGCTTAGCTGTTACGAAAACAGCAAGACTACCTAATATACATTTCCGTTTCAGACGTGTGCCTTAACCAAGTTGTTGCCTTTTCAGTAGCCTGTTTTAAAAATCTAATAAAACTATTATGGAAATATATGTTTAATCAATGCAGGAAACGATAAAGAATATTCAATATATCAAGAAACACATGGACTTCTTCAAAGACGATGTTTGGATTAGTCTGTAAAATACAAAGAATAATCCATTGTTAATTACTATGTCACCAACGCTTCGCTTTTCAAAAAACATAGCATCTCAACTGGATCACAATTGGGGCAGCAATTACTGAGATTACGCGATTACGCTCATCTATGGCGAGTGAATAAAAGGTCCGCATAATATATATTACTTAAAAGGCAACTTTTGTATAGGCGTACGGAGTATCTCCAAGGTAATTTTTTGAAAGATATTGAGTGCAGCTTTCTCATTCCCAACTCTACGCACCATCTTTTTTCAATCTCTCCCTAAAAAAAAATGGAAAACATTGAGAAATCCCTAAAAAAACTGAAAACAAAGTTATAGCGATTATGGGAATTTTAGTTTCTTGCTCATTATTCTGCCATCAATGAAAAAAATTCAAAAGTATCGAAGCATCACCCACTACGACTCCACATTATATATATAGCCCTAAATTTAGTCAAAATCGGTGAAGAAATACTGAGATCGCGCTGAACGTATTATTTCAAAATTGGAAATTTTCAGAATTGCCATACCCTGCTCACCTTTATGGCCTAAAAAGTAAAATGTGTTTTTTTATTTATTTGTATCAGTGGTTTGCATTGCTTGGGATTGAAGTGAGGATTGAAGTTAATCGTGAGTAAGCCTTTGCACCACCATAGTTATCTCAAGATTAAGACCTAACTCTGCATTAAATTTAATTGGCACCTGAGGTACGGATTAAATATTTTCTGGCGTTTCCTTTCTAATTAGTCATAATTGTCGTGAGTCTTGTTTATAATTTGCATTATTTGGCGGACAAGTTGCTTTTACCTACCGAATAACCACAACCACGTAACCTATTATAGCTACGCAGCAATACAAATCATACCTAATATAATCTGACCGGATGTCCTCAAATTTTACGTTATTATTCTGTGCTTTCTTCGTTATCCGTCCTGCTATGCCATATTGCGTATAAACCACAAATATAAACACAGCCGTGTATAAACGAGGTTTCATGTTAGTATAAACAAGCACAAATGTATTGTGATGAATGAGATCACCTCACAAAACAAGAAGATTGACATGAATCACGCAAAAGCTTATCAGAAAGCGTCATTTTCTTTCGCGGCTGCCTATTTATCTTAACCTAACTCTGGATGCCTTAAACATGTTCAAGTTCGGCGGCGGAAAGCAAACATGATTTAAGCCAGGGTTAACTTTAATTACCGATTACTAAATCCTCACTTTTAATCCGAACCGGTGCAAACCACCGTATATCTATTTGCCTGAGCACATGCAAGCTTAAGCTTGAAATTATCAGTGGATTCATGTTTGTTATGAACACCTGGTTAGCCAGTACCGTCTGACTTTTACCTACGCTCCATTACATGAAGTTACCTATCATTATTATGTTTTTTGACTTTCAGATAATTTGCAAAAATCACCTGTAATGAGGGCCTCTTACAGCGTGACTAGACAAAACGTGTAACAACTTCTGATAAGGTACTACATTAAATGAGTTTTCAAGTTTTAGAAAAACGGTAAGTCCTGCAATTTTCACTGTCTTTGAGGCTCTCTCTTATTCCACAATTTAAAGTGAACAAAGTATGATATGTGCCCTTCGATAAAATTGTATCGGCTTCTGGATTATATAAGACTCTTTCGTAAACATTGGTCATACTGATTGAGATGTCCCTGAGACATTTTTTACAGGATACTAAAAAAGTCTGAATATAATTACTCATGTCGTATATATTTACATCTTTATGTTTGTCTAATAACTGAGCTGTTGCTCGAGAGTGTATGTCTGATACGAAAATTAATTTATTGTATACCAAAGCGCATGCAATATATTACTACGAACTTTAACAACACACTAGAAGGGTTACTATGCTCTTTTTCTGACGGTATTTTTTCTTGACAGATTTTAGTCATTGTGAAGCACGTGTGGTAGCCGAACGTTCAGGGAAGGCGCAAATCGAGACACGTACCTATAGCGCGTGTGACGTGATGTCACACGAGGGACACGACACGCACGTGCCACATGCGTCACGCGGTGATCCGCATATTGAGGCGAAGTTTTCAAGTAACACGCTTATTATTAGACTTGAGTTCCAAATCAGAATCAAATGATGCTGAAGAGGCCATGTTCTTTTAGGCCTTGTTAGAAAATGAATTTAAATCACCTAATAAGTTTATTCTGTCAGAGATAGGCTTTATGCATTTCAGCTACAAATAGACTGAGAGAACAAAACTAGAATACAATAAAGCTGGCATCATCGTCATAAGACCATAATATGTTTCTCTACAAGCTATCTCTAATACATTACCCCATGTACAACTTTAGTATTTAGAAATGCATCCACAAAAGGTATATTGAAGGAATATTCAAATTTGTATCCAGTTATCCACATTTACGACTACACACCCTCTGAGAGCGTCTTGACATCCTTCAACACTTCCGGCACTCCAAACTGTGACACCAATAGCGAAAACACGTGCCAATGACACTGACTGAAGTCGACGTACGACGTCTCCCAGGATACCTCCTATTTTGCGGAATCAATTTTTCACCTGTTCCGTTTCCACATTTTGCGTCACCCGTCCCAGCGCGTTACTTATGCACAAACGCCCACCTTCCAGTGGTGGGGGTACCCCCACTGCTTTTGCTTTCCTCGCAGCATCGATCAGGTATTCGCATACATACGTAGTTTTCAGGTCTGCTTAATTTGCTGTTTCTTCGTGAAGACTACAACATTTTAATAGAATGTTACATATATTGGCTTTATCATGTACAATGGATGTACCAATTTTTCATCTGCATTTTTAAAACCCAGATAAACATTACACAGGAAATAGAACATTTATATGGAATTAGAATATCAGTCAATACAAATCAATGATTTTCTGCAATTGTGTTTGTTGCTTGTTTCTGTCGCTCAGTTTTCCGCGGAGCAGTTTATATTTGGAGAAAGCATGAACTGAAGGGCGGTTCAACAATATTTCAAGATTGTAGGGCTTAATAAATCATGTTGACACGTCACAAGGTGTTAGAATATTCATTAACCTATATGATATAGAATCAAATATCGCAGCTTTTCTGTATAAGGAGAGCCTATTAATTTGTAAATTTGCAGTAAGATACTTTACATATGTATGTAGCGGTATTTTATTGATACACCGTCCAACTTCAGCTCTTAGTGCACCATAGTAAGCAGTATAAGTTTGTGGCTCACAGCTAAAAGTGCAAAGGTGATATGTTACAAGAGAAGCAAGCAACCAGTAAATATGTTTTCTGAGCGGTATACCACATAGCACCGTCCTACCGGAATCACATAACCATCAAGACCAATAGGTTCCAGCTGAGATGCAAAAAAAACTGTCTTACCATACTGTCATTCATCTGTAATGCATTACTTTCCTTATTTTTCATCGTCAATGAAGTACGGTTTAAACGGGACCGTCGAGAGCTATCGGGCCTGATGTTGCTGCGTGTGGTGTCACACAAGGCGCCGGCCGTATCTGCAGGTATTAATAGGGAACCTTCGGCGGCACGAGCATTTTTGAAATACTGAGAAAACGGTCAAAATTTCGAAAGTAATGTATAGGAATGAATTTATAGGAGAAGGCTGAAAGCCGGACCTAAACGCGCCAAAATGATATGAAATTATCTATTATTCACAAAATGATGTACACAATCATATTATAGCTGTCATGATTGAAGTAGCAGTAGTAGTAAAAGAGGATGTGAGAGCTGTAGTATACTGGGTGTCTCACAATTTTCCTTGACACGTTATATTCTCGTAACAAAAAAAGTTCAAATGGAATCTGAGTGGAATTTTTGAAAGTACTATAGGATCTATCACACCATGCCTTCAAAACATTTTCTTTGTACTTTAACTACTTTAAACTCACCCCAACTTTTTGTTCATATAGCACTTAATAGTGCTACACAAAATAATCCTTCATTTTATTTAAAATCTGGTAGTGGCTTTGATTTTATACACAAACTGTATTTTGCGTAGTCATAAGCATTATTTAAATAAAATAAGGATTTGTTTGAGGCTTAATATTTTCGTAAGAAAATCAGATAAAAATGGAAACTAAGTGGGCGTTTCAAGGGTACTGAAGGACATATTATACTTTGAAAACAAATTGCTGTACTTGAACCCCTAAAACTCACTCCAACATGCTTTTTCAAATCTTCTTCTCTTTAAAAATCTTGTAGTGACTTCAATTTGGTACGCAAAACAGTTTCTTCCGTAAAGTCAAAGCATTAGATAAATAAAATAAGGGGTAATATTTTCGTAATAAAAAATGATAAAAAGACATTTGTTTTTGAAAGCATGTATGATAGGTTATTCCCTTAAAGAGCCACTGATTTTCACCTTCTATCAGTTTCTTGTGTCAAACAAATTCTTATTTTATTTATGTTATGTTTACGATTTTACGGAAAAAATAGGTTCGCGTATAAAATCAAGGTACCACAAGATTTTAAATAATATAGGAATATCATTTATGTAGGAAAACCTATGGGGTACTATTTGAAAACAAAAAGTTGGGGCGAGCTTTTGGGGGTGACATACTCAAAAATTCTTTGAATGCCTTACTTTACAATAATTGTTGTTAAGCAGTATTTTAGAAAATCTGTGAATACATAATTTAATCTTAGCTAGAGGAACTATTAAAGTCGTACCATCGGGCCTTGCTGTAGCAGTATCAGTACGAATTACAAATCTCCCTTCGAAGTGTTTGGTGCATATTACAGAAGAATCTTTTATCGCGAAGTTAACTCGCGCGTAACCACTGATTCTGTTGCATTACATCTTTTGGAAATTACAACACAGCTATGCGCTCTGAACCTACGTTATTACTATTGCAGAAGGGTTCAGAGCAACTATAGGAGGTATTCTTGGCTAGATACACGTAAAATCAAAAAATGAAAAATCCCTGTGGGTATTCGACGATTACAAGCGCAACGTGGACGCTGTGGTGGAAATACACCATCAGGTCCGACAGCTCTCGACGGTCCCGATCTAAATCTTCCTCCAAAAGCCAATGCACGCAATACAGTGACACACTCTGGATGCATTGCTTTTACGTATAGTGTTGTAATCGCGAAAACTTTAGATCTTGGGACGTTTTCTGCTGCTCATATCTACAGTATATTCAATCCCAAGATAGACTCTACATAAACAGTCGCATGCAGCATTAGCGTGGTTACTGTCCGCTGCTATCTGCGAACGCGCCAGCTATAGTCCAGTGCGATTATGGAACTTTATATTACTATTTAAAAGAGTTGCCCTATTAACCCATTGCAACTTAAAAGTAGCCAGTTGCCAGTTTGAAATGATCATTCAGGCAATGAACTCTTGACATCGCATATTTGGATATGATTTCCAGTCAGTCTTGGGGGTTTTTACTTGCCGGATTATAACATACAATTCACACAGTGAAGGTAACCGCCCCACTGGGATCCTCTGACCACAACACCGTCTCGACGCTATGCAGAATGCATTCTCCAGATCTCTCTCGTCGGATCTGGCATTACGGATCAGCAAAGTGGGACGACCTAAGGGAATACTACCAGTTCTTTCCCTGGAACGACGTCTGCTTCAAGTCACGAGACCCATCCGCTTGCGCCCAAGAAATAACAGAGGTATTAATATCCGGCATGGAAGCCTACATTCCTCATATCGTCAAGCATCCCTTCAAAAACAAGCCATGGTTCAATCAGCGTTGCAGAGATGCAGTTACCTCTAAAAACCAACATTACAGAGAATGGAGGAAAAATCCAAATGCTGAGAGCCACCGCAGTTTTATCGACGCCAGAAATCACTGTAAACGCGTGATTGACAGCAGCAAGGAGGAACACAACCAAAAAATTAAAAACAAGCTCCTCTCATGTCCTAGTTCGTCCAGAACATTCTGGTCTGTAGCTAAAGCTGTTAGTCAGCACTTTTCCTATTCGTCAATACCACCCTTGACCAGAGAGGACAAATCCATCGCTTCTGCTCCTAAAGAAAAAGCAGACGCCTTGGGGAAGCTCTTCGCAGCTAATTCTACTGTAGACTTTCAAGGAAGTACTCCGACCACCACCATAAGCGTGAACTCGAGAATGGCAGAGGTCAAATTTCAACATCGAGATGTAAGAAGCATCCTCCAAAACCTGAACACCAATAAAGCTACTGGTCCTGACCAAATTCCAGCCATTGTCCTTAAACGCTGTGCCGCTGAGCTTGCACCTATTCTATGCAAGCTCTTCAAACTTTCGTACCAATGAGGCGTGTTTCACGCTTCGTGGAAGATTGGCTGCGTACAACCCATCCCTAAGAAAGGCAAAAAAACTGATCCCACCAATTATAGACCTGTGGTTCTTCTCAGCATCATGTCTAAGGTTATGGAGGCTGTCATTAACACACACCTCCTGAAATATCTGGACAACAATAACATCATAAATGATCGCCAGTATGGTTTCCGTAAGCACAGGTCTACAGGTGACCTCCTTGCCTACGTCACTCACTTGTGGAACAGTGCAATAGACAATCATGGCGAATCCCGTGTTGTTGCACTTGATATATCGAAAGCTTTCGACAGAGTATGGCATGACGGACTTCTGGTCAAGCTTGCTGCTTATGGACTACCACCTGGCCTTCGCCAGTGGCTGAATAGCTTTTTGAACGACCGATCTCTGTTTGTTGTAGTCGAGGGCTGTTCATCAGACGTATTTTCAATAAATGCCGGTGTTCCTCAGGGATCTGTCCTATCCCCTACACTGTTTCTGCTGTACATCAACGAGCTGCTGGAAATAACATCCAATCCAATCTACAGCTTTGCAGATGACAGTACATTAGTGTCGTGCATGGAACCAGGCAAGCATGCCTCACAGATCAACGCTGATATCAAAACAATTGTCGAGTGGGGATTAGCAAATAAAGTACAGTTCAACGTACAAAAAACTCAGGCAACATCACTTACAAAGAAGTCTCACGATGGCTTACCAACCGTGGAAATGGAGGGTCACCCCATAGTCGAATCACCTTCTGTCAAGCTTTTGGAAATCAACATCAACAATAACATGTCCTGGCACGACCACGTCGTCAGTATTGCTAAAACGGCATTCCAGAAGCTTGGAGTTTTGTTCCGCTGTAGGAAGTTGTATACACCAGAGCAACTGCTGCTGCTCTACAAGGCACAGATCCGACCATCGCTGGAGTATTGCTCCCATGTGTGGGGATGCGCTCCGAAGCACTCTCTAAAGCTTCTGGACACTATCCAGAAAAGAGCGATTAGACTAATCGATACGCCAAACCTCACAAAGGACCTCCACAGCTTGGAGCATCGAAGGAGGGTGGCTGACCTATCCCTGTTTTACAGATTCTATCACGGAAGATGTTCGATTGAGCTCTCTCAGATAACACCACAGGCTGTCCGAACCAGGAAAACTAGAGAAGCTCTGCGAGCTCATCCTTACCAGATCGAGGTCCTTACTCCCCGAACTAGTCTCCTCCAGCATTCCTTCTTTTGGAGAACTTCGACGCCGTGGAATCAGCTGCCGGGGAATTTGTTTCCCGACGGCTACAACCTGCAGCGTTTCAAATCTAACGTGAACCGATACTTATCCTCTCGCAGCGCTTCTACAGCGCCATGGGCTTTAAGCCTTTGCGGGAGGCCGACCATAAAAAAAACATAGTGTACTGGACTATTAGGGACCCTACCGACATGAGCCGATCACGCACGCGGGCTTGTTTTGATATGGTCTAGCTTGGCTGTGAATACAGTCCCTCATTTCCATCGGTCTGTCGGTATGTCTATATGTTTCCTTTAACAGCGTAATTGCAGTAAGTGCCTTACGAATTTTAATGAATTTTGGTCTGTGATATGCGTGTCCTACGAGGCAATGTTGCATATTCTCAAAAGTCTGCGAATTGGCGTAAGAGGAATTTGAATCAATTGAAAATTCTCAGAGCTATGATAAAGTCTATTGTCAGCGATTTAGGGATTCCTAGTCATTTTCTATTTTTTCTGATAGTGTGGTAGGAGTTAGGAAGGGTAGGGGAGTGGTTTAACTAATTTTTTGTGTAGATTCTACATTGTTCTGGAAAAATACTTTGTACATCTCCAAATGCTCCGAATCTTTAGCAGCCTACAGCAGACTACATTCGTCAGGACTTGAAGTTCTCACGTTAACATAGAAAGTCAAGACTACCTAACTTTTCCTCTCCTAATGAGTAATAATAGGTAGCTATCCCTAGCGAGTGATGAATGGCGAACATCGCGCCCACCATAGTATGAGATGAAGCAACGGTGTGAATACGCTAGAGGGTCTAAGGACTGCCACTGCTTTCGTACGCTCTGATACCTTTACGCCTGGAACTCGAACTTCAATAACGACAGGTACTTTTTCATTCTCAGTTTTTTTTTAGCCCCAGTGGCAAGTTTAGAGCTTACCCTAGACACAAGGTTAGAATGTGCTTTTTATGTTTTTGAACTACCATTTCTGTGACGCCAAGCTTCGTGCTAGATCTCTGCCTTGTGAAGCTTATAGCATGAAAATCTAATTCGTGCCTTGAGAGCAGAACTATACTATGTCCAAGTTGTCGTATTTTGCAATCTAAATGCCTACGTATACATGAAAGGTCATCGAATCTACTACAGAAGTATTCCAAGTCCACACTGAAGGGAGGATAATAAATTGACAAGGTTCAAAGTAGTCTATCTTTTCTGTGTTGGAGATAGACTTGTATTGATGTGCCGTTTTGGAGATAGTATAATGGACTTACGCTAGTTCTGCTTTCGCATGTTTGGAGTTAGTACACTTAATCGGAGGACATAGGTTTATTCTGATCTGTAGTATGTGGGTTAGTAAACCACCAGTGGCGATGGACTAATACATGCTATGTCCACCATTTTCTATAACATAAAGATTGTCCTAATTCCAAGTAGCGCACCTTATAACCAGTTATCCCATATGGCTATATAAATTTTATCAAGCAGTTTTTCAGTTTACAATATCTCAAAAACAAAAAAAAATGCTTCTCCTGTAAAATCTACATTTTGTGACTGAGCATACTTCTGCTCTCAGGGGACGAATTACCAAGAAATAAAACCTCAGATGGTATAGTATATAACTATATTCGTAACTGCACATTGAACAGAAAATCATTTTAACCTCTGATTTCAGAGATAAATAGATGAATAATCTTGATTAAGGTAAAATACCTGTAAGACACAAGAATTACTCATGGTGGTTGATTCGTTACCTCCATACAGTAGTATGGAAAGTAGAAAGTAGTATTTTATACCACTTTTTAGATGCGCCTTTAGATATTCACAAAAGGAACACATCAACTACCCTGGGTTATTAGCAACAGACAGCACAAAGCGTATGTGGTGCTAAAACTATATTTAGAGCTAATAGTAGTAGCTGTGGGGCGTCCGTGCCTGGCAAGTAGGCCCCAGTAGGCGCTTTTTGCCATCATTCAGAGGCAAAAGTCTATATCCAAAATTTTCCATTTTCCTAGTCACTTTTGATCATAGACGAACTTATCTTTTTTTTGATGATCGAGCTTTGGATATAAGAAGTCCAAAAAGGGAAATACTGGTGCTGGTTTTATTGAATTTGTTAGTTCATGTTTGGTATTTATCCTTGTATGAATACTACTATTTTTAATTTTTATATTCTGTTTATCGAAAACCGAACAAAAGTAGCTACAATTTTACAGCAGAGCGGCAAATAAAGTATCGACGTGCTATATAAGGATCTATAAGTTGTAGTTATAGTGTCCCTAAGTAAAGACGCAGCATATCATTTTAGCAGATTCTACAAAAATTTAGTTACTATTATGAATTGCTATTCAGTGCCTCCGATTTCTCCGAAAATATAAAAAAACTCATCATCCTACATACATAAACGGTATTTAATCTTACCAATTTTTTAACAGAATGTTCCTTCTGTAGAGATAGCATCAATAAAGTACGCAAGCAAATAGTCCCTGTAGTGTACGACGCCACTGGTAAGTGTAAAGTACGGTGCCACTAGTAAAGGAGTCTGTCCGGACAACCACCTGGCAGATCCATAAGTCAGTTAATCTGTCGACTGCGTTATGCGAGTCACGGACATATTCAAACCCTACAGTCCCCCTTGACTTCTTCATGGAGCAAGACATCCACCTGGGACTTTTACTCAGACACGGGGTGTCATATTTACCACTTTCTGATACAAAGACTACTTCTCTCGTCCAACCCACCCCTCTGAAGAGGTTGATGGCAAAAGGCTTTTAAATGTAATAGTAAAGTTCAGTTTTCAGTGGTTGCTTAGGAATAGACAATAGACTCTCCTCATTAGCTTTTGCATTGCACAAGATACATACCTAGCGTTCTAACTAAACAAACTGGTGCTACGCGTACCATCTTCTTTGAGTCCAAATGGAATAACTTGAACATTGGCTTTGTTTCTTACGACCTCAGCAGGAAGTCGGGATTGAAATTTAAATATGAAATAACCAGTTTCGATGACAGAATTGGAAGTTACCTTGTCAGTGTTCGTTTTTAAAACCGCTAATGCTTGTAATGGGGAACTGTCGTAGTAGGAAGTCGGTAAACTGCTAGATACTTCAAACTTATTTTGGGTTACTAGATTTCAGTTTTGACTTGGGCTTTGCCTGTAATTTGAATTTTAATATCGAAATATCTAGTTCTGACATCGTAACTGATTTGAATGATGGAAAACTGAACAATCATATATGATTTTATTACCAGAGGCAAGAGTCCCAACATAGGGTTCTAAGGATGTTTACCGAAGGTAAGTCGCATAGCATAAAGACAACCTTACAATATAAGAAAAACTCAAGACGATGTTGGTTCTTCGATGCTAAAGTCTGTCTGTCAGAGCGGTCAATTCACAGGTTATGCTTGTTATTCCATACGATGAACATAACCTCTAGCATGTTCAAAATAAATAAGTAAAAATACAGAAAAACTGTATATTTGGAAGATGCTGTACCCCTGATAATATATGATGCTAAATTATTCCTGTTTCAATAACACATTTTTGATGGCACGGACATCTGCAGCCACCATTTTTTACATACTTCTATTAGATTCACCCGTATGTTTGTTTGCTTGTTTGTTCTTTATATTCAACCGACTTTGGACTAGATTTTAACCCACTATAAACGAACCAATTCAAGTTAAAATTTGTACTCTTGTCACGAAATTGTGGCAAAAAAATAACTTAATAAGTTTGTCTTATTATACTGGTCACGATCGCCAGAATTGAAAGATTTAAGGCTCAATTTTATTTAAGGATTAGACATAATAGTGAAGCTGCATGTTAGATAACCTAAATCGCATTTATCTTGACAGGTTGTATGAGAATTATTTATCGCCAATATGATGATACTCGCCTGGGCAGGTTAACTGTGAAAAGGAACAGATTTAGTTTAAACTTTACACACTTATGAAAAACCGGTAGGAATACAATGATTCAGTAAGACCTAGGGTGCCACAGTTTTTTTCTGCATGCTTGAACTGGACGATGCGAAACGACCAAGAGCCTCCAACCCATCTTAAAACGAAGATTGAGCTGATTTTATGTTTTTGGTTTTTTGATTATTGCTGCGCCGCCACTGACACGGTTTTTCAAAAACAGAGTCGTTTTCCATTTTCGCAGCGGTAAAAAATTCTGTGTCAAAATTTTATTGAAATAAATTCAATAATCTCCGCATTACGCAATATACATACATAGAACGAAATAAAGCAAAACTTGTATGTACAGATCACAAAATTGGTTTCTGTAATAGGCAAGCCAATGTTCGGATGAACCTAAAAAAGTGTAATATGCCGCTAGGTATTTCTTCTATAGGTCAATGGACTCTTATGAATACAATAAATTTTTCAGTTTTACTACCCTCCACCCCCCAACCGCCCCGATTCCACTAGAAATTTAAAAAGTATTGAAAATGATCAGGAACCCGTAAAACGCCTAAAAACAAAGTTTGAGCTGTTTCCATATTTTTAGTTTTTCCATTATTGCTGCGCCGCCACTGAAACTATTTTTCCAAAACATACGTGTTTTCCATCTTCGCTGCGGTAGTAATACTGTGTCAAAATTTCATTAGAATCAATTCAATAATTTTTGTGTTAATCAATATAGAACGATCTAAAACAATACTCGTATGTATACAGGGTGTTAATTAAGTATGTTAACAAACTTTAACCACGAATAGTACTCTGAAAAATAGAAAGAAAATGTCATATGAACATGGGTCCGGAAATGCTTCCTAAGGGAGCTACGCTCCTTTGCATGGGGCACCCTGAAGACGGTTTTCCCTCGATATTCTCGAAAATATTCATATCAAAATTACGAAATTAGGTACGATGGGTAAACTTTTGACGCTGAATCTGATTCTGAATTCAGAATTTCACAATTTTAATCAGAGACGTATCATACGGGAGGAGTTAAGGGTAAAAATAACCCCATTTTCTAAATGGTTTTTTTTGACAAAATGGTCTCTTGGTACATCTCGATAGGGCTAACCGTTTTAGAGAAAAATACAAATTATTGAATCGATGCAGGCTATTGTAAATGAATAAATGTTCATCTATTCAGTAAGTGTGCTGTGAAAAACAATTGCAATAATTGATAAACAACTTGAGAACTGTCAGTTTATTCAGTTCAGGATGATCAGAAACCCCTAAAATGCCTAAAAACAAAGTTTGGGCTGTTTTTATATTTTCAGTTTTCTTATTATCGCCGCGCCGCCACTGACCCGATTTTTCCAAAACATACGCGTTTTCCATCCTCGCCTTCGGAGTAATACTGTGTCAAAATTTCATTAAAATCAATTGAACAATTTTCGCCTTACGCGATATCGAACGATCTAATACAATACTCGTATATATACATCACAAATTTTAAGTCCCGTAGTTTCTATAATAAGCATGCAACGTTCGGATGGACCTAAAAAAGTGTATCATGCCGCTAGGTTTTTCATTCACCTATCAATGGACATCCCATTACTAATACAATAAATTTTTCAGTATTACAACCCCCACACTCCAACCGCCCCAATTTCCCCCCAAGAAAAAGTAGAAAATGGTCAGGAACCCCTAAAACGCCTAAAAACGAAGTTTGAGGCATATTTGGAATTTTTTGTTTTTTTTCTAATTACTCCGCCCCCCGTATAACGATTTTCAACATTCTAGGAACATTACCTACTACGACCCCACAGCATAACGCTGCCCAAACTTCATCACAATCCAACAATCCATGCAGCGGTTACTGAGATTACGAGGGTAGAAAAACGCGACAGACAGACAGACCGACGGAAATGAGTGACGTGGATTTTCGTTATGTATGCATCATAAAGCGCTCAAGAAGCGTATTATCTCAAAACTCCCCTCACCTATCGGTGTTAATTCCGCAAGCCTGTGGCGTTATTTCAGCTCCACCCGCAATGTTTTACAAATACTTCGTTTTACGTACACATCCGAACAGATTTGAGTGACTGTACAGCTCCATTAAATTGTCACAGCAGCTTTGATCTCTAATTGTAAAAAAATTGCCTGTTAAATTTGAATTTTAATATGAAATTCCCTCGGAAATTCCATTCCGATGGACCAAAACACAATAGGATAATAGGATTCAGCATTTCGGTTTGAACATTTTATGTATATGTATAATATTTTGTTGTGCAGTACACTGGACAATACCTTTATGGTATGTTAAATTAAGTTAGAGTCAAACTGAAAATCAAAGCTCAAAAACAAAGCAACACTGACGCACAATGGGGTAAAAATGGGAAAACTAAACGTTTCCAAGGAAAAGTAAATTATGGCAAGCTATATGATTGCAGCTTTTTATCCCTTTGCATGAGAACGAACGCCATACTCGGAATTTATGTCATTATTTCATTATTAATAATTCTCCTTATACTAGAACGAAAGCACGGATCATAGATGTACGTCATATGCACCCAAATAGTACGGAAGAAACATATTAGCTAGGTAGTCCACCTAAAGACCGTACAGGACGATATACATTGTGAAATCCTTACTAATACCTGTAGAAGATCTACGTAGCTCACAAACTTTAATCAACAGTTTTTTCCCTGTATTGCTATCTAAAAATATTGGTATAGGACAATATAGTCCAGAGCTTTGGGATGTGTGCCAACTATTCGTCCCCTTCTACCTCAGTTTTGTAGAGCTTATTAAAAAAAAAGAACTAGAGAGGATACCGGGATGAGGGAGAGTTGACTGATTTATTCACTTAAGGAATATTTTATATTTAGGAATGACTGTAGATCTAGTAGTATACAGTTATTTCCAGGACGTTCTGGCTTTTGCTTCTAAGGAAATAGACCACTAGATTATTTTTTAACATACTGCATAAAACATATTTCAATTACCATATCACCTCCGCACTCCTACGGTAATTGCAACAGAATTTTTCTATATTGTTATTACCTTGGTAGTATAGTGTCGTCTTTTAAAGTTGCACAAATAATGATCAAAATATAAACCGAAAAATTAAAAGAAGCTTTCTAACTTATTGTGACATAAAGGCAGTGACAACAAGACGAGAACAGAAATTCAATGTAAAATTGGTCACCACTCTATTTGTCAATACTGTGGCATATGTTTCGGTTTACAACACCTTTTTGAAACGAACAGTAACTGGTATAAAGAGTATTTCAAGGATAAATATAACGGCGTACAAGTAATTAACATAATAGGCTATTGGGAACTAAGCTGTACCTCAGTTATTTTTTGTAGGATAAGGTCACTTAATCAAAAACTCCTTATTTTCCTATCTGCAACGTTTCGACTTACATTAAGTCATTCTCAGACAACAGAAAAACGAAGTTTTCATCGTTTGTATGGTAATAATCATCAGAGTTTAACTAGATAAAAATACTGGAAAGATACGACACTACTAACGGTTTTATAATATAACTTCACATAACACGCACAATAAAAACGAATTATCGTATATTATTACCAATTTTATTCTGTTCCTGTTTATTTTAATTCGTTTTTATTGTGCGTGTTATGTGAAGTTATATTTTAAAACTGTTAGTAGTGTCTTATCTTTCCAGTATTTTTATCTAGTTAAACTCTGATGATTATTACCATACAACGATGAAAACTTCGCTTTTCTGTTGCCTGAGGACGACTTAATATAAGTCGAAACGTTGCAGATAGGAAAATAAGGAGTTTTTGTTTAAATGACATTATCCTACAAAAAATAACTGATGTTCATCACACTAGGTCAAAAAACCTTTACAAACTAAAGTGTACTACCTCTTGAACCTAAAAAAACCTAATTTGAATTGAGTAAATGGAAAAAGTTAAATAAATTACCTACATCTTTTATTCTGTTTGTTTCTAAGGCTTCTAAAGAGTTCAATTTTCTGCTTTTCGGTGCAATATGTAAAATGTAATATTCATCTTTGAGTTTGTGGTTTTCCGCGAGCAAATGATCTTCTATGTTCCTCAACCCGTTTCTGGAAAGTTCTTCCGGTTTGACTGACGTAAATCTTAGAGCAGACCTACATTCTAATTTATATACGCTTGATTTTTTTTTCATTTAATATTTTTTTACTCAAGGTATTGTTGCATTTGAACGAAATATTTAAATTTATATTTGAAAATTGTAAATTAATGAATGGTATTTCTTAAATTTTGAATCCGAGATAGTTTAGGTAAACCTGGTTTATAGTTCTCTTATATTTGTTTTTCTCTTTATTATACTATTATATCAATTTTCGGTTATAGCCGTTGTCGTATGCTATTTCTTTTGTGATGTTAAGTACTTTGGTATAGTTTTTGGTAGACATAGGGACGTTCATTAGTCTGTTTGCTGTTTATTAAGTTCAGTATCAAGACGAGACAATACCACAACTGATTAGGGATGCAATAAGCCCTAAGGAAACCGGAAAAAGCTTACTGCCCACGCTTTTCCTTGGAGAAGATTGATCAGTTTTCCCCTGCATCAAAGTTATATAAAATAGGATCAAACTTCTATACTAGATACACAAGAAAAAATTATAGATATAAGAAAAAAAAAAGAATATGCATATGTATATAAAGTTGCATAATTAATGGATTGTCACCACAGCATAGTGAACAACCAGCATAATATCTCTGAGGATTTCCTATATAAAAATGGTTCCCACAGAATTTGACCTTGGGAGGGTTTAACGGATGTGAAGTTTGGATAGAGATGTGAAAATGAAAATATCGACACCGGTACCAACTCGATATTTTTTAGCCAAATAGGCGCGTTTGGTTCGTACAGAGCATTTTGTGCAATTGATTACACCCCTCAATAATTATATAATTATTTTCGATACCGATACAAACGTATCGATACCAGCTTGGAATGCATTGAGTATCGTTAGCATCCCTACGAAAAATCATCCAATAGTGGGGATGCGCGTGTAATTTCCGCCAACCTGAGTTATTGTGCTGCTATGCGTCTCCCAATATTTACTTATAAGGGACAGCATGTTATCCTAAGGGTAAAGACATAATGGAGTAATTAACCTTACCCTGCTGCAGGCCACGCTGATTGATAGACAGTACCACAGAAAAGCAACGAGATGTACGGCAAGGAGAAAGGCTAGTGTTCAGAACATTGACGCCTTGAATGACGCGTAATTTTAGTGTCGATAAAGAAAGCGGATGACGCTTGGTATTTGGGTTCTAGGAGCAGTTGAACTTTTTTCTGTCATTGCACCATAACCCCAATATTGGACGGATCGGAGATAGAGGGGGGTGTTAGAACAGTGCAGAGCATCGTTAAGTAACCGAATGAAAATGCGGTAGCATTTTAGTACACCTATCAGCTAATGTCCAAAAAAAATCGTCATCTGAAGTCTACGGCCGGTTTGTGCATACTGATTTTTTCAAAATGAAAATAAAAAAATGAAGTCAAGTTGATTGACTCAGTACTTCCCACACATTCCTATAATACCAGTTTTTTTTTTATCTTCCCACAGCATGAAACTATAGTCTAGATGCCCCTGCAACCAAATCATCGCTCGCCCGATCGCAAAAAAGTGTTTTATTCTACTAGGTGCTTCTTTCACAGGCCAATGGACAATCTATGATGAATACAACAAATTTTTGAGTTTCACAAGCCCCCACCCCCGAACCACCCCAATTTCACCCCCAACCAAAAAAAAAATTGCAATGATCAGGAACCCCTAAAACGTCTAAAACGAAGTGGACCTAAAAAAGTGATTATCCCGCTAGGTCTTTCTTCCACAGGTCAATGGACAGCCTATTATGAATAGAAAAAAAATCAGTTTTACAACCCCCACCCCATAATCATTCCAATTTCACTCCCTTGATTCCTGTAATACACAAGGCAATGTTCGGATGGACCTAAATCCTAAATCTGACTCTCTCTGGTCAGTAGACAGCCTATTATGGGTACAACAAATTTTTCAGCTTTACAACACTCCCCCACCCCCACACCACCCCAATTTCGCCCCCACCCAAAAAAGTAGAAAATGATCAGGAACCCCTAAAACGCCTAAAAACGAAGGTTGAGGCATATTTGAAATTTTTTGTTTTTTGCTAATTATTTCCGCCGCCCATGCACCGATGTTCAAACTTGTAGCAACACTATCTACTACGATACCACACCATATCGCTGCCCAAATGTCATCAAAATCTATGTAGCGGTTACTGAGATTAGGAGGCTAGAAGAACGCCAACAGACAGACAGGCCGACAGACAGACCGACAGACAGACCGACAGACAGACCCACAGACAGACCGACAGACAGACCGACAAACAGACCGACCGACAGACCGACAATCAGACCGACGGAAATGAGTGACGTGGATTTTCGTTATGTAGGCATCACAAAACGCCCAAAAAGTATATTATCTCAAAATCGAAAATTTTCGCGATCACAATACTCCCCTCACCTATCGGTGTGGGAAGTAAAAATGGCGACTAAACTGGTAGGATCTTGTTCAATTATTCTTTTTTTTTTGTAGGTAACACAGATAATACTGTCATCCGTTCCTGATGGGCAGTTTATGAGAAATTCGAGCTAAAATTTCGATTTTTCACGTCGATTTCGTTAAAAATCGTTGAAAAACTGTCAATATTGGTTAAAACGGATGTCGTTTTTTATAGATGTTTTTGGAGGTACAACTATAGCATGTATCAATTTTTTGCATTTTTGTTGTATTTAGCTGCATTCTACAACCCCTATGGAGGGTGACATTACCGAACACCTTCCTTATCCTTTCAGAATACGTTCAATAATTTCACCCCCTATAGGGGTTGAAAATTGAGGTTAAACAGAATAAAAACGGATGACATTGATACACGTCATAGCTGGACCTTTCAGGAACATGTATAAAATACGTCATCATCCGTTTTAAACGACACGAGCAATTTTTTGACGATTTCAGACGAAAATGACGTGAAAAATCGAACTCTAAGCTCAAATTTCTCATAGTCTGCCCAGCAGAAACAGATAACTGTATTTTTAGTGTTATCTATAAAAAAACAAAGAATTTTTCATCAGCTTCTGACTGGTTTTGTCGCGATTTTGTCACATTCATTTCAATAAAATCGGTACGCCAGACCGCCAGTAGATTTCGAATGACGATTTTTGGAACATTAGCTGGTGGGTGTACTAAAATGCTACCGCATTTTCATTCGATTACTTAACTACTTTTTTTTCACGTTTTAACACCCCCTCCCTCTATCTTCCATCCCTCCCATTTTGAGGTTATGGTGCAATAACAAAAATGTGTACAAACTGCCTCTGGAACCCAAATACCAAGCGTCATCCGGTTTCTTTGTCGACACTAAAGTCACGCTTAACTTAACTATAGGAACACTACTCTGGTATATTTCTCCTCATTTATTTCTGTGGTACCGTTTATTAATCGCCGTGTGACCTGCAGCGAGATGCACTAATCTACTGCGTTTTTACCCTAAGATACTTATAAATTACCAGGTCTTATTTTGGATTTATAAACAATGAAAATGCTTTCTTTGAAGAATTTAGAACCGCCAACATACAAAGTTGACCTGCAAAAAGACAATATAAGTTATCTAAAATAATTTTGTTTGCACTTTGATGAAGGTTATATATCTGGTCGAAACGTCGGTAAGAATTTTCCCTTACAGCGCATATGGTCCTCCTCCGTTATGCACGCCCTCTCAGTTCATCTTTTTTAACACGGCAATAAATCTTAATTGGCCCACTGGGGAAATGAAATCATTCAGAACCCGCTTTTTTGCCTGTGAGATGTCGGGACCGAATTAGCCCCAAGCGACACCTCTTCACCCCCCTTCGCCCCCTTAATCTGATGTTCAATAATTAGGCTCGAGCAAGCTGCTCCACGTCTGTGTCTCCCGAAGGTCGCATAATGGTCGAAAGCGATAAGAGCGGACCAGATAAAAGCCGATTACGGTTTTGCCATTTCCTTCTTCCAGACAACGGCGTGCCAGCCAACATCGGCAGGATGTAGAAGAGCTATTATCCGCTAAACCTATACTTGTCTATGGGTAAATTAAAGAATGGCGTCGCACGGCTTAACTCGGTACTTCTTACCATATTCGATACTAAAAAAAAAAAAAAACGTTTGGAATTATCGCATCTCCCACCAACTCAACCAGGTCAATTAATCTAGCCAAGCAGTAATTCAAGGATTTATATTTCCCAGTTCCGCTAAGAACCACTAAGTCTAATAACAAGTAATAGCAGTTGCCAGGTTGAAATGTTCATGCATAAGTCAATTCTTATACAGGGTTATTCACGTTATTCGACACGGAGCATTATGGCTAAAGTATTTGATAAAAAAGAAAATAATAATCTTAGAGACCCATAAAGGCTACATTTTAAAAATATTTTCATGTTATACAGGGTGTCCCAAAGACACAAAATGTATCAAAGTTATGTTTTTTTAAATGGAACACCCCGTATGTTATTGCATATTCAGATTCCTTGGTGAATTCTAGTGTGTCTTTATGTACCATATATGGGACTAAATCACCATTTTCGGTACAAGTAAATATCAGGAAAAGATTGAATATCGCAGAGATTATAAAATTTGAAAGGCTGTTACTCTGCCATATTACTATAAGCATAAAATGCGTAACCTTTATGAGACTGTCAAATTTAAGTTACGTTTATGCTTGGAGAAATCGGTCGATTAATTAAGGAAACTTCGACGAGCGATAACCTGATTTTTTCAAATGGGAATGCCTAATTTTTTTTATACGGTTAAACGTAGAATTTGATAACCTTTCTAATGACATAAGGCTGTGAATATCAATCTCTGGTAGTTTTCATTTAATTTTAAATTTTCACACAAGTCGGCGTTTTTCAATTTTCCTACCTATAAGCAACGTAGCAGGCCATGAAGTATAAAAAAACATGTTAATTCAGATGGGAGAAAACCAGTAACTTAGAAAAAAGATACAAAGGAAATAGAACAAAGAGACACGATAACGAAAATTCCTTACAACAAATCAACTCTCCCAGAAACAACTGCTATAACTGTTGTTTGAAATTTGTAGACAAGGTAGATGTTTCAAAAGGTCTTCCTCGGACTTCCATTGTCTATATAACTTTGAATTACAACGTTTCGATTGATGTGGTACCTTCAATCATCGTCTTCAGGTAAACTGACGATTGAAGATACCACATCAATCGAAACGTTGTAATGCAAAATCATATAGACAACGGAAGTCCCAAGAAGACCTTTTTGAAACTGCGATAACGTCTCTAAGGTCGAAGAGAAGCTGTAGTGTGGCAGCAATAGATATTTTTTACGGTCTACTGGCTACCGGAATTTACTAGAGGTAAAAATCTCCAAGACAATTAAAAACCCTGATATGAAACAAAAACCACAAGCGACTGTTGCTCCAGCACACAACTATCAATCATATGTAATGGTGTAAAAAAGTAGTAATTTGCGTCGAAGTCGATCCTTCTGACTGGAGCCCTTCTATTTTTCAATATCTGTTAGCAATATAGCAAAAAAGAAATAGTGCTAGTAGTGACAAATCAGATTTAAATTTTCTGCCATTTAAGTTATGTTCTATAATTTGAACAAATTTTATTCATTCTTCATTTTCTGCGATCTTGCTAATAGGTAGGGAAGAACCTTCAGAACTCCATTCATAGGTACTTTTGACTAGAGTTTTGACAGAATTACATACTTTTTTATATCATTAAATGTGAAATTTTATTATGAAAATAATAAACTGCCTACAACATTGCCTAGTAGTTTTCGTTTATTTTCAAAATTTTGAATAGTTTTGGAAATTGCCAATCTCTAGTGCATTGCAGTAGCTAGTAGGCCGTGAAAAAACCCATTTCTGCCATACTCCAGCTTCTCTTTGACCAAAGATATGTTACCGCCGTCGTTTCTGGTTAGACTTTGTTTATTGTGAGTAATTTTTATAATCTTGTCCCTTTAGCCTAGTTCGTGTGTATTTTTCTGCTGAGTTAGTTGTTTTCTTCTACATGAACAGGTTTTTGTTTATATTTCATGGCCTGCTACGTTGCTTATTGGTTGGAAAATCGGAAAACAGCGATTTGGTTGAAAGTTTGAAATTAAGTGAAAACTGTCAGAGATTGATATTCACAACTTATCATTAGAAAGATTATCAAATTCTACATTCAACCGTATAAAAAGGATTAGGCATTCCCATTTGAAAAAATCAAGTTATCGCTGTTCGAAGTTTCCTTAATTAATCGACCGATTTCTCCAAGCATAAACGTAATTTAAATTTAACAGTCTCACCAAAGCTAACGCATTTTATGCTTAGTAATATGGCAAAGTCACAGCCTTTCAAATTTTATAATCTCTGCGATATTCAATTTTTTCCTGATATCTACTTATACCGAAAATGGTGATTTACACCTGAACGGTTCGCTTCAAGTCCCATGTATGGTACATAAAGTCACACTAGAATTCACCAAGGAATCTGAATATGCAATAATATATGGGGTGTTCCATTTAAAAAAACATAACTTTGATACATTTCGTGTTTTTGGGATACCCTGTATAACATGAAAATATTTTTAAAATGTATCCTTTATGGGTCTCTATCCATCCGAAATTATTATTTTCTTTTTTATCAAATACTTTAGCCATAATGCTCCGTGTAGAATAAAGTGAATAACCCTGTATATTCGTGTATATGTAATGTATGTTCGATGTCTAGATATAAACGTAATCTAGACGTAGTCGAGCAGATTCCGTCCGCAATATTAAGTAAACAAGGACTTTCTTCTACCCAGTCTTTAGATATCAACATGTTCGCATCTAAGACAACATCTGCCATCATTGGGTCAGTCTCATCACCCACCGTGCTTTTCAGGTTAGTAAAAAGTACCAGAACTCTTAAACGTCGGCGAGATGTGGAAGAGCTATTATCCGCTAAACCAATGCTTGTCTATGGGTGAATTGAAGAATTGTCACACTTGATGCCACTAACTCCACCAGCCCCTATACCAGGCTAGAGATAATTATCTATACTAAACGGTCAATTTTTAGTGGACGAATATTCATAGGATACGTTGATGCATCAAGAGATCTCTCAGTTCATGAAACGCGGAATTGAATGTCAAATTTCATATCCTCTCGCATTTTGAAAAACATGGACTATACAGCAAGTTTCGTACAACGGACGAATCTGTTCGTGATCACCACGAGGTACTGTGAAGAGACGTGGCAAGGGCGATATGACGGCGGTCAGCGGCACGTTCGCTCCGTGTGCATTATACCATTAAATTACTGTAAAAGGAGTAAGGACGGTACCATAACTATCAATAATTCTATCCTATTTCCGTCTTTTACGACTTTCTTTATTTGATATATAAAGGAAACGACTGATCATTTATACTCACTCAATATCCTATTTATCTACCTCATCATACTTATAACTACAACCGGCAACAGCAGATCTTATTCCCCACCTTATAGACAGTCCGGTATCTGAATTTGATGATCGCAACAGACGATATTTAGTGTCCCTATTATAATTATGTTTTCTATAACCTTTTAGACTCGACATCATAATGACGATCGCTGCCTGAACGAACCTTCCGCTTCCCTTCCTCATGCCGCGCCGGTAAATTTACGATAGTCACACAGTACACAGAAGAGACATAGGAGCGACATAGGTTTGCGCCACGTCCTCGCCTGACGTCCGTTCAGTGTGCATTACTAATTACTGTAATAGGAGTGTCCAAGATCAAGCCTGGCAGAAAATTGCTAAACCTTTAATGTTCAATGTATGTTGTAGTCTACTGTTTTTTATGTTTTATTCGAACTCGAAAAATTCATGTTATAATCTGGTTGATAACAATCAGTTGTAGCCAAAGCGAGGAGTCTCTCACGTCTCCGCCACGCCCTTGCACACGTCCGTTCAGTGGGCATTGCGCCTTATATGGAATTATCAATGGTACTAATAAGTCAAATAAATATAGGCATTATTCCAACCACCTATATTCCAAAACCTCAAAAATGTATCTTTATAATATAAAGGTATACATTCCTCAGGGATATCTGAAAGAGTTTAAGACAAAATTACGTCAGTTTTAATATCCTTTGTTAATTTATTGATGACTATTAGTCCACTAGGTAGGTAGGTGGTTGTAATACCGATTCTGCGTTCTTCGCTTTCTGTGGCGTTCAAGATTTTCGTCACCTTGGTGGTTTTCCAATAAATTTTATAGGAGTCATCAGTTTCACCACGTTACCTGCAGTCAGATCTTCCGGTAGGCTTGCACAGGCTTCTTGTCTGTATGCGAGCCACCTCCCACACTCGACTATTTGGAATTAAAACTGACGCATTGGAGTTTAAATTTGTTTATTTAAAATTAAATTTAATCCTTTAACACAGTCAACTGACTATGCTCAGGTTATTTTTACACTTGACTCTGTAGGAACCACAGATGTTAAAGAACTTCTTTAATGGGGAGGGGGATAGTTCATAAGTAGTTCATAAGTTTATAATTTACTGTTCCTTAAATTTTGATGCGTTGAGTAGTTGTTGCTCACTACCCGCTAAAGCTGGTTTTTGGATAATTAGAGCAAATATGGTAATAAGGCTAAACTACAAAAATATAATTACCTGCAAATACCGGCTTTTTACAGTAGCGTTATTTGTGGTATTATGGTCATCTAAGCTACCATAGGGCGTGATGAACCCTATATGCCCTTATGGAGGCCAACGCTGAGTGCCCATTCTACAGTATATTTCATCTAGAACTGTCATGGAATATGTGAATCTGTACAGATTTCTTCGAAGTTTACGTGTAACACCGTTTTTGCCTATCAACCGTGCACTTTTCGCGAGTGCGTGAGGTCTATATACATCTATGTTAGCTATGTGGTTTGGTATCATTTTGTTTTGGTAAATTTTCTAGAAGTTGCTTATTAGATATATGAAATCATATTTAGGGCCTTTAAGAACAAATATCACTTTTTATTATTTTTTTGCTGCTGCTAATCGGTCTTGAATGAAACAGCTATTGTTTTAGTGTAAATGGCATTCCTCAATCAGGATAATTGAATCGATATAATAACCAACTAACAATCCATAAACCATCCATCGTACCAATGCATCATTTTTTTTCCGGTTTTGTGTATGGTTCAATGCGGTTTCATTTTTATTAATTTATGATCATAAATCGCTGTAACAATGATCAATTTCACATCTTCCTCTGTCCGCATTTGCTAGACCAAAAGGATTGAAGATTTCCATTCAAGTTTTGAACTGGAACAAAATGAAATAACATAATTTCGTGGAATTCGTTATACCTCTATTGCGAATAGTACTCACCGTAACCTAATAATTAAATCACTTTTTGAAGATACCGTTTGTAAGCTAACTAAAAAAATTCTTGCCAAACAATTGCTAGTTTTTTTGGATAGTAACAAAATCATACTTCCTACACAATCAGGTTTTCGTTCTGGCCATAGCTGCGAAACTGGGCTTCTTCAAATTACCGACGACATAATTCAGGCCTTGGATGATATCAAATCTACAATTCTTGTCATGCTTAATATCAGCAAGGCCTTTGAAACTATAAACCACTCTACAGAAATAGCTTTTTTAGAATCAAGTAGAATTTGCAGAGAATCTCTACATATTTTCAAATCATATCTAGAGAACCGTACTCAGACGGTAGGATTAGGGCAAAGCGTATCACAAGAGCTTTTTATCAGATGTTCCTCAGGGATCCATATTGGGCCCATTACTTTTCATTTTCTATACCAGTCAGTTTTCCAAATGTATTAAAAGCTGCTCTATACATTCTTATGCTGACGACACCCAACTTTATAGATCATTTTCTGTTACTAATATGAAAGCCACTAACATCGCCATAAATACTGACTTGGAAAGTTTAGGTAAAACTGCTAGGCAACATTCATTAGACTTAAATCCCCACAAATCAGTAGCATTAATATTTTCTAAAAAGACCTTGCGGGCATCCCTACAACAAAATATTAATATACATATTGAAGGAACCGCTTTGAAAGTTGTTGACACATATGAAAATTTGGGCTTAGTAATTGACCAAAATATGAGATTTAGAGAAAATATGATATTTCGTGAACATGTATACAGAGATCGTATGCTTCATTGAAGCTGTTATAGAAACGATTGTGTGATGCCATAGTTCTTTCGAATTTCAATTACTGCTCCACTGTGTATGCACCATGCTTGGATCAGGATACTCTACGTAAAATACAGCGAGTGCAGAACTCGTGTATAAGGTTCACGTGTGGCATTAGAAAGCTTGAGCACGTATCACATAAGTTGAGTGATTTGAAGTGGTTTTGTATGTTCAAGTATTATGCTCTTTTTTTTTGCCATGGACTACTAACTTGTAAAACTCCACGCTATCTTTATGATAAGATTTCACTACGTTCAGATATCCATGAAGTGAATGTCAGAAAAAAAGATTCACTTACAGCGCCTGCACATAGATTGGTTATTTTTGAGAGAGGCTTTAAATATAATATGTACAAATTACATAACTCTATTGACACCATCTTAGCGTTAGTAATTTCAAGAAACATGGGTTTGAATACCTTAGTACTAAGTAATAGTATTATTATTGTACTGTAATTAGGTTATAAATTATTAGGTGACCCATGCGTGTGTTTGTGATATACTTTTAGATTAGGTAGGTAGTTAGTTTTACTTTAATTTCGAAATTCTATCAAAATCAAGGATTGAGTGGAAGATCACTTCGCGTGAACTCCTCCTTGAGGTCATTTTATGTGCATATGTATAGCACTCTGTAAAAGACACATAATTAGCATTATGTCCATAAAATAATGAATAATAGTTATTATGTTAAAAACAAAAAAGTGCAGCTCGGGCTCCGACACTCCGAGCTGCTGTTCCATTACCCAATGACTACTCCTCACACCGTGAGGTGAGCAATCACTGGGTCCGCGAATCGTGCGCCCTAAGTAGACGAAGGGACCCAAGGATGACTGCCTTCTGCATTCTGGCGGCTAACATGTGCGCCGCTGCACGGCACACCGGTATTTTGCGCAGTGCAGAGAGCAGCGTATTCCTCATTCCACCTAGGGATCCAATGACCATAACCAGCAGACTTACAGTGTAGTCTGGCCAGAGCCTGCGAAGTTGTCCGAGCAACTCCTGATATTTGGTCCGCTTTTCCTCCTCCTTAGAGACGATGTTCACCCCGGCAGGTGCCGAAAACTCAATAACGAACATCGTCTTCTGTTGGTGGTCGAGAGGGACTATGTCGGGCTTGTTTGCCTGTACAAGCTCGAGCGTGGGGAACGAGTAGTTCCAGGAAATCCGGCATCTCTCGTTCTCCACAACGGACTCTATATCCCCTGGAGCGTATGGCAGCACCGGTGTCTCATCGATACCGTATGAGTGCCTCAAATGATAGTAGAGCACTCGTAGAGCCGCGTTGTGCCGATGGACGTAAGCCGTCCCAGCGTACGTCTTACACGCCGACAAGAGATGCATAAGCGTCTCTGGCGCCTGTCGGCAAGCTCTACAAAGGGTGTCGGGTACATCTACACCCATAACCCTTTTACGGTACACCAAGGTGTTGAAGACACCGTCTTGGCAAGCCATTATAAAGCCCTCAGTCTCCGACTTCAACCCACTAGACCTTAGGAAAGAGAAGGTCAACTGCTCAGACAAGCCATGCTCTTCCAGATGTTTGTAGAAGATTCCATGCATTGGCTTATCTTTATGAAGTCTTAAAAGGAAGTCGACTTCGGCAGTTTTAAGGTGGGATTTTAATTCTGCGGGAGCAAGTTCCGTAATGGACTGCTGACACCTCCGCTTGAAGTCGAGTGTAAGGCTGAGCTCCTCGGCTGCTCGTTTCGCTGCGCTAAAAAGAAAGGCTCCTTTTCCCGCATTCTCGTGCTCTCGCACAAAGCGGATCAGGGGATCGGTGCTGTTCGTTACATAGCAGGCAGTGGCCAGTACTACTCTGTTGTGCAGACGCTCCAAACTCAATAGTCCACGCCCTCCCAGGTGTCGCGGGAGGTATATTCGCGGGACAGAGGACTTAGGATGCAGGCTTCTCTCCATATTCATCCTTTTGCGGGTCTTCGTGTCGATTTCCTTCAGCTCGTTCACTTTCCAGTGTACAGCACCAAAGGTGTATAATAACAATGGGACCGCAAGCATGTTTGTGGCAGCGACTTTGTTCTTGCCGGACAGTTCTGACGACCAGATCTGCCGGAGTCGGTGCAAATACTTGCGGCGGAGACACTCTTTAACCAATGCTGCCTCTTGGACATGACGCTGCGCCACTCCAAGGTAGGTATAAGTATCTCCGGCATGCAGTTGTCGCAAGATGCTCCCATCAACGAGCTGTTCCTCATCTCCACTATCTCCGCTTCGTCCTTTCTTGAGATGAACCAATGCACATTTGTCTGTCCCGAACTCCATTCCGATAGCATGACTGTACTCCTGCACCACCCTCAGCGATTGTTGTAGTTCGCGTTGGCCGGAGGCATAAAGTTTTAGGTCATCCATATAAAACAGATGGGTGACCTTGTGCCTCCGGTTATTGGGCGTGCCACAGCTGTATCCTTTAGTATTTCTCAGCGCTATGGACAGAGGCAAAAATGAGATGCAAAAGAGCAAGGGACTCAAGGAGTCTCCTTGGAAGACACCTCTTTTCAATGACACCAACTCTGTCTAAACCCGAGTTTCACCTGATGTTATGGTAAACCGGGTCTTCCAGAGTGGCATCAGTTGTTTGATGCATCCCACTATCTGATTATCCACCGAAAGACATTCCAACAGCCGCACAATGAGGTCATGAGACGTGCTGTCGAATGCCTTGCGATAGTCAATCCAGGCCATAGAAAGGTTTCGCTTGTACTGCACAGAGTCCTGCGTGACACATCGGTCAATCAACAGGTTCTCCTTGCAGCCAGCTACTCCTTTCTTTGACCCTCTCTGTTCATACACGTCGAGAAATGCAGGATTCACAGCTTGAAGGATACGCAAGTACAAGATTCTGGTGAAGAGCTTGTAACACGCGTTCAGACATGTTATTGGCCTGTAGTTTTTGGGATCAGACAAATCTCCGGTCTTCGGGAGAAGCACGGTTCGACCCTCGACAAACCAAGCCGGAATTGGCTGCTCCTGATTTAGCCACGAGTTAAAAACTCTAGCTAAATGCCGGTGGCAAGTGGGGAATTTTTTCCACCAGTAGGTGTTTATGCCATCCGGGCCAGGAGCTGCGAAATTCTTTGCGCCTCGTAAGGCGTCAAGAATTTCTTCCGTGTTTATCGGGTGACGCAGTACATTCAAGTTAGGAGTCCTCCTACAAACGGACTCGAACTGCGCCAAGGCCGGAGTGTCTGCTGAGAGAGGTTTGGGTTGTTCGTAAATGTCCCTCCAAAAGGCCTCCACGCGATCAGCAGTTGGCGGCTGCTCTATGGCTGGAGGCGGCTGTTGGAAAAGGCGAGAAGGTCTTTCGTAGAACATTCTGCTCTGCTCCAGACCTCTCGCCCGCGCCACCAACGATCGCTTAGCAGCGATTAGCATCCGTATCCTGTCAAGACAGTCTTGCTTGACAACAACCAGTACCGCTTGACTGAGTGTATGATGGTCGCGCCTCAACCCGTAGGCTATCTGGCGCACTCGGCGCGTAAAAGGCTTCCCAGCCGCTCTATATTCCATCACACACTGGATACGGGATGCTTCCTGGCGAGCCAACTGGATTTTCGCTTCCATTTGGCGCACCCGTCTCTGTGCTCTCTCAACAGGAGAGTCTCTCACTCTCCCCTGTCTAGCTAGCCTCAGAGCCGCAGCGTAAATTTCGTAATTGATGCTCCAAATGTCAGAGGCCTCCGATAGACGTTCACCAACAACCTCGTCCTCTCTCTTCAAATCTGCCAGCTTCAAGGACCTTCCGTTGTTATGCAAGGCCCTTCGGTCCCTGAAATCCCCAGGTGAGACGACTTGGTCGATTTCCCTCTCAGCGGGCCTTACCGGCGAACTTTCAGCCTGGTTAACAGGCCTTCCGTCCGCCGAAGGGGCAGGCTGAGCTGGAGCACGAACATATCCCTGCCTCCGGAGGTACGATACATAATCTCGCAAATTCTGAGAGGTAAGCGTGCTATGCTCTGGGTGCATTTCACACCACCTCTCATACATGCGGGACATGTATCCCCTACGGCGCGGGCTACTGCTCTCGTAGCAGCTCAGCAGGTCATCCCTGAGCTCCGTCGTCCACCTAAGACGGTCCATATCATTGCGGGGGTCGTCATCAGGGCGATTCGAAGCACCGCCACCTTGCCCAACGCCGGCTTCCGAAACCGGCTCGGTGTGGGTGCTTTTCCTTCGAGGTGGTCGAACCCGAAGATAGGGCCCGTCAGATGGTTAGCCTTAGGGCCCGCAGCCGACATTTCCGGAGGCAGCCGTCCAAATTGCCTCCAGAGGATGGACCTGTGAAGGTTGCCGACCGACTTACATCCTTTGGCTTCGGTATACCCCTCGGTGTCGCCACGCACCGAATAGCCTCTTGATGTTGGGCGGCTTCCTGGGGGTTTATGAAAACAGAATAATAGTAAAGACGTTATTATAATTATTATTATTACTATTAAAATGGGATGATATAGGTTGGACCTATACCGATGCTCAATTCTTCTCCCAGAAGTAATTATCAGTAGTGGCATGTATATCTGTTTACCGAATTAATGGTATTCGCATTACATTTGTCGATATTCGAACAGAACAGTATGTTTGAGGATATCTTTGTAAAGTTGTAGTACTGACACCATGGGCTTGCAGAAGGATGCCAATCTAGGTAGGTACAAATAATATGTAATATGTTTAAAGTGAGTGGGTAATTAGCCACCTTCCCCCTCTCTCATTTTGTTTGTTATCGCGTACATCCATTTATATTTCATCCAGTGAATCCGCCCTCATAAGGAAGCAAATAAGCTTATTGGTAGAGGCACCTTCCAGATCACCTGGCATAGATATCAGCATGAAGCAGCAGAATCAAACGAAATGATGTGACTTTTTAATGAAAATCTAGCCAAATGATGGCTAGCGGAAACCGTATGTTAATATTTTATTTTTAACCTGAAATATCGAAGAAAGAATTAGTTATCATATAATTCTTAAAAAACGTTATTACGCTGGTACTTATTGTCACTTTTTAGCCATGTTTAACGCATAACGATAAATTTCATAATTTAATAATTGTTTAATAATAAAGGTATTTTCAGTATCTTCCGATAGCAAGAATCTATAGTCTGAATGTCACTAGCAACCAAATCGTAGCCCGCCCACAAAACAAATAGGGTAAAACCCCCAATTGTTGGCACCTCGCTAATTGTTGGCATCTTACGCAATTTTTGTAGAATTTAACGATTTTCAGAAAGCGGCAGCTAATTGTTGTGCTACTAGTAGAAGCGGCAACAGTATATGGTAGTATTAATGTAATTTTTATAAAAGTGTTCTTTCACAAGTAGCTGCTTGTCAGCAGAGAAGTGAGGTTGTCACGTGGAAGACTGCAGAATTAGCGCGAAATTTAGACCGGTAGGTATCACAAAAGTACCCTCTATAGCGAAATGACTGGTGATGCACTTGCATTTTTGACAGAAATAAATCATGTAAGGTCCGTTCAAGTATATTCAGGATGTACAACTTTTTTTGATCATCTATTTGAGTAAAAATTGGTAGCAAACGATTGGAACCTATTTTTGTGAAGTCACGTAATGTTGTCATGGGGTGCCAAGATCTTAGGACTGCAGACTAAATAAAGTTCCAATACTTGACACTGCTCTTTTTTTTCAACTGTGTAGCTTCCAGTACACTATAAGTACTTCAAATTAAAGCAAAACCATCTTAGTGTTGATCATAATGGCCTGGAAGGCTAGTGAAAAAGGTAAATTTAATATTCTCCATATGTTTATGCTTGCTATCTGCTTGCAAATTAGGTATGAAACACACACTCTTCGGGCAGTTAAATCATTCTATTACAGCCAATACAAGTATATAGCTGATTTTTAATAATAGTTAGTAATCTAAAATAGTTATTTTCCAATAGTACTGCTAAATTGTATCAGCTAGTACGTAGCATTTCAAGGTGCCAGTAATTGGAACACTAGGCAGTTCCAAATCTATTTGTTGGCCCAAGGATAAATATCAGTTCAAAAATAGAATTTTGTTTTTGGTTTTCATGGCAAATCAACCCTTTTATGAACCGTATAAGCAAATTAATTTACAGTACCATTTTTGCCTTCCCGGTACGCCGAAGATATTTTGCAAAAGCCATTGGATGAGGTGCGTACCGGAAAGTCAAAAAAGGCTGTTTTCAAAAAATTTGAGATGTCTAGGTCAACCATACAGTTCAGACTGGAATACAACTTCAAAAATAATGGAAAAGAGCTACCTAGTATTCGACGGAGAAACTAGAATTGTAAATTGAGTCTTGGAAAATTGCAGGAAGAGGTTCCCTAGGATCCAATCGACCTTCAGTTAAAGAGCTTATGGACAGAGAAACGGTCCGTTCAAAAAAATATGCCTGGTAAGGATTGGTTGAAGTGCCGTCCAGGGCTGATTGAAGCACCTTGGAAGAAATAACCTCCGCCTTTTCTTGAATTGCGGAGAAGGACATCAGAGGTTGGTTCATGGGTATCGAAGGGTACTTAAAAGAAGAAGGGGACAAAACATGTTCCCAGTAAAACCCAGGAATGGGAAAAGTAAACGCTCCAAAAGGAAAAAAAGTCTACGAAAAAGATGTGTGCACGGCAAAAGAAAACTCTAAGGAGAATAGAAAACTCGGCAGAACTTGAACTTATATTTACATTAGCTGGAATAACTTAGCTACCAATAATTATTACTGTATTAGGTACTGATTTATTTCGTGCAGTACTGACAGTACGCTGTGAATCTGATTTGGCTTAATTTGGTACTCAGAATGTCCTTTATTTTTTGTAGATACCTATACTGAACTGTTTTGATTAAAGTCTTAGTAATAACTACACCTGTTTCTTCATACAAAAGTTAAAATCAATCTGATATCTATTTTAAACCACTACATATAATACAAAAAGGGTAGTGCTAATAATTAGCATCAGCCAGTGCCAACCATTGGGAAAAGATTGCCAATAATACGGAATTTGCAATTGTCTGTATTTTTTGTCTTACTCCCTGGCTTTTCGGCTTGCTGAGAAATTATTTCTCATCAGTTCAAAACTACAGTAACTTCTGGCTATATAATCATAAAAATCATACATGTCTCGCATTTATGGAAGCAGTTATCGTTATCTTCAAGGAAATGATACCTTAAAGTGCCAACAACTGGGGGTTTTACCCTATAACAAACGTTTCACAACCTCCCACTCCTCAACCACCCCAATTTTACCCACACCCCCAAAGAAAAAGTAGATGAGGAACCTTTGAAGCGCCTAAAGACGAATTTTCAGCAGTTTTTGTCTTTTTAGTTTTTGAGTACTGCTGCGCCACGACTAACGTGACTTATAAAAATCATACTCCTTTTTTATCCTCACTAGAGTAGTAATACTGTGAAAAAATTCAAAGTCCCTGGTTTCTGTGATACGCAAGGTAATGTTCGGATGCCGCTAGGCGTTTCTTTCACATGTCAATGGGTAGCCTATTATGAATACAACAAATTTTTCAGCTTTACAACTCCCAACCCTGAACTCTCCTAATTCCACCCCCACCCAGAAAAGTAGATCAGGAACCCCTGAAATTCATAAAAACGAAAGTTGACCTGTTTTTATATTTTCAGTTTTTTGATTATTGCTGCGCTGCCACTGACACAATCTCTAAAAACCATACGTGTTTTCCCTCCTCGCTACCGCAGTGATACTCTCACAAAATTTCATTAAAATTTATGCAATAATTTCCACAGTACATAGTACAGAAGCATCTAAATCAATACTCGTATACATACACCAGAAAATTCCAGGTCCCTTGGTTCCTGCAATAGACAAGGCAATGCTTGGATGGACCTAAAAAAGTGTGTTATACCACCAGGTCTCTCTTTCACAGGTCAATAGATAGCCTATTATGAATACAACACATTTTTCAGTTTAGAACCCCCCACCCCCCAACCACCCCAATTTCGCCTCCACACCAAAAAGGAGAAAATTATCAAGGACCCATAAAACGCCTAAAAACGAAGTTTGAGGAATATCTGGAACTTTTTGTTTTTTGCTAATTGCTTGTTATAGGAGCACGACCCCACAGCATTTCCCTACCCTAATTTCATCAGAATCCATGCAGCAGTTACTGAGGCTAGAAGAACGCGTGCAGACAGACCGATAGGCAGACAGATCGACGGCAAAGAGTGAGATGGGTTTTCGTTATGTGAATATCATAAAAGGCCCAAAAGCATATTATCTCAAGATTGGAAATTTTCGCGATCACAATACATACTTATCGGTGTGGGAAGTAAAAAAGATCAATTTTGAAACAAAACTAATGCCTCCTTAAATGCATTTGTGTTTCCTCCATATTCTTCCATCTTGCAATTGGTTTACTAGGTATATTGATTATGTCACTACTCGCCTTTTTGTAATTTTGTAATACCTTTAATATTCAAGAATTCTTAGATTATGAAACTTTATCCTGAGAAAACGCGCTCTAGCGGTATCACTAGAAATTAGGCATCTTATGGAATGATGGGTTTGATGCAACAATAAATGCTTTTTCTTATAAGATCAAGTTTGTTGAAATCCGTTCAATCGTTTTGGGGGTTACAGATCTTCACTAAAAAACATTGCATGGAGAAGTTTCCTAATAAATAAAATTTAGGAAATTCATTATTATCTGATAGTCTATTTCTTCACTTGAAGAATATCGAAACAATAATCTGAATATTCCAAAAAAACGGCAGAGTTATTCAATTTTATATTTGCGTAAAGCGACCGCGGCGGTGAATTCTCGTATGACGTCATATCACATGAATCGTTCGCTGCAGCCACAGTCGGGAGCCGGGACTCCGCTATGCATACGCTGCGCTGTACGGTGTGCGACATTTAGACTTTAGTGGAACGGCGGAGTGTTTGTTGTAACGGGCAGATGCCAGTATATTTTTGAAGTATGGAGGAAGGTTACGTTCGTGGTGATTCTAGTAATCTTCCTAAAGTGGATCTCGACATAATTATGAACTACATAACGGAAATCCACACAACTCATTTCCATCGGTCTATCCGTCTGTCGGTCTGTCTGTACGCATTTTTCTAGCCACGTAATCTCAGTAACCGCTGCATGGATTGTTATGAAATTTGGGCAGCGATATGCTGTGGGGGTAGTAGTAGGTAATGTGCCTATAAGTTTGAAAATCGGTGCATGGGCGGTGGAGTAATTAGCAAAAAACCAAAAATTTTAAATATTTCTGAAACTTTGTTTTTAGGCGTTTTAGAGGTTCCTGATCATTCTCTACTTTTTTTGGGTATAGAGGTGATATTGGGGTGGTTGGGGGAGGGGGCTGTAGAACTGCCAAATAATAATAATAATAATAATAATATCTAGAGGGATCATAGATATACAGTCACTCCGCGCAAGACAGATAAAAACACTCAAGCATTTCTTCCAAAGCAAACAAACAAATTTACATCGAGCAATAACAAAAGCAGACAAAAGCTATACACCACTCAACCTATCATCCAGACCACGCCGCAGACACACACAATCCCATACAATCACAACAGGAAAAAATAAACACCTGGTCGCAGAAACCACTCCATGGCAAACATATTACGCAAGATCAGATAAATGAAAAACAGTCATATACCTGGCTGCAGGATGGCCAACTCTTTCCAGAAACTGAGGGATTTATGCTTGCTATCCAGGACCAAGTTATTGCGACGAGAAATTACAAGAAATACGTAATTAAAGGTCCATCCATAACCAACGATAATTGCAGAAAATGTCACCAACAGAAAGAAACAATAGACCACATAACCAGCGCATGCAAAACTCTCGCTGGAACTGAGTACACGGCCAGACATAACTCGGCAGCCAAAATCATACATCAAGCATTAGCCACAAAAAACAAACTAATCGACAACTCAGATCCATATTACAAGTATACACCAACACCAGTACTCGATAATGATCACTACAAACTATACTGGGACGTTGAAATACACACAGACAAAACCATCAGTGCAAACAGACCAGATATAGTATTTCAGACAAAGGCAGACAAAGTCACCTACTTAATAGATATTGCTATTCCCAATGATGTGAATGTTCAAAACACCTACGCTGGGAAAATATCTAAATACACTGACCTTGCCATAGAAGTGAAGCGACTCTGGAAACAAGATAAAGTTATTATTGTCCCCCTCGTTATGTCGGTCTCAGGCCTCACGCCGAACACATTTACACAACATCTACAACAGTTGGGCCTGGACGAAGGGTTACATATAATATTCCAAAAGTCTGTAATCCTTAAGACCTGTAATATAGTACGATCTTTCCTAAATTCCGATCAGTAATAGTTCAGGTGTTGACTTGGCCTAGCCCGTCAACATTTGTCGTCACCGCAGTAATAATAATAATATTTATTGACATACACATACATGTGATATACAGTAAGTATGATTGTATTCATAACAGGCCGTCCACTAACCTGTGAAAGAAAGGCCTAGCGTCATAATGCACTTTTTTAGGTGCATCCGAACATGGCCTTGGCTATTACGGAAACCAAGGGAATTTTCTGATGTATACATGCGAGAATATTGCTTCTGATCATTCTGTATGGTGTAACTAGGAAACTATTAGATTGATTTCAATTAGATTTTCACACAGTATTACTACCGCTGCGTGGATGGAAAATCTTTATGATTTTTGAAAATCGTGTCAGCGGCAGCGCAGCAATAATAGAAAAACTAAAAATATAGAAACAGCTTAAACTTCGTTTTTAGGCATTTTAGGGATTTCGTGATCATTTTCTACTTTTTTGGGTGGGGGTGAAATTGGGGTAGTTGGGGGGTGGGGGGTCATAAAACTCAATTTTTTGTATTCATAATAGGCTATCCATTGAAATATTTGTTTGGTGTTTTTATGGTGGTGTTAGTACACCTGAGTAAAATGCAATATTTATAGTTTCTCGGTCTGCTAGACATAATTCTAATTACGAGTTCCAATAAACTGCAGTGTATCATTTTGTCACCGTCGGCGTGGCCTACCCTACTGAAAACAAGGAATAACAACATGAACTAGGAGGCCGGCGGCGGCGCGGTGGCTTGCGGGAGCAGCATCCTCGACAGGGCATACACAGGCTTGCGTTGTGTCGTGTGACGTCACAGCGGCTTCGCGCGGAGGATACGGCAATTCAAACTTTGGAGAACTGTAACTTTCCTATTAATGGAGATAATTACAAAATTTTTTCGCCGTTGTTCTCTAACTCTTTAGGACTATCTGACTAAATAAAATTTGAAAAAATGGAAACTTCCTCATTAGCCCCTGACTTTATATTAATAAACACGTCAAAAAGTTTTAAACAAAAATTACGCCAGTATGTTCTAGCCACTAATCCACAATCTTTTAGATTACCATTACTACGTATATTTCAATCACTTCAAATGGTGACTATTTTGGTGACTATTGAGTAAATCTAACTATATTTTCCAGTAGTGTCTTCTTATAACCACTTTAGTAATAATAATTATTTTTCCCGCAAACCTCTATGGCGAATAGTTTCCAAGATACATCACTTTGCATCCTTATGTGACAGCTTTTGCACTCCGACATTAATAAGAGATGTCAATTTGTGAAGAACATCCATCATTTGACACTACAGAGTAGTTACAAATGCACCAAAAATTCTGTTGCTTAATAAAATGTTTCATCTTATCAAGCAAACCTTTCAATTCTGCTTTCTACTACGCTACTGGTGGTGCTCTATGGAACCGGCTCTATGCCTTTATAACGGTTGTGGTGGTTTAGTGCGTAATGCCTACGTTGGAGGGGCTTAGGTGTGAAATCCACCGGATTAGTTTAATGCCAAACGGTGAAAGGAATGAAATGGTCAATTTGTCCGGTCAAACAGTAATTCAAGGATTTATATTTCCCAGTTCTGCTGCGAATCGCTAAGTCTAATAACCAATGATAGTAGTTGCCACTTTGAAATGTTCATGGAAAAGACAATCTGTATATATTGGTGTCTGTGGATGTATGCTCGATGTTTAGACAGAAACGTAATCTAGACATAGTCGAGCAGATACTGTTTATATGTAACTGTCTAAATAACTGTCTAAATAACTCCAGATTACAATATTATGTACACCAGCACTTTTTTGTACCCACTCTTTAGATATCAACATGTTCGCATCTAAGACAATATCTACCAACATTGGGTCAGTTTTATCACCCACAGTGCTTTTTAGGTCAGTAGTATGTACCAGAATGCTTAAATATCTGCAAAGCTGCCAGAGCTGGAGCGAGAAAATTGAAAATGCAAAATTCAAAAATGCTAACAGCCGTATTGTCAGATTTACCACTTTTACATTCAAAATCATAAATTGGACATTCGATTTAAAATAACCAAATGATGAGGTGAAACTTAAAAGAGGTGAATCTGACAACACGGCTGTTAGTATTTTTGAATTCTGCATATTTAGAAGTCCAAAGGTATTGAATTTTATCGTTCCATAACAAGCAGGCAACAAGCAGATTCAAATATGTTTATAAAACTATGTATGTATGTATTTTTTATTTTTAGTTTGGTATAACGTTTGAATGATTGAGAACAAAAAAAGATTTGTTATGAAAATTATATACGACCTTTCCATACAGGTATAACAACAATTTTGTTCCAGAACCCGATTTCAGAGAACACAAGATACATAAATAGTTATACAATGTTTTTCAAACAGGTTAGAATGTATTTGGGTATAGCTGGTAAGTAATATTATGTACATGTGAGTCTTTCCAAGTAAGAAATTTTAAGTAAGAGTACTCGCGAGGCCAGGACTTTTCACTGAAGTGCACTTTACTGGAAAACTAAATGTATAACAATTGTTCCCTGAAATAATTATGTGAACCTTCATCTATCTCAGAGAAATTACGGCATATTCACTGCACCTCCAAGCTCCGGTAATTTCAATGCATCGTTACACTAAATGAAAAGTCTGATCAATCATTTGTAAATGACTACACCTAGGGCTGAGAGGTAAGACGGAAGATAGATCGATGCAGAGTAATACTTCCTAATGAACAAGCCGATAGTTACATTTTATGGATGTGAAAATGATAGTCCAGGTGCCAGATAATCTGTAACTTTTTTAGTCGTGAGGAGGTTAGCATTTAGTTACCGTAGTTGCTAGTCAGCCTTAAAGCTTATTGTCCACTCCCAGTCAAGAGGATTAGACAACGTCCTGTCATAAATTCTTTGCGAACTTTGAAATACATTGGAATATGCTCTCTACTCATAGTCGTTAAGGTTCCGTTAAGTAACACTCAGGGGATACTTGAGGGACCCTCCAGTGTGGCTTCCCTTGTGTAGCGTCCTAGAGAAGATCTACGAAATGGCGGGGTTTATTTAGCGATGTTGTCATATTTCAAACATAAGTCAATTTGTTATGCCCATGCCTACGCATTTTGATGTTTTCTGTTGTCTATTTTTGTTTTGTGCCGGCCATTTTTCCGGATGTGGCAGAAGCTGACAACGCCGTACTCCAAAATTAACCTACAAAACCGCCTAGACTGCATAGAGATGTCATGTTGACATGCCATGTTGACATTTCGTTGGTTGAGTATTACTCAAGGGAGCCTTACGTAAGGCACCCTCTAGTAGCTGTCGAAACACAAAACCTCACTTAAGGGCCCCTCAACGTGCTTGGCTGTTCCCTCTACCTGACCACAATGCTGAATCTCCGCTTAGAACGTCAAAGCTTTGTTTACCAGCCTTATAGGTGTATTGAGTGAAGCTGACGATTAGAATTATTCTGGGAATGTTTCTTTCGATTCTTGTCATGGGATTTTATAAAATCTGCAAAAATGACGCCACGACGTACGATGTAGAAATTAATATAATACACAGCCTACCTTCTGGATTAATCTGAACTATTTGGGTTATCATTCTATGCTCCAAATCCTTCCCATTTGAATTTCAAGAATAGTTTGAGGTACCGTACCAAATAACTAGCAGACACGCTACTTCAAAATAAAAAAGAATTCCCTCTTTCCTAATACTCTGCTCTTTCACTGTATTTACCGAGAAAGCGACTAAAAGCCGTACAAATAATAGAGCAGAAGTAATAACCTACTCCGTTCTAGCTTTCTACAAAGACCGCAAAGTGTGCCAGGATATTACAACAAAATGCGCAGCGTCCCAGTAGTCAGGTGCGGCCTATGTGAACAAATCTGCTTAAGTTTAATATTTAAATGCCTTTCTCGGTGAGACGAGGTTTTCATCTTCAAACGGTACAAAGGCGTGGAACGCTTTTTGATGGCGTATATACAAAGGTGTTGCCTTTTCTAGGGATTTTGCTTTGAAAATGTAAGAAAAACGCTGTGGCCAAAGAAGATTAGTTACTTGGTGCAATCACCTTTACGTAGATAAGCTCAGGAAAGGTCAAACTAAGCTTGAAAATGAAATCACTCACAGGGAGGTTTTGTAAGATAGTATGTATTTCATTTGTATGTTTATTATCATTTAGTTTACACTATACACACCAGCAATGCAAAAAAGTGACGCCAATTTTCCGAAAAAGTATTCATGTGGTAAGTGCACAGTAACAGTATCATGTTCTAATTGCTGGAAGGATGATAAATCTAATGGCGGCGTCAGACAAGCGACATTCGCGGATTGGCAAGCATTATGGACAGGTTCGTAGCTGCCTGCTGATGACCAATTTCAGTGTTTGTATAATGTGAATATTCCCGTTGTTTGTCGGTGTCTTGAGCAACGTAAAGGAAGGGGTACTAGCTGTATTAGGTTTAAATCTGCAACCACAAATTAGTTCTTTTGGAATTTAAAGTCCATGGTTAGGGGATAACTGTAATAAGCATCCCTATCGTTGAATTTGATTGCTTTTCTTATTTATGTTGTAGTATGAAGAAGGAATGTAGTGGTCTATTCAAACAGTTATTGAATTTTTCGAGTACTATGCATCTCTACCAACCCATAAAAATGGGAACGATGTTTATGATGCTTGAAAATACATAGAAGTTAAAATGTGGCATAAATACATAGTCACTGAATTGAGAATTAAAATTAGTTCATTGGTGGCATCTCTTAAAGCCTATTTTAATAAAGTAAACAGAACACCTAAGCGAAAGCTAAATATTCGTTATCCCCACAGAGACTCTGTTTCATCACCAACCACCAAAATGTGATATAAGCGTTTGCCAGTTGGTACTCGCCAAATGTCGCTTATCTGGCACCACCTTTAGCCATGACTGAACATGTTCACAGGACCAGAGAGATAGAGATTTCTCAAAAAATCTCGATAGTACAATGCTTGATACTATATTAAATATTGGCTTTAAAAATCTAAATCTCTATGTTATCCAAAGATAAGCTTGAAACAACAAAGTTCCCAAACAGGTCATCGAGAGAAATGATGTTACTTGTAACACTTCTGAAACCATATCTGATGCCTTCAATACGTACACATTTTGTGAGCATTGTAAATATATAATATATTTATTCAAAAAATATAATCAAATACTCTGCGATCAATATCACATATACAGTGTGGTCCAAAGAGTGTGCAACAAATGGGATTTTTTTTATTAGCTGCACAATCAAAAATCCAATATTGTCAAAAGTTGGTGCATGTCCGATAACTAATTAAGGTGCACTTAGAATGGTTCCAAGTTCATCAGTATACGGCGTGAATCAAAAAATATGAAAACTGTACAAGAGTAAAGTACCCTTATTATCAAAAATTCAGCAAAATGTTATTAACAAAAGTTGTTTAGAATTAAGAGTTATGCCTAAATACCAAAACTTGGCCTCCTATGAGAAAAAATTTTTTTTGAAAAAAGTGCAATAACGCTCCCAAAATTTTTTTTTTTAGTAAAACTGTTTGATACACTAATTTAAATTGAATTAATTTTGTATAACTTTATTTAAATTCCAGCATTTTTGTGAAATTTACCTGAGGTTAAAATTTTTTTGGGAATCACAAGCTAAACTTTTGTTGCAAGGATATTAAATATGGCTTTATAATTTCGGAAAAAATCTTTTTACTAAGGCAAGAGGTAGCTTATAATTACATGCATATCAGAATAACTCTCAATAAAACCGCAAACCTTTTATTAATTTTTTATTTCTAAACATGTATTTAAATTAATCCACCAACATGAAATCTTACTAAAAAAATCATGGATACCCATGAAGGAAACAAAGCGTGGAAACAAAGTGAACTGTGTGTATTAATACATAATTATAATAAATGGACATGTCATAACCGTATTTTACCATAAGTGAAAAATTGAAAGCTAAAATGAAAAAATATGTGAAAAGTAGAAACAAAAGAAAAACATAGTTAAGAAACATAAAATAATTATCGGCGCGTCTCGGTATGTCCACCTTCTCGTTCAATGCACTTAATGTTCGGTTATAAAATTCGCTAAGAGTAGATCGTAAAACATTTCCCGGTATATTCCGGCAATGTACTCGTATTGAGTTTTCAAGCTCCTCGAGATTGTTAAAGGGTCTATCCTTATACACTTTTTGTTTTAGATAGCCCCATAAGAAAAAATCTAATGGGGTAAGGTCCGGTGAACGAGGAGGCCACCGAGGATTAGTACTTCGTCCTAACCATTTATTTCCAAATTCCCCATTTAACCATTCAGTAATGAGTATGGCTGAATGGGCCGGACATCCATTATGTATAAACCACAACTGATTCCGTTCTTGCAAATTTTAATTGTCTAAAAAGTCAGTTAGTTCGTTTTCTAAAAACTGTAAATAAGTGTTACCAGTTAGGTTTTCGCGAAAAAAAAAGGTCCAATTAATTGATTGTTCATTATGCCGCACCACACATTTGTTTTCTGATAATACTGGTTTTTATTAGCAATAACGAAATTTGGATTTTCATCCGACCACCATCGACAATTTTGGGACGAAACAACCCCATTTGTTGTAAAGGTGGATTCATTCCCAAAAAGAATGTGCCTGTGGAAGTCTTGCTGACCTCCTATTTCGCCTTGAATCCACATGCAAAAATCGAACCGCAAATCATAATCTCGTTCTTGGAGAGTACAGATGAACATAGGCTTGTAAGCATGATATTTATTTTTCTTGAGTATTCTCTTCACGCTGGTTTTCTTCACACCCGTATAGGCGGAAATCTCTTGGGTAGATCGTCGTGGATTTTCGACAACTGCTTCAAGTACCTCCAATTGATTTTCTTCAGTACATACGGTTTTAACATGTTCATGTTTATAATTGTAGTCTAGAGACCCAGTTTCTTTAAAATTAACCAAAATTCGGCTTACTGTTGAATAATGAACCTGTTTATCTGGATGCCGTTCATTGAAAATATCTGCTGCTTCTCGAACTGTTTTGTAGTGGTCACCACATATTAAAACCAATTCCGCCCTCTCGGGTAACGTTAACTGTTTGGGAGGAGGCATTTTAGGTACGTAAAAAGACAATAACCAAGCAATAATTTTACAATATTGTAAGAAAGTGAGACTAATGCCATCAAACTGTCATAATGTTTACTTGAAACCCACATTTGTTTTTTTCCCATGGGTATCCATGATTTTTTTTGCAAGATTTCATGTTTGTGGATTAATTTAAATACATGTCTAGAAATAAAAAATTAATAAAAGGTTTGCGGTCTTATTGAGAGTTATTCTGATATGCATGTAATTATAAGCAACCTCTTGCCTTAGTAAAAAGATTTTTTCCGTAATTATAAAGCCATATTTAATATCCTTGCAACAAACATTTAGCTTGTGATTCCCAAAAAAAATTTAACCTCAGGTAAATTTCACAAAAATGCGTGAATTTAAATAAAGTTCTACAAAATTAATTCAATTTCAATTAGTGTATAAACAGTTTTACTAAAAAAGAAAAAAAAAATTAGGGAGAGTTATTGCACTTTTTTCAAAAAAAAATTTTTTTTCTCAGAGGAGGCCAAGTTTTGGTATTTAGGCATAGCTCTTGATTCTAAACAACTTTTGTTAATAACATTTTGCTGAATTTTTGATAATAAGGGTACTTTACTCTTGTACAATTTTTATATTTTTTGATTCACCCCGTATACTGATGAACTTGGAACCATTCTAAGTGCACCTAAATTAGTTATCGGACATGCACCAACTTTTGGCAATATTGGATTTTTGATTGTGCAGCTAATAAAAAAAAATCCCATTTGTTGCACACTCTTTGGACCACACTGTATATCAAAAAACGATATTTTGTAACCTATAATACTTAGGGAAGCGGTAAATATTATAAACTCCCTGAAAAACAGAAAAGCACCAGGCTATGACAATGTCTAACCCTTCGTTAGTCGCGAGGGCTACACTGGTAGACCACGTGCATTTATATATGCACCAACCCTCTATATAGGTGGCACTTCTGTCCGTTTCAGTACCTTTCGACAACGTACCCGACTAAATGTTGAGTTGATCTGCTGTATTTTGTAGTAAGCGTATGGCCAGACTATTAGCGCCGAAATACGACTGGGCTACAATCGTAAACCGCGCGACCAAAAGTATTGCAGTTCAGCGTGGATGCAGTATTTCCTGTTTGCGATTTTTTTCCCCAGAAAGGTAAGTTTTAGAAGTTGTTTAGACACATTGTTATTATGGTAAGTGTTACTGTAACTATAGGTTGGGCTTCCCCCCAGAAATAAGAAATATCTACAATTGACACATTACCGGTTCAACTAAGAAGGCGAACACAGGCTCTTCTAGGAATCGAAGAAAAGTATCCTGCACCTCCTTAAAATCGACCCAGAAATCTTGCTGGACGTTGTTAATATTGTCCTCGAGCCAGAGACAAGTTCTGTGCAAATTGCGGTAAATACGCGTGCAAAGATTACATGCGCGATCTATGTGTTGCATGTGTAGAAAAATAAAAATCGATTCATTTATGCCGCTTTTTCTTTGTGAAAGTACTGATCAGAGTTGTACTTTTCTCATTTTTTATTTGTCGCTATATATCGCTGGGTTAGAATTATAGGGTTCTATGTTACAAAAGTAATTATTCGAGAAAAAAGCGTTTGAAAGTTCAGTGTTCTGCAACTACACTAACAATAAGTTCTTTGAATTTTCAAGTGTCTCCACGTTACACTAGTATCAACAAGTCATGTTATTAGGCTAAAGAGACCTGTTATTGCTGGGTTGAATTAAGAAAAGCTTCAATAAAGGTAAACATAGAACCTTGGGAGTATAAAAATGGTTATATTTATTAACATAAAACTTTGGTACAATATAAGCTGTTAAATGAAACATAAAATCTCCTAATACAAACACAACAAAATATAAAATAAACAAGTTTAAGTATTTCTAAAGTTACAGTCCATATAGTAAAAACGTTAAGGAAATATATTATAGTTAGTTCCTGTTTTTTTTAACTTTCTTTTTCACAGTTTTTGCACCTTGCTCCGGGAGTATGGCTTTGTAATAATTCTGATCCACTAGTGGCATCCACTTTAGCATATAAGTCAACGACTCGGCTTTATTTGCTGAAAGTGCTACTTTGGAAGTTGTAGTTGCCGATTTCAGTCTACTTTGTAGAGCAGTTTCCATTATTTTTTCATTTTGTACTTCACATTCTGTAAAAGAATTCTCTGAACGAGAAATTTTGTAATATACAATGTGAGGTGTGGATTTGCGAAATTGAAGTGATGAAACTTTAGAGAACGGTACTTTATCATAACAATGTAAGGAAGAAACTGTTTGGAAGTTCATAAAATCCTTAAGTGCATTTGTATAATTTTATAAGGTCTATGTGTATTTACTTTTAGAAGGATCCTGATGAGTGACAGAGGACTATAGTACTCTTTTTTATCTAGAACTCTTTCAATAGTACTGTGGGTTGCATCAATCTCTTGAACACAGGAGTGACCAGGCACAGAGTACTTAATTGTAGTCGTTTTCAAATTAGTTTGGCCTTCCCAAAGCAGTCTTGTAATTGCAAAGGATATAATTGAGTTTCTGTTTTGGGGGACGCAGCTGTCACACCATAGTATCAATTCAGTCAAACTGGGATGATCTTCAACCACCTGATTCAGAATTCTGTAAAGTGCGCTTGCAATGTCGTTTCCTGTCCTCCCAATTAGGTGTTCTGCCCACACTGCACAGTAAACTTGTTTCGAGAGAGATAAGTGTGCAGTTAGGTTATATACTGATAGTTTACTTTTATAAAAAAACTTGCTGACCTCAGGCTTTGGGCAAGTCAAAACGTTCTGGAGATCGAAACAGAGAACTGCTCTCTCTTTGCTTTCCCTGTCCAAATTCCTTTCCTGTCGACAGGTCTTTTTCTCAACCATATGTGTTTCATAATTAATTTTTGTTTGTTCATCAAGCTGTGTTTCTTCCATCTCATTTAACTTCACGAGCTCGCATAGGTCACAGCGATCTTTTTTAGGACGTTGAAAATAAATATTGTACTCCGTACAGAAAATGTGACGGTATAAAGATTGCTTGACTGGAGTTTTTCCTTTTTCTTGCATTAGGTTGACATAGAGCTTGTATAATTTTGCTATATTGAGACTTGATTCCATGTATTGACGAGTAGTATCAGCACGACAATTACGACTATTAATTTTTGGCACAGACTCAATGTGATCTCTTATCAACTGTTTTGCATCTTCTGGTATATTATGCTTTGTGTGCTTTCCTTGCACTGATCGAGCAGGTGTATTTCCCACATTTCTGCTATTCATATAGACAGTGTAAATACTTTTTTGGCTTATGCTTAATGTTCCCAAAAAATAACTTTTACATACTTGAATTCGTTTTGAATCCATAGTAAAATAAAAATGAAAACTAGCTTTCTTCTTAGAATTGTCTTCACATTTGCCCTTGCGTCTTCTTTCTGGAACCTGCTTAGTTGTATTTGCCAGTAAAAATAATTTTTTTTCTTCTTTTGTGAGCTTATAGTATACTTCAAAAATTTCTTTCCGTTGATCTTCACTAATATATGTACTGCATTTTACGACACTGGACACTACAGTCTTTTAAGTTCTGGATAGATCGAGCTGGCATTAGCTTTTTTCGAGAAGAAACATACGACTCACCTCTGTTTCTTTTTTCCTTGCGCACATTAACTGCCCATGCAGAAGGATTTCGTTCTCGTTTTCTAGATCTTCGTTTCTGGACCTTCTTATCAAATTCACACTCAGCTTCCACCTGTACCCTTTCTATATCATTTGAGTCTGTAATTCGATAATGCTCTATCTCCACAGGTATCACACTCTGAATACTATTATTTGGAGGTAAACCGCAACATCTTTGTTACTATTTCCAATGGTATTATGTATACCGTAGCTAGTTCTAGGTATCTGAGATACCGAAACAAGTTTTTCTCCATTTTCATATGCAGGATCCTCATTTTCATTACTGAAACGAATAGATTAGCTTAGTTCACTAACATAACCTTAAATAACTTGTAACACCAACCTGTCGCTCTCTGATGGAAAATATTCCTTATCCTTATCACTATCATACCCGGCAAACGGGTCTTCACTTTCAGATTCGGAACTCATATGGACTGATTGATTAAATACTGGAATAAACTAAATACACAGCAAAAAACAAATAAACTTGTCTAACCACAACAAGACCACGCGGCATGCAATGGCGCCACCATGAGTATGCGTAGTTCTATGTTAGGACATAGAACTTTGCAGAAACGTAAGGTAACTCAGAATACAACCACATTGGTGTATGTTAAACATAGAACATTGTACCGCACAAAGGTTGATTCTTATAGAAAAGGGTAATTCTATGTTGTACATAAAACTTTGCGGTAGCAATAATAAAAAGTAACGGCAAAGTTTTATGTTATTTTGGAGAATAGCCTCATTAAAAGTTCTCATAGAACTATGGAACTCAGTTGCGCTGATAGTACACGTTCCATAGAATCTTGTGGTGCATTATCCTTGTTTTGACAAAATTGTAACATAGAACCCTGTAATTCTAACCCAGCGATATGTCTAATGTAGGGAATGAGAAAATTATCGCTTGTACTCTAAACAGAAATAATAAGCTGTAACTAAAGTGTTACATGTAAATAAAGGCATAAAAACTACGTTCATATGTTTCTATTATAATCTCCTAAGTTTTATCTTTTCGATTTAATATTTGAGTTGTTTGTATAAAGCCGGCGCCACATATGCGGGTACTTGCCGAGTATCAATACTCGCCGTTTTTCAACCTTACTCGCCGAGTAGCGCGCACGTATTGCCCTACATGTGCGTAGTTGGCTATGTTTAGTTTCGAGAAGAAAGGGAATGGGAAAGCCCGAATATTCATAGCAAATTGAAACTTATTTATTCTTAAAATTTATCGACAGTAGAATCAACGTCATCATCAATGGAAAATAATAATGATATAGTCGTGGCAGCAAGTGCCGTTTTTGTTATGTGTAGTGCTTATAATATGTTAATAAGGAAAAGAAAAAATCAACCAAGAAGGAGGCGATGGTGGATGGTCTCATTAAATAGAAGCCGAGAGATATAATAAAATAATTAGCAATAACATCAAACCACAATGTTAAACACATTTTCAGGTATGGCGGACCACACCTAGTTGCCGATTTATTAAAAGAACCGTCTGGATTTTTTGAAAATTTTTGCAGAACGTCTTCCGAAGATTTTGAATATCTACTCAGCAATGTGCAGGGTGTTATTGGTAGAATTTTAAATTACGGTATTTGAAGGTCATTTTACTTTCTTTTTTCTAAATGTAACACCCTGTACGTTTTATTTTAAATCGAAATATCTACTAATACCCTATCTCGCCTTGTAATTTTTTTCGCGTTTGCGACATTGCCAAGTTATAAATTATTTTTCTAAATTTACAAACAAATATCCCCGATTTTTATTAATAGAACACACTGCATACTTTATTTAATATAGAAGTATTCCCTAATAATGGTTTACAGCATGAACAAGTTTCAACTGGTGTTCCTCACCGCCTTTTCAGTAAACAGTACCGGAAGGCTTAAATATTTCCAAAACTGCCACAGCTTTTTGAACACACAGAATTCAAAAATGCTAACATGCTAACAAATGTCACTGTCACTATTCGGGTACTTACTTGTGTTCGGCAAATTCCGACCATTCGCACAAACTGCTCCAGCCACACTAGTAGGCGTTTGCCGAATTGCGAATATTCGCTGTTCGTTGTTCCCTAAATGCCGCATGTGTGGCGCCGGCTATGGCGCCGGCTGAATGCTCGGTGCTCGGCATATGGCGAGTATTCGGGTAAAATCCTGCAGCCACATAGCCGAATAGCAATTAATCAGGGCTCGTTACTCGCCGAGTACCGCATATATGGCGCCGGCTTAACAAACACCATAAACTGAATTAATGTGCAGAAATGATTCTTTACAGAACTACCATGAGGTAGGATATCAAAACTGAAAAATGAGTCAAGTTGATTGACTCGGCACTTCCCACACATTACGGTGATACCAGTTTATTATTTTTCCATAGCATGGAGCTTTAGTCTGAGATCCCCTTGCAACCAAATCATCGCCAGCCCCTCCCCCCCCCCAAATTGTCTTATGCCGCTAGGTCTTTCTACCACAGGTCAATGGATAGCCTATTATCAATACTACAAACTTTTCAGTTCCACAACCCCTCACCCCCCAACCACCCCAATTTCACCCCTACCCAAAAAAAAGATAGAAAATGATGAGGAACCCCTAAAACATCTAAAAATGAAGTTTGAGCTGTTTTCATATTTTTAGTTTTTTGATTATTGCAAACAACAACAAACATACGCGTTTTCTATCTTCACCACGGTAGTAATACTGTGTCAAAATTTCATTAAAATCAATTTAACAGTTTCCTCATTAGACAAAATAGATCGATCTAAAGCAGTACTCGTATATTTACACGAGAAAAATGTAGTCAAGTTGATTGACTCAGTACTTCCCACACATAATAGTGATACCATTTTATTGTTTTCCCATTGCATAAAGTTATGGTTTGAAATTCCCTTGCAACCAAATCATCGCCCACCCGCCCGCAAAAAAACATCCAACACAAAAACTCTCGTAAATAGTTTCTTGCGTCTCCCTCCTTAAAAACTAGGACGCCATAGTTTTCATTCTGCATGCTTCAACTGAACGATGCGAAACGACCAAGAGCCTCTAAACCGTCTAAAAAAGAAGTATGAGCTGTTTTTATATTTTTAGTTTTTTAATTATTGTTGCGCCGCCACTTACACGATTTTTCAGACACTGACGCGTTTTCCACTCTCGCCGCGATAGTCAATTCTGTGTCGAAATTTCATTAAAATCAATTCAATAATTTTTGATTTACGCAATATACATAGAACGAAATTAAGCAATACTCGTATATGTATACAGCACAAAATTCTAAGTCCCTTGGTTTCTGTAATAGGCTAGGCAATGTTCACATGGACTTAAAAAAATACGTCGCTAGGTATTTCTTCCATAGGTCAATGGACAAACTAGTACGAATACAACAAATCTTTCAGTTTTACAACCCCCAACCACCCCAATTTCACCTCCACCCGAAAAATGTAGTAAATGATCAGGAACCCCTGAAACGCTTAAAAACTAGTTTTGAGTTGTTTTTATATTTTTAGTTTTTTATTATTGGTGCGTCTCCACTGACACGATTTTTTCAAAATATACGCTTTTTTCATCCTTTCCGCGGTAGCAATACTGTTTCAAAAATTCGCTGAAATCAACTGAATAATTTTCGCGCTACGCAATATAGAACGATCTAAAACAATACAATACTCGTATGTATATGTATACACCACAAATTCTAAGTCCCTTGGCTTCTATAATAAGCAAGACAGTGTTCGAATGGACCTAAAAAAGTGTATTCTTACGGGAGGTTTTTCATTTATAGGTCAATGCACAGCTCATTATGAATACAACAAATTTTTCAATTTTTCAACCTCCCACCCCCAGCCGCCCCAAATTCACCACTACCCAGAAAAAAATAAAATGATAAGAAACCCCTAAAACGCCTAAAAACAAAGTTTGAGGCGTTTTTACATTTTTTGTTTTTTTTATTATTGCTGCGCTGCCACTGACACGATTTTTCCAAAACATACACATTTTCCATCCCCGCCGCGGTAGTAATAGTATGACACACGATCTAAAGCAATATTCCTATGTATTTATCAGAAATTTGTGTCCCTTGGTTTATGGAATAGGCAAGGCAATGTTCGAATGGGCCTAAAACAGGGTATTGTGCCGCTAGGCCTTTCTTTTACAGATCAATCGATAGCCTATTATGAATACAACACATTTGTGAGATTTACAACCCCCACCCCCTAACCACCCCAATTTCACCACCACCCAAAAAAAGTAGAAAATGATCGGGAACCCCTAAAACACCTAAAAACGAAATATGAGAAATATTTATTTTATTTGTTTTTTGCTAATTAATCCGCCGCCCATGCACCGATTTTCAAAATTATAAGAACATTACCTACTACGACCCCCACATCATATCGCTGCCCAAATTTCATCACAATCCATACAGCTACTGAGATTACGAGGCTAGAAAAACGCGCAAAGACAGGCAGACAGACAGACCGACAAAGAGACAGACAGACCGACAGACAGACAGAAATCTCAAAATCCAAATTTTTCGCGATCACAGTCGGTGTGGGAAGTAAAATGGGCTACATAATATACAGACCACGCGACTAAACTGGTCACTCGAGTACACGCGACTGATGGAGGGTTAAAGTGAAGTTACAAAAAAGTTAATGAGGAGTTAGCCTTACCATTGTGTTATTTAATAAATAAAATATGTCTCTATAGGTTTTATATCGCTCCTAAACAGTTCAAAGTAGCAACATCCACGCCAGCTTACAAAAAGCGCGATGATCGAACTACCAATATCCAGCTTTACTGCCTTGGCTAAAATCGACTGGTGTATTTTTTAGATAAAAAAACTGAATAAATACACAGCAAGGGAGGGCTTATCAACTAACGATGCCATCATGAAACTTACAAGAGAAATGACCCATTTTACTTCCCATACCGATAGGTGAGGGGAGTATTGTGATCGCGAAAATTTTCGATTTCGAGATAATACGCTTTTTGGGCGTTTTATGATGTCTACATAACTAAAATCCACGTCACTTATTTCCATGAGTCTGTTTGTCTGTCTGCCTGTGCGCGTTTTTCTAGCCTCGTAATGTCAGTAACCGCTGCATGGATTGTGATGAAATTTGGGCAGCGATATGATGTGGGGTCGTAGTAGGTAACGTTCTTATAATTTTGAAAATCGGTGCATGGGTGGCAAAATTTGTTGCATTCATTATAGACTGCCCACTGACCTGTGTAGGAAGACCTAGGGAGATAAATAACTTTTTTAGATCCAACCGAACATTGCCTTATCTATTACAGAAACTAAAAGACTTAGGGCCGGTTTCTCAATGTCCAGTTAAAAGCGCCAGATAGGTAGCTGCCAGATAGCGTTTCTATGGATACAACTGTCAGATAAGATTTACGTGGATTCGTAAGTTCAACCTTCAATAAATTGTTCAGACAATTTATCTGACAGATAACCGTTATCTTCCAGATAAATATGTAACTGGACATTGAGAAACCGGCCCTTAGAATTTTTTCTGGTGTAAACATCGAATACTGCCTTAGATCGAACCGAGCAAACTAATGAATTGGTTTTAATGAAATTTTGACACAGTTTGACACAGTATTACTACCATGTGAAGGATGCAAAATGTGTATGGGTTTTATAAATCGTGCCAGTGACAGCGTAGAAACAATAAAATAACTAAAAATATGAAAAACAGCTCAAACTTCGTCTTTAAGCGATATAGAGGTTCCTGATAATTTTCTACGTTTCTTTTGGGTGGGGGTGAAATTGGGGTGGTTCGGGTGTGGGGGGTTAAAAACTGAAAAATGTGTCGTATTGATAATAGGCTGTCCATTGACCTGTGACGGAAAGACCTAGCGGCATAACACAATTTGTGGGAGGGGGGGGGGGGGGGGTGGCGTACACTTGGTTGCAAGGGAATCTCATACTTCATGCTATGGGAAAATAATAAACTGGTGTCACCGTAATGTGTGGGAAGTAATCAATCAACTTGACTTCATTTTTTGAAGAGAAGCAAACCCACAATGTGTGTATTTTTGGATCTTGCCAAGGCTTTCAATACTGTTAGTCATAGTCATAGATGTTGGAGGTCTTGGTTGATGCAGGCTGTAGGAAACAGTTGTTTGGAACTTCTTTGTCCAATAGAAAAAATAAACAGAGTAACCAGTAAAGACATTTTTTTAACTATGGATGCCACAAGGGACAATCCTGGGCCCATTGTTGTTCATTTTGTGCGTCAATAGTATACTTCGCTCTTCCACCTCCTCATGTGCAACTACTTAGTTTTGCAGATGACAAACTGGTTCTATATAGCACAGAAACGTGAGAGATGTTGAAAGATAAGGTTCAAAAAAATTTCGTCAGTATATTGAGTATATATGTATAGTTGGTTCAAATCGACCACGACCACACATCTGAATATCTACAGGGTGTCCCACGACGATTAAGACAAGCAATATATCGGAACTGGGCAGTAGTCTACTAGACCATTATAATTTTGGTGATGTAAATAAGAGCAAATGTTGTGTCTTTCCTTGTTATTGTGTTACCCAATGAGGTATTTGTTTTCGGTCACGTGACGCCCGATTCAAAATTATTAATGGGACACCCTATATATTAATGCCTTTTTATGTTCCTCCCGATGAAACAATTCCAACAGACTGGCACACTTGCGGTCTAAAGTGATTAGTTCAAGAGCTACAGGTACTTAAATGATTGTACCACTAACATTGATTATAACATATACTCTAATATGCTATTGTTTGCTATTTCCAGGTTACAGTTTATGGGAGTGTCAAGTGTAATATAATACATATCAAAGAATGCGAAGGAGCCCAGACGTCAAAGACAATACTCGGATACATCTGCTAAGTAAAGAGTATAATGAAGGCCATTCTCTTTAGGCAGTGTGAAGTTCTTTATGAATAAAAAAAATGATTTCCCCATCTGATCTTTCCTAACCGTGCGTATTTCATATTCTCTCAAATGAAAAATTAAAAATGATCAGAATGCTCGCAATGTATTAATTGGCAATAGCAGACACTTACTCCGGTTCCTAACGTATTTTATAAAATCTCAAAAGCTGAAAATTTAACAAAAATTTACATTGACTTAGCAAGGATGAACATTGTATATATAACTCGGAGTATTATTATATAATTATGTAGTTTTTGAAAGGCAGACAACCCACCTATGTGGGTTCCAATGTTGGCAGACGCTATGATTTCTTTCTGACAGAAACTGGCGAACGATGGCGAGCTACAGTTCTCAAAACTATTGATAATATTCGTGTCGGTAATACTGTAGCTCCGACTTAATGCATTTTACGAGTTCACAACATGTCTGTTAAGACTATGATGACGATGATGTCTCTCTGTTGTGCCAATTAATTAAACAGCGGCAGAAGTGACTTCTAAAACGTGAGTTTGGATCAAAAATACTTCATTACTATTAAAAAGGCAGACTTGGTAAAAGCAAGTTTTTGAAGCCATTTTTGACGCCTTTGGACTCCTGGACACACCCAAATGAACCATCGCCAGGCATAGTGAATCCCTATTTCATGTACCGCAGATATAATAGTATACTTGGCATCAATATGGACTTTGCTAAAGACCGTAAGTCTGCCGATTACTGACTCTCGGCCTAGTACGCATACAGACAGAAATGATCGACATAGATTTCCGTGATGCTGACAGCATAAAACGTCCAAATAGCATATTATCCGAGTGTCAAAAGTCTTCGCGATTACAGTGCTCCCCTCTCCTACTGTGTGGGAAGTATAAGTAAAATTGTGCGGTGCAAACGTTTATAGTACTCGTCTTAACATGATAAAAATATTCATTCTGTGATTTTATCCACCATTTTTGAGACAATAACATGTTCATAAAATTCCCTTAATTATCTTGCCTTGCCGTCCCCTCTTGAATTCTAATTCATACGAAACTCTATAGCACCAGCGACACAGAATCGCTTTTAATTTCAGACTGATGTAATTTAAATTACTGCGCTGCAAGTTAGTGTGCGAAGAAAACAAAATTAAGAGTAAACGTCTCTGTTATCTTGAAAGTTAAAGTACTTTGAAAGAAACACAAATCCTCTCTAATACCCTCTCGCTACGGCAGAGAAAAATGCAAATCCCATGGACGGAAAAACTCTGAATCGCTCTATGCAGCTATGCGACTCCCAGCTCCTCAGAAAATTCATCTATTGAGAAAAACAGCACCTTTCCTTGCCTCGATAAGTAGACTTCCTGATTATATTTATCCGCCTCTAGATATGAGGAGCGTTCCATAAGCGTTCCGTAGCACAGGGTATACAAGAATCAGCAGCGCGACTGAACTCACAGAGTAAATTTTCTTTATGTGGTTCAGTATATTGTAGTTTGAAACAATCTGTTTTCTATTTGGTCCCACATTGTAGCTGAATATGTTGTTGTGCTCTGTATATATTTGCTAGATTTTCTCGAACACTATAGTTTTCTCTGATGACATTTTCTTTCGAGTGGAAGATTCGTAAGTAAAACATCTAGCAAACAAGGTAGTATAGTGAAGCGGCACCGTTAACCTGAAGGTATTACTTATACATCTCTCATGAATGATATAACGAAAAATTAATTTCTTGGCTTTCCTGTGGTAAGTAGCCGGTGTACAGAAACTAAGTTATAAAAATTGATCAAAATAGGAAACTTCAAGCACTGAATGACACGGAAATGATTTGAAATATGATCGCAAAAATAGCCGTACCTATAAATATATATGGTACTCAAACATTGTCTCTGTGTTTAAAGTCACACAAAATTGTTTTTGTTAATTTTGGTCTGATTCTTGCCTGCACGTCACTTTTTCTAGATAGCTCATGATGTATTATTAAAGTGATATATTTTTTCAAAACTAATTTTGTTAGGATTGAAAAATGGTTAGAAAGAGGGTCGTCGTCATACATATGTATAGTCAGAAAATACAATAGAAATATTTTGTGGAAGACACTGCATGGTCCGATTTATGATTATATACTGGGCTTTACTGATATCACTTGTAAAAATATTCCTGTAACTGAAGTGAAGTTACTGTTGTTCCTAGTTTTCCCCATACTTTACGTTACTGAAAACCAAATCAAAACCTATACTAACCTATGATAAGTGGTGTTCACCGATTCGTCGCTATTACAGCAAACTATGCATTCTTTGTTTCGTCCCATCATGAAATTATGACAATATTGTTCATAAATAATTTAATTACCACCACAAATAGTCACAAAATCACTCACGTATACACTAAAACAACAAAAAACTCGAAATGTGCAATAAACACAACTACAATAACACCTTGAGCGGAATCCAAACAGACGCCAATTGTAGGTTGCCAGATTTACGACATATTAGGAGTTATTCACGACATTCCTCCGCTATGACGTTTACCATTTTAGAGATTTCGTTAAATCAACGCAAATTATTTTCACGTAAATCAGTTAGATTGCCAGTATATTGGAATGTATAGTTAAATACTTTGGGGAACATTTGTTCAAACTGCGGAAACTACCAGATTTTGAAGAAACTGGAAGGTCCTTTAGCGGACGAAAAAAAAGATTGGCAATAGCGCTATAGATGCGGGCTGGTCAATATTCAAATTAGACTCCCTCTAGAGATGTTTACTCTGAGTTCTAACCGATATTTCATACTCTGTAACATCACAAAAGGTGAAGGCAAACATGTTTACATAATCCGATATTTGAAAGCCTTACAATGAATATATATGGCCAAACCTATATACCAATTCCATTTATTTTATGGTACGATATTATGTCCACGTGATACCTCCATCTGTCTCTGTTTAGCACTTCTGCTATCAACAAATGGAGGGACGGTACAGTGGTGATAGAAATATTGTATTTTAATTAACATTTTTTACTTCCAAAGGTGACATAAAATATTCTTCACTTTCACGCCTTTCAGTGTTCAGACGCCAAAGTAGCAATTTTTTGTCCAAAAAGTATTTTTTCTGTTGGATACTTTTATAAGGAGTCATATATCGAGCAGGTTAAGAAGACTACCTCGACAACTTCACCATCTTCCGTTAACCCATCTTGGTGTGGCAGCAATATTCACCTATTATAGACCGCAATTAATACTTGTAGTTCTCTTTTTATTGATCGCTCAACGGACGAGAGCGACTTTTCCCTTTTATTCACATTACATCATCTATTTGGCATATATCTCTGTAGGAACTATTATACATAGATTTCACAAAGTAGTGAATACTTGACGGAATTTGTAGTTCTTCTACATCTTCCAGTTTTCCAACAACGTGTCTAAAAATTTTTCAGTGTGATTTCACCTGTCTTCCTCAAATTTTCAAATAACATAGTCATACGCTCGCAAAATATTGTCATTTGTACTTTTTGTACAAGTATTCATACTCTCACCTTATGTTCCAATTTCCATTATAATTTGGTTTTTGTACATGCGATAGATTCGTTTCACTTGTGACAGATCGGCTTCATTTGTAAATATTTTACTCTTTTTACCGTAACGGCTACCCATAATATATATCAATTTATATAACGAAATACATAAACGATGAACTGTGCTGCCACTTATAAAATACGATGTCTATTTCTCAGGGACACGACCATCAAAACATTTCTGAATGTTTATGAACGTGTATCGGAATGCATGTAGCGCCATTATTTCACTACTCAGTTCAGTAGCCTTCTCATCGAGTTATCTGACATTATATCTATCTTTTATATTTTTTCTTCATGTCGTACATTGTGAATCTTACATCCTCATAAAACTGATTTCCTGATGATGAGAGCATAATTATTATACTCCGGAAGCACGGACATATAGACAAAAGAATACGCCTTGCTTGCTATTCGCAGCTTCCCAATTAGTTAAGGAAAAAATAACTCTGTTGAATAATATTGACGTACTTCAATAATTGTCAATGAGAACATGCAAAAAATATTAATGATTTAACCGATTTGCACAGCTAAACGAATATTATGTTTATCAGCAAATTACATATTTGTAATGTTCGCGAAGAGTGCATATAAATTAAAAAAGGAAACATCAAAATCCATGAAAAATTTACAGACATACAATAAACAGATCCAGTTTGAATTTGATACATATTTAGTTATTTGAGGGCATGGATTTGAGGCTTCTCCTACCACAAATCATAAGCCAAGACCATTATTATGAGCTTCAATTTGGATGCTTTGTTTACATTTCAACACAACAATTGTGTAAACTCAATATAAGTTATTCCATTTATTTAGAAGCAAAAAATTATAGCATCATTGTTTGATGATTTTGCAATGTTGAATATAAGTTCTTTACAGTTTTTTACATAAAATGTAAAGCTCAAGTCCTCTTTTTTGATTGTAGATTTTTGCATCTTCTGTCTTTTCTGTCTCCTAAAATTACGAAGAAAGGCTCCTAGGAATAAGCAACTTGAATATTGTTTAAACTATTTGATAAATCGTTCTGAAAGTTTAACCACATACCATTTTTAGTGCAATATCAGACGTCTAGGTTCATCCTCGCAAATGTTATTATAAAATTAATAGTTATTATTATCTATGTAATGTTTTTGCAACTATCTAAGCAGTAAATAAAGTTCTAAAAATTCAAGAACCACCATTTTATAGCTTCAAGCGCTTTCTTAAAGACCGCTTGTCTTAAAATACTAATAATCCAACATATTTCAACAACATTTAGCATCTGTTCCAGCTGGTAAATATGATCCAAAAAGTTTGTTACATTGCTGCATGAATAAGTCCTCAACCCCCGTGTGGTTGGGTGCCCATCGGGTGCGTCCCCAGGTGGCGGATAGGGGAATGGCCGGGGGAAGAGGAATCTCGGAACCCGGTTAGTGTCGCCGTGGACCAACCTACCCAAAGCTAAGGTGTAAGGTATCGTGCTGAGGGCTGAATGGTCGCAGGGTAAAGTGCGGCCACAAACGATCCCCTTGGGGAACCAGGCGACACCCCATTGTAATAAGCCTTACCCTGGCATGCGGGGCTCTGCCAGTGGTGGACTCATCCTTTCCCTTGCTACTCGTGGGAACGACTATGGATAACACAAAAATCAATAAACAAAATCCCGAGGCTGGACCATCAAGCTCACCTCAACCTGAATCTGCAGCTAGGGCTGGACAATGTTCACCTCAAGCTGCGGCACAGACCGAGGCTGGACGAGAGGGATCACCTCAGACACAATACAAAAAACAATGGCCAAAGCGTCGCCGAGTTTGTGGCGCTGAGGCTAAAAGGAGAAGGAAGGCGAGGCAGGCGAAAGAGGCGGCATCCACAGGAACTACCTCCTCCTCCTCAGCCCCTTCAAAACTAAAGGAAAAGGCGCCCAGTGAGTCAGGTGGCAAAAACCTCGCCTCTAAAAGAGGCCAGGAGGTAGCGACACCTGGGAAACGCCTTCACCCAAGTACCTCCACAGAGGGCACGCCGAGAAGGATTAAGAAGGTTCGCAGTGACACAAAAGCCGCTGCACCTTCCCAAACCTTCGCGGAGGCAGCCTTAAAGCATCTTAAGGTTGCCATAATAGATAAGGATAACCCCTATGGCAAGGTCTCTGAAGAGCGGGCAAGCCTTATCAAAAGACGGCTAATGGAGGAGCTGGACAAGTTAATCTTGACGCCCTCCAGCAGCCAAAACAAAGTGCCGACATTCAAGTCGTGGACTCACTCTGGTGAGATCATCAGGATCGTCTGTGACGACGATGGGGCACTACATTGGCTTTCTGGGGCTGTTAAAAACCTTAAGCCATGCGAGGAAGCCTCACTGGCGGTCGTCAGTTTGGACAAGCTCCCAAAGCTCACCAAAGCCTCTCTTTGGGTCCCGGAGGATGACGCTACCGCCACCTCTGAAGACCCGGAGAGGGTGCTGCGGCGGCTGACGGTGCAAAATCCGGAACTGTCGGTAGCCAAGTGGTGCACCTTCCACCATGAGGTCAAGAAAAGCCCTCCAGGACACCTGTTCGTCTTCGGTGTTGGAGACGAGGATATGGCTGTCCTAAAGAAGAGGTCGATGAGGATGAGCTATGCGTTCACCTCATTGACCATCAGAGCCTCCAGTAATAGGACGGGAGCTTCTGCAGAACCAAGGACCTCGGATGAGGGTACATCCAACACCGAGGCCCCCTTGGAGAACGCAGAAGGCCCCGAACATATGGACGCCATCCCTCCTCGGACGGAGGAGGAGATGGAGTCCTAAAGAGGCAAATCTATGACATCTGAGCCATGGGCAAGGACGTCATAAAAAAGGTGAAAATCCTTCAATGCAACCTCCAACACGGTAGGTCGGCGACAGCAACTTTATGCCGCCGACTTGATGTGCTGGAGGATGCAATAGCACTAATCCAAGAACCTTGGATCATAAAGACCAGAATAACAGGTCTAAGCTCACTAACTGGTCAAATTTTCAGCTTACCAAGCAACTTTCAACCCAGGACTGCAATATATGTACCTAGGAAGATCAAAGCCACCCCAATGGCACAATTTTGTACCTCCGATTTAACTGCGGTTAGATTGGAATGTCCATGGGAAAGAGGCAACAGCAGGGCGTTGGTCCTAGCATCGGTCTACCTTCCTTCAGATGCAGCCACCCTACCACCAACAAAAGAATTGGAAGAGCTAGTAGACCACTGCCTCAACCAGAAATTGGAGCTTGTCATTGGCTGTGACTCGAACTCCCACCATCTGGCATGGGGCAGTAAGGACATTAACTCTCGAGGTAAGTCTCTTTATGACTATATTGTTAAGAAGGATTTACGAATCTTAAATAGAGGCACGGAACCGACTTTTATTAACGCCCGCAGCCAAACTGTCATAGACATTACGCTGGCAACAGCCAAAATCTCCAATAAAATTCTGGACTGGCAGGTGTCAGAGGACATTTCGATGTCTGACCACCGCTGGCTGAATTATACTTTAAGTCTGGAACTCAAAACTCTCGTAAAGTCTCGCGACCCGAAGAGGACTGATGTAAATCTCTACAATCGACTCTTAGAAGGTGCTCTGCGTAACGAACAGGTTTTGACTCCGTGCACTAACGAAGAATTGGAAAGATATACAATATCTATCCAAGATAAAATAAGTTATGCTTATAAAAAATCCTGCCCCATAAGGATGGTCCAGGAAGGCGGCAAAACCAATAGTTGGTGGTGCAGCGAACTGGAACACCTCAGGAGAGCAGCAAGAAGAACTTACAACAAAGCAAAACGTACCAAACTCAAAAAGGATTGGGACTTGTACCAATCCAACATCAAAGAGTTTAAGAAAGTCTGTAGACAAAAACAGAGGGCTGCCTGGAGAACCTACTGTGAAGAAATAGAGGATTTCCCACAAGCATCCAGACTGCAAAAAATGCTCTCTAAAGATCCACATCGGTGCATCGGCATTCTAAAAAGGGAGGATGGAAGTAAAACCTCCGACCTCCGGGAAAGTGTCGAGCTCCTGATGGACACACACTTCCCTGGTTCGATTGTCACTGCGACGTCGAACTGGATGGAAGACATTAACACACCCTCACCGATTGACTGGCAATTCACCAGAGAAATAATCAGTGAGGAAAAGATAAACTGGGCCATATCCTGCTTCTCCCCCTTCAAATCACCAGGGCCAGACCGCATATGTCCAGCCCTACTTCAATGGGGCCTGGATCATCTTATGCCGCACTTGGTGGGAATATTCAGAGCCTCTTTGGCTCTAAAATATATTCCCAAAAGGTGGAGAGAGGTGAGAGTGGTCTTCATACCTAAACCAGGTAGGATGGACTACACCCTACCGAAGGCATTCCGACCAATAAGCTTAACATCGTACTTCCTCAAGACGATGGAACGGCTATGCGAGAGGTATATAAGAGATGAGGTACTAATTCATTTCCCACTTCATCCAAATCAACATGCATACACTCCAGGCAGATCCACCGACTCTGCACTACATCAAGTAGTTGGCAGAATTGAGAGATCACTGGACAACAAAGAATCCACCCTTGGTGTATTCATAGACATTGAGGGAGCGTTTGACAAAACAACATTCCCAAAAATTAGCCAGCAACTCCAGGCTAGGAACGTGCCTAGCACTGTAAGCGAATGGATACTTAGCATGCTCTCCAACAGAGCAATAACAATCAACGTAGAGGACATTTCTGTTAAAGGTGTTGTTACCAGGGGTTGTCCGCAGGGAGGTGTTCTGTCACCACTGCTTTGGAACGTGGTTCTGGATACCCTCATCAATCACCTCAACAACAATGGACACTACACAATAGCATATGCGGATGACATAGTCATCCTGCAAACAGGTAGATTTGAGAACACGTTGGGTGAACGCACCCAAGTAGCACTCAAATCAATAGAAAAGTGGTGTCTAGAACACTCATTGTCCATTAATCCCAAGAAGACTGAGATGGTTCTGTTCACCAGAAAAAGGAAGATCAGGGGCCTAAACCCCCCTGAGCTTCTCAGTGTCAAGCTACATTTCTCTGAAGAGGCGAAATATCTTGGTATCACCCTCGACAGAAAGCTGACGTGGAACTCTCACTTAGATAGTAGAGCCAAAAGAGCATATGTCGCTTATGAACAATGTCGGCGAACAGTGGGACGCACTTGGGGCCTGTCGCCAAGAGTTACCCACTGGATCTATACCACAATCATTAGGCCTATGCTAACGTATGGAGCCATTGCCTGGGTACCTAAAGTTCTGCAGGCGACGGCGACTAATAAATTATATAAAATACAACGTATGGCCTGCATTAATATAACAGGAGCCATGAGCACAACACCGACTGCTGCTATGGAAGTAATAATTGGCATTACCCCTCTAGATATTTACATCAAAGAGGTTGCGTTACTGTCAATGTTACGACTTCGCACGGTTGGTATTAATCCAGATGTAGGTATGGGACGACTGAGGCAGCTGGTATGGTGGGAAGCGCTAAAGGCACTACCCATGCTACAAGCAACCAGCGACTCAATTAAACCAACATTCGTTTTTAAGAAACCCTACAAAATAGAGATTAAACAGAATGTTGAGCCAAATGTGACAAATGTAATTTGCATATACACAGATGGCTCCAAAACAAGGGAAGGCACTGGATGTGGTGTATACTCCAGGTCTTTAAACCTAAGAACAAAGTGGGCTATGGGCAAACACGCCAGTATCGTTCAAACGGAACTGGCTGGCATATCGATAGCCGCAAATGAACTAGCCAGGAGAGATGTACCTGGCAAAACTGTAGCAATCTGCACTGACAGCAGACAAGCACTTATAACCCTGAAAAGACCTTGTATCACCTCAGGGCTAGCAATGGAATGCCACCAATCTTTAGCCCATGCTTCGGACAAAAACAATATTGTCCTGAGGTGGGCTAAAGGGCACAACAACAACAAAGGCAACCGTATAGCGGATGGTCTAGCGAGGAAGGCCGCTGACCAAAGAATTTTAGGACCATGTGACCTCTCTGGAATGTCGACAACCACAATTTCGGAAATAGCCAAAAAACACTCCCATGCCCTAATGGTAAAACGATGGGAAGAACTACAAGGATGCCGATTTGCCAAGGAAACCCTTGCAGGTTTTGACATGGCAATATCCAAGAAGTATTTGGTGATGACCAGACCAAACCCACGTCTCTTAGTAGGATTCCTGACTGGCCATTGTCAACTCAGGAAACACCTCCACACTATGGGGTTAAGTGACACACCGATATGTAGAATGTGTGAAAGTGAAGACGAAACTGTGGAACACGTCATATGTGAATGCCCAGAGTTATCTTCTATTAGAGAGTGTGCGTTCGGCGAGTCTTGGCCTACACCTGCCCACATAAGGGAGATGTCCCCTAGCGACTTGTTCACCTTCCTACAATTGGCAGGATGGACGATGACCTGAGGAAACAACTCCCTGGGAGGATGCACAATGGGCCAGTTGTGGCCTAAGTGCAGTGGGACCACTCACCCTCCCCACTCTACAGATACAGAAGTCCTCAACCATGCTTTTTTTGCTCATTTTCCTCGACTACCGGCTAATGCTTACGCGATAGTGCCTGGGACGCAGATTATGTTCCACAGTGGAAAAAATCTACAATATGAAACGAACATATTCTTCGACATATAATATGTTACTCGGCATTTTCTTTGACGCAAGTAATTTATAAAGTGGTCTTGCAAAGTCCAAGTAATTTATAGCAAGCACCAATTCTCCAGAATACCGTCTACTTTACGGACGAGAAGGAATGCAAATTCCTCCGAGCAAAAACTCGGGATCGCTAAATCCAGTTATGCATAAACTACGAGAAGACGGCGACGGCGCAAGCTCTTTTGGGAATTACTCGTTTTAAAAAATAACAACTTTAATGGCACAAGTATGCTATAATTGATTCACGTGCTTCCTCAGGCATATCTTTAATTATTTATAGTAGAAGCAGCAGTGAAATTAGAATAGAGCTGAATTATTTCTCGAATCTTGTAAAAATTAAAAGTCCCAATATTAAGCAATTATGTGACAAAATTTAATATTGTCTTATCAGTACGTCTGTAGAGGTACGAACGTCTTCAAGTATATCATAGAATGCCCAGAAAGTAATACATCTCAAAATCGAAAATTTTGCGACCACAAGACTCTCCCCATCTATTAATATTATAATAATATTAATGCGTACTACAAAATTACGGCGTTACTGTTAAATGATTTTGCACTGTTAAAGATTAGTCTTTTACAATTTTTGCTAATCAAATATAAAGCTCAAATCTTCTTCTTTGCTATGCTTGGCGTTTTCTGAAATTCGCTAGGACACGAAAGGCGTAAACCGCAGAACGATTGTTCATGAAGGCACCACTGTCTCAAATTAATGTCTTTTTGATGTTAAACAGAAGTTAGAATTTATTGACGTTAAACAAACAATGTCGATAGGACAAGAGTCAGTATTTCCCAGGTTTGTATTATACTCGTTATAGCTGCCACCGAATATTAAATGAACCACTTGTCATCAAAGGTGCTTACATTCTGTATTTCAGTATTGCATAGTGACGTACATATCGTCGGTCTCCGCACGTAGAGGCGTAACTGACAAAAATTCAAAATTTCATTTACGCCGAATTTCTATGTAACTTTGTCTGCTTTTTCACCTCACGAAGCGGCGTAAGTGTACTGCAATCCGTTAGCCCATAATTTCATTACAAAAAAGTGGCGTAAGTGACAGAAGTAAAAAAAAATTCGTCTCATAGTGGCGTATGTGACTTACGCCTCTACGTCAAAACTAACTTTCTTCACATTTCAATTTTGACGTACAGCACGTACTGGCGCATCTGATAACAATGAAGCACGTGTCAGGTGAACATAACCTATAAAAGTGTTTACTTTGTATCCACATGCTCGCAAAAGCATCGTTTGATTTTCATCCTGCAGAACTTTATAAGACGGGTTAAAATTGAGGACTTTTTGGCAACAGTTAGTTCAAAATATTATAAAACGAGTGTATTGTTTATTAGTGTTTCATCAAAACCACCGAGTTTAATATTTGTGATTTCAAAATACCGAAACATGGACGGATGTGTTAGTGCGGTGGGAAGATGAGTCAAAAAATGTCGTTGACTCGAAAGACCTTAAAACAGTGGGACGTAACGACTTTAAGGTTGGAAATATGGTAAAAATGAAGTATGGCGAAAAATGTAGAATAAAGGCAAAGCGTGTAAACAGATTTCGGATGAGCAAAGACAGATAATATTTGAACAGTATCATGGCTTAGGAGACCTAACCAGGCAGAGGCTGTTCCTGGTTAGACATGTCGATGTTATCTCAAAAAAGAGAAGCACTACTAAAACAGAGAGACCTCGTAGAGAATTTTCCAGGATTTACAAATTCACTGTGAATAACCGAAAACTTAGTGTGTGCAAAATTTTTTTCCTAAATACATTAGGGATACCCGAGCGATCGCTACGTACAGCACTTGAAAAAATTAATGAGATGGGTGTCATGGAAGGTGAAAAAAGAGGTGGCAGGAAGAGATCACTTGAGTGCTTAAACAAAGAAAAACAAGATAGAGTCAATATAGAAAATCACATAGACCGATACCCAAAAGTTGAATCACACTATTGCAGAACAAGCACGAATAGATTGTATCTGCATCCTGACTTGTCTTTGAAAAATGTACATGATGTTCACAGAACAAGAGATGGCCAAGGGTTGCAATAATTTTCCTAGCTTTTCGACTTACAGAAAAGTATTCAAATCAAAAAATCTTTCCTTTTTACGTCCTAAAAAGATCAATGTTCTCTCTGTATAACTTATAGAGACGGAGACGAAACAATAAAAGAAAATTTGAGAAACAGGTACGAGAAACATGTTTTAGAAAAAAAAATTGTCAGAGAAAAAAAGATCTGAGCAAAGGAAAAGCTCAGGAGGGCTCAAGTTTCTTGTGTGCGGTTTTTGACCTCCAGCAAGTTATATATTTGCCAATGTCACAAGAAAGTGGCTTATTTTATAAGTCAAGATTATCTACGTTCAATTTCACCTTCTATGACTTGGCGACTAGAGACTGCTTTTGTTTCGCTTGGGATGAAACTAAAGGCAAGCGTGGTTCGGCAAAAATTTCCACTTGCGTTTTTAAAGCAATAGAGGAATACAGTCAAAGAGGGATTAAAACTATTCATCTGTATTGTGATGGATGCTACGGGCAAAATAAAAATTCAATCGTAGTATCTATGTTACTTTATGCCTTGAATAAGTTTCCAACAATTGAAGAAGTTTGTCTCAAATTTTTTGAGACGAATCATGGTCAGAATGAGGGAGATTCGGCCCATAGTGCCATCAGTCATGCTGTTTCTCATTCCGGTGACCTTTTCACACCTAGTCAACTGTACCCAGTAATACGTTTTGCTCGATCTAAACAACCGTATCTTGTCAATCCCATGCACTATAAGGACTTTCTGGATTTCAAAACATTCGGACAGGAATTACGTATTTTATCAATAAGAGAAAGTGTGTCAGGGAAAAGTATAAAATGGACGGACATGATGGAAATAATGACTAAAAAAACAAGAACCTACAACAATATATTTTAAATGTAGTCACCAAGATCGTGAATATGACAGTTTGAAGCTGAAGCAGCGCATTAAAGGCAGTCTTTCCACTTTACCGTTGAAGCCACTAAACGTTGGATATATCAAGATATCAAAAAAAAATACAATGACCTAACTTCCCTATGTAAAGGAAAAACTCCAGTAGTCCGATTACCCGAAATGCAACAATTCTATTATTCTCTGGCTCATGAGGATGAGGATTGAAATAGACGATAGAGAAGACAACACTTATGGATATTTTTCAGGAAAACTTCATTTTCCTATTTTGTTTACTATCTCTCTAACTATTTACTATCAATAATTTGTATTTATCTATCATCGAATAAAGTTATTATTGACAAGAAGGTTGCATTACTTATATTTTGAACAGCCACATAATGGCGTAACTATATACTGAAGAGAAACATAGATCTCACGAAGTGGCGTAACTGCATTAAATTTTTTTTTCTCAGAAACCAATATTTTTGGAGAAACTCCAAACATCTCAACATTTAGATTCCCAGCATTGCTGTCTTAGCAGAAAATTACAAGAAGCTCTCTCAATTACTTCGATATCATTTTAAGCTCCATTTGATGCTTAATTCCGTTTTTTCCTTCTCCTGTAAAATTTGCAAAATGCTAGATACGCCACTGCGTGCGGAGACCGACGATATATGTTACACTCAATTGCCGAATTCGGGCAATGCCCGAAAAAAACACGCAGAACTAGTTTTGAGCAAGGAATATTTCACAAACCGGAAATATTAGTTTTATTGAGCATTAACAAATAGGCAGAACTAGTTTTGCGCATCTTGAAATGCACAGAACTAGTTTTGCGCAACTTTAAATGCACAGAACTAGTTCTGTGGTACGGAATGACAACCAACATGAACTTTCGTTATGCATTGTGTGTCAAAAACAATCAAAAACCTATCGTTTAGGTTAGGTTAGGTTGGGTTTGGTTTGGTTCTTGCACCGCTCTTGCAATATAAGTGCGAATCGTGAAAACGCAAAAAGCCAATTTGATGCTCACACAATCAAATAAACATTTAAACCAGCCTCAGTTGGCGATTTATTATTTGTTGGTATTCATTAAAATATATTTAACTTCTCCAACTTTATATTTATTTGAATCCATCGCTGGCGCTGATTAAATGAAAGAAGCAGAATTTGTGCTGGTCATTCAGAAAATATACAGAACTAGTCCTGTGTATTTCAAGATGCGCAAAACTAGTTCTGCCTATTTGGTAATGCTCAAGAGCCGTATAAAATTCATATTTCGGGTTTGGGAAATATTTTTTGCTCAAAACTAGTTTTGCGTATTTTTTTCGGGCATTGCCCGAATTCGGGTATTGAGCGTAACATATGCACAAATCATTATAATGCTTCGAGATTTATCTAAGGTTAATGGCTATTAGAACTAGTAAGTAGTGACCTAGTGTGTATTAGCATCTTCTATTTACAATAACTACACCATAACTCCAATACCGCTCCAGTTATTAAATAATGTTTAGGTCAAAGGCTAACCGTTGTTGTACCGCTCACATATATCTGTGGCTTGGTTCTAAAAGGGCCAATGTCATGTTTTCTCGATTTGGGCTTATCCACACTGGTAATTTAAAATAATTTCAAGCTCTTTTGTGTGAAATGGCCAAGGTCTCATGTTCTTCCGTTTCAAAAAGCAAAGTAAACAGGGCAAGATCATTATTGAAGACACATATATTTTAGCTAAAGAAGGCCAATCTGTACATTGGCCCTTACTCAAACAGTATGAATTATTGTTTCGTGCGAACTTAAATTAACGTTAAGAAGTACAACACCTGGAGTATAAGTTTGAAAATGAAAGACGAAAACTTTTGTAAATAATAATTTTTAAATAAATAATTGCTTGTTAAAGTCTAAAATACACAAAGTGTTTCAATGACAGTATTTGAATATTTTGGTACCTACAGCATGTCGACTGAAGCCGTTGTGCGAGAGCAAAACTTAGATACCATTTACGATAACTACACTGCAAATATAATACCAAAAGAGCTCGTGGCCAAGAAGCTGGTAAAGATGAGCACATTTTTGGGGTTGTGGCCAAAATTTTGAAAAAAAGCTGTGGATCACTGCTTTAAGGAGACGCTGGTGTTAACTGCTGCTTTCGGAAATGTTTACTGCCATCTTCAGGGCTTTCTACAGAAGTTATAAGGAAAAGAAGATCAGTTTAAGGAATGTAATATACGATGTTCAATCATACATAAAATGTTCGACCTAACATACACGGGAGAGTGTCCTTTTTTTGTCAGCATTTTGAAACTTTTTTATCATAATAATTATACAAAATATTTAAGGACACTTGCAGCTTAGTAGAATTATCTATTGACATTATTTTCTCTCGGAAGTTTTTCTAACTTAACTTATGATGTCTAATATGCTAGAGTGCACCTCATTGATTCCTTTTAGGGCCCGCTCCGCCAGTGGAATCTTCAAACACTAATATATGCAAAGAATATTACATTCCGAAGTGATAAAGGCTATCCCTGGGTCCCTGACGTCCGGTTTGCAAAGGCGATTTATCAGAGAGTGGTGTTAAATTTCGAAGAACGTCATCCCAAAGTATACCGTCCATCATCCAGCAGCCTCCAAGACTAATAAATGAGCGTTCTAGTTATGAAACCCGAGATGCTCTCTGAACGTTCGCCCTTTCCACGGTGAAAAGTGGATCCGGATAGCATCTTTTGAATTAGACTTAGAGAGACTGAAATCTAGTATCATACTAGGCAGACTAGGGTACATGAATTATTGTAAATAAATAATAATGTATCGGACTAGAGGATCCATAAATTGGAACAAAGACTGTATATTATATTGCTGCACACCAGGATAATCAGACTCACGATGGTGCACAGTGCTATTGTATGGTGGCCAAAGATTCATCACAGCACAGCGGGTTAGCATAGCAGGCGCCATGAAGAGTAGACCAACTGCAGCATTGGAGGTACAGCTGAATATTACATCTCGTGACATTTACATAAAGGGTGAGGCAAAAATGAATGGCTGCATATAGAATGCAGACCATGGCAACAGATTTTACCACCCTGCCATGTAGCACACCACGATACCACTTGACAACATGCAGTCCGACAAACTGCCGCGTGACAGAATGCCAAGGGTCGTGATCACTGAGATGCCATACAAAGTTAACTTGAGTAACAGATTGGAATGGGCTCTAGGAGAACCTCCACATTTATTGAATGATACCACTTGGTATACTGATGGCTTCAAAAATTTAATCAGGTACAGGAGGGTGCATATACGGTGGTAGGCCTGGGTGGAACATAAGTATCCGCCTAGGCAAACTGACTACCTACCGTTTTCCAAGCCGAAATAGCCGCCATTATGGAATGCGGTAGAATATGTATGGATAAAGGATACAGTAAAAAGACTATTTATGTGAACACAGATTGGTCTGCGGCGATAGCTTGTATTGCAGTTTGATGGTAGCTATCTAATTATTAAGAAGCACGCAGCGATTGATGGACATTGAGTCAATCAATACGGCGCGGCGTATGGGTTAACGTTTGTTGACTATAATGACTATAACTGCTGAACATTATATCAATAAGCTGTGACCATGAATCTATGGTTGCGAGTTATGATTATTATGAACAACAGCTATCTGTAATATGTATGTTACTCTTCTGAAAGTTGCTGACTACGTTCGTAAAACCAATACCTAATGTCCAAAGATAGAGTAATTTCCTTATGTCTTGAGTTGATAGTTTATTACTTTCTTTTGCATCGTTTCAATACGTTGTATCATTAATATACGCTCAAAGATAATTATTGAAATACTGGAAGTCAAGACTGATATGACAGTATAACGTCAAATATTAACCGCCATCAGAAGCATAAGATGCACTCGAACTGTAAACGAGGAGATTGGAAAAGCACATATCGAGACAACCATCAAACTACCCGCTGGTGGTGCTCCAATGGATTTCGCGTCGACCACATAGCTAATAGACTCATATGCGGCGGCGCTTGGCCATATTAAAATATAACAAACTTAAAATAAGATATATTGAAGCGTAACTGTTTACCGTATATTCTTTTAGTTTGCAAATATGGAAGGTCTGAATGTATTTGAAAAGAATAATCGGTTGATCAGTACGTTTTACTGAATGACTTACCCCTACTTCCATTTTCCACCAGTCTCAGCCTCACATGTAGAAAATGTTTGGTTGATTTCGGAATATTTTACGTGATAAGTAAAAACAGCAGCTTACCTAAAAAAAAGAAATTCATTCATCACAGTTGCACAGTAATACTTTAAAATTGTGTATTTCTGATGCTGCTTCAATCTCATACAAACAGTGTTTTGAAAATAAGTCGATAGTAGTTCATATAGGTATTTTGACGTTGTATACAGGCAGTGGAAAAACCTTTCTTCACTGGAATTGAAGACTACAGGGATTTTTACGATAGTTCAGTGATGCTCAAAGCACGCGAATATATGTTCCGATCCTCTAAAGTGGTCTACAATTTCAAAAAACCTCTTAATAGCTTAAGTAGCAAACAGAATCTACCTAACGTGAAGGTCAGGAAAGCTGGTTAAATGTAATAGCTGATGTTCTGATATTGGAAACGGCTACACTACCTTCGAGGATAAGAACTGACAATTCATGTGATATGACTGAACCTAACAGAAATGTATGAAAAGGTTATCGCTAGGAGAGACTCACAGGGTTAACCAATACGAAGACGTTCATGCCCAAAAGTAAATAAGTTTAAAGTCGGGTAGTGGGTATGCTCACCAGAGATTTATTTAATTAGCGTATGACACAATTCATGGTAAGTTTTTAAAATATGCAACAAAAAATTAATAGGTAAATAGGGCGTACGATTTACAAACATATAACTAGATATAATTGGCTAATTTTTTGGCTTCGGTCGCAGCCTGAGCTGGGTCGTTTTCCACATTTACGGTATTATAGCCACCATGTCCTGTTTCGATACGATTTAAGGCCTTAAGGTGTTACAACTGGGTCAATGAGCTAATGTTGAAGTAATTGGCTGCCAGTTGTTGGGCTAACAGCGTTGGCGGTTTCCTAGATCAAAGCCGGTTTACTGCCGGATCCAGTAAATCCTTATTAATTATTTTCTTATATTCTTCTTAAGGCAGGTGGGGGTACGTGACGAAGTGCTGGGAGCCAGTAAGATGGACTAGTTATGGTGCAGCCACTAATCGTTCTCATTGTCATATTAAGCTAGGTGTCCACTTCTTGGCGTGTGCGCTGTTCACCCATACCGGTGCACACCACACTTGGCCGCAGAATACACCAAACTGTGTGCTGATGTCCGAAACGTATCTGCCGATAAAGCTAAGCGTGCACTGGGTCGGACAGAACGGTACGAACGGTGCGCACCTTCGGCACTTTTTTTAGGAGACTGCGCTCACTGGGTCGGTCGGTACAGTCGGTACGGACGGCACGGACGGACGGAAGGTCGGACAATAGAGACCAGTAGTCTCGTAATAGGTTTTGTGCTGTTATGTATTGTGAAAACCAAAACGATATGTTGAGTGAAGAAGAAATAATTGTAAGTCTAATGTTGGTAGCAGTTGGCAGTTATCCCGTCGTACGTTGTTGAAGTACTCAGGGTGCCGCATATCGAAGAGCTCGGGTGCTCCGGGTAGTTTTCCACCAACGTAATTAATTTGGGAACATCCATGCTTGCTTTGCAACCGGATTGTTTAACTGAAACGGCTGAACGTCTGTACCGAAGCACGTGCAGGCACGCGCCGAAGGCCTGATGAGTCATCGGTACGGCCGGTCGGGACGGTCGGGATGCCTAGAAATCTTTCTCTCCGGATTTTATCGGACGGCGGAAGGTGCGGATGCTCCTGTTCCGACAGCGACGACCCATTGCGCGCACCCATAGGCAAATCAATGCTAAACATTTTTGAAAAATCCCGTGCGTACCGTTCGTACCGTACCGTCCGACCCACTGCGTTCAAGGCTTAATGGTAGCAGAAGAAAACGGCGAAGCAGACCTTTTGAAGATGCGCTCCAACGGTACAAATCATATATAGCTCCTTTAGTAGATATCAAAGTAAGCAACCGAACGAGTTTTGGTCCAAACAAACGCATCGATTTTGGAAGGGAGTTGAAGAGGAGGAAGGGTACGTGCATGCAATAACATGTGCCTATAATTTTATTTTCACTTATGAAGCTACAGTTACATGGTTCACAAGCAATAAAGTTGTTTCAAGGACTGAAAATGACCGCGAAGAATTGCAGATTGGCTTTAGTCGAGAATCAGTGTACCTTCTACTTCCCACACCGATAGGTGGGGAGAGTACTTTGATTTATTTTGGGTCATTTATGATGTCTAAATAACTAAAATCTACATTACTCATTTCCGTCGGTCTGTCTGTCGGCCGATATGTTGGTCTTCTTCAAGCCTCGAAATCTCAGTAACCGTAGCATGGATTGTGAGGAAGTTTGGGTAGCGATACGCTGCGGGGTTGTAGAAGATGATGCTCGTATAACTTTGAAAATCGGCTGTATAGGCAGCGGAGTAATTAGCAAAAAATAATCAAGTATTCCTCAAACTTCATTCTTAGGCATTTTATAGGGATTCCTAACCGTTTTATACTTTTTTGGTAAGGGAGAAATTAGGGTGGTTGGGTGGTGGGTGATTCTGGAACTGAAAAATTTTTTGTACTGGGAATAGGCTGTCCATCGACTTGTGAAAGAAAGACCTTGCGGCATAATAAACTTTTACTAATACAGAAACCAAAGACTGCTTTAGATCGTTCTGTGTTGTGTAACGTTAAAACTACTGCATTGATTTTAATCAAACTTCGATACAGTATTATTACCTGTGTGGCACGGAAAGCGCGTATGTCTGTTAGAAATCGTGACAGTGGTGACGCAGCAATAATAAAAAACTGAACATATAAAAATAGCTCAATATTAGTTTTTAGGCACCTTAGGGGTTTGTGATTCATTTTCTGATTTTTTGAGTGGGGGTGAAATTGGGGTGGCTGGGCGGTTGAGAAGTTGTAAATCTGAAAAATGTGTCGTATGTATAATAGCAGCAGGCCGTCCATAACCTGTGAAAGAAAGACCTAGCCACATAACACGCCCTTTTTGCTGGCAGGCGGGCAAACATGGTTGCAAGAAAATCTCTGTCCATAATTTTATGCTATGGGAAAATGAATTGATATCTCTGTAATGTATAGGAAGTATTGAGTCAATCAACTTGACCTTGTTTTTATAAATTACCGCAGGACTTTGTTATAAACATTTAGATGCTGAGCTCCCATAAATGCTTAAAGAAATTAGCATTCTCCGATTTTTAGCTTGGAATGCAACTAACTATAAAACTGAGATAACGGGTTAGGTAACCAGAAAACTATAGAAATTAAGATACTTTTTCTTATCTGTTTGTTTTACAATACTGCAACCATCAGTATGATCTTGAACGGTCTTGCGTGCGTAGAGGGACTAGGTTGAGAAGTATTCTGTTCTCTTTTGATAGACTATGCCATTCATTTCCACGAGACGGCTAAAACACGGGCATCCAGAGACGACTAAGCACACTTATAAATATATGAGTATAGTACTGATATCAATACTGGTTGATTACATCACCTTATATGACGTTTAACGACCACTGTGTCGTATGTTTAGATTATCGTAACAAAATCTACCAGAAGCAATCATCAACCATCTTACTCGCAATATGCCACGAAGAGTTGAATGCTGTCAAAGTTTATATTGAGTGGCAACGCTGCACTAATTTTCTGATTTGTTTTTCAAGAGTTTCGTTAGAATACTGGATGATTGGCACAACTGTTTGCCAAAATCAATTGATTATATTTTTGATTACTGGGTACCGCGGTTCTAATGTCATGAAAAATGCACTTCCCTCTGCAAACAGATAAGACATAATATAAGTTACTCATAGTTATTAAATGTGAAGCAGCATTAAGCAACAAAACGTTTTGGGTCAAACTCAAAGAAATGAAGCTCGTTCTCTGTGTGCGGTTCTCCACAAAGTGCGCTCGAACTTTGTAGCACCTTACTCGCTAAGGCCGCAAACTTTCTATGCGGGCAGAGTGTAAAAGAAAATCAACGCTATGACAGTTTTACATGGGAGAACAACTTTCGGTACGTATTAGTTATGGTGGTATTTATTTGCATGTGTAAATTCTTGTCGATAATAGTTTAGTCACCAATATGACTCCAAAATAACTTGGGTCAATTTAAGTTCAATACGGTCAGGTTTGTTGGTCCCAAGTTGTTCTATTTGCAAAAGAATTGGAGCAATAGATTGAGAAAGTGCTTCCGAGTTGTCTGCAATCCTTATTCTTATGCTTCCAAAGTTAGGAACCTCTTACATACATAGTTTGAAAGTGTGTCATATTTCGAATTCCTTTAAGTTGTTTACTACAGTTCATCGAATGAAAAAATGGACTTAAGAATTTTGCGTATATGATTATTATCATAGTATATAAACAAACATATAAACCTTGCAATAGACTTTGATATTTACATTTCATACCGTGACGACTTTAAAAAAGGTTCTCAGAAGGCAAAAGCCTGCCTAGGCTTCTTACGCCAACAAGTAGATATTTTAATCATGCAAGGCATATTCGTCCAGCTTTGCAAAAATGACTTGCTTAGCAGTTTGCTATTTTATGCTAATTTACCTACTGTCGTAAAGAATCTCTTTTACTGTTTTGATACCTTGGTTCGACATGCCACGAGAGCACGTAGTATTAATAGCTGAAGTCTCATACATAGAAGTAGTTCTTTGTGGCGATCAGACAAGACAATATGGTTACGACGGTCGTTTCTTCTTCACTCCAGAAAATTAAACTCACCGTACTCTTCACCTTTCTAATTCACAGCCGTACACAATATCACACAACCTTATGTCATACTCGGTAACTACTTGACAGCTAACACCATTACGTTATCCACAATGTTACGCTCTTCCCCTTAGTAATTGGCGTCCTCGACGAATAGTTGACCTACATTCTTGTATGGCCACAGACGATCGGTATGGGCGACCTTCGGTTCCCCAATAACACCATAGGTGTCATGTAGACCAAGTCGTTGATGTACTTAATCACCAAGTGGGGTATCTCTCAGTGATGTTGTAGCTTTCGACATATACCCTTTTCTTCATTGTAGATTATAACACAACACTAGATTACCTTCTAACTACGATATACTACGGTTCAACTTGTGATTATCATGCTCGTATGTAGTTACAGAAGCGTTCTCTTTCACTAGCTCTGCTACCAAGAGCTTCAGTGTCACGTTTTCATCTTGGAGGCTGCCAAGTCCCTTCCACCCGTCATTCAGGCTGTTCTCCAGTTCCTTCCTGAGGCTACTGAGTTCATATTTCAGTTTCACAATTAAGTAATTCTGCTTAACATTCTCGTTTTTGATTTGCGCGGCCTAACTAGAGCCCTGTGATGCGTTTTAGAGCGCAGCATCAAGCTCAACTATAATCTTCGTGTTTTCTCTCTATAGTTGCACCAATTTCTGCTTCAGCGTTACAACATTATCCTGCGTTGCTGACATTCAGCATCAATAACGACCTTAGTCAGTTCCTTCTTAAGCCTGTCGATCCCGCTTTCCACCTGCGCAATCTTCTGGTTCATCCTATTGTTCTCATTTTTCAATTGTTTGGTTCCGAAGCTATCAGGCTGTGCATCAGCCAATACCTTATTCAGCTCCTCATTTTTCAAATTCGCCAGTCGCTGTTTTATCTTAATGTCAACGTCTCTTTTTTTTTGCATCATCGAGAGTGTTGCTCAAATCTGATCTCAACTTCTTGCTTTCTACTTCAAGCTGCAGCAACCTTTCTCTCAACTTTTATTCGTCCTCCTTGACCCCGGCCTCTTGGCTCCAGCCTCCAGCTGAATATATCCTTTTCACTTTGTTCTAAGCTGGTTCTCATTTCTCCCGCATTTCTTGTGGCATATTCATCAATGCATTATAATATGCATTATATGATAGTTTCTATTATTGAAAACTTTTCAGCTTTTCAAGCCACGCAGTATCTCATTTTTATTCAATTTCATCATAACTGTCGGCCTTTAGCCAGTTTATCTATAACTGGTACGTGTACCTGTATATATACAGGGTAAGTTTTTAGTACCGGCTCGGTCGATAACTCCACTACTGTAGGAGATAGCGAAAATAGTTGTACGTAAAAGTTGTAGCCACGGATATGCTCCTTGCTCAGAGAATATTTTGATTTATACAAGGTGATTCATAACTACGTGGTGATGCAAACATATATTTTTTTAAATGAGATACCCTATATATTATCCCATCTTTAGATTCTGCTAGTAATTTCTCTTCTCACAATATGAGGTATTATAACATTATGCAGGGTATTTCTAAAGTTATGACCATTTTTGTATCCAAATCGCTGTCAAACGAACGTACTGTATATCAAAAAGTAATGAAGCAATTTTTTTTACATGAGAAGATTAAAAATAACCTCTAGTTTTAAAATCGGCTATAAAAAAAGCCCGCAACGCATATATTCGTATACACGGTGATGTAGAATGCAAAATCCAGATTTCCGTTTTTTTTTTAAATGTAACCCCCAATATTTTATTATACCAAAGAATTGCTTTTAATATACACTTTCATCTTTATATAGCACTTGTCGCACCTATGTTCATCAGTTTCCGAGATATTTCGATTTTTCGGTAAATTTAAAATATAGCTTCTGTTTGTGCACTAAAATTTATTTATTTTGAGAAAGTACTATCGCATTTGTTTTTTATTTAACGAACAACTAAATTATAAGGCCACGATAGTATTTGATGAAGTCAAAACCCTAAATCATCCAGATAGTAAAGTCAAGTATGCTGAGGAAACAATTTTGTAGGCGTGATGCATAATTATCAAGCAGATTTATCAGGTAGGCTTTAAAAACTTGACAGTTTTCATAGCCTGCTCAATAATTCTGTACTGTCTGAAAAACCAGCTTTAAAAAAGTAATTTTTCCAGTGAGGGTATTTAGGAGAATCTTTGAGAAATTGCCTACTTGCCTCTGAAATATATCAACAATGAACAGCAATATCCAGAATGGAGGCACTCTAAAACTAATGCGTTTGAAAGATTGAGGAATCGTTTTATTTGCCTGACCTATATGATCTCGTTAATCCAGTGTTTTGACTTGATCAAGTACTATTGTGGCCATATATTTTAGTTGTTTGTTAAGCAAAAATAAAATTTGATAGAATCTTCTCAAAACAAATAAATTTTAGTAAACAAATAGGAGGTATATTTAAAATTTATAGAAAAATCGAAATTTCTCAGATATAACTAATAAATGCAGCCATAACAAGTGCTACACAAAGATGAAAGAGCATTTTAGAAGCAATTCTTTGGTATAATAAAATATTGAGGGTTACATTTAAAAAAAGAGAGAAAACCTGGATTTTGCTGTCTACATCTGTACATACTGTATAAGAATATGCGTCGCGGGCTTTTTTTATAGCTGATTTTAAAAGCAAAGGATAATTTTTGTTCATCCGTGGAAAAAAAAGATTTTTGATTCATCAATTTTTGACATACAGTTCGTCCATTTGACAGCGATTTGGATATAAAAATAGTCATAACTGTTGAAATACCTTGTATAATGTAACAATATCCTATATTGGAAAAAACGGAAATCAGTAGTAGAATTTGAATATGGAATAATATATATGATGTCCCATTTAAAAAAATGCATGTTTGCATCACTACGTTGTTGTGGATCATCCTGTACAAATCTTAGTATTTTCTGATCAAGGAGTATGTCCGTGTCTACAACTATTATATACAACCTTTTTCGCTACCTTCTACAGTAGTGGAGTTATCGACCGAGCCGGTACTGAAAACTCACCCTGTATATTTAGAACTTTTGCATTTGCTGGGTATTGACTCCTTCAAATTTTTTGCGTGGGATTTTAAGAACCACCGAATATGAAATAAAAGATTGTAAACACGACTCGTAAAAATGGATACATTTTAGCAGAACCCCTCCCAACTTCATTACCCGTTTTAGTATTTTCTTGTCGATTTAGTTAAACGCATTAAACTAAGGGAGGAGGCAAAGGTAGCGAGTGTTGTCTATAGCAAGCGCTATACATTTTATGCAGAATCTGTGAATCTCTCAGTAGCTTCTAGTTTGGTTAATAGGAGGTTCTAAGTTTTGAAAAATAAATATTTTTATGATTACTGGTCAACCAATTAAATGATGACTATCTGACCCTTTCTTTGTGATATTCTACAACACGTTCCATTATAGTTTCAAACCTATAAAGTATTATACCTTAGTAAAGACCCCTTAGATACCCACTCCTTTATAGTACGGAGTTTGCTGTTCACTTCCAAAGTGTTTACTGCCTCCGCCTTCCCTATATGTAATAACCGAGGTAACAACGTAAAAGGATGAGCTTTCATTTTACCTTATTCTAGATTTGCGCCTATATATTCCACATTTAGTTTTTCCAAACATCTCTGATTTGACCCATTGCTTTAAGTATTGTGCATTTACCCCTGTTAGATTCGTACCTTGCTTCGCAGGTAATCACTAAAAATATTATCTAAGGTCTTAGTAAGGCTGAGTCTTGATGAGTTAGAAGATTGATGGAAATCCCATTTTTTGGAGCAATACTCAGGCTCGTTTCGCTGTTCAACTGCTCAGAATTTTGTCTACGCAAAATCAAGCCAATCATGAATTCCAAATAATAGGTAAGTCCCTATCTTTCTACTCCAATCACGGTGCGTGGATCAATATAATCATCAACAGGGCATTAACTGGAGAGGGTACGTAGTAGGCAGATAGTTAAATAGGGTAACAAGAAATATGGATATACGCATCCGTGTCCATCGAAAAGGTCCTCCAAACATAATTTGAATGCCGGCCAAAATATTTAAGGAAAAAGTACTGTAAATATAAGGTTCGGGTTTGGAACGTTTGGTCAGGAATTTGGGATAATTAACTAGTAGGCGCCTGTTAGGGCGCCCCTTCTATTCCTTTTCGTATAACTACGTTAGAGAATATGCATAATGCATTTGTCTCCGCTAATAGACATTGTACTGTGTAAAACTGTAGTAGCTATGGTCCAATAAAGTAGTGGTCTTTGGGCTTTCCGGCCGTATCGATACGTTACACCGTGCTGGCGAGGAGTCTTTACAAATGGTTACCTATTCAGCGGCTCACCAGAAACTGTTTCAACTATATCAGTTTCCTATCACATGTTCTTTCGACGTACAGAATCGTTAGGTGAAAATCAAATGTTTAGTACTTAGTTTCATGTCAATCTAGAAATGCATCGTTAGTAAGCACTGTTTGGCTTGAATCATGTTAAGACCCTTTTTTATCGTTGTTAAATACTACATAAATACTTCACATTCCCGAACCGCCATTTTTTTAAACGCGACAGACCGACAGACCGATAGACCGACAGACCGACAGACCGACAGGCCGACAGACCGACAGACCGACAGACCGACAGACCGACAGACCGACAGACCGACAGACCGACAGACCGACAGACCGACAGACCGACAGACCGACAGACCGACAGACCGACAGACCGACAGACCGACAGACCGACAGACCGACAGACCGACAGACCGACAGACCGACAGACCGACAGACCGACAGACCGACAGACCGACAGACCGACAGACCGACAGACCGACAGACCGACAGACCGACAGACCGACAGACCGACAGACCGACAGACCGACAGACCGACAGACCGACAGACCGACAGACCGACAGACCGACAGACCGACAGACCGACAGACCGACAGACCGACAGACCGACAGACCGACAGACCGACAGACCGACAGACCGACAGACCGACAGACCGACAGACCGACAGACCGACAGACCGACAGACCGACAGACCGACAGACCGACAGACCGACAGACCGACAGACCGACAGACCGACAGACCGACAGACCGACAGACCGACAGACCGACAGACCGACAGACCGACAGACCGACAGACCGACAGACCGACAGACCGACAGACCGACAGACCGACAGACCGACAGACCGACAGACCGACAGACCGACAGACCGACAGACCGACAGACCGACAGACCGACAGACCGACAGACCGACAGACCGACAGACCGACAGACCGACAGACCGACAGACCGACAGACCGACAGACCGACAGACCGACAGACCGACAGACCGACAGACCGACAGACCGACAGACCGACAGACCGACAGACCGACAGACCGACAGACCGACAGACCGACAGACCGACAGACCGACAGACCGACAGACCGACAGACCGACAGACCGACAGACCGACAGACCGACAGACCGACAGACCGACAGACCGACAGACCGACAGACCGACAGACCGACAGACCGACAGACCGACAGACCGACAGACCGACAGACCGACAGACCGACAGACCGACAGACCGACAGACCGACAGACCGACAGACCGACAGACCGACAGACCGACAGACCGACAGACCGACAGACCGACAGACCGACAGACCGACAGACCGACAGACCGACAGACCGACAGACCGACAGACCGACAGACCGACAGACCGACAGACCGACAGACCGACAGACCGACAGACCGACAGACCGACAGACCGACAGACCGACAGACCGACAGACCGACAGACCGACAGACCGACAGACCGACAGACCGACAGACCGACAGACCGACAGACCGACAGACCGACAGACCGACAGACCGACAGACCGACAGACCGACAGACCGACAGACCGACAGACCGACAGACCGACAGACCGACAGACCGACAGACCGACAGACCGACAGACCGACAGACCGACAGACCGACAGACCGACAGACCGACAGACCGACAGACAGAACGACGGAAATAAGTCTCGTTGATTTTCGGTATGTATGTAGATATAAAACGCCCAAAAAGTGTATCATCACAAAATCGAAAATGTTCGCGATCACAATTAATACTCCCCACAATTAATACTCCCCTCACCTATCGGTGTCGCAAGTAAAAGCACATAATGAACCAACTTTTGAGCCTAATTCTACACCCTAGATGGGTGAAAATAGCATTTTGTTGCTTAACACACTCTTTAACGCATCGTTTGCGTCAGCCAATCAGAGGGCACAAAAGTATTTGATCAGTCGTTTATCGGTCTGGTAAATTACGAGCATGGAGGAGAATTCAAATAGTATCATTATTTTGATATATTTGATGATTTTGTTATATAGTAAAAAGGGGATGAAAGGATGAGAAAGGTTTAAGTAATTTAATTCCTGTAAGCAGGTTTACCAATTTAATTTTTTTATGTGAAAAAAATGAGGTGGGTGATGAAATTTTAATTAACAAGATCAACGCTAAGATAAATATATATAAAAAATTCAATTTTAACTGTTCTATTTATTTCGGATGTAACTATGGCTCAAAGATGAATACCAGTAAGTCAGTTAGCAATTATATTAAGCAAAATAAAGGATGTAGATGATCCTTGCTCTGACCACAGTGGCGGTAAATCAGTTTTTTCTTGTTGCATCGTTAAGCAGATAGAAACCAAAATCAAATAGTCACCAATGATAATGATTTCTATGTTGCGAAAAAGAGATTCGCAGTCTTCAACCTAAATGTTCAAGGTCTTAGAAATAAAATAAATGAAATCGACTCATTTCTCCATATGACTAAGACAAAATTTGACATATTGTGCTTTAATGAACATTGGTGTGATGAAGATAAGATTAAATTTTGTGCTATTGAAGGCTACAACCTTGCATCATATTATTGCAGACTTGGAGTGGGGCATGGGGGAACGGCTATATATGTTAGGAAAGGACTTCATTGCATACCGTTACCTAATATAAATAACTGCTCAAAACAGCAACAATGTGAAATAGCAGACACAAAAGTAACTGAAGTAGGCTTAGCAATTATATCGATTTATAGACCACCTAGTGAGAATCTGGAAATATTTCTGGAAATAATGGAAAATGTTCTAACTCTAGTCAGCACTCATTCCAATGTTGTTATGGCAGGAGACTTCAATATTGATTTCAATTACCCAAATAGTCAGAGAGATAGATTAATAAACTTATTTGAATCTTTCAATTTTTTGCAAACGATCCTTGTTCCTACTAGAGGCTCAAACTGTCTAGATAACATATTCATAAATTTTTCTCGTGAATACTTTAAGGCTTCCTGTGACAATCCACTACTATCTGACCATCTATCTCAAAGTAATGAGTTAAACCTACCTTGTAAAGAACCAAAAATGTCAAGTAATAAAATATGTAGACCAATTACCAAGATTGGTAAACATATATTCTACAGTCTAGTAGACACCATAAGCTGGGACTTTGTTGATGACAATGTTTTGAGTGTTAACGAAAAATTTACACATTTTAATAAATTGCTCAACAGTATGTACTTTGAAGCGTTTCGTGAAAGAAAGGTGAACATCAGTAGCAGCAAAGAAAATTTAAAATGGTTTTGCGATGAACTAGTACACATGAGAGAAACACTACATTTTTTAAACAGTGTATGTAAAGTGTATAACTCACCGGAAAACATAAAGGTGCGAAATAACTTTAGGAAACAATACAAAACAGCAATCACACACGCCAAAATAAGAAGAAATGATAACTTTATAAAAGAAAGCCCCAACAAGTCCAAAGCTATTTGGAAGATAATTGCCGGTAACACAAGAGATAAAAACTACTCCAATGAGACAACCATCAATGCTGATGAATTCAATAAACACTTTGCAAACATAGCATCTATAATTACTAAACACTTGCCTAGCTCAAACGATGGCACATTAAGGTAGAAGAAATAGAGAACAAAAATATATTGACAGATTTAGCTTCCAACAGGTCAGTTATAATCAAGTTAGGGAGGTAGTACATTCATTAGATAACAGCAGAAGTAAAGATATATACGGTTTCAGTGTTGAACTCTTGAAAGTTATTCTAAATTTAATAATAGTACCTATAACAAAGCTATTTAACATGTGTATAAGGCATGACATTTTCCCAGACGCCTTGAAAATAGCATCAGCTGTACCCATATTTAAAAGCGGAGATATAAATGACACAAATAATTATAGACCAATATCCTTGTTACCCATAATTTCTAAAATTCTAGAAAAATTGTTAAAATTACAAATCGTTGAATATCTAGAATCACACAATCTTTTAAATGAACAACAATATGGTTTTAGGAAAAAACATGGAACAACTGATGCCATATTAAAATTCACAGAAATAACGCTACGATGTTTTGAGGATGGTGCATTAACGAATGCAATTTTTTGTGACTTGAGTAAGGCCTTCGACTGTGTATCGCATGACATTCTCATCGGGAAATTACCATTTTATGGTTTCGATGCTAGCAGTGTGTGTCTTATTAAAAATCACCTTCAAAACAGAAAACAAACTGTGAGGCTGGGGGAGACGCGATCTGAAATGATTGATGTGAGAGAGGGCGTACCACAGGGCTCTATTCTTGGGCCAGTGCTATTCTTCCTTTACATCAACGACCTCCCCTTAGCTTTAACAGACATAGACTGTGTTTTTTATGCTGACGACACAACACTTTTAATTAGGGCAGAAAATATGAATGAACTGCTGCAAAGTACATGCAACGTAAGGTTAACTGCTGAGTCGTGGTTTGCTATGAATCACCTTAGGCTTAATGATTCCAAAACTGTAGAGATGCTCCTTACTACCAAAAATATTGAACAGTGTGATAGCACCAGCACTACAAAGTTCTAAGGCATCCATTTAGATTCAAAATTATGTTGGAATGCCCATGGTGATTCATTAGCAAAATCACTGTCACAAACAATATTTACCTTACGGCAACTATTACTCCGAGCATCTCCTGAGGTGCTGCGCGTGGCGTATTTTGCGATGGTATACTCAAAACTGAGTTATGGTTTACTCGCTTGGGGTCATTCATCAATATTCTCTAGAATATTTAGACTTCAAGGAAGAGCAGTGAGGATAGTAGCAAACATACCATATAGAGATGATTGTAAGGAAGCATCTATTAGCTTTAAAATTCCAACTCTGCCGTCACAATATGCGCTGGAATGTTTGCTGCATATTCATAAATATCGAGATGAATATGAAACTCACTCCCATCAATATTGTACTAGAGGCAAAGATGCTTTAAAGCTGCCATTCAGAAGACTGACAAAATCGCGCGATGGAGTTTCTTACTATGGTCCAAAATTATATAACATACTGAAACCTGAGGTTAAAAACCTCCCTCTGCCACAGTTTAGGACTGCAATAAAAGATTTTTTAGTATCTGGTGCATCCTTTTCTATGGACGAAATCATGCACCATATCAGTATTTTAAAAGCGTGAATGTGTTTTAGTAATGTAGCTTTTAATACTTCTACTGCTACTTGTATTGACTAGCACCTTTAGGCAATATTGCTTTTCCATATTATTATTATGGATTATATCTGTTTGTATAGTTTATTTTATAAATTGTGTTTAATTTGTTATAAGTACGTTTACCAAAATACTTAGAAATATAAATGTATGAAATAGAATAATTTATCGAACATTGCTCTGTTTAGAAAAAAAAATATATCTATCGATGACGATATTCTATCTATAGTATGAGTTCTTTGATTGTGCTTTTACACGTATATCATGTTTGTGAACTGTTTATATTTGCAAATTGTATATTATTTATGTCTGACAACCAAAAACCTTTTTTATTTGATAATTTCTTTCCTTTTTGACTTGTGAAAGTACAGCATGTACATAATCATCAATAAAATATCTATCTATCTACCTATCTTTTTTTTATCTTTATTCTCCCAAGAACATATTAACTATAATGTAATGATTTTGAGCACAATAGGAGAATCTCAAGGAGGGGTTCACATCTTGGTGCTCTTCCACCCAATCATTGCTTAATTTATTAGCCTACAATAATACGACATCTGCAAGCCTATCCTATCTTAACCTAGCTTAAACTAATACTAGTGGAGGGGTCACCTACATATAACAACACAAAATACCGAATGAGGTTTTCGTACTGCATAAGCTATTGTTGTGACAGATAATAATTAAGGACAAACTTTTTGAATCCGGCTATACCAAGGCCTTTAATATGTAATGGGATGCTATTGTACAAATTGTAGATATTAAACTTAAATCCTCTTTCGAAAAGTTTGGATTTATGGTATGGTGCAGCGATTAAATTCTTATTCCTAGTATTGACATCATGTACATCAGAACAAAAACGTATTTTATTATAGAGGTATGGTGGAGACTTAGATATTACTATATTATGAAATAAACATAATGCATGCGATTTAAACCGACTATTCATATAGAGCCAATCTAAGTCTTTAAGTTTATGCGAAACGCGATCATACTTTCTAATACCATAGATGTAGCGAATGCATGAGTTCTGGACACGCTGTATTCTGCGCATGCTGTCCTTATCCAAACACGGAGCAAACACAGGAGAGCAGAAAGTGAACTGAGACAATACCAGTGAATCGCACAACATTTTCTTCTTCTTCTTCTTCTTAGTATCTTAGTATCTGTGCGGATAAAGCAACCTTAACGCTGCATAGGATATCTGTATCTTCTTTGAAATGTGAGCCCGAAATCTAAGATCCTGATCAACTACTAGTCCTAGATTTTTAGCTTGCTCAGAAATGCGGATATCCTGCCCATCAATGCGAATATTTATACGGCCAGCTAATGTTGGTCTTAAAGATTTTTTTGCGAAAAGTAGTGCAGTTGATTTATTCGGATTTATGTTTAAACTATGCATTCTAGCTATTTCTGACATGTTGATGTTGACTGTTGATATTTTTAATTGCCTCATCCGCATTAGTTATCGAAAACGAATGATACATCTGGGTGTCATTAGCGTACATATGAATTTGGCAATGATTAATAAAACGAACGAACTGACTCGTATATATAGAAAATAGCAAAGGTCCGAGCACAGATCCTTGCGGAACGCCAGCATTCACTGGTTTAGACTCTGAAATCTCAAATCCCAGTTTAACAACTTGCGTACGATCCAAAAGGTATGAACTAAGAAGACTTAAAGACTCAACACATAAGCCACAGGATTTCAATATTTTTATTAATGTTTGACGATTGATTGTGTCGAACGCTTTGCTAAAGTCGAGCATCATCAGAAGGATGCATTTGTCATTATCCAACTCTTGAATAATGTCACCGGTAATGTGTAGCAATGCTGTAGTGCAGCTGTGACCGACACGAAAACCTGACTGCGTAAGAGGTAGTATTTTATTGTCATTCAAGTATCGCAGTAGTTGATTGTCTAAAATCTTCTCAGTTAATTTAGACAAGGAACGTAAGATACTTATTGGTCTCAAATCCGCCAATCCTTCCGGTTTGCTGGTTTTTGGAATTGGTGTGATACGCGCATTTTTCCATGCTACTGGATATTTTGAAGTAACAATAATAGTGTTGATAATATTTACTAAGTGATTCAGTATATAAGGACAGCACATCTGAATCATAGACATACTTAAACCATCAGAACCCGCTGACGTATTTTTAATTGTTAAAAGAGTTTCTGCTACATCAGATAAAGACACAAGACTAAAACGGAACTCTGCATCACAAATCTTATGTTCTTGATAGTATTCATCTATCTATCTATATTTGATGATTTTGTTATATAGTAAAAAGGGGATAAAAATATCATTTTGTCATATTTCACAAAGTTTAACACAGTCAATTGCAATGCAAAAAATTAGTAGCATATAATCAGTGCATCCTTTGTATCTGAAAAACAATGCTGATGAGAAGTAAGTCAAACCACTGCATAGTTTTGATAAAACAAGAATGTTACTATAATCCAAATAGATATATGTACATGCCTGTGCGGTACCTTTGTGTTTCCTATTTTTTCTGATTTCCTTATAATATCGTTTGGTTGAATCTCTTTTTACCTGATATACAAAAGTTGAAAGGAATATTAGCTCAATCTTAAATATCACTATTTGATGAATGTACAAGTTAGTGCGCTAATTATTCCACATTTTTCTACGTGGTTACCTGCAAAAGGTGCTAATAAACAGTGTTGCTCAAAACTTTAGTTTACTGCTTATGAGAAGTAAACATGAATTTTCAACTTTTTACAATCTGATTCGTTTATAGAAAGGAACAATGCAAAAGTACCACTATTTAATAACTTTGTGCTACTTATGTTAGAGGCGTTAGAGATCACTTTAAAGGACTTCTGACCTCTCAATGTAGTGCAAGACTTTTTGAGGTACTCGATCAATTTTGTGTATTTCTAGTATTTTTTTAATTTCTTTTTGAGCTCTGTGCTTAGAAGATCTAAACCACTTTGAGAACTTTACATAAGATATTCAATTTGGGGTACTCGGTAATTGTACTCGTTGCACTTAAAAAAAGTAAGCACATTGAGAAAAAGCTTAAGGGGCCTGGATACACACATTTATGCATACGTATTTGCCATATAAAGCACGGACTCACAATTTCTCGCATAACACGCTCCATTTTCAAACTGTATATATAATATTTCAGAAGGCGATGTTTAAGGCCTTAATGAATGACAACTATTTTCGATTTTCTCAAAAAAGTTTTTTAATGTGCAAAAAAACTCGCAATGCAAAATCATACATTCTATACATGCCTGTAATTTAACAACCAAACACGATATAAAAAAAAGGCTAAATAGTTGCACAAGCGCAAGCTTTCTTCTTCAATTTGCTCTTTGAGTCATTACTGTAAGTTTAAAGGTAACTTCAGCAGCTTGGAAGTGCGAAATTCATTTTTACAGTGACCTTTCAATCAATCAATCAATCAATTGAATATATTACAATATTTCAATATATAATACAATTTATGTGAGCTCAACATAATTTGTCACTTTAAGCTATAATAACAAAATAACAAATGTAAATGAACTTATTGAAATCAGTGGATTTTAGACCTTTGGACCTCACCTTTGAACCTTTTGACCTTACCTTTGGATTTTTGGACTTAACTGCCCTCATCTTAGACACACACACTGCAGAAAGGGAACAGGTGGCCACGCCTTCTCGCTAACACGGGAATACGTCTTTTCTTGGATTCTCAATTTTGCGCGCTATACCCTAGACCCTTAATACCTAAAATTTTTTATCATACAGCTTTGTTTAGCTATGTTCTATGACATATATCGATAGCGCAGAATCATGCTTACTATCAATATTATGTCATTAGTAAGTTCTTATAAAAGCATACTATCTAGGCTTGCTCTTTTTTGTCGCCTAATCACTATCACTGTGTATCCGGATGGTGGTAACTGCACATTATACAAATAACAAGCTTTTACTCATTGTAAATAGTCTAAAAGCGGTAGGTATCTGTTTATGTCAGTGGACGTCCACCACAAAGTACGAACAACGTAGCCTAATTCACAGAAGCCGCAGACTTTCCATGCCAACGGAGTTTAACAGAAAATCAACGCAGCGGGAGCTCAATATAAAGAGAAATAAAGTCGGCTCTCTCGTGCTGCATGGTAGATTTATCGGCATGGAAATATTGGACCGTTCAGCTGTGATGGCAATATACAAAATATACATGTTGATGTACACGATGTGATACATAGACATCCATGTGAATAGACTGATGCTTTTAAATCGGCAGGATTTCTTAAATCGATGCATACAACCTGGAACTGGTGCAGAGTGACTAGCGCACTTTGCACAAATAGCAGAGTTGTAGCTATTGTTAGGCTATAATGCGATTGTATTGGGTTGGAGGAATAGGATATTCTTACTGTTTGAATTTTGTGAAATATATAAAGCATTTAAAAGGAAAATGCACGTACCAGATTTTTAATTACTCCTAATTGAACCATATTTTGTTTAGTATCGATGTAGAATGAAGTTTAATTAGACCCGTAAAATACTTCTTCTATTACCTAAGACTTAGGGAAGTTTGGAAACGATCGCTTATCAAATAATATAGGTATACAACGTATCGATTACAAGTTCTTTTAGGGTTTTTTATCGTCTACTGAGCGGGGAAATTTTGATAACAATGGTCATAAAGTTCTGGCACACCAACTCTTTGCTTTTCTGATATATACAAGGTGAGTCAAGCTCGGAGCCTTGGACCTTTGTAACTAAGCTATATCTCTTTTCAAGAAAATAACTATGTGTCGTGTTAGACTACATTTTAGAAGTAAAGATTTTTTTACAGGGTGTTCACAACATGTATCAACGTTGTGTTTTTTTTAATGGAACACAATTTATTTTATTACATATTCGGATTTCTTGGCCAATCCTAGTGTGACTAAATCTGTCACATATGGGACTTAAAACGGACCGTTTAAGTGCAAAATAGCATTTTTGGTATAAGCAGATATCAGAAGAAAAATGAAAACCGAAGTTATAATAAAATCTAGAAGGCTTTCGCGCTTGACTAACCCTCCGCAGAACGGGTGAGTCGGAGTACCAGCTTAGCACGGGTGTGGCTTCTGAGGACATAAAGTCATATGTATAACAATTGACGAAAAATATTTATATTTGTAAAATCAAACAAACTATTTTGTGTTTCGATGTTTATTACATAAGGAAATTAATAGAAAACATGTTTTCAATACTTAAAATGCATGCTTACTTTAAACTTTGTAATATCAATACATTTTTGTAATATGTAGCTAGCGAATCTGAATAATCTCATTATTTATACAGGGTTACTGGTAACTCAACCACTTTCCTGTAGGAAGTGATAGAGGGACTCAAATGAAATAGATTTAACTCCCCATATGTAATTCCGAAAACCGATAGTTTTCGAGATAGTTAACATTTAATGTTTTTCAACGATATGTCCAGATTTCCACACTACATCCCAAATTTAGAAAAAACCCTGCTGTCAATTTTAGTAATTTCCAATTTAGTTTTTTACTGACACATACGCATATCTAATTTAGTATTTCAATGTGTGAAAATACTAAACTACATACAATTCTTTAAAAAATAAAGAACAAAATTTTTACATTCACCGCGAAAAAAAATTGTCTAGCTCACAAAAAGACAACCGGTCAAACAAATTATTTTAAAAATTTCCTTATCTGATGGCCTATTCCAAGGACAAGAATGACAGCACAACCCCAAGTAACTATTTAACAAAATTTATCAACATAATACAGAATCATCAACAACCTGATATTCCAGCATGATGGTTGTCCAGCACATTACCGTATCACAATTCGGCAGTTGTTGGACAACACATACCCGAACAAATGGATAGGAAGGGGTGAACCCATCTCATGGCCTGCGCGGAGCCCAGATCTGACCCCTCTTGATTTTTACGTCTGGGATCACATGAAGGCATTGGTTTACGAGAATACTGCTGACGAACTAAGGCAAAAAATTATCAATGCGGCTGAGGAGATAAAACGAACTTTTTCAACACGAGTTACAAAAACCGAAGTGAGGAAGCGTGCTTGCATCCGAAATCAAGGGCAACACATTGAGCAAGATCTCTAGAAACTTTGAGTGGATTTAATTTGTTTTACTTGGATAAAATCATCGACCGCATTTGCAAACATTCTAGTATGTAACTGAGTTATCAATAAGGATTGTACTGTCATTCGTTCTTTTTGAATAGGTGATTTTTATTCATTGCTGTTTATAATCTTTCTGAAAAGGTTATTAGGTAGGAAAGTTTTTTTAGTGATTTGCTCAAAAGCTTGTATAATTTTTTTGGGCTAGATAATTTTCTTTCACAGAAATGTGTGTGAATGTAAAAATTTTGTTGAGTATTCTTTAAATATTTGTGTCTAGTTTGGTACTGTTTAGTATTTTGAAACATTTTAATGCTAAGTTAGCTTTGTGTATGTTTTAGTTAAATACTAAAATAAAAATTATCAGAATCAACAACAGGTTTTTATCTTAGTTTAGGATCTGGTATGGAAATTTGGCCATTTGGATGAAAAACATTAAATGTTTATTATCTCGAAAACTATCGGTTTTCGGAATTACATATGGGGGGTTAAATCTATTACATTTGAGTCCCTCTATCACCTCTTGCCAGAAAGTGGTCGAGTTACCAGTAACCCTGTATATTTGATAGAAACAATTAGCACAACGTGGTTGTACATGCTCCAAACAAAGCGATTTCGTACATTTTTGGCAAAAATGTCGCGTATTGAGATTTCTACAGTAAAAGCATTTCCGGTCTGCACTGGGTGCATCAGGCCACCTAATGTGGTCTCTGTATCTGAACTGGAACTCTCTGGCAAAGTAGCAGATTCATTTAAAACGTTAGCATCTGAATCTTCTTGCTTTGTTTCTCTATCATGTTGCAGTTCTTCACACCCATCAATTTCAGAATCATCACTTTCCAGAACTTCGTTTTCATCAACTTCGTCGTCAGATTTAAGATCCTCTCACACAGCCAAAAGTCTTGCTTGTTCCTTTTCATAGGCATGATTTCAAGTCATATTACACTAAATTAAATCAAAATAGCTGTTTATGTCATAAAAGTCACACCAAATTTCAATGCACCTCCCCTGATATTTATGTAACGTTAATGCACGGGTGTGTCCTCACAGGCCAAATTGCGCGATATTACCAGGACGAACGTATATGCCGCACTGATTACGTTACCGATTCGTACTAGTATAACATAGAAGAAGGTAGGTAGAGCCACACGCTCCGCTGAAATAAAATAGGAGTAACTTCGCATGAATTAAATAGGTGCTGTCCTCACAGGACATACCCGTTCCACGAAGGGCTAAGCAGGAAGTGCTTAAGTAAGACGGTCAAATTTGAATTAATTTTGTAAATGTACGTATCGGTAGGTTACGGAACTTCAATCAGGAATAACTTGATTTTTTCAAATGGGCATTCATTCAGTCAAATATAAAATTTGATAGCGTTTCTAATGATACTAGGCTGTGAATATCAGTCTCTGGTAGTTTTCGTTTAATTTTCAATCTAATCGGTATTATTCAATTTTCCTTCCTATAAGTAATCCAGCAGGCTGTGAAATATAAATAAAAACTTGCTCAGATGGAAGAGAATAGCTAACAGAAGAATACAGACAAACTAGAATAAAGCGACGAGGTTCTAAAAATTGCTTACAACAAGTCAGCTCTAACCAGAAACAACAACGGTAACATATCTAGGGTCAAGGAGAAGCTGAAATATGACAGAAATTGATATTTTCCACAACCTACTAGTTAGTGCAATGTACTACAGATTGACAATTTCCAAAATTACTAAAACATTTAAAATTAAAGGAAAACTACCAGCACATGTTGGTGGCAGTTTAATATCTGCTGAATAAAATTACACACTTAAGGCTACGGTCAGAGTGCATCCGTCTTTCACAGATTTTTTACAATGCCTCACACGATCGAGAAGGATAGAAAAAACAAAAGCAGCAAATTTAAAGACGACTGTCACAGTTACGCTATCCTGCACTAACGTAGACGGACCTGTTCGGCCGACAGTCGGTAGAAAACAAAAAATATATTTTTTTCGGTAGTGTACGCCAGTTTATATGTCTATTCATGAAGTTCGTATAGAGTACACAAATAATATATGGTGGAGGTAGCAAAATTCCTCTGAGAAAATACATTTTAAAAAATTGTTCTGGTGTTCTGTAATTAATCATTTGCATACGTTTAACATGTATCATAAACACTTTCCATTATGCTTACTATTGTTATTATATGTATTATTGGTATGAAACGCCTCTTTATACTTGACGGCATTTACTAATTTAACAAATTCTGTTACCCTAATTTGATACATCTACGTTTTCTGACAAGTAACATATCTGCCACTGGGAAAAGATGGCGGTTCTTTATCTTGTCAACGTTCCATAGAATGAGTAAAAATTCTATGTTTTTTATCGTCGTTGAACAGAACGTATTAGTTTGAATTCTAAAATATGCAAACAATAGTTGTCTTTGGAAATAACGTAAAACTCTCTTTCTTTCCCTCGAAAAATTATATTCACCCATATACCCTTCCCGCCACTTTAATAGTATATGTACGACAACGACGATCAAAATATACTCATGATATTTCATACTACAATAGTTTTTCCTCATCCACGTGCAGTATAACCACAAATTCGTCAGAGTCGGCCGATTGGGTAGCCTGTTTACGACGGTGTAGAAAATCGGTGAAAGGCCGTAGCCGAAATGACATGGAAAAGTACGTCAAAAGCAACGATACCTCTAAGAGGGTTCTGCAAATTCCTCATTACCTATTAGTAAGATTGCAGGAAATGAAGACAAATCTGTTCAACTTATAAAACGTAATCTAATGAAGTCTTGGTCAGTGTTTCCAGATTTTGCGGTCAAATTTTTCAGTCAAAAAATAATAATTGAGGAGCTAGCGGCAAATTCTCATGGGTAATTGTACTGAGAATTTACAGTTTCTTCTGGATTAGTTTTCTGTAGAAAATTAAAAAATTCTGAAAATGGCACATTATTATGAAGCAACTTCTAGAATTTACCAATTTAAAGTTAACTATGATAAGCTGAAAATGACAAGTGGACTAATCATGCGCATGATCGATAAGACAAAAATCCAAACGAAAAAGTAAACATGAACAGACTAGGTGCGTGTTGATAGACAAGCCTAGATTTACTTTTTTTTATTCTGTATCTCGCCTACTTTTCAGTTTTCAAAAAAACGTTATTTGAAAATGTTTTAACGACTATTAATGCATGGGCAACTCTGTAGAATAAAATTTCTCACTGGTTAAAAATCCCAAAATCCGTGTTTTCTGACACTCAGAACACAACTAATAGTCTTCTTCTTCTCCTGCCCTTATGGTTTCTGTACGTTTGCGCAAGCAACCAGCTCATTAGGGGAATAAATAGTAAAAATTATTCTAAAACTGTGCATAAAGATCGTTCGATTCTGACGTTTAATCCAATACTGGACTTTTATACGTATACTTGACAGTAACGTCAATCGAAGCTTCCACGCTTCAGAAGAGAATTCATCCAGAAGACGAATTTCCGATTGATCGATCCACGGGATATTCCCAAACTCCATTAAACGTGACACGGTTCCATACGCGCATAACCGGGAAACGAAACAGACATGGCGGATAATTGGTTAGCGATTGCCACTATTTCAGCTTTAATCGGGACTAAATCAGACGTCAGCAATTCCCCAATTGATTGTGCGGACTCAAAATAGCCAGCATTAAAATATATATTGTGGTGATAAGGGACGGAACCTAAATGCTGATATTGAAATACATTATATTCCAGTATTCCGCGGTAATTCAAATAACGTAAACCAGAATTTATATTTTGTAATGAGAGAATAAAACAAGGAGAGATTCGTTCTGGTGGCGAGAACCACCAGTGCATAGACCTACAAGTGGGCCCTTCTGTACCTCTCCTTACCCTAGTTCCCAAGTCCAGCCCTCATCGCAAAGGTGAATATGGCCTTAGGGCTTGCCCATCTTATGTCTTTAGGTTCAAGGACCTTCGAGCTTAGTATAGTTTGCTTGTGATATCCAAGGGCTTCACAGCGACATAGAATGTGTACTGAGGACCCTTGCTCTGTACTACAGCCTGCAGTCTGCACTCTTCAGGTGAATTGTTTCCCCCATCACATACAAGTGACGTAATGATGACTAGTGTGGCGATTCTGTATCTCTAAGCGAAGCGATAACGACATTCTTCCAACGCTTTCGCTTGTTTCGGTATTCCATAAATGTCTTCGTTCCGACTCGGATATCACGAATGCGGACGAACGTTACAAGCGATAGCGAAATATTTCGGATATCGTTTGTCAAGTTTTGACGTTATTATTGCTGTGTGTTAAAGTAACAATTCGATTAAATTTATTTGTATACTTAATTACCAGCGATGAATCGAAGAGAAAAAACTAATCCTTCGCAATGGTCGGCATTGCTGGATTTTGCAGAGTCTCATCTAGAGATATTTAAGTCAACTCGTGAATGCTCGTGAGTCATCGAGCTCCATGCCGAAAGGTAACGAAGCGTTAAACGTCGGTTATGGAATGCCGTCAAAAATCGTTTTCTTAAATGATTTCGTTACTATAGCGAAAGTTACAGAATGGCCACACAGGTAGCAGTCTCGCAAGTAACCTACGCCGGCTTCCATCCACTGAGAGACAGAATCAACCCACCTTGGCAGAGGTCCTAAAATAAGTTCTCGAGCTTGACGGAGATATCCAGAGATTCCTCTCCATCTCAGAAGATGTTGGTTTTTCAACCACACCTCTGTTTTCCTTCTCGTGGTATCTCGATGCTCGCATTGCAACCGTACCCATCCTTTCATTACCGCAAACTCCAGTGACACCTGATGTCTTTCGTGAATACGAGAAGCACAGGCTTAAATAGCGTATATTTCTGATTGAAATAACGTAGGATATCTTAAAAGAAAGAGGGAGAACTAATGTAATTGTAAAGACATGTGATCTGGTTATTCAGCATTTGTGTACAGACGGGTACGCCTACAACACGGTCGCTATTGCTAAGCTAAGTAGCAGTAACAACTGTAGAGATAGGTTAGTAGATATTTTTTGCCGACCCCAAAGTAGTGATACTAAAAACCCTCATAGTCTCCTGGAGAACTCCTTTTTGTCTAACTTGGAGGACCTTGCAAAAATCATGTTCGATCTAATTATTAATAAGTACAATGATTTCTCTTCAATCTCCGTAATGTCAAATGTCTGGACTCGTAGGTTGCGATACATAACACAGCAGCCCAGTTTCGTCTTTTTCCCAGTATCTGGACCTGTTACCATTTTCATGAGAGATGGATGTCTGCTCAGTTGGCAAGGGTCTGAATGTTCACAAAAGATTACGACCCTTGTCTGAACTGCTACAGACTTTTTTGATTAGCTGCAGAATATCTCACATAGCTGTACAAAATATTTTGAGGTTTCCACCCAGGAATCCTTACTGCACCCAAAAAACGACGTCCAAAAGATGTCAGTAACATTTGCGTCTTTTGCTAATTATTTCCAGCTGCCAATGCACACGATTTTCGGGTAGCATTATTTTCTGTCAAACAGTACAACTGTTACTGAAACTGCGTGAGCAGAAAATGGCAAACCATTAGACAGGTACACTGACAGGCGCAAAGACTGATCGACCCAAATGACATACAGTTTCGTAATAACATTACAACCTATTTTCACCATCGCAGTACTCCCCTCAACTACGATGTGGGAACAGGAAAATTAAAGGCCGTATTTATAATGAAGGGTCCCTTAAAACTTTTGACAGCTACTTGAGGGTCCCTTAAGTAAGGCTCCCTTGATTGATACTCAGGTAACGAAATTTTAGCATGACATTTCGTTACAGTCAAGGCGATTCTGTAGGTTAATTTTAGAGTAAGATGTTGGCAGGTAACATCTGGAAGAATGTCCGGCACAAATACGAAATACTGACACAAAACAGATAATTGGCACAAAGAGATAACAGAAAACATCAAAATACGTAGGCATATGCATAACAAATTGACTAATATTTGAAAAATGACAATATGACACACTTGAAGTATTACTCTAGTGACAACTATAAATACGGCCGTAAAATTAAATTTAGCTTTTGAGTTAAGCAGTTGTCATTAGTGCTATCTACTAGGTACTGATCCAGATTTCTATGTAGATCCAAGCACGAACACCGAAAACATAAATATGCTAATACTATTTTATCGCATAGTAAACTTCCACTCAAGCTTATACTACACCAAGATATTTTTCCGTTACAGAAAAATTGAGAGCTTATTTGGGTTAATGAGATGTCAATGCACCCGGCTATTGACGCGTTCCCTATAGACATTATGCGAGAGACAGGAGACGTCGGCGTCGAGAGCATCAGATAAAAAAACTGAAACCCCGCAGGCGTTGCCAGGGAAATTACGGAGGCGCGTCGCGATTATATTCCCTGTTCCGAGGGATTATTCAAAGGAAATATTTCTGTGATGGCATCGCTAATAACGAGCGCTACAATGCGGATTAAGCTGAGAGAGGAGCACCAACTGATGAATAAGGTGGCGACCTTTTTCAGCTTTGAGGAGGTTAAGTACAAATGTTATTATTTGCTTTCAATGAATAATTTGACCCTAGATCCTTTGGCGCAGCAATACTACAGTCTAAAGGCCGACGGTGCATTCAAAGGCTTGTTCCACATATACAGTGCGTCCAGTCATCGCTGACGGAGACTTTAGGGGGATAAAATATGGTAATTTTTATCGTCAAATCACAATTTTTGTTTAACTGATGCATGGGTGTTATACTAATTTAGCCATAGCTACCTATGTAGAGGGCTCTACAAACACAAAATAAGTCTCATTCGATAGCGAAACGTGTAGAGACTATAAACTAGTGGTAAACATTTTCCAAATTTCATTTCATATAAAAAAATGGAGTCAAGCTGATTGACACAGTACTTCCCACACATAATGATGATACCATTTTATTATTTCCCATTGCATGAAGCTATAGTTTAAAATCCCCTTGCAACTAAATTATCGCCCATCCGCCCGCAAAAACAACATCCAACACAAAAAACCCTCGTAAGTAGTTTCTTGCGTCTCCCTCCTTTGAAACTAGGACGCCACAGTTTTTTTGCATGCTTCAACTGGACGATGCGAAACGATCAAGAGCCTCCAACCCGTCTAAAAACGAAGTTTGAGCTAATTTTATGTTTCTGGCTTTTTGATTACTGCTGCGCTGCCACTGACACGGTTTCTCAAAAACAGAGTCATTTTCCATTCTCACCGCGGTAATAAATTCTGTGTCAAAATTTTATCAAAATCAATTCAATAATTTTCGCTTTATGCATAGAACGAAATAAAGCAAAACTCGTATGTACAGAAAATTGGTTTCTGTAATAGGCAAGCCAATGTTCGGATGAGCCTAAAAAAGTGTAATATGCCGCTAGGTATTTCTTCTACGGGTCAATGAACTGACTATTATGAATACAACAAATTTTTCAGTTTTACAACCCCCCCCCAATCGCCCCGATTTCACCCCACCTAAAAAAAAAATTGAAAATGATCAGGAACCCGTAAGTTTGAGCTGTTTTCATATTTTTAGTTTTTTTACTATTGCTGCGCCGCCACTAAAACTATTTTTCCAAAACATACGCGTTTTCCATCCTCGCTGCTCATTTAAATCAATTCAATAATTTTCGCGTTACGCAATATAGAACGATCTAAAACAATACTCGTATGAATACATCATAAATTCTAAGTCCCTTGGTTTTTATAATAAGCAAGGGAATGTTCAGATGTACGTAAAAAGTGTTAGGTTTTTCATTCAAAGATCAATGGACAACACATTATGGGTACAACAAATTTTTTAGTTTTACAACCCCCCACCCTCCAACCACCTCAAATTCACCCTACCCAAGCAAAGGTAAAAAATGATCTGAAACCCCTAAAACGCCTAAAAACAAAGTTTGAGCTGTTTTTATATTTTTAGTTTTTTTATTTTTGCCGCGCCGCCACTGACCCGATTTTTCCGAAACATACGCGTTTTCCATCCTCGCCGCGGGAGCAATACTGTGTCAAAATTTCATTAAAATTAATTGAACAATTTTCGCATTTCGCGATATCCCCACCCCGAACGATCTGAAACAATACTCGTATGTGTACAAGTCCCGTGGTTTCTATAATAACCATGCAATGTTCGGGTGGACCTAAAAAAGTGTATCATGCCGCTAAAGTTTTTCATTCACATATCAATGGACAGCCCATTACCAATACAACAATTTTTTCTGCATTACAACCCCCCCCCCAACCACCCCAGATTTACCCCCACCCAAGAAAAACTAGAAAATGATCAGGAACCCCTAAAATGCCTAAAAACGAAGTTTGGGGTATATTTGAAATTTTTCGTTTTTTTGCTAATTACTCCGCCCCTCGTATAACGATTTTCAAAATTATAGGAACATTACCTACTACGACCCCACAGCATAACGCTGCCGAAATTTCATCACAATCCATGCAGTGGTTACTGAAATTACGAGGGTAGAAAAACGCGAACAAACCGACGGAAATGAGTGACATGGATTTTCGTTATGTAGACATCCTGAAACTCCCAAAAAGTATGTTATCTCAAAATCGAAAATTTTCGCGATCACAATACTCCCCTCACCTATCGGTGTGAGAAGTAAAAATTTGCGTTTTTTTACAATTTTAGACTTCAAAGTATCTAAGCTGTTTATCTTTATTTTTTTATATCTAAGCGATAGTACAGGATGTTTCCTTAAAAAATAGCTGTACATCTTAGCTCTAAGTAAAGTAGTTTAGAAGCTATGATGGTTTGAATATGATCCTTTATTATCTAATCCGGCAGTTGAGAAGGCAGCAAAAGAAAATACTTAGTGGTCACGACATTTATTTTGGGAACGAAACAAACGAATGTTACAACCACTGCTTGAAATATCCTCCTTGGTGTTTCAGACATGCTGTTACTGACACATGTTGCGTAGAGCGGCTGAACATCGCTTTGTCATTCTGTAATTTATTTCCGCCTTGAATAGTTTTGTTAGTGAGCTCCTTGCGTGTGGTTGGGACGTCAACATAAACTTTCTGTTCCGTTGCACCCCACAAGAAAAAATTAATTGAGGTCAAGCCCGGTGAACGCCGTTCATTTAAATGACTTCGTACATTTGCAGCGAAGTGTACCGGAGCTCCGTCCAGTTGGAAAACCATCCTTGGCCAAGAAATCTAGGGCCATTCATCGTGGCTGGAATTATGAGCGGGCAATCAAAATATCATCAATCATTCCTGTCCACACAAGGCATAGCCTCAGAGGTAGCGCTATTTTGTATTGTATCGCAAAACGAATAATAATATTAATAATTTGCTGCAAATATATGAATCCATTTAACTGAACGATATTTGCCGTGGGTTGTACGCGGTGGAACACCAGCTTGGCCATCGCGTTCACCGGACTTGACCCCACTTGATTTTTTCTTGTGGGGTACAAGGAAACAGAAAGTTTATGTCGGCATGCTAAATACACGCGAGGAGCTTATTACCAAAATTATTCAATTCCGAAGCATCGAATATTACTACATAATCTTCAAATCAAAATATTCCGAAAACAGTACACAGTATCGAGTTTTACCAAGAGTACCTTTTTGATGTAGAATTGAATGATGTTCAAGTTCACCTGAAATTTTAATTTATAAATCTAACCTCAAAAAAATTCTGTTCAAGACTACCTGATATGAACTGTGTAATAAGCGCCCTTCACGAGGGTCAGCCATAGGAACAAATTCATAGGATGAACTAGCTTCCAAAACATTTTCGTGTGAAATTTAATTACAATGTTGCCAGTAGTTTCGGCAAAATATTAAAAAGGTGTAATATTTTTTCCTTCGGCGCCCTGTATCTTGAATACCAATGGCGTTACGAAATTTTTTTACTAAACAGGATCTAACTATTCTTCAGTTTTCTACCTATCCTATAGAAACGGGAACACCTTTTTTTTGAACACCCTGTATAAAGGTAACGGCAAATAACTTACATTTACTTAATACCGCTTAACTACAATCGGCAACAGCAGCTTTTATTTCCCACCTTAAAAACAGTCCAGCATCGGGATTGGTTAATCGCTGCAGGCTATATTTAATATCCCTGTGTTCTTTATTCCTTTGTAGACTCGACATGATAATGACAATCGCTACCTGAGGGAACCCCCACTCCCCTTCCTTATTCCGCGCTGGTCAATTTACGATGGTCACACAGTATCTATATGTATTTAATTAAACTGAAGCCGGCAAGGTGCCGTTTAATCGGCATGTCAGGTATATGTGAAATAAATCTAAAAGTCACCACTCACTCGTCCGTCACAGCATGCTCCGATGTTGTACGTCGGGGTCGTCTGACGTGACGGTGACGGATAAATATATCGTCCACTTTTCGACTAAAACGAAACCAGCAAACCGTCCGTCGCCGACGTGTGTTTATTTCACATGTAGCAGTGACATATTCACCATGTCTGAAAGCAACAGCTCTGAGAAGGAAGTAATAGCAGTGTCCGCACCATCAGGAACCTCCAAATCGACTAAAAATAGAGTTATAGCTATTTTTCTATTTCTATTTTTTCATTATTGCTACGCCGCCACTGACACGATTTACAAAACCATACGGGTTTCTTATCCTCGCCACGGTTCCCTTGGCTTCTGTAATAGATTAAGGCAATGTTCGAATGAATTTTTTTATCATGTTATTGGCTCTGATCTGAGATCAACTGGCTAGTTGTATCGGATGGACTTAAAAAGGTATTTTTTTACAGGCCTATGAACAGACTATTATGAATACAACCTCCCACCAATCGCCCCAATTTCATCCCCACCCAAAAACTGTCAAAAATGATCAGGAACCCCTAAGACGCTTAAAAACGAAGTATGAGGAATATTTGAAATGGCCCGCGCACCGATTTCCAAAATCATAGCAGCATTAACTGCTATGGCCCCACGGCATATCGCTATCCAAATTTCATCACAGTCCATACGGCAGCGGTGTTGAGAAGCTGCGAGGCTAGAAAAAATGCCAACAGACATAACGATAGGCAGACCGACGGGGATGAGTGACGTGAACTTTTGTGATGTAGATATCATAAAGCGCCCAAAAAGCGCATTAGCTCAAAATCGGGAAGTTTTGCGATAACAATACTCCCTTGACCTTATCGCTGTGGTCAGCTTGTAGATATATAGATATACAGGGTGTCCAGTTAGTGTGTAATTCTTCGATATCTCGCAAGCTATACCTAATAGAAGAAAATGTCAAATACAAAAGTTATTTGGTTACTTAAGACGCATATTCTAAAAATATTTTGAAATCTACAGGGTGTTGCGGGAAAGTAGGATAGTGATTAACTTGATTATTTTATAAGGAACTATAACTTTTTCTTAAATTTTTCTAGTTTCCATCATAGATCTCTATTCAACCCTAAAATATTTTTGAGATCTGTTGCAACGTTGCCAAGTTATAATTTATGCTCTATTAATTTCCGGATTTGCAAGGTCGCAAGTAATACGTCCAAGGTGATATATTCCTTTAACTTTTATCAATATTATACAGCGAGTTACCTGAATATTAAGTGGATATTATTTTGGTTGTTACCAGCAATTTGTATCTACAGGGTATTTTTGGCAGTATTTTAAATTACGGAAACTTGAAGGTCATTTTACTTTGTTCTTTTAAATGTAACACCCTGTACGTATGTTTGCAATAAAAATAAGTAGAGGATTCTATTTAAAGTAAATTAAAATCGGGATATTTGTTTAAAAATTTAGAAAAATAATTTATAACTTGGCAACGTCGCAAGCGCGAAAAAAATATTACAAGGCAAGATAAAAAACAAAGTAAAATGACCTTCAAGTAGCCGTAATTTAAAATTCTGCCAAAAACACCCTTTAGATACAAATTGCTGGTAACATCCAAAATAATATCCACTTAATGTTCAAGTAACTTGCTGTATAATATTAATTATTATTGAGAAAAGTTAAAGGAATATATCAATTTAGACGTATTACTTGCGACCCTGCAAATCCGGAAATTAATAGAAAATAAATTATATCTTGGCAAAATCGCAACTGATCCCAAAAACATTTTAGGGTTAAATAGAGATCAATGACGGAAACTAGAAGAATTTAAAAAAAGGGTATAGTTCCATATAAAAAAAATAGGTTGATCACTATCCTACTTTTCCGCAACAGCCTGTATATTTCAAAATATTTTTGGAATACGTGTATACCTTGCGAGATATCGAAGAATTACGTACTAACTGGACACCTTGTATAATATTATGTATAAAACACAAAAGCACCGTAGCTTCAGTAGCTCGGCATTCATCATAATATGTATTCTGTAAACGTTGCTATGAGGATGGGATTTTGCGGGTAAGCTTTGGATCAAACATTTTCGTACATACATAGAATATACGCAGATTAAATGGATGTAATATTTTATTACATAGTACATGACGTACGATGGAGTAGGAATGCAATCAATGGAGTGGGAAAGATCCTTCATAATGCTATGAACTTGTGTAGGTATACCTCCGCGTGCCATACTATTTCTATTTCGTCTGGCATTTACCGTTTTTATTTGTTGTTGAAACTACATTCCTAGATCGATCCCAGGAACGAATGGTCGGTAGAAAATTCCTAAGGAGGATTCCTGAATTTCGTGCAAGTCCTGGAGTAATATAAAGTAGAACAGCCACGGCATAAGTTTTACAACTTTGGTTCTGCCGCTTTATTTCCTCTGCTGGAAAGCATGAACGCTGAAGCTCGTCATTAACAGTGCTCATACCAGTGACGTAGGAGGGTATCGTATTTTGTTTCACTCAAAATTGCCAGAACAAATCTCAGTGATGACCATACGTTGCAAAATTCAGAAACAATCGATAGAAGTAGATAGGTATAGCACAACAAGTGATATAATAAACCATACAAAAATACTTGATTTTTTCTTAACAAATTGGTTATCAAAATTTGTTGCAATTCGAAAATGCGCCTAAATTATTGAGTAACTACGTCCAAATAATCCTCCTTTTACAATTCGTAGCAAAGTTCTGACAAAAATTGAAATACCATAAAGGCAATAATTATTTTAGCCTTCTTTCATTAATAAGTAACAGCAAATGTTAACCAATAGTATGATTTGGGATAGAAATAAGAGATACTTTCCACGCCTCGTGGGTCTATCCGGGCGATAAATCTGACATACCCAGGTGGACCACGGTATATATACCAAAAGCAAACTTACGAAGGTATAAGGAATTTTTTTAATTGAATTATATTTCAATGTACAATCTAAAGTATAACTTTTTTTTATTTCGTGCCACTGTAGTGTTGTTTTAACGAATTTTATATTTTGTATTGATTTCTGTTTACACATGCTATTCTATTTGTATTATAGTTTCATATAATTCTATATAAATGAGTTTGACGGAGAAATTGAATGATTATTTCTGCTAAGAACCGTATCTTGTTAAGATAAAAATCTCGCTGGTCATCCTAGCATCATATTTGAGTAGGGAGAGGCAAGGGTGTCTGCGTTCCGATTGTGGAGTCAAGGCAGTTGGTCCTTTGAGAATCCTGGCAGGGGACACTCTGCCATCCTCTCGGAACTGCAAAGCGATGACCCTATCCTACATATGAAGAGTGATATAATTCCTCCTACATATCGCTTCGACTGCAAATTTACCGTGAGGCATCCTACAAGGGAAGAGTGGGGGCTAAGCGGCAGGCGGCCTTTTGAGGGGAGAGGGCCAGTCTGGTATACCGACGGCTCACTTACCGACGAAGGCTCCGGCGCTGGGGTCTATGGGCTAAAAACAAAGCTCTCCCTCTCTCTTGGGGGAAACACCACGGTATTCCAAGCAGAGATATATGCGATTTTAGCTTGTGCCTTTGGCATTTACGAAATTCAGGGGCCACGCAGGCGGATCACCATCTGCTCTGACAGCCAGGCAGCATTAAAAGCATTAAGTGCTTGCAGGTTTACATCATGGTTCGTTCTGCGATGTAGAAAGGTCTTGGATGACATTTCGGTGAGATATCAGGTGTCACTTATGTGGGTGTCGAGTCATGCTGGAGTTAGTGGTAATGAAATGGCGGACGCGCTCACAAGGCGAGGGTCACGGAATAACTTCCTGGGTCCTGAGCCGGCTTTGGGGCTGGCAACAGGTACCATCAGAAGGAAAATAGAGGTGTGGTTGCAAAATCAGCTTCTTATCAAATGGGGAGGAATCTACGAACATCTCCGTCAAGCTAGAGAACTTATTTCAGGACCTCTGGATAAGGTGGGACGGTTCTGTCTCTCGCTGGACAGAAGCCGACTAAGGTTACTTGTCGGCCTGATATCCGGTCATAACACCTTCAAATGCCATTGTATGTGATGGGGATGGTAAATGATCCGACGTGTACACGATGTGGCGAGGAGGAAGAATTCTCGGCACACATTATTTGTCGTTGAGAAGCCCTTGGGTATCACAGGCAGACCATACTCGGTTCAAGGGTTCTTGATCCTGAGCATATATATAAGACGGGTAGGACCAAGGCCATCCTCACCTTTGCGATGAGGGCTGGACTTGGGAACTAGGGTAAGGAGAGGTGCAAAAGGGCCCGTTGGCAGGCCTATGCACTGGTGGTTCCAGCCACCAGCCCCTCTCCCTCTTTCATTCATTCATTCATTCAGGATCTAAGCATTCGCAAATAAACGTACATTTCCAATACTGGCAAAAACTTGCAAACTACAGCGCCGTTTCCTTTCTGATTCGAGGAGAACCACCTGTCTAAATTTAATGAGAGTAAAGGTAGTTCTTTCCACATATTATTATATGGAAAGTGTAGGCAACATATTACGGTGCATGGATCGATCAGCACTCCAACAGTAGACTACTAAATAAACGATATGAATGCACTTTGTGGTTCTAAAATGAAAAAGCTAATGATTTCTTAGTGGTTCCACTTACACCGACTGAAATCTGGGATAGGTTAGGTTGAAAGTGAGTGGAGCAGAGCTGCCTCCTTCCACTGCGACTCAATTGTGTCTATTATGGCTCACACCTTTTTAGAGCTCACCGTACAGTCCGCACCTCTTTACGAAGGCGATCAACGTGAAGGGTGAAACTCCCTGAAGTCATGAGGTTCCAGTTGGGCAAATTCGAATGTCTGGAACCTAGCATTATCCAGTACTGGACAGGAGCAAAGAACGTGCTCCTCTGTTTCGTCCTCCACGTAGCAGAGGCGACGGTCTGAAGTTTGTTCAAGACCCAACTTCCGCATATGGTACCTACCTTAGACGACCATGTCCCGTCAGCAGACCGACCAGAATGCGGAGGCGTATCTGGGATATGACACTTAGAATATGAAATACAAAAACTAGCATTAGAAAATTAAATTATGCTTGCCAATGCCAATTCCAGTGTGTCGATCGTTTGATGATATATAAACGAGTTCTTGTCCATCAAACCTCCTAGTTCATTGCCTAAGTGTACGCATCATATAATATGGTTGTAAGTATTAAAATTTATGAAACCGGATTCATGTTAGTGTTGTCGTATTTTACAGGATCTAAATAGACGTTAGCCCTACCGACCAACATTTGGATCTGTTGATCATGCTAAAGAAATCGAAGGCAAGCAGAGAAAATGGCGGAAGCGACCTACAATGCTAAGAGGAAGGCTTACATGGGTAGGTTGGTGCCGAAATGGGAAACGTATAAATAAGGCTAGGGTCAATGAAGAGCTAAAGATGAACAGGTGTGAATGAAAATGTAATTTGAATAATTATATAACAAGAAAAAGAAGAAGAATAAGAAATTTCATAGGAAGAGAATTGTTAGAAGCCATTTAGCTATGAATCTTTGTTTTCCATTTATTCGTGTGAATATCTATATGCACTATGAGCTTATATCTACAAAAGTACCGTAGTGAGTCATGATAGTTTTACGTTAGTTACTTAATATAATAATTTAACGTTAGCTTAGTCTTATTACTGCGTATGTGAGATTTTTATTACGATTACTGCTGTTGATATAGATTCAAGTAAATGATGCAGTATAGCTACATATTTAACGCTAACTGAAAGGATTGTTATGCATTAAGCTTAAACACGATAAACATAAAAATGGAATATCATACGTTTTTTTCTTAGTTTGGATTTTAACACTTATCGTCATGTTACTTTCAGTGGAAGTGACTACTTCTTTTGTTGGGAGTTTTGAAACAATTGAGATTCCATTATGAGCGTCGAGCGGTCATCAATTCCAGTGAGATATAAGAAGAAGGAATAAAGGTATCAAGATCAATAAAGATGGAATTAGTCTCTTCTAACGTATCTGTGTTACATCCTAGAGCAACAGTGGTAGTAACACGGGCTCTGGAACAATTCGAAGTTTTCTTATTAGATTTAACAGAAAACATTCGGAAATAAAGAAATTGTTGACTCAACGCTCAAGTTAAGGGTATAAAATAGTTACTCTGGCCACTCGTCTCCAACAATTAAGCATTAAGCCTATAACGTTTCCAAAAAATGGGGTCAAGGTGAATGTCTCAGTACTTCCCACACATAATGGTGATACCATTTTATTATTTCCCATTGCATGGAGCTATAATCTAAAATCCTCTTGCAACTAAATTATCGCCCATCCGCCCGCAAAAACACATCCAACACAAAAACCTTCGTAAATAGTTTCTTGTGTCTCCCTCCTTAGGAATCAGGACGCCACAGTTTTTTTCTGCATGCTTCAACTGGACGATACAAAACGATCAAGAGCCTGCAACCCGCCTAAAAACGAAGTTTGAGCTGATTTTATGTTTTTGGTTTTTTGATTATTGCTGCGCCGCCACTGACACGGTTTTTCAAAACAGAGTCGTTTTCCGTTCTCGCCGCGGTAATAAATTCTGTGTCAAAATTTTATTAAAATCAATTCAATAATTTTCGCTTTACGCAATATACATAGAACGAAATAAAGCAGAACTTGTATGTATACAGATCACAATGTTGATTTCTGTAATAGGCAAGCCAAAGTTCGGATGGACCTAAAAAAGTGTAATATGTCGCTAGGTGTTCCCTCTACAGGTCAATAGAGAGACTATTATGAATACAACAAATTTTTCAGTTTTACAGCCCCCCACCACCCAACCGCCCCGATTTCACCCCAACAACAAAAAATTGAAAATGATCAGGAACCCGCAAAATGCCTAAAAACAAAGCTTGTGCTGTTTTCATATTTTTAGTTTTCTTATTATTGCTGCGCCGCCAATGACACTATTTTTCCAAAGCATACGCGTTTTCCATACTCGCTGCGGTGGTAATACTGTGTCAAAATTTCATTAAATTCAATTCAATGATTTTCGCGCAAGCAAGCAAGCAAGCAAGGCAATGTGCGGATGTACGTGAAAGGTGTATCATGCTGCTAGGTTTTTCATAACAAAGATCAATGGACAACAGATTATGAGTACAACACATTTTTCAGTTTTAAAAGCCCCCACCCTCCAATCACCACAAATTCACCCTCACCCAAAAAAACAGAAAATGATCAGAAACCCCTAAAGCGCCAAAAACATAGTTTGAGCTGTTTTTATATTTTTAGTTTTTTTTATTATTGCCGCGCCGACTAATACTGTGTCAAAATTTCATTAAGATCAATTGAACAATTTTCGCGTTACGCGATATCCTCCAACGATCTAAAACAGTACTGGTATGTATACATCACAAATTCTAAGTCCCGTGGTTTCTATAATAAGCATGCAACTGTCGGATGGACCTAAAAAGTGTATCATGCCGCTGGGTTTTTCATTCCCATATCAATCGACAGCCCATTACGAATACAACAAGTTTTTCAGTATTGCAACACCCCACCCCCCAGCCACCCCAAATTCATCCCCACCCAAGAAATAGTAGAAAATGATCAGGAACCCGTAAAACATCTAAAAACGAAGTTTGAGGCATATTTGAAATTCTTCGTTTTTTGCTAATTACTCCGCCCCCGTATAACGATTTTCAAGACCGACAGACCGACAGACCGACAGACCGACAGACCGACAGACCGACAGACCGACAGACCGACAGACCGACAGACCGACAGACCGACAGACCGACAGACCGACAGACCGACAGACCGACAGACCGACAGACCGACAGACCGACAGACCGACAGACCGACAGACCGACAGACCGACAGACCGACAGACCGACAGACCGACAGACCGACAGACCGACAGACCGACAGACCGACAGACCGACAGACCGACAGACCGACACACCGACAGACCGACAGACCGACAGACCGACACACCGACACACCGACAGACCGACAGACCGACAGACCGACAGACCGACAGACCGACAGACCGACAGACCGACAGACCGACAGACCGACAGACCGACAGACCGACAGACCGACAGACCGACAGACCGACAGACCGACAGACCGACAGACCGACAGACCGACAGACCGACAGACCGACAGACCGACAGACCGACAGACCGACAGACCGACAGACCGACAGACCGACAGACCGACAGACCGACAGACCGACAGACCGACAGACCGACACACCGACAGACCGACAGACCGACACACCGACAGACCGACACACCGACAGACCGACAGACCGACAGACCGACAGACCGACAGACCGACAGACCGACAGACCGACAGACCGACAGACCGACAGACCGACAGACCGACAGACCGACAGACCGACAGACCGACAGACCGACAGACCGACAGACCGACAGACCGACAGACCGACAGACCGACAGACCGACAGACCGACAGACCGACAGACCGACAGACCGACAGACCGACAGACCGACAGACCGACAGACCGACAGACCGACAGACCGACAGACCGACAGACCGACAGACCGACAGACCGACAGACCGACAGACCGACAGACCGACAGACCGACAGACCGACAGACCGACAGACCGACAGACCGACAGACCGACAGACCGACAGACCGACAGACCGACAGACCGACAGACCGACAGACCGACAGACCGACAGACCGACAGACCGACAGACCGACAGACCGACAGACCGACAGACCGACAGACCGACAGACCGACAGACCGACAGACCGACAGACCGACAGACCGACAGACCGACAGACCGACAGACCGACAGACCGACAGACCGACAGACCGACAGACCGACAGACCGACAGACCGACAGACCGACAGACCGACAGACCGACAGACCGACAGACCGACAGACCGACAGACCGACAGACCGACAGACCGACAGACCGACAGACCGACAGACCGACAGACCGACAGACCGACAGACCGACAGACCGACAGACCGACAGACCGACAGACCGACAGACCGACAGACCGACAGACCGACAGACCGACAGACCGACAGACCGACAGACCGACAGACCGACAGACCGACAGACCGACAGACCGACAGACCGACAGACCGACAGACCGACAGACCGACAGACCGACAGACCGACAGACCGACAGACCGACAGACCGACAGACCGACAGACCGACAGACCGACAGACCGACAGACCGACAGACCGACAGACCGACAGACCGACAGACCGACAGACCGACAGACCGACAGACCGACAGACCGACAGACCGACAGACCGACAGACCGACAGACCGACAGACCGACAGACCGACAGACCGACAGACCGACAGACCGACAGACCGACAGACCGACAGACCGACAGACCGACAGACCGACAGACCGACAGACCGACAGACCGACAGACCGACAGACCGACAGACCGACAGACCGACAGACCGACAGACCGACAGACCGACAGACCGACAGACCGACAGACCGACAGACCGACAGACCGACAGACCGACAGACCGACAGACCGACAGACCGACAGACCGACAGACCGACAGACCGACAGACCGACAGACAGACAGACAGACCGACGGAATTGAGTGACGTGGATTTTCGTTATGTACACATCGTAAAACGCCCAAAAAACGTATTATCTCAAAATCGAAAATTTTTGCGATCACAATACTCCCCTCACCTATCGGTGTGGGAAGCAAAAATAAAAATACCATGAAATAATCTGCTGAAATCAATTTATAGTTTACAAACATCGTCAAGGTGTTGGTTAGAAGAGAATGCTTTAAGAAGATACTTTACTGAAGTAGACATCACAGAAACATATGAATGTAAGTAAAATAACATGAGATAGACTTGAACAATTTGAAATTATTTTATATTATAGGAGACACCACGCTAAGTGCATTAGTTTTCTTGAAGACAATGTGGTTGTCTGTGAAGTCTACTCATGAAGATTCTAAGCAACTAAAAAGGCATATGTCTGGTTTAAAAAAATCGCTTGCCAAATAAAAGAATGTTTAGCCTCCAACAACAATTAATTTCAAATCAAATGGAGAATGTGGCTACAGGTTTTGTCAAATTCTCTTATATATTCTATATATTGTATATGTTATGTAAACTTTTAACCTCGCAAGCTATAATCCACGTGTTGAAATTATAATCATTTTTGTACTAGAATAATAGCTTAAGGGATTTGTTTGTGTTGTTTTTGTCTAAAAGTATTTGATCTGTCACGGAGAAACATCTTCTCTTTGATAAGAATACCAGTTTCCATACAGCTTGCATTATACTCTCACTGAATCCCCCGTTTAACAAGAAATGATCTTCCTACCACAAATAAAAGTTTACTGTATTCCATCTTTAGTCTCTTCTCACTGCTGCAGCTATAGAAGAAAATTGAAAATTAGATATGTTTTTGTAAAAGCACTACGGGATAGTGGCTATTAGGTAACGCCACTGATGGAATGGGCAACGACGGCGTCAGGCTGCGCTTCACAGTGGAACGAAGAGAATTTTAAGCATGGCATGATGGCGGGTGGTGCTCCTGGACCGTGTAATACCTAAATTAATTAAAACTGTTAAGGTCTACGCCACTCCCACTCCCACGCCGACGGTCAACGACGCTGCCGTCGCCGCCGCCACCGCACCAACTTTCTAATTAAACTCACGCCATATTGACACTTCCGCCCTTATGCGTGAAAACGCCAGACATGCGATGAACTTTGTTGCTACAAGAATCCTGAAATATACCACAATCTGGATGATCAGGTCCACGACTATACGAATCTAAGGTGCCAAAGGGATAGAGTGTTTCGATTCGCAAAGTAAACTGTAGCAAAGACGAACACAACCATTGCGTCATAGTACAGATTAATTATCACGGTAGAAAGTTGTCACTTCATCAGAATTCGGTCAGGCTAGGGCTAGAGTATTGTCGACACGAATATTATGAATAGTTTTGAGCACCGTAGCTCGCCATCGTTCGCGATTTACTGCCAGTTCATTGGTGTAGGGTAACGTCCACGGCGCCGCCCACTCGGGGCATGACTCTGAACTACAAGTTTCTCCATATTATCACTTCTGTGTATATGTCCGGAGAATGCAAGCGTTCTCGCCGACACGATGGGCGGCATAAGGAACTCTCAGCACTCTGCTGCACGTCCACACTCCAGAAGCATCTATGCGAGCTCGATCTGCCTGTTCAACAGTCCAAATTTCCGAGGCATACAAAAATATGGAGAACACAAGAGACTGAACCAGCGGCATTTTGGTAGCTTTATTCACGTGTGGCCATGCCTGTTGAATGCGCCGTCGGATCTCATTTTCACAGCTGCCCGAATTGTCGATCAAAGAACCGAGGTACGCAAAACTTTGAATTGCTTCACAACGGCCTACTGACTTTATGTCACGATAATTATCGTGTTCTCTATCTACGATCATAACCTTGGTCTTGCTGTAGTTGATACAAACACCTTATGCTACACTGTGTTGTTCTAAGATGTTTAATAGAGCTACTAATTCTTCCTGAGAAGCAGCAATAAGGGTTGTATCGTCGGCAAATCTAAAGTTGGATATTTTGCTTTCGCCAATAGTTATACAGCCACTGCAGTTTTCCAATACCTGTCTCATCACAAATTCAGAGGAAATGTTAAATAACATCGGAGATAATACACATCCCTTACGAACTCCTTTTCTGGTTGCAGTTTGACCAGACGAATTACGAAATCGTCCGTCGGGAGAGGTCCAAGTATACAAGCGCCGTGCCGTGGATGTTGAGAAAACATAGTGTTGGCAACTGAGAAATTATGGTCAATACAGAATTGAAGCCGTTTCATTTCTGACACCAAGACCGTATATATCAATATGTGCCCTAATTGACTACTACCTACATCTAAATAGGCTTAAGGCCTCTGGAATGTCGGATTCTCTCCTTAGGCTCATTAGGTCATATCTGACTTAAAGGAAATTGTATTGTATAGTGGGTTAAAATCTGATCTTTCCACTGCTACTTCAGAATGAATTTGTGGTTCTTGGGTTTTTAGGCCGGCGTCATTTAGCGTTAAAGCTTGACGTTTCGCCACAACGAGTGGATGGCATCTTCAGAAGCTATTTCACTTCGACGACTTTCAAAATTTCAAAATACTAAAGTATTTCGCCGAAGTGAAATAGCTTCTGAAGATGCCATCCACTCGTGGTGACGAAACGTCAAGCTTTAACGCTAAACGACGCCGGCCTAAAAACCCAAGAAACACAAATTCATTGGACGATGGCCCCTAAAGCCCCACTCGTGGTGACGAAACGTCAAGCTTTAACGCTAAACGACGCCGGCCTAAAAACCCAAGAAACACAAATTCATTGGACGATGGCCCCTAAAGCCTTACACAGTATACTACTTCAGAAGTTCTGCAGGGATTCAACCTCGGCTTCCTCCTATTTCTTCTGTATATCAATGACTTTTCGAAGGAATTGAGTTGCATGTACCTATAGATTGCTGATGACTTAACAACTTACTCATCCGTTAAAACTGAACGTGATTGTGAGCTACTACAGTCCAACTTGAATGCAATCAATTTTTGGTGTGTAAAAAACACTCTTCCTGCTAGGAAACGAAATACCATCTGCTTCGATCATTACCACATAAATGGACAACGCATAGAGAGACCGACGGACAGACCGGCAGACCGACGGAAATGAGTGGTATCGATTTTCGTTATGTAGATATCATAAAACTCTCAAAAAGTGGTGTATTATCTCAAAATCAAAAATTTTCGCGATCGCAATACTCCCTTCACCTATCGGCGTGAAGAGTAAAATCAAACAAGAAAGACACTTACATGGATTGACTAAAGGTCGCTGATGCTTTTGCTATTTTCCAACGCTTGCTGCACGCGCGTTGGCCCTGATAGACCAACCCATTTTAAGATCAATTTAGTTTCGAAGATGTTCAATTTTTTATTCAATAGATGTTCCAAAAAAAAAAATAAAATTATAAAAGTTTTTTAACACTTCTGACTTATATGGGAAAATGAGACCTAGCCGTATGCCATGAAAGTCGAGAATTTGTGGCAAATGCTGACTTAATCAACTTCAACCTATTTTACATAATATGTCGATCGTAATGCTCATTATTTTTGGGCACAAAAAAGGCAGCAGCTGAAAGTTTCTAAGCCTATCAGTTTTAGTTCAGGTCCATTTGTCAGGTTCCTCTTGACTTCTCATAATAGGTAAATTATTGTAGACCGAAAAGGTTGAAATTTAGTTATTCAAAACTTCGATTCAATGTCCACCCCACATGGGACATTCATTTCTCTGTTAAGATGTGTATTAAAAACAAATTTTAAATATATTTTGTAATATTTTCGACCTAAGTGATATTCTGTAGTTTCACGGATGTTGTTTCTTTCAATGTACTTAGTCAAAATAGGAATGCGCAAACATATGCAACATATAGACATGAACACTTTCGGGTACCGTTATCAGTATAAAGATAGTGCTTATTTCTTTTACATAACAAATTTAAATTGAAACTCAGTAACTTCAACGCAGCATTGAAGATATGCTCTGCTAATTAATTATGATTCAGTGCAGCCCATATCTCCTAGTACATTATAAAGTATTACATCCACGTTACTTGCCGATCATTTGCTTACGAGCACACTCCTTTGTAAATCAGTAATTGTCGACGTGTTTGTTGTTGTTGAAATGGATATGACATTGCTTTGTTACTGTGACCTAAACGCTAACAGGCCACGAAATGTATTCGTACTGTTAGTGTAAGCGACTCTGAAAACAGTACAGACTCAATTTAGTTGGACCCTTTCACCTTTCTGAAATCACCAGATACGCTTGGGAGATTCTATTATGCCGGCGAATAATGCGAATCCTTTTGTGCAGCTCAGCCAATGCGTTCGAAATGGGGAAATTAATTAATAACCTGCCAGGTAGAGGGTGCCATCGGTGTTTGTTGTTTATGTCTCGTTCCGGCCGTGATGCTTCCCGTTAATGAATCCTGATTATATCTCTATCTCTCGTGACAGAGTGGGAAAAATGTACAGCCAACCGTGGCGTATTCCAACTGAGCGTGGAACTAGTTTAGTGCCTTTAGTATTATTTGGCCCATTTGAACTTTTGCAGTGACTTGTTTACATTTAGGTACCAAAGCTACCCCAGCTTCGTAGGCTACTATTGGCCTTATATTATGGTGACGTCTATCCAAACAGCAATTCTGCGTAATATACCTTGCAGATGATCTTTGTGTTCTGCACTGTAGGAATAGGTATAGGTTTGATGTCAGTGGTTTGTAGGTCAACCATACACCTAATTGTCATATTGCAGCTCGCGCCTGTTCATATTGCCTCCATTGTGTTTGCCTGCATAAGACACTAAACTACCTTCTTTCAGAAAACATTCTTCATATCCTCTGCTCCAACCAAATCCAACCCAAGCGTACGACTAACAAATCTCATTGCAGGGAATCCAGATAGAACATGTAACGGTTTTCGTTTCGCTCTAAGCGCAGCCTGTACTCAGCATCCAGTGACAAGCCAAGCTTGCTTATGCGGTGAAGTAACCTACAATGACTAATGTACAGTTCGACTAAGGTTTCTCTCATAGATATCTACAAGGAACTATGTTACCTCCTCGTTTAGATCCAGTACGAATGCCCTAGCATAAGTTATCTCCATTTTCCCAGTGCTGACATACATACTCTATTTATGCAGCGGGCTCCTCTTTCGGCTAAAGAATTAGTTGCTTCGTTTCCGTTGTGTCCAGGATATTCTAGTAACTGTGCAGCAGAAGTGGTTTTATTGATGAGCGAGTAAAGTACATCTTCTCAGCTTTCAACAGCTGGAAGATTCCCCAAATATTTTGCAATAAATTAGAACATGTTCTAATTTGTTCATTTCTTCAAGGTCGCAAATTTGATCAATTTCTTGTCCACGTAAAGAGGTTATTAAGATTAAGTTGGTTTAGCTGGTTTGCACATTCCGTAGCATAAGCAACAAAATTGGAATAAAATGCTCATTTGCTCTGTATTCCTGAATTTTTCCTGAAGTTTACCGATTTCATGTATTCTGCAAGTCCGCGGTCATGTACCTACACCATATAAAACAAATAACCTGTCAACCTTTCTGGGAATACTGCGATATTGATAACTTATTGAACGTGACTTTTACGTATATACACATGTTTACATGGTAGGTTAATGAAGCGGTGTTATAAATAAGTCTACAACTTAATTACCATACAATTGCACATCAACAACACGCATTCATAATTAATCCGTATAACCAAAACTTTTACAAATACGTGTTTTGCATAAATTTATCTTCCTCTGTCAGTCAAAGTATATCAAAATATTGCATGGATATTTACCCTGAGTATCTGGTGATAGTAGTATCTGTGTTTTTTTTTAATCTCGGTAACAGCAAATATACTTGTATTTCATAAACAATTTCAAGATTCTGGGCGTTTGAATACAATAATAATAAGCATCCTATTTTCACGTGTTCAGACACGTGAGTTGGAAGTTCACACTGCCAATATACCAAAAGATAACTTAATGTTGGTAAAATCTAATCCAGTTTGTCAAAAGCTGTTTTTTATTTTTACCCTCGCATAACAAAAAACACTAAATGCAGATTCAGCATATTAAACTGGATAAAACATACTTATTGCTCAGGTCCTGAGAATTTTTTTTTGAAACGCACTTGAACATTTAAATTCAAAAACATATCGATAGGTAATATCCTACACATGATATATAGCCAAGAGATTTGAAACTGAAAAATGTACTTTTGATCCGTACGATAAATTTAAGCATTATTGGTTTTTTCAAAAAAACCAATAATGAAAATACTTTTTATATTCGTTAAAAGGATTGAAAAAATGCACATGTTTTGGTCCATCCATTCATTTTCAAGAATGAGTAACGATGAGAAAAGACCTAGTATTTAAAGTTTGGTTATCTAAGGTTTCTACCAGAGTTATTGCGGTTCAGGTACTTGTAAATATCATGTACCCCGTGCAACTTTAAGAAGAGCCATAACTGTAAAACCATTAAAGAAATAAAAATACACTCACAACCACTGTGTTCTATAATTATGTAGATAATATTAATATAACGCAATTGCAGTGGAACAAAGAAAAATATCTCGGTAACGGTTGATCATATAACATCGAACAAAGTATGGTTGAGTAAATCGGCTAAGAAAAATCGCTGGAAATTATTTTCTTCAAGTTCCGCAAGTAGCCGCTAGTGGGCGTGCCTGTTACGATCAATCAGAAAAACGCTTTTATTTAATATGCAAGTAAAGGTATATTATGACTTCTATCATCGTATAGAGTGGAACATTTTCGAATTTTTTTCTTAATCGGTTTTTGCTCTATCTTGTAAGATGTAGTGATGCGAGAAGGTCAAAGAGTTATTATTTAGGTCGCAATAACTTTGGTATAAGTTAACAGAATTAAACAAGCTAGGTTTCGTTTGAAAGAGCTTTTCCTACCTAATGATCTGCTGCATGAAAACTATTCAAGTTGTTCTTGACCTAGTAGGTAGAGGGCGGTATTTGATATCAGGTCAATTATTACGCATTATTACGAAAATTTTAAATGGTATGATATATGTATCTCAGCAACGTAGACAGAGAACGAAGCTCTTAAAAATCACCCCTTCAATTGGTGCCCTATAGGGATGCAGCTTCCGTCACTACATTATCGTAATCACTCTACAGGTAATAAATACTATAAATAATTATAATAATAAGTAAAACCACTAGAAATCATATTTATATTTCGACTTTCCGAAATGTGCTGTATTCAATTTCCGTAGAAATTCTTAAAAGAAAAACACAATTAACTGTTAAATATTTTTACCTATACAATCGATTATTTTTATTATTAATAAACGTTAACGGGAGTTGATCACAAAGCGTTGTATTAACTCAACAGGCAAATATAGTAAGAAAAATTCAGATCTTACATAGATAGATCTTAAAAATTAAAAAATAAAGCCAATTAACAGCAAAATAAGGTGCTATAACAACAAGCATAACAAACAAACATAATTCACATGCACGTGTTATGTCTATTGTCAGTGTTGCCCTAGATTTTCGATGTCGTCCATAGCTTTTGATGTACTTATGCATCCTGCCACACGTAGTCAAATCAACCAGTTCTATAGCACACTGAAAGTACCTAGGAATAGTATATCCGTGTGAATTAGATTTATGTATTTTCGTCATCATCATCATCATCAGCATAATACCACAAGGGCAAAGACTTCTCAAAGGAACTACTGGGAAGAATTGATTGCTGAAATTGGTGCCGACCTAAGGGGCAAACGATACAAAATTGTAAGTAAAAAGATGGAAGTCTGCGCACTGAGTATGAAAAAAGGTTTCAACGCGGCATCTAGACATGAAATCTTCGGAAGGCTAAGACATAATGGTGTCCGATGAACACATATACCGACTACTAGTTAGTTTCTTGTAGAATCAGAAAGCCAGACTGGACCATACCTTAGAGTACTGCGGTAGGAAATGAACAGTGGAGTGCCGCAGGGATCAACACTGGGACCTACACTATACGATGAGGGTGTTACCGTAATCGTTTATGCAGATGACCTTGCCATTGTGATCGTAGCAAAAACTGAGAATGATTTAATGCAAAAGGCTAATTGTGCCATTGAATAAATCAACACTGGATCAAAGGCAAACGCATGTCTCTTGCACCGGAGAAAACAGAGGCAGTACTTCTCACTAGACAGAGAAAAATGGAGAGCGTACATTTTATGATGGAGGGGCAAATCGTCCGATCCAAGAGTGCACTCCAATACCTGGATGTGTGGCTGGATAGCATGCTCAATTTTGGTGAGCACTTAGCAAGAGCAGGTGAGGAAATACCAAAACTAGTCGCCTCACTTTCGAGACTATTTCCAAACGTGAGAGAGCTGGAGCGAGCAAGAGGGGTGTCTTAAGCTCTCTTGCATTCTCTATCATGCTATATGCTGCACGGATATGGCAGGCTGCGATAAACGTCAAGCGACACCGTGATAAACTGGAGAAGATGAACCGGAAGCTAGCACGCAGGAGATGTAGTGCATATCGGACGACGTCTACGTAAGCATGGTATGTAATTGTAGAATACCACAGATAGATTTAATGGTAGCCATTGAATGCGAATACCAATGACTCTTGGGAAGCTGGCAACAGCATCGGCAAGAGACATGTAAGGGTACGTGAACCAAGTTCCTTATTCCAAATCAGGTGGCCTAGGTGACTAGCAAACATAGTGAAGTAGACTTTTATCTAACACGATGTCTGCTATACTTTTTTCATTAACAGTAATGGAAAGATTTCAAAGTAGAATGTAGAAGTAGTGTTGCGACAAAGGTGAGTCCTGAAAATGTTGTTACCTTGATGCTAAGGTTCGAAGAAGACTGGAGAGCTGTTGCAGAAATGGCGAAGGACATTTTAGCCGTAAACTTCGGGGCCAGAACCCAGCATATTTTAGAAGTAGTTTTAAATGAGGGCTACCAATTTTTTCAAGTTGCAATATGAGCTGAGATATGTTTGGTGAAATACATATATAGAGACCAAACATTTACTCCTTGAAATTCTAAGACCTTTTTCCATTTTTAATATTTGATGCAATTTCTTGTATTCTGTACTAAAGGAATAAAATAGCAGTGTTATCATAACTCCAGAGCGAAAATCACAAAGTAGCTCGGGCCTCAAGAGTTTGGTCTCGGCATCTATATTTGCCAACCGGTGAGCCAATATATTGGCTTTGGAGTATCGGTGTCCTATTACTAACCATTATTTTGTTGGCGGTGTATGCCTTCATAAGTAGCTGATTAACTTAAAGCACCTGAGAGCCCCTAGTGCCTGCCTGCTGTCTGTGCATATTCTGATATTTCTGTCTGTGATATTCCTATGGACAATTTCTTTGGCTGCTATGATTATGCCAGCTAACTTGAGCTAAGCTGTGCTGGCATATTTGCCCATAGGCCACTTGTTTATGAGAAGACTTCAGGAGTACACTACGCAACCAGCTCCATTAAGTTTCTTCGTTTATCAGTTATGGGAGCATCGACCAAAAAGGTCATAACTCTATATATCTACAATCCTCGAACACGGACTTTTAGAGCAGTGCAAAGTTAAAAAATATGGCGAGCAGTTAAACATTAATAATTAGTGTCGGAAGTTCTGAGGATTGGGCTTTGCTTATCACTAAAGCCGTAACTTGATGCTGCCAAGCACATTTTATATTAATCTGACTCGTTCGAAAACAGTTTTTGTTTGTTTAGCACTGGAGAAGAAATATGAGAATCTACTTGTTCACTCGACCTCGCCACTTTATTTCCTTCATTTCAAATGCCAACATGCAGAGGTACTATTGCAATAGCCAAAAATTTAATATTCATATATATCGTTTTTGAGATCTAGTGCACCTTGATCATTCATTTCTGTCGGTCCGTCTATCTGTCATGGATAAACCCAAGAATATCAGTAATTTGGGAATATAATCCATATCAGTCAATGCGAAGTACTTAGGTAGTCTACTTGACTCCATTCTTTTACACTTGAGCTTGTTAATGGATGACGATGTTACAAGATACAAACATAACGTACCCTATAGTCTCAGTTTTACGCAATGGAGAAGCGATTATACCTAGTTGTTGTAGTTGCATTTTATATCCTGGTAGACTGCAATACTTTCTACACAGAAGCATATCAGTAATCGATGTACATGCACATGGTAACCGCAATAGCCATTTTATTTCATGCTTGGCATGATACAAGGGCAAACATGTTTGCAACTAGATATGAAGTAGGCTGGAGAGATAGGTTAGTATTTACAATTTTTGTACCAGTCACAGAGCTGTTTGGAATATAACGATCCAACGCCAACGGGCGAACAAGACCCTTTGTAATATGCCTCTGTCACGGCATGTTTTTGAGGAAATGCTGTTTTACATGATTACAAGGGGATATGTGACAAAATAAAATACTGCTCATTGGCAGAGCTAAACGCATAGGCTCCTAACTTATATGTCTCACTCCAAACGCTTATCACAGTAGCTCAGCAGTTGGTAGCATAAAGCAAAGATTAGTATGTGCGTTATATACATGTTGTATCCGAGGAAGAGCAATGGAGCAGTAGGCAAGTAGAGCGACCACCTATCACATTATATACAAATGTATGTATGCTCCGAGTCAGGTGTCCGTTCTTGACTTTTTGCATAGGTTTTCTATATAGATTTAGTGTGACTTTAAGCAGGTCCATTATACCACTTCACTGAGACCGTCTTCTGTGTATCCAAAACGTCACGTTCCACAATCCACAACGAACTTTGTTTTCAGCCTTATATAGTCGGCACATGGTAATAGTACATCAAAGTCTCGTCTCCCATCACGATCTTGTTTACATACTGAGATTGTCGAAAATCGAATCGTCGCATCATATGGCTTGAAAGTGTATTATAATTTTGATGCTATATTTTTTATATCAGAGATGTCATACAAACACGTTATACTCAAAGTTATGATAGGAAGACTAGATCAATGCTATGTAGAGAAGTATTTTGTAATATCCTCTATTCAAACCTAAAATATACTGAAATTAGTGATGCATCTGATTACTTCAATTATGTAAATGGAAGTGTCGGATCTAGTCTACTGATTGAAGTATAATGTGGTTGATTTAAACTTATCTAAAGCTCTAATTCTGTAATGTAATATTTTAGTTGATGCTATCCTTATAAACTAATGTATTGTGTGGTTGAAGTGCATCGTAAGATCAATTCTTCTTATCAAACGCATATGCAGCACTGATTTTACTGATTATCATCATCATTATAGTCATAATGTCTTAACAGATATGTTGTGAAATCGTAAAATACATTTACTCATTTTACGAGTTTCTCTTGGGATATCCTTAAGATCTTTAATGCAGTAGTTTCCCGTTTGCTTTCTGCATCCTCATGCCGTTGACCAGATGGTATCTATTGGTTCATCGGCCTTTAGGGGCAATTTCTCACCCCAAAGACAAGAAGGTGCCCTGACTCTTCTCAACTCGTCCATCCAAAGCTGTTGGTTGAGAAGAGGTTACTGCTTATACCGACAGTAGTTTCGGTTCCTTTTAGTCGCCTTTTACGACACACAGGATATACGATGGGAGATACTCTAACCCGACCCCACACGGGCTGATTATAGAGCGAGCAGATTATATTCCAGCAGGTTTTATTAATGGGCCAGTAAGGCGTGAAGTATGAAAGAAAAATAAGTCACATATTTGACTCGCAACTGTTTTTCACCAGCATATCCTTTTACAAGACCTAGATGTCCGGCGCGAAGTAATTTGTGCTGGCCAGTCAGCATAGTTGTACCGAAGTATATGTGTCAAGTACCGAAAGATGCATTGCCAATGCACTAAAAGATTTTGTATCATGCCATGCAGAGAAAAAATTACGCGCCACTCATGTCTACTCGGCAGTCCCGGAGAATAACAAAACCTAAAACTAACAGGCAGCGATAGCATAATTTCAATCCTGTATGCGCAACCGCCAAATATGCTGTGTTACAGTTAGTTGCATATAGTCCGCTGTCAGCCGAGAATATTTATTAGTCTGGGGTGTCAGTGTTCCTGCCATGTCAGGCTTCCACACTAAAATTGTCAGCATCTTAAATGCTATTTCAACGTGAAACGACACCATTCAATGTCATCGAAAATGGCGCCTTCGGTATCAAAGAAAGATCAAAGGCGGCGCCGCCAGCCATCGTTTCTCGTAGATTCTGCTATTCTCGGGCAGTATGTTTACAAATTTAATGATAATCATTAATAATATGTAATAATAAATGTCATATACTTCAACTAATTATTATTCTTTCCACTGCCAACTTTCGTCTACTGAACATCAATACTGTACATGTCATGCAACTAGTAATTTGATTACCTAATCTTGTTAGTTGTTTGGTGGTAGCCAACCCTCGACACAAGCTGAGAGTTAATGCCTGAGGTCCATATTAATTCTGTGTAATTTTAACCGCGACGTGTCATTAATTTTGGCGGCAACGGCTGTTAGGAAGCTCATATATCGTGGACACGCTGCTTAAACGAGATTTATGAATTTTATTAGCCCGCTTGTAAAGAAGCTCTCCTAATAACCAAAATGAATGGTAAAAATACACATGACACACCATACGGTCAAACAACCTTTGGCATAATTTTAAACGATGCCGGTCATTGTTTTTGAGCGTCTTACTATATCTCGGAAATTATTTCTGTCATTTGCTTCGATCTGTTTATCGGTCTGTCTATACTGTCGTTCTTGTAACAGATTAATCTATTAGCTGCTTCATTGATTTTGATGGAATTTGGGGTGTGATACGCTACGGTGATGTAGCAGGTAATATTGTTAAAAATCGGTGCACTGGATTCGGTGTAATCAGCAAAAACCAAGTGTCCTTAGGACTTCTAGTCTTGGTTTCTATACATCTAAGGGATTTTTGATTATTTTCCGTATTTCCGAGGTTATAGAGAATGCGGGTATGGGAGATCTCCAGAATTTTTTGTATTCATAAAGGACCATTGCCAATGCATTCAAGTTTATTGACCCAATATAGCATATTTTTGTAGGGATCACACAGTTAAAATTTTCAAAAATATAAAAATTTCCAAAATTTTCAATTGTTCCATAATCAGATTATTACTAATTCTCAAAGTTTTGAAATTCCAGACAACTTAAGGTAAAGGCGGGAAGTAATGCGTTCATGATCAAGATATATGATACATTAAAACTTTGAACATGAGTCCAAGGAGAACAAGATCGCTTCTGCTATGGCTACAGAGTACGGGACTCTTTAACAGAAGATAACATTAATCATACGGAAAACTATACAATCAGTTCCTACCGATCCTAATATACAGTTTGTTTGTTCCATGTAAATGAGATGAAGTGGCTAATGATCGTTACAATCGATGCCATGAAAAATACTAAAATTTGGTTTGTTGCTTTCTGAGGTCCCTCATCCACACAGTGGCATCAAGATAATGAAGATTTTCATTTTCAAGGTACCTACTTAATGTATTTTTGATAGTCTCTGATGAAATAATGGAAAGCCTTGTCACTCATTATCCCGCAGTCCTATCATTTGCACTGGCTTTCGTGCTTTCTGGAGGTTCCAATAGGATTTGCCGTTCCTTAAGAGATAATAATTTGGAGCTGGAAGTTGGAGGGTTCTAAAAGAATTTTACTTATAAAAAGTCTTCTCTGTCCTAAAATGATTCACCCTGCTAACGTCTTGCGATAAGACCCTCAATATTCTTTGGGTGATTGTCATTAATAAACCAGTACCGGGTGAACCGTATCCGCGATTGCAACGATTCAGTCATTTTTGGGGATTGTGCTATTGGTGGTGCGAGAATACAGGAATAGTTACTGAGCAAACAGTTAAACAAATTTAATAAATTAATTACTAAGGTGTATTCTATCTTCTTTTCCAACCAGGCTGACCAAAGCAAAAATTATTTCAACAGCTTCGGACTTTTTATAAAACCTATATCCCTGAAACTACCTAACTGGCTGTAGTACCTTTTGAATAGGTACCTTGTAGTATAAAATTATGATAGTGACACGTGGCGGAGGCAGAATTAAAATCCGAAAAGCGCTCGTTTTTCGTTTTTAGTATTTCTTGAGTTCCCAGCTCAATTTTACATAGTATGAAGGTATGGATAGGTGTGTAAAGTAATCAATATCACTAAGGTTTTTATTAGTCCCCACCAGAATTTCAGTCACACCAAGAAAATGATGGAAAATGATCAGGCGCCCATAAAACACTTAAAACGAAATTTGGAGTAGTTCTGGAAATTTTAGGGCTTTGATAATTACTCCGAAGCCACTTAACTGATTTTCAATTATAGAATAGCATTCCCTACTATACAATCCCACATTTCAAAAAAAAAATCATCAATTTATGTAAACGATATAGTAACTGCGCTGTTAGAAGAATGAAGACATCATGCATCAGAAAATGTCCATAAGACCACAATCGAAATGTTCTGTGATTACCTACGCTGGTGGTGGGGGGGGGGGGGGGGAGGGTGTGAAGAATAAAACTGCTGTTTATTCTCGGTAGCATTGAGCTAAAGCGTTGTAGAGATACGGATGCGGTGGGATGACATTCTATTTCAGGCTTTCTATTAAGAACGACTACTAACGCAACAGTAACTACCGACAAGGAATAACCTACAATAGTTTCCACCAAACTTTGTTACAAACGCACTCACACCGTGATGTTTCCATCTAGCAAACTAGTGTAGGAACTGGCGGATTCAACCGGCGTGATTAATGCAGTAATTGAGTTATCGAAGGACGATGTGACACCAGCCGTCAGCCAGATTGCTATTGTGTGCCTGTAGGGCTTTCTGCAGAGCGGTATTTAGGATATGATAGAAACTAATCTGCTTGGACTTGAGATTCATGTTTCTAGAATTTTATATACGACTTTATTCTGCACACTATGTATTTAAAATAAGGTGTTGTTCTGCCCTGTAACCTTTGACGCCTTTTCAAGGCAAACATCAGAACTTGCAATTTGCTACGTATTACTGTGTCAAGCAGACATAGCTTCAAAATTTTCAAACACCGGTCTATTGAAATTTTGAGTTTCTCCCGCAGTGGCACTTATGGCAATACTGCTACCTAACGTCCATCTTCTGGTAGACTGGTATAATATTTTGAGTAAGCTGTATTATTGGTATTGATTTAAAGATACTAGCTCTGTTGAATTCTTTAAAAGTGCAGATAGACGTGAATTTCGTGTACGCCTTTATCTTTACTTTTTGCGCAAAAAATTAAACTTAGAAGAGGCTTCAGTGACTTTCTGAGATCCATTGTCCCCCACATTGGTACATGTGACGCTAAACCGTCTGGTGGTACAAAACAATAATTTATGGTAGAAATTATCGCTAAAATCCATGGCATAGTCTTGGACAATCAAAGGTTAAAAGTAGTGTTGGTCGGTTTGGTCGGCTATAAATATTCATTTCGTTTGTTTGTTTTTTTATACAGAAGTTGTACATAATACTTATACAAATTATAGAGACATTATTCTCATGAAGGAAAAGTTGCGTTACCAGATTTTCGGGTTTCAGTCGGTTTCTTCTATGTGTCGCCTGCATTGGACCACACGCGTTCAGAAGGAACTGTGGTTGCAGGAATGGACGGGTATTTGAATGCAATGTTTCGAACGTGTGGATTTGGATATGAGGACCAAAATTTAATCGGATCGGTAGATGTTCTTAGAAGATCGGCGGATAGATATTGGTGAACTGCAGCCTCGGCATCTGCATAAAAATTATTATTTGGTGCTTTTCTTTCATTTTCTTGTTGATGACGATCAAAAAATTTCTTTCGAGGAAAAAACAAAAATTTGTCCACACACTTTCTGTTTTTTTTTTCGCAGTGTCACATGAGTTCAATGAAATTACCTTTTAGTTGTTTTCGTGCACATGTTCTCGATCAATAAATACACAGTTTGAAAGAAAAAACGTAAACAAGTAACGGTACCGGCTGGATTCATTCATGAATCCGAGGGAACTCTTTGCATTCTTGACGCCGCAGAAAACATCGATAGACCTATCGGACTATCGATAGTCCGATACCTCCTATCGGACTATCGATTGCACATCGATGTTTAGTGACCACTAGTTGAAAGTGCGGTAAACAAATCTGTATGACCACTTCGAAGGCTGTTCAGCCGCAATCCACACAAGAAGCCAAGCGAAAATTGAAATGTGTAATGGGTTGCTAAGTATATGTACATATATACGTACACCGAAGATGGATTTGTCGGTCGACAAAGCCGTGGCCACAGTTTTCTAGAATTCGTATAGTGTGGTCCATATCGATCACCAAATCATATTATTCACAGATGCTGCACACACTTTTTGAAGCAGAAAAAAGCTTATTTGACAAGTGGAGCACGAACTATTACCCTATAAATATATCCGTGTTCGCCAGTTTGCTGTTTCCGAACCTGAAGAAGTCTCCAGGTAAGATGAGATTTAGGTAAAAAAAGAGATCATTCTCGAAGCAAACGCCTATTTTGGATGGCTTAAAATATCTTCTTATTTATAAGGAATACAAGAGTTATAAGTGTATGGATTTAAATGGAGATTATGTAACAAAATATAGTAGTTTATTAGCCGAAAAAAAAATTTGTTTCATTAAATTATAACCTTTACAGAATCGTTTCTGACAGACCTCAGCACAACTGGTTTTTATTAATTCTAAGGCTTAGAAATCCAGCTACAAAAAATGCTCCCTAGGGATGAGTATTATGGCTAATATACTAAGACCACATTTGAGGCTTTTTCCCGTCTTGCAGCGGCGTCGTATAAATCAGTGTTTCCTGAAACATCTAGATAAGAAACGCGCCCGATTTTGGCTTACGTAGTATAAAAATGTTTCATGAAATGTAACAAAAAATATTGTGTTGACATATTGACATCTTACCCAATCGACCTGGAATCCTTACTTTAAAATTACTACTACTTGCCATGTTGCTGAGCGTGTCCCAGCTCACAGGTATATTGATGGAGGCCCCACTGTAAATAGAATTTCATTGACGAGTAGACATATTCCCATTTTGAAGCAACTCAAATAATATTTTACACCGAATGATGTTTTGTTCTTCAAAAACAGGATACTTTATTTCACTATAACTAGCGGCATTGTTAAGCGAACGATAATAATTATATTATCGCAATCTTAGCTACATCCTCATTACAGCACGAAACAGGGACACTGTTCATTGATACGTGCCGAAATAGTAGCTATGTGGTACTACGAGGACGTCAATGCGCGTAACGGGTTACCGTTATGCTGTTTAGTGGCGGCATTTTCTTGTGCATTTTCTTGCAGTGATATTGACTTATTTTCTAGAAATTGCCTCAATATTTATAAACTACGGTAAGAAGAAGGTGTTACGTGAGTAACATAAATGCAGGAAAATCTGGAAATGAAGAACTATACTTTCATAGGTAGGTTATGTTGTCTGTTATGCACTGGCGTCGCGTTAGCATTTTCCGTTTACCAAATTTAACTACTAAATTATAAAAACGTATTCACAAAGGATGCCAGGCATTTGTTTGGCATATTGAAATATTGGAAACTATACTATTCTTTATTACCATTGGCGTCTTACCCAATAGACCTGAATGTTTACACCAAAACCCTTGGCCGTTTTTTATGCTAATTGCCATGTTGCTAAACTTATCCCAGCTTCCAGGTATATTGATGGAGCCCCCACTGTAACCGGCATTTTATTGACGAGTAAATATGCTCATTTTGAAGCAACTCGAATAATATTTTACACCCGAACGATGTTTTGTTCTTCAAATATAGAATAGTTTATTTCATTATATTGTTATAGAACGATATACCATCGTAATGTTTGCTCCATGCGACACGAAACGGTAACGCTGCGTAGTGGCCGCCATTTGTGTTTTTATTGTGTTGAAGTGAGATTGACTTATCTTCTAGTTTACGAGTGTATTTTCTGGACAATTACCGTAAAATATAGAAAGACAAAGGTGTTACGTGTATAAAGTTGAACCAGGAAAAGCTGGAAGTGGAAAACTATCTTTTCATGTGTAGATCATGTTGTTTGTTGGCCACTGACGTGGCGTTAGCATTTTTTTGTTTACAAAATTTAACGTTTTACTTCTATTAAGCTATAAAAACGTATCCACAAGGGATGCTGTGTTTTTTCTTGGCATATTGGAAACTATATAATTGTTTTTTTTTACTTAACTGTAGTAGTGTGAGAGTACGCGGCAGAAAAGATCTGCCTGTGCGCCATCTGGTACGCTGAGGTAACGGCAAACCAAAGAAAGTCACAGCTAAACAGCAGAAAACATCTTGGCGAAACGAAAAGGTGCCAACTGCATATGAGAGTCGATACACGAGGGTATCCTCGTCAATCCGCCAGTACGTAGATAGCTGTTTCACACTTATTAGCAGCTGTCTGCAATCCTCCTATAACTGTAGTATTTTCCTAAATGACTCAAAAATATCAAAGCAAAAGCCAAATAGCAGCGGAGTAGAAAAATACTTTTTGAAATCGCTAATTTATTTTTTTAATATATGTTTACAGTAGGCAATGTTATATGTTTGATTTTAGGTAATACCTACCACAAACCTTGTTTGCTGTAAATATATTCTCACGTTATTTTCACCTACACTGGCACGCGATTTGAGAGACGACGGCGTCAACAGCTGACAGCTATGACTTAAATCCTAGAGAAAGTTATGTTTTTTCAATAATCGGTTAAGAAAATTTGGTTACTAACTGAATGAGCAACATGTTTAATTACATTTTTATAGACACTGGAGGTTTTGAGTGTCTTGTATTCTGTAAACAGCTGGTTAAAAAATCAGCGCAGTGTGGTGCTGCATGAAGCTTCTATCTATAATACGTCTCGAATAAGAGTTATGTTAGCACGAGCAGTACGGGTGTAGCAGAAGGAATACGCAAAATGTACAAAAAAGTAAAGCTAAGAAAGATGCAATAGAGACGTTACGGAATGGCAGATGAGATCGTCAAAGAAGTTGTGCGCGAAAACCTCAGGGCATTTCCTTCTATAGAGGAAGTGGTAGTAGCCTACTGTTATTGGAACAACAAAAAACCATATGTTTCAAAATCACTCAAAGTTCGTTTTTAGAGGGTTCAAAGGTCCCTGATGATTGTCTACTTTTTTGATGAGGATGGTGTAGGGATTGGGAGCTCAAAATATTTTGTTGGCCCCGGTAATGTGTGTGAATTATCGAGTTAAGACACTTGACGCCATTTCTTAAAATTCGGTTAGAGCGAACAAATCCGCAACTCAGCAAGGCTTTTGTAGATGTCAAGCGATAAGCACTGGCCACCCTGAACAGACTTTCTCTGCAAGCTATCTGAGCCTTTCTGATACCTTTTCCTCTTCGTGGCTTTATACTACACAGGAGCTCCGTATAGGACAACCCACTGTTCAACCTAGCACAGTAGTACTCTTTTGTTGCTACTGGGGCCTCGTATATTTGGAGTCAGTCGTGACAGTATTGCCTTTGCCACTGCTCTTTTAAGGTGTTCTCTGTAACACCTCAAGAGACCACTAAGTGGAAGACGTGCTGTTTTCTATTTAATAGGATATGCTGAACCATGTATATCACTCGTTAAGTCAGAAAAACTGCTAGACTTTTGCCGGTTTTTTTAAGTTTGTTCTCCCTGCAAACAAAACATTCCTTCACAAGTCTCTTCCCCTTAGGTAGCACTCTACGCATTGGTATTATTATCGGGGATACCCCTCCGGTATATCGTGCAAATGGTACTGATCTGTAGAAATATATAAAATCAGAGCTGCATAAAAACCAATACTGGTACGTTAATAAGCTTAATAAAGCTTTCCGGTGTAGCGTTTCGATAATAATTTTCCATGGATTAAGAGAAGCTTCATCATATGTCGCGGTGACGCAGTATGTCACAACAGCATTTGATTACATATTAGGGTGACCCGTCGCTTCACCGAAGGAAGTACGTATTCACATTCGAAGTTTTATTGGACTGCAATACCAGCCGGCTGATGACATGGGAAGCAAAGTGGTGGTCTAAATGGTTGCGCCTTCCAAAGCCATCCCTGACAAGCAGCTTTGTTGGCCGTGTTGAATGCTTAACACGGCATCGCGTCGCGCCGTTCCGCGGCCGCCGATGACGATGCCTGGACACTGACACCCCGCTAGATTGGTTAAATATTGATGAGACAGCGCGACGCTCCGGCTAAACTTCAACGAAATTCATGCAGTTGCAAACTCTCCTCCCATTGGACGGTTTAGCTCGAAGCTGCCCTGGTCAAATGGGATAAGCTGTTCTGCACTCGATGAATATTTATACCGGATGGAAACGCAAAACTCGTATCCAGATTTATTGTTCAATGATGGGAGGCTGCGGCATATTTAGATGCTTTGTTGTGGAGAACAAGACATACCAAATACAAGTTTAATATTAGTTAGGTAATAGATTTAAAAGTGTCGGGACTACCAGTCAGGGTTTAGACAAGGAAAAACACATTTTAAAAAATAAATTAAAACAAAAAAAACTTTTTTAAATAAGCTTTTATTTAAATGTTCTAAAAAAAGAAAATAAAATGTTCCTTTAAAGTGTTAACTATAGCCTATAGCCTCATTATACACAATTTATATGATCATACATAAAAGCTTGTCGTGCGATTTACTTGTGTAAGTTAACTAGTACCTATTCAATTAACTAACTTGATCTGCTAAGTTTAATTGTGTTAAACTTTCAGTTTAAATGAATTCTTATAGGTACTTACGTAAAACTCGCGACAAGCTTTTATGATCATATAAATTGTGTATAATGAGGCTATTAGTTGATAGTTGACACTATAAAAGAACGTTTTATTTTCTTTGTTTAGAACATTTAAATAAAAGCTTTTTTAAAATAGTTTTTTTTTGTTTTGATTTATTTTTTACTTCTTAGTTACACTTTCATTGGTATCAAAAATTTTTTTTATTTTTTCTCGGCAAGCCCTTTTATTTGATACCCATATTGCAGAAGTACCTTAAAAATAACCATTTCGCCATCTTGGATAGTCCGCCATAGTTGATTTAGAATGACGTCACACTATTTTTCGAGTCACTCTCAATAAGCCCTTTCACTGTGCAAAGACTTTCTTCTCTCAGGTCGTAAACAAGGTTCATGCAGTAATAAAACAACTCTCCGACTAAATAGTATATTTTCCCCAAACTCTTACAACAAAACACATCGTATTATATCTAAAAATACATATTATTTGCCATAATTCAAACGACAGTTTCTAATTTAGAATTTGCGCTATCCTGATATCCACTCATTTTCGTAGATTTCCTTATATTAGACATCATGAAAACTAAACTAAAAAATAGACCTACTCTAAACATAACCTTAGAACTGTGTTGGTGATAAGAGTCCACTAATAACATGAGTTTATCCCTATTTCCTTCCTAAAGTCAGTCCAGTACCCCAAATGTTCCTTTACAACTTATTATTGGAAAATCCTTACCGCGGATCTTCTTTACCACTTACGTCGCGTCACAGTCATACACAGCAGCTGTTTGGTCCACCCTTCATGGTTGCTCGGTGCACCAGCGCCAGCGGTTCGTTAGATACCTCCTAACCTCATGTCTATGTCGTCACCGTCGTCGATACAACCCGGTGATGACTACTTCGTAGACTGTATAAAGGAACTCGTACAATTCGATCTTCGATCCAGAATCTCCTGTGACTGCTGCCAAATTCTTGCTCACACCGAAGCCTCTAGCTGAGCGCCAAATACAAAAACTCTCTTCTCTCAGGTCGTCAGGTTCATGCAGTGATAAAACAACTCGCCGGTATAATTTCCCCAAGCTCTCACAACAAAATTCATCGTTTGACTAAAAATGAATCAGTGGATCTATTTATTGTCAGTGATGATATGCCTCTCAAGATTGTTATTCCCCTTACCATAGACTGGGCGTTCTCATATCAATATGGATACCCATATTGTAGAAATGCATTAATTAACTATTCCAGTATTGGATTTGGAACCACGTCATACAGCTTATCGTGCATTGTCATCCAAACTAAACGTGTATACAAAATTTCAACTCAATCGGTTGAAGATATCTGCTTCAAAATTGAGTTGCAACATTCCACCCAAACAAGCATTGCAAGTTAAATAAAAGCTTTTAAAATAATGACCTTCATACAGGGTATGTAATAAAAGCGTGACATATATGTTTTTTAAGTGTAATATCCTATATATTATAAGCAACCTAGCGGGCCATATGACATATGAACAAAAACGTGTTCATATGGAAGAAGACAACAAATCAGCGATAATCAGAGACAACGGCGGTAACATATCTAAGGTCAAAGAGAAGTTGGAGTACCATACAAATGGATACTTTTCACAACCTATCAGCTACTGCATATAGAAGGAAAACTATCAGCGTATGTTGCTGGCAGCACCTCCAGAGTAAAAATTCGTTTCGTCAAGTCAAAAGTAACAAAACCTCTGACGAGAGTTCTGAAAATTCTCCAGTACGTATTAGTAAGTTCCCAGAAAATGACGAATAAATTCAAATTTGCTCAAATTATAGAACATACCTAATCTACCTGGTCGAAAATTAAAATCTGATTTGTCAGTATCTCTCTTTTGCATTTTCCCTAATAGATACTAAAGAATTTGAAGGGCTTCAGTCAGAAGTATCGTTATGGTTACTTTTGACTTTGACGGAAATTACTACTTTTTATACCATTAAGGGCCGGTTTCATAATCAAACTTAATTCACCCATTATGCCTAATCTGAGCATTAGAAAATAAATGGTTTTCATAACCACCAAGTGACAGATTAAAATGACATAATTGTCCAATAAGGTAATTGCTCGCCCTCTGCCAGTTAAAGAGCATTAATTCGAAAATCAACCTATAAATCTGACATGTCGTTTGTATGACGTTTAAGAGTTGACACACATATACCCTGTTACCCTTACCCGATACTTTAAACTGTCAGACTTGTCAACAGCGAACAGCTGTTCGGTTAGTGATAACTAAAAATACCCCAGATTAAGTCTTGACCTATCAATTTTAAGCTTTGAAGGAATGCAGGGCTGTACTGAGTGCAAGTACTACTAATAACGGGTAATTGACATTTGGTGACGTTTTCGTTTATGCTCTGAGGTCTATGCTTATTTTACATTTTCTCGGAAAATCCGGCGTGTCTTTCAACATATTAGTATGGCTGGTCTGAATGATGGTTATTAGGTACCCTTTAAATGAGGTAAGAATGAAGATAAAAGCATTTGTAGCTTAAGCTTCAGTTAAACTACCTTATTATATTAATTTTACTCCATGTACTTTATTTATTTATGCTTTTCTCCAATTGTACCTTGTACGTTTCAACCAATAAATATCCAACTAGTGATGCAGGCTATTGATTGAATAGTCCTTATTGCTAAATATAGGAGTATTTTGATAGTCTCTAACAATATACAAATCAATAAAATAATCTATTTCTTTTTAACCATCCATTTTTGCTGCGTATTTCTAGATATTGAAGCAATTTCTTGCTTACAAAAATAGTCATTACTTTTTTGGCAATAAGATATTCAATAAGACTATTAGTAATACTGTCCTGATTGCCAATCAACACCACTAGTAAAAAATTAAATTTGAGATACACTTCTTCGTCAGCTGATACCTATCAAATAGACGTCAAACCAGTTTAAAGTATCAGGTAACAGAGTATATCATTATTTCATTAGGTTAAGGTTGAGTTGCCAGTGGTTGTTCACTTTTATCAATGTTTATAAAATAAAACAGATTACATCGATTCATGTGCTTTTGAGCACAGTTAAAAGCAAGTAGTCATCTAATTGCATAATATTTTATTTATTCATCTCTATATGTATTTGTAGACGACTGTATTATATCCTCACTCGTCAGGTACCTACCTTCTCCTGATTGTTCGCTTTATCTGTAAATTTGCATTCTATAATGCTTTTGAATATTGCTACTGTACGAATGAGTAGCAGTTCCTCTTTTTTAGTAATGTTATCATCACGCGCACGTTTTACTTTTTCTGGCTTTGATTCCATACCTTTCTCATAAGAGTAATAATGCTTTATTTAATAGAATTGCAAACATAAAAACTTGTCACAATCTGACACATTCACTTTTACAGGTTAAGAGAAATGTCATAATGTAGTTCAAACGGCACAAAATGTGGCATAAAATCTTCTTTCAGGTGTACCAACCACATTTTATTGCATGTTAATTAATTGACGTTTCCAAATGCATTATGAAACGCGCAACACTTTAATGGAATGATTCAGTTTATAGGTACATTTGCTAATCAACGCATTAGTGAATGATTATGAAACCGGGTCTAAATGTGATATTGCGTACTGAAGTTATTACACTGCCAGCAACAAGCGTTGATAGTTTTCTTTTCATTTGAAAGTTTTTAATGGTTTTGGAAATTCTTTTTTACTAGTATATTGGAGTGGCCAGTAGGCTGTGGAAGTTATCCATTTCTGTCGTACTCCATGTTCTCTTTGACCTTAGATATGTCACCGGCGCTGTTTCTGGTTAGAGTGGTTTGTTGTATGCAATTTTCATAATATTATCTCTTGATGTCTCTATCTTTGTGCTAAGTTAGTCTGAACACGTCTTTGCTTATATTTTACGGCCTGCTGGGCAGCTGATAGGTAGGAAAATTGGAAAACACTAATTTCATAGAAAATTTGTAATCAAATAAAACTAGCAAAGATTGACATTTACAACCTTATGTCTTTACAAAGGCTATAAAATTTTGCACTTGATGGTATAAAAGGTAGGTATTCCCATTTGAAGTTTTCTTAATTAATTTCATCGCCTAATCTAAGCTGAGGCATTTCATGGTTAGTCATACGGCAGAGTCATAGCCTTCTAAGTTTTCTAGTCAATGCGATATGAATTTTTCTTTTGATACCTACTTATACCTATCCTAACCTAAAATGCAAACTTCGGTACAACGGACTACTGTGAAGGCTCGCCAAGGCAAATCTCTAGTTCTTTTGGCCCCGAACCCAAAACTGGAATGCTGTATACACAGTCCTGTATTCAGCACATGAAGCTGGATATTATTTAGGTACTTATTGAAGAGTGGGTAACTATGCATCAAAATTAAGGTAGACAAAATCAGAAAAGTCATACTGGCAGATATCGTTGCCTAGATATAAATCTCCTGAACTTAACAAAAAAAAGTCGTGGTTCGATAGAACTACGACAATTGTGATTACAATAGATCTGCATTGGTCGCAGTGAAGTTGGGCCGCTTTTTTCAAAATATTTCATATGCTATTATTTTTTTACGAAATTCAACATAACTAATGTAGAAGTAGACAACCCTATAAAACATATTCGCTGTCAGTTCTACAATAAACCTCCAAAAGTTCCTCCCACTACCATAAACGTGAGTTCCAAAAATAACAAATAACAGCAATATCATCCAAATATCGGATACAGGATTAAACATTTGAACTCCATGGAAGCTATTTTGAGTCAGACGAACAGACATAATCCTCAAATGTTGCTCTGCAGAGCCTATACTAGTACATTGTACACTATCCAGGCTAAAGTTCCAACCAAGTTGTGTTTCCTGCTGACAAGAGGCAGAACAAAGGCGTAAAACTTTAATTACTGGTACCGCATAGCAGCAACTAACGACTTCGATGGCGCTGAACTAATAATTGTGTCAGTTTTATCCAATTGGACTATTTTGGGACGTAGTTTCTATAAAAACTGTAGAACAATAGTTAAAAGTTGTCTATCTAGAATTATTATACTAACCAAATATTATATTTCAATAAGAATTTTTTTGGACTCTACTACAGAGAGAAGAGCTAGAACTATGTTTTCGGGAATGCAAGTTAAATGTTACAAGAAAAATTTTGATTCTCTGAAATAATGTTTCTCTGGATGTAGCACATCAAAAAGTTTCACCCTTATTCAGTATGTCAGCGATGATACCAGGTTCTTTTATTTTGGCGGAATTTTCGAAAATCAACATCATTGTGTGGAATAATTGCATTTTCAAAAATACGGTAATAAAAAATGAACGAAGTCTAAGGGCCGGTTGTACAATGCAAGCTTAAGCTTCGGCTTAAGGTAAGCCGACGTTAATCGACGTCAATTGCAAAACGTCCATTGTACAATGCTGGCTTAGTCTCCGACTCCAAGCTTAACACGACCTTACGTAAGCCGAGGCTTAACGCGAGCTTAGCTGAGTTTTAAACCTAACCTGATACAAGTGACATGATATGTCAAGGAGAAACCTTCAAATTGCTTGTCACTTCATTAGGTCATATTTTTTTGAAAGATTTGTGTCTAATTTAACAAAGAAAATACATGAAAAAGCAGGACAGAAACGGTATTTGCCGAAATTTGACACAAACTGTCATAAGTGCTTAACCAAAAGAGGTATTTTTTCGGATGATTATGTCAGTACGTATTGCTAAATTGATGCCAACTGTAGTGAATTTCATTATCAACCTGGTTTAACTAAGCCAACGATTGTGTCGACTTTAAGCCTGAGCTTAGCTACGCTTAGGTTTAACGAAGCTCGTATTAAACACGCATTTGTACAACCGGCCCTAAGTTATGTTTGTTGATTGGAAAGCAATGAGATAGGCGACATACGTGATAGTCCAACCTCATGTTATAAAAGATATGAGTGACAAGTACTCAATTCCCAGGAAGACAGATATGTAAATGATGCAGCTGGATAACAATCTCAACGAAGTATGTGTATTTCACCAGAAAGCGAAAGCCCAATATAATCTAAAATCCCGACTGTGTCATGTTACGCTGTTAAACTTCAGTTTCTATCAAACAGGATTCGGTGTTTGAAGCCCGCGGTTATATTTAGCACTTATTAAAACTCTGTGGCATAATAAATTTTGACGAGATTCGAAATGGAGGACGTAAAATATTGTTGTGACACTTAGAAAATATTATTTATGATTCAGAAGATTTTTAAATCGTTATTCATATAAATTTAGACCAGAGATATATTTGTATATCTATATCATATCATTCTTGATGGCATGGGCCTTATATATGAATACCTAAATATTCTACGTGCAAGACTTGGAGTGTAAATATAATAGTGCTTCAAGACTAAAGTTTAATTCAGAAGCGCACGACGTCTGACGATACGACAGTACGGAAACTGTTCCTATTGGTTGAAGTATTCAAAATGCTGTCAAATCAAAATATTTCAACCAATAGGAACAATTTCGTACCGTCGTATTGTCGGATGTCGTGTGCATCTGAATTAGGCTTAAGAACTACGCTGTGAAATAAATCAGAATAACGACAACAATTGCACTTTAGTTCTAAGTTTTGTAATAGCTGCGATATTCAATGTTTTTATGATATCTACTTTACCAAAAATCATGGTTTGCACATAAAGGTTTATTTAAGTTCCATGTTTGATACATAAAGTCACACTAGAATTGAACAATGAATTCAAATATGCAATTATGCAATTATGTACAGGGTGTCCCATTTTGGGCACATTTACGGGGTGCCTCGGTTATTTTTGGAAATAAAGAGTTGCGGTTTTCGCGACAGTGTGCTACTTTTTCGTGAAATTAAGGATGCTGTCAGCAACATTATCATGGCCCTCTTGGTTTTTGATATACAGGGTGAAATCGAAAACTATCGATTTTGGGACCACCCTTGTATGTCGGTTGTTTTTTACCTTATTAAAAAGTTTAAAAATGTACTTATAGGGTTTTTTTTCTGTAGAATCCAGTGGTGTAGTTTGTTTTTTCTTGCTCTAACCATTTTTCAGTTATGAAGCAAACATGTGTTTTTTTAAATGGAACACCCTGTATGTTATTTTTTACGTTAATTGGAAATAATTTAAGCTTTTCAAAAATATAAATCAGCATCACGTTTTTTTGGAAATTAAGCTCAAAATTTAATTTTTCTTATTTTTCACTTTATTTGTTGCCGCAGGCCATGCCTAATCTATTAAAAACAATGTCCAAGTAAACAATTATTAAGTTGCGTACTTACATACTTCGGACGCGTCCAGAATATGGCACCCCAAATTTCATCAAAATCAGCCTAGTTGTTACTGGGATTACGCCAAGACAAAAATGGCATCAGCCGGGCAAGCAGACATACCGAAGAAAATGAACGAGAGATTGTCGTGATGTAGACATCACAGAATGACCTGTAGGGTAAGGAAGGGAAGTAATGGCTAGTAGCTGTGTGTGTTATTCCTCTACTTGTGTTTGAAAAATCTCAGAAGATAATTATGTGAAACATTTGAACAGACTGAATGTATGAAGAGGAGCTCCAGAGAAAAGGCCACCCATCCTGTAGCTTGAAAAATCTCAGAAGATAATTATGTGAAACACTTGAACAGACTGAATGTATGAAGAGGAGCTCCAGAGAAAAGGCCACCCATCCTGTAGCTATGGTTATAGTAAAATATAGAAGACTACTTTCGTTATGCTATGAGAAATCACAGCAAATCCTCTTATGTCCTTAGAACATTTTTTGCATACGATTTAGTGACTAAGGTGTTCTGGAAGATGACACAACACAACCAATGCACACAGAGCCACGTAAGAGAATAGAACAGAAAGGAAATCCGCTGTATATCAACCGATAATGAATAATGCTGCCTTCCATTTTAAGTCACTCATGACTCCATGTGATAGATAACTATACGCCTCGGACTTTTATGTTAGTCACAAAATACAACCATACAACTATTCAAAAAACTAAGTCTACAAGTGTATGTAGATCGAGTTGGACTACATTTTAAAAATAATTACTCTTATACTAATAAAAGCGTGATATATCAAAGTTATATTTTTTAATGGAACACCCTGTATATTATTGCATATTTAGATTCCGGGGTCAATTTGAGTGTGACTTTATGTATCATACATGGGACTTAAATCAAACCATTTAGGTGCAAATCACAATTTATCGTATAAGTAGATGTCAGAAAAAAATTGAATATCGCAGCTATTATAAAACTTAGAGAGCTGTGTCACTAAGCATGAAATGCATCAACTTATGTTAGACGCTCGAGTTTGAATTACGTCTTACTTGGAGAAATCGGTAGACAATTAAAGAAACCTCAATCAGAGATAACTTGATTTTTTGAAATGGGAATGCCTAATCTAATTTTTTTTATACAATCAAATGTAAAATTAGACAGAATGATATACGGTTGTAAATATCAATCTCTGGTAGTTTTGATTTAGTTTAAAATCTTCAATCAAACCGGTGTTTTTCAACTTTCCTACCTATAAGCAACTTAGCAGGCCCTGAAATATAAACAAAAAACTGTTCAGATGCAAGAAAACAACTAACTTAGCAGACAAATATGGACGAACTAGAGTAAAGGCACAAAATTATAAAAATGACCTACAACAAATCAAGTCTAACCAGCAGTACCCGAGGTAACACATTCAAGGTCAAAAAGCAGGTGGAGTACGGCAGAAATGGATATTTTTCACAGCCTACCAGCTACTACAATATTCTAAAGATTGGCAATTTACAAAACCATTATGAATTCTGAAATGAAAGGAAATCTACCACCGAATGTTGTTGGCAGTTTAATAGCTTCAGAATAAAATTTCACACTTATTGATTTAAAGAAGTAATTGGTAACCGATACCTCTGACTAGAACTCTGCAAATTCTTCAGTACCCTTAAGCAAGATCTCAGAAAATGAAGAATGCATTAAAAATCTGCTCAAACTATTAAACATAATTGAGCTTGCAGAAAATTAATATATGATTTGTCAGTATTCCTTTTTTTTGCGATCTTGCTAATAGATACTGAAAAATTTTAAGGACTGCAGTCAGACAGTCAGAGGCATTGTTATTTTTGACTTTGACAGAAATTACCACTGTTTTATATCATTAAATTTGAAATTGTGTTTTGAAGATATTAGACTGAAAGCAACAGTTGTTGAAAGTTTTACTTTCATTTCAATGTTTTTACTGATTTTGGAAATTTTTAATCTTTAGTACATCGCAGTAGCCAGTACGCTGTAAAAATGATCCATTTCTGTCGTATGGCAGCTTCTCTGTGACCTTAGACACTGTTACCGCCGTTGTTTCAAGTTAGTCTGTTTATTCTAGGGAATTTCTATAATCTCTTCCTTTTACTTCCCACACCGATAGGTGAGGGGAGTATTGTGATCGCCAAAATTTTCGATAATACAGTTTTTGGGCGTTTTATGATGTCTACATAACGAAAATCCACGTCACTCATTTCCGTCGGCCTGTCTGTCGGTCTGTCTGCCGGTCTGTCTGTACGCGTTCTTCTAGCCACGTAAACTCAGTAACCGCTGCATAGATTGTGATGAAATTTGGACAGCGATATGCTGTGGGGTCGTAGTAGGTAATGTTCCTATAATTTTGGAAATCGTTATACGGGGAGCGGAGTACTTAGCAAAAAACAAAAAATTTCAAACATTCCTCAAACTTCGTTTTTAGGCGTTTTAGGGGTTCCTGATCATTTTCTGCTTTTTCTTGGGTGGGGGTGAATTTGGGGTGGTTGCAGGGTAAAAAATTTGTTGTATCCATTGATCTTTGAATGAAAAACCTAGCGGCATAATACACTTTTTACGTACATACGAACATTGCCTTGTTTATTATAAAAACCATGGGACTTAGAATTTGTGATGTATACATGCGAGTATTGATTTAGATCGTTCTATATTGCATAACGCGAAAATTATTGAATTCATTTTAATGAAATTTTGACACAGTATTACTGCCGCGGCGAGGATGGAAACGCCTATGTTTTGGAAAAATAGTGTCAGTGGCGGCGCAGCAATAATAAAAAAACTAAAAATAAGAAAACAGCTCAAACTTTGTTTTTAGGCGTTTTAGGGGTTCCTGATCATCTACAACTTTTTTTGGGTGGGATAAAATTGGGGTAATTGGGAAGTGGGAGGTTTTAAAACCAGAAAATTTGTCGAATTCATAATAGTCTGTCCATTCGCCTGTAGAAGAAATACCTAGCGGCATATTACACTTTTTTAGGTCCATCTGAACATTGGCTTGTCTATTACAGAACAATTTTGTGATGTGTACATACGAGTCTTGCTTTACTTCGTTCTATGTATATTGCGTAAAGCGAAAAATTATTGAATTGATTTTAATGAAATTTTGACACACAATTTACTACCGTGGCGAGAATGGAAAACGAATCTGATTTTGAAGAGCCGTGTCAGTGGCGGCCCAGCAATAATAAAAAAACCAAAAATATAAAATCAGCTCAAACTTCGTTTTTAGATGAATTGGAGGCTCTTGAACATTTCGAATCGTCCAGTTGCAATATGCAGAAAAAAACTGTGGCGTCCTAGTTCCTAAGGAGGGAGACGCAAGGAACTATTTTTTTTTATGGACAGCCTCCCGCAAAGGCTAAAAGCCTATGTCGCTGTAGAAGCGCTGCGAGAGGATAAGTGTCGGTGCACGTTAGATTTGAAGCGCTGCAGGTTGTAGCCGGCGGGAAACAAATTCCCTGGCAGCTCGTTCCACAGCGTCGAAGTTCTCCAAAGGAAGGAATGCTGGAGGAGACTGGTTCGTGGAGTAGGGACCTCGACCTGGTAAGGGTGAGCTCGCAGAGCCTCTCTAGTGTTCCTCGTTCGGGCGGCCTTTGCTGTTATTACCTGGGAGAGCTCACTCGAACATCTTCCGTGATAGAATCTGTAGAAGGGACAGGTCAGCCACCCTTCTCCGATGTTCCTGGCTATGGAGGCCCTATGTGAGGTTAGGCGTATCGATCAGTCTAATTGCTCTCTTCTGGATGGTGTCCATAAGCTTTAGAGAGTGCTTGGGAGCGCATCCCCACACATGGGAGCAATACTCCAGCGGTGGTCGGATCTGTGCCTTGTAGAGCAGCAGCAGTTGCTCTGGTGTGTACAGCTTCCTACAGCGGAACAAAACTCCAAGCTTCTGGGATACCGTTTTAGCAATACTGACGACGTGGTCATGCCAAGACATGTTGTTGTTGATGTTGACCCCCAAAAGCTTGATGGAAGGTGACTCGTCTATGGGGTGACCCTCCATTTCCAATGTTGGTAAGCCAGTGTGAGACTTCTTTGTAAGTGTTGTTGCCTGGGTTTTCTGTACGTTGAACTGTACTTTATTTACTAATCCCCACTTGACAATTTTTTTGATATCTGCGTTGATCTGTGAGGCATGCTGCTGTCGTCGACGTACCGTCTCCTGGGATGATAGTGGCTTGCCTGGTTCCATGCACGATATCAATGTACTGTCGTCTGCGAAGCTGTAGATTGGATTGGATGTTATTTCCAGCAGCTCGTTGATGTACAGCAGGAACAGTGTAGGGGATAAAACAGATCCCTGAGGAACACCGGCGTTTATTGGAAATACGTCTGATGAACGGCCTTCGACTACAACGAACAGAGATCGGTCGATCAAAAAGCTGTTCACCCACTGGCGCAGACCAGGTGTTAGTCCATAAGCAGCAAGCTTGACTAGAAGTCCCACATGCCACACTCTGTCAAAGGCTTTCGATGTGTCAAGCGCAACAGCACGGGATTCGCCATGATTTTCAATGGCTCTGTTCCACAAGTGAGTGACATAGGCCAGAAGGTCACCCGTAGACCTGTGCTTACGGAAGCCATACTGGCGATCATTTATGATGTTATTATTGTCCAGGTATTTCAGGATCTGTGTATTAATTACAGTCTCCATAACCTTGGACATGATGCTGAGAAGAGCCACAGGTCTATAGTTTGTGGGATCGGTTTTTTTGCCTTTCTTAGGGATGGGTTGTACGCAGCCAATTTTCCATTAAGCGGGAAACACGCCTTGCTGATATGACAGTTTGAAGAGCTTGCAAAGAATAGGTGTAAGCTCAGCGGCACAGCGTTTAAGGACAATGGCTGGAATTTGGTCGGGACCAGTAGCTTTCTTCGTGTTTAGCTTCTGGAGGATGCTTTTTACATCTCGATGTTGAAATTTCACCTCTGCCATTCTCGAGTTTACGTTTATGTTGGTGGTCGGATTGCTTCCTTGGAAGTCTAGAGTAGAATTGGCTGCGAAAAGCCTTCCTAAGATGTCTGCTTTTTCTTTAGGAGCAGAAGCGATGGAGTTGTCCTCTCTGGTCAAGGGTGGTATTGAGGAATAGGAAAAGTTCTGACTAACAGCCTTAGCTACAGACCAGTATGTTCTGGACGAACTAGGACACGAGAGGAGCTTGCTCTTAATTTTTTGGTTGTGTTCCTCCTTGCAGTTGTCAATCACGCGTTTACAGTGGCTTCTGGCGTCGATAAAACTGCGGTGGTTCTCGGCGTTTGGATTTTTCCTCCATTCCTTGTAATGTTGGTTTTTAGAGGTAACTGCATCTCTACAATGCTGATTAAACCATGGCTTGTTTTTGGAGGGACGCTTGGCGACATGTGGAATATAGGCCTCCATGCCGGACATTATTACCTCTGTTATTTCTTGGGCGCAAGCTGATGGGTCTCGTGACTTGAAGCAGACGTTGTGCCAGGGAAAGGACTGGTAGTATTCCCTTAGATCGTCCCACTTTGCTGATCCGTAATGCCAGACACGGCGAGGCATTGTATGGTGGGGATCTGGAGAATGCATCCTGCATAGTGTTGAGACGGTGTTATGGTCAGACGATCCTAGTGGAGCGGTTACTTTCACTGTGTAAATTGTTGGGGTAGTTGTTAGGTATAGGTCCAGCAGACTGGCAAAATCTCCGTGGCGGCAGGGGATTCTTGTTGGTTCTTTAACTATCTGCTCCAAGCCGCAGCTAATAGCAAAGGCTTCAGCTTCACGTCCCTCATCGTCCGTTTTGTTTGAGTGTTTGAGCCAGTATGAGTTGTGAACGTTGAAGCCGCCCAGAAAGACTATCTCTGAATTAGGATGACCTGACTGCAGCGCGTCCACAGTGGCTGAAAGCTTCTCGAAGAGCTCTTTGCAGTTGTTACTACTTGGTGGCCTATAGATGCAGCATATGAATTTGGAATGATTTTGGAAGGATATTTTAAGCCATATGGTGTCAAATCCTTCCAGTTCGAGCTCTTCCTCTCGATGACAAGAAAGCCCAGATTTAACGTACACGCATACGCCAAACCTACGTCTAAATCGGGTGTATAAGTCATAGCCGGGATATCTGAAGCAATTATCCATTGTTGAAGAGCCGACTTGAGTTTCCGTATGAGCCAGAATGTGTGGCTTCTCTGTCTGAAGATGTTGATGGACAGAGTTTATGTTGGAGGCAAGACCTCGTATATTTGTAAAATCGGCTCTGAACACGGTTCTCTGGCCTTCGGGCCTGTCGTCAGTGCGAAGTTGCTGCGAAGGACGGCTTGTGTTGGTAGCCTGATGAGGAGTGGCAGCGAAATTTTTTAAACGAACTTCGCTTAATGTTCCCCCCGGACCACCTGGCACCCGGAGATCCGAACGGCCAGGTATTTTATCTCCGGAATCTTTTGATCCTGGAAGAGCCAATGAGCATTTTTAACTTCAAATCTATTCAATTTGTCACTTATCGGTAACCGGGAACATCGGCCCAGCGACGGAACATGAGCCGTGAGGCCATTTGGCGCCGCCTATTTTCGGGAACCTATTTCTAGTTTCCCGGAAATATTCCGATGTGGGGGTGACTGCACCGCGGGCGAAGCTAAGTGACTGCACTTCTCCCCCCTTTGGCTGATTGCAGAGCTAATAGTACACGATGCACCACCGTTGGTGCGAGGTGTACCATCACCTCTGGGCGATGGGGTCGCCACATCCCTACGCCAATTTACGAGAGCTTTTGTGTTGAATGTTTTTTTTGCGGGCGGGTGGGCGATGATTTAGTTGCACGAGGATTTCAGTCTATAGCTTCATGCAATGGGAAGAAATAAAATCATCGTTATGTGTGGGAAGTACTGAGTCAATCAACTTGACTCCATTTTTACTCTAGTTCTTCCTTATTTTTTGTTAGTTGTTTTCTTCACTTCTTCTGAACACGTCTTTGTTTATATTTCATGGCCTGCTAGTTTTTTATAGGTAACGAAATTGAAAAACGCCTAATTCATTGACATCTTGAAATTAAATGAAAACTGCCAGAGATTGATATTCACAACCTGATATCGTTAGAAAGCCTATCAGATTGCACATTTGATCGTATAAAAAATGAGCATACCCATTTGAAAAAATCAAGTTACTACTGATTGAATTTTCCTTTATTGATCTACCGACTTCTTCAAATGTAATTCAAACTTGATCGCCCAAACTAAGCTAATGCATTCCATGCTTAGTGACGAGGCAAAGTCACAGCCCTCTGTTTTCTAATCGCTGTGATATTCGATTTTTTTCTGATATCTACTTTTTGCAAAAATTGTGATTTGCACCTAAACGGTTCGCTTAAAATCCATGTGTGATACATTAAGTCACACTAAAATTTACCCGGAAATCTAAATATGCAATAATATACAGGGTGCTTCATTTAAAAGAAACATAACTTTTATATGTTATGCTTTTATTATATACACTTTGTTAAAAGTCATCATTTTACTTCCCACACCGATAGGTGAGGGGAGTATTGTGATCGCGAAAATTTTCGATTTTGAGATAATACGTTTTTTGGGCGTTTTATGATGTGTACATAACGAAAATCCACGTCACTCATTTCCGTCGGTCTGTCTGTCTGTCTGTCGGTCTGTCTGTCGGTCTGTCTGTCTGTCTGTCTGTCTGTCGCGTTTTTCTGCCCTCGTAATCTCAGTAACCGCTACATGGATTGTGATGAAATTTGGACAGCGTTATGCTGTGGGGTCGTAGTAGGTAATGTTCCTATAATTTTGAAAATTGTTATACAGGGGGCGGAGTAATTAGCAAAAAACTAAAAATTTCAAATACGCTTCAAACTTCGTTTTTAGACGTTTTAGGGGTTCCTGATCATTTTCTACTTTTTTTTGGGTGGGGGTGAATTTGGGGTGGTTGGGGGGTGGGGGGTTGTAATACTGTAAAATTTGTTGTATTCATAATGGGCTCTCTAATGACCTGTGAATGAAAGACCTAGCGCCATAATAAAATTTTTTAGGTCCATCCGAACATTGCCTTGCTTATAATAGAAACCAACGGCCTTAGAATAATTTGTGATGTATACATCCGAGTGTTGTTTTAGTTTTAGATCGTTCTTTATTGCGTAACGCCAAAATTATCGAATGGATTTTAATGAAATTTTGACACAGTATTACTGCCACGGCGAGGATGGAAAGCGCGCATGTTTTGGAAAAATCGTGTCAGTGGCGGCGCGGCAATAATAAAAAAACTAAAAATGTAAAAATAGCTCAAACTTTGTTTTTCGGCGTTTTAGGGGTTTCTGATCATTTTTGACTTTTTTTGGGTGCGGGTGAAATTGGGGTGGTTAGGGGGTGGGGGGTTGTAAAACTCAAAAATTTATTCCATTTATAATAGTGTCCATTGACCTGTGAAAGAAAGACCTAGCGGCATAATAGACGTTTGTTAGGTCCATCCGAACATTGCCTTGGCTATTACAGAAATCAAGGGATTTGGTATTGGTAGGGGTAGGTATTGATTCAGGTCGTTCTGAATTTATTAACATGGAAATTATGGAATTAATTTTAATGAAATTTAGACACAGTATTATTACCGCGGCAAGGATGAAAAATGCGTATGGTTTTCAAAAATCGTGTCAGTGGCGGCGCACCAATAATAAAAATCTAAAAATATAAAAATAGTTCAAACTTCGTTTTTAAGCAATTTGGGGGTTCCTGATTGTTTCGTTTCGTCCAGTTGAAGCTGAATTGTGTCGTTTTAGTTCCTACGGAGAGATTTAGGAAACTATTTACTAGTTTTTGTGTTGGATGTTTTTTGACGACAGGCGGGCGATGATTTGGTTGCAACTGTTATGTGTGGGAAGTACTGAGTCAATCAACTTGACTCCATTTTTTAAAATGTAGTCCAACTCGACCTACATACACTCCCAAAGTTAATTTTCTGAAAAGTGATATCGTTTGGTCACAAGAGTCCGAGGCGTTGAGCTTGACTCACCCTGAATGAGACTTAACTGTTTTAGGTTCCACATGTTTCTGAAGGCTTCCATGAATAATGTTTTGATGGCTATCTCTCAACGCCGAATTATCCAAAGGGGGGCCAGATGCTATTTTGATCTATTTTCTAATTTTTATATAAAACTGGCCGAGCCATAGAACTTGAAAGCCAAAAGCAGCATAATTATACTACTCATAAGTGAAATCCGATTGCTGAGAAAAAAGGGATGCGGTTCATAAAAGCAGTAGACTAAAGACAATAACCTAACCCATTCGCCATAGTTAGTTTAGAAAAGAATACAATAGGTAAATAATGTTGACGAATACACTACTCTGGCCTGAGCGGTATACTCGTACGCCAGTTGCTAATAAACTCTAGATGTACAGGGTGTCCCATTTTGGGCACTTTTATGGGGTATCTCTGTTATTTTTGAAGATAGAGAGCTGCAGTTTTCGTGACAGTGTGCTACTTTTTAGTGAAGCTAAAGATGCCTTCAACAAAATTATCATGACCCTCTTGATTTTTTAGATGCAGGGTGAAATCGCAAATTATCGATTTTGAGACCACCCTCGTAATTCAGTTGTCTTTTATCTTATTGAAAAGTTTTAAAAAGGGTCTTATAGGATTTTTCCGTAGAATCCAGTGATGTAGTTTGCTTTTTTCTTACTCTAAACATTTTTCAGTTATGAAGTAAGCATATATTTTTTTAAATGGAACACCCTGGATATTATTTTTGAAGTCAATCGGAAATAACTCAAGCTTTTCAAAAATATATATCAGTATGAATTTTACTTCCCACACCGATAGGTGAGGGGAGTATTGTGATCGCGAAAATTTTCGATTTTGAGATAATACACTTTTTGGGCGTTTCATGATGTCTACATAACGAAAATCCATGTCACTCATTTCCGTCGGTCTGTCTGTCTGTCGGTCTGTCGGTCTGTCGGTCTGTCGGTCTGTCGGTCTGTCGGTCTGTCTGTACGCGTTTTTGTGTCCTCGTAATCTCAGTAACCGCTGCATGGATTGTGATGAAATTTGGGCAGCGATATGCTGGGGGGTCGTAGTAGGTAATGTTCTTATAATTTTGAAAATCGGTGCAGGGGCGGCGGAGTAATTAGCAAAAAACAAAAAAAATTAAATATTCCTCAAACTTCGTTTTTAGGCGTTTTAGAGGTTCCTGATCATTTTTTACTTTTTTTTGGGTGGGGGTGAAATTGGGGTGGTTGGGGGGTGGGGGGCTGTAAAATTGAAAAATTTGTTGCTTTCATAATAGACTGCCCACTGACCCATGAAGGAAGACCTAGCAACATAAATAACTTTTTTAGGTCCATCCGAACATTGCCTTGCCTATTACAGAAACCAAAGGACTTAGAATTTTTTCTGGTGTAAACATACGAGAGTATTGCTTTAGATCATTCTATATTGTGTTACAAGGAAACTGTTGAATTGATGTTAATGAAATTTTGACACAGTATTACTACCGTGGCGAGGATGGAAAACGCGTATGGTTTTTATAAATCGTGCCAGTGGCGGCGCACAAATAATAAAAAAAAGTAAAAATATAAAAACAGCTCAAGCTTCGTTTTTATGCGTTTTAGAGGTTCCTGATCATTTTCTGCGTTTTTTTTTGGGTGGGGTGAAATTGGGGTGGTTAGGGGGGGGGGTTGAAAAACTGAGAAATTTCTTGTATTCATAATAGGGTGTAGGGTAGGGGCTCTGAAGGAAGACCTAGCGACATAAATCAACTTTTTAGGTCCATCCGAACATTGCCTAGCGTATTACGGAAACTAAGGGACTTAGAATTTTCTGTATACATACATACGAGTATTTATTGCTTTAGATCTTTTTGTATTTTGTAACGTGGACACTATTACATTGATTCTAATTAAATTTTGACACAGTATTATTACCGTGGTGAGGATGGAAAACGCGTGTGTTTGTTAAATATCGTGTCAGTGGCAGCGTATATAGCAATAATCAAAAAACTAAAAGTATGAAAACAACTCAAACTTCGTTTTTAGATGTTTTAGGCTGTCCATTGACCACTGAAGGAAATACTTAGCGGCATGAGACAATTTTAGGGGAGGGAAGGCTGCCGATGATTTGGTTGCAAGGAGATGTCAGACTAAAGCTTCATGCTATGGGAAAATAATAAACTGATATCACAGTAATGTGTGGGAAGTACTGAGTCAATCAACTTGACTCCATTTTTTTCTGAAAACTAAGCTCAAAATTTCATTTTTTACTTTATTTGTAGCAGAAGGCCATGACTAATCTATTAAAAACAATATCCAAGTAAACAATTATTAAGATACAAGGTACTCAATACTTTTAAACTGAATTATTTAAATGTATTTTATACGCTATTAACTACTATATGTGATAATGTTCAGTAAATATTACTTATTGTATTACATTACTTAAAACCAAACATCACCCATATCTGAAGAATATTAGACTATTAAATTTGAATTTGAAACAAAATAAAATCTAAAAACATCGAGGAGCTTTTAGAGATGATGGTTCCAGTTGGAGACTACTTTTCGAATGCAATTCTGGCACAATTTCTTATTCTTTTACTGGCATTTAAAAGAATTATTGGTCTCTTTCGTGTTATGGTGATTAAAAATTCCCAAAATTGGATCCTGAGCAAATTTTGAAGTATCTTAAACTTGTATGGATGGTAATTGTATTTTTTTAGAATTAGTTCTGCAGCTGATTTTTGTACCCCTACAGCTTCTTCTTTGTGCTTACAAGATGAACAATGCGTTACTTCTAGGTAATCTAATACGTTTGTTTCCCTTTGCTCCCTATTATTCTTGAAATAAGTCTTAGGCCCGATTTTATCAATATGCTCCACTCCAACGAACAGATTCTATTGGTTGATTTTTAACGAACTCCTTCTATTCGGTATTGAGGTCTGTAGTTAATAAGTATCATCCAATAGTATTTTATCAATATTGGAAACAAAACGTCAAAACTGGATGACACTTTTGTCAAAAATATTTTAAAATTCATGTATCAAAATCATAGCACAAAATCAGAACAAAGCGATTGATTTGCAAATTAATGCCAGATTTTCCATGTTTACCTTTTAATTGTTATTGTATAATTACTAATTGCGAACTGCGCTGGTTTGTAACACAATCATAGGAGTGGTATCATCACAGCCACCTTAATTAATAATCAATAATATCACCTCACTAGTTACTACTTCAGTCAGTCAGAAATTGATTATAGACACATACATACTTGAAACTTCCAACTATGATGCATGCTTGTTATAGAACTTCTTATAAATATAGTCACAAAGTAGGCACAGGTGCTGCTGATATCATTCATCCTATACTTCAGGTTTATACGAAATTATTCCTTCCTCCATGTAGGGCCTAATAATTAATAAATAATTCAATTGCCTCTGTATTTTCTGTAATTATCTGTTCCCTTCAAAACCAGGAATGGTTTTTGGCTTTATCCACATTCCATACTTTTGCCTAGAAAGCTTAATGAAATTAATAGTTAATACCAATTATTCCAATAATAAATTCACATTGTTATTCTTTTATTTAGACATTTCTTTTCACAAAACAGGTACGGAGAAACGGAGATACGTTTCTCGTTTCTTTTTTCACACAAAACAGGTACTGTTATTTTTTGTCTAGTGATGGGATAACTCGAATGAAAATGTACTCGAGTACTAGATTATTGATATAACCGACGTCACTCGATTACGAGTGAACGATGCGAGTATTGCGAGTTACAAGTGAAAGCAGCAACTAAAACGTAACCCATTTTTATTCATTCTGAGCTAAACTGAACCAACGGCAAGTGTCGCTCGGTCACCGTTGCGCCGGATCGAGCAACACTCGAGTGAAACAGAATCTGCTAGACAGTGAGGTAGGAATCGTACTTCGCAAATATGAATTAATAAAGAAGCAAACTAAATATAAATATTCTATATAATGTAATTTTATTTAATTTAGTTGTAAGTTGTCGAGAAAAAAGTAACCATATTTTTTGTTAATTTAACAAAAAAACTTCGACAAACTGGACACAAGTAACATCAAATTAACAATAATTGATAGGGTAAAATAGTAAACATAAATAGAATAATTAAAAGCTTACCACAAACTGAACATTTCAAAATAATATCAATAAAATATTATATTTTCGCATTAGTTTGAACAAAATAAAGTACTATAATGATAAAAAATTAAAACTCATTCTACAAACTAGGTAACTTGGAATAAAATATGAATTATAGAGGAACTCACAGAAAGACGGATTAAAAAAATTACATTTTTAAGAAAAAATAAAACTCTCATTCTAAGGCACTAGGTAACATTGAACAATGACAATAATAGAAACTCACAGAAAAGAATTTGAAAAAATAATAATATCTAGATTTTTTTGTGATAATCTGCTTCATAAATTAGAGAGCTGAGCTGCTCCAGAAAAAACTCTTTTCGATGCTACCGACGGCGACGTACTTGGCACGCATAAATATTTACTGACAAGTTCATTCAGGTCATATTGAGTGAAATTTAACTCGAGTGATTATAGAAATTGGTTGGTTTTCCCCATCACTATTTCTCTCTAGTTAAAAGCACAGAATAGGTAGTTAAAAGCAACTGTCAAGTTGGCGGTGGGGCACTGGGGCGGTACCCTGACTGCCGTGTTGCCAGATGAATATTTTACGCGTAGGACAGGGGACCAGAGGAGTAGTTCTGCCCTGGTGAGTTTCTGAAGTGTACTGGATGAAAGTAATGAAATGTACAAGATTGTACTGAATTATTGTACTAAAACCTGTGACCCGTGAATTTCATTATGAGCTGGCAATTGACACTACATGGACGCTGTGTAATTTTGTGAAAAGCAAAAAAACAAAAAAACTCCCACCTCTGCATTTTTGCATTATACATCCATTTGAGAAGCTACAACGTATGAAATGAAGATTTTTATTGATTTTTTGAAAACTGAAAATGTACTAGAATTCAGCCTTCGTGTACCTACTTTTGTACTTTGACGTCGAAAATAAACTAGAAATAGTACAAATGTACTAAAACAGTGCAATACTGCAAAATAAGACGTGTTAACCTATTCCGCTGGTGCGTTTTCAGTAACTTCATTTGAGAGAACATTCAATGCTAGTGAGCATAAGAAAAATCAAAATTGGATTCATGGAAGATTTGTTTCAAAAGCACATTTTAATGCTGTAATGTTAAAGCTTGTTATCCTCCAGGGGTACTGTGGGTGTATGGTGTAACAGACTTTAATCAAGACATTATGTAACAGGACAGGAAATTTCGGCGTAAAAAGCTCAGAGCTAAAAATAGCAGATTCCCAGAATAGGAAACTGGCAACGATGCGACCGCTTCGTCCTAGACATGGCCGACTCCACACTAGGCCGGAGCCTTAGATGTGGCAACGTGACTTAGCTGTCAAATAGTGGGCCTATAGTTTCAGAATAATTATTACATTTTATATGTATTAGAGTTCATCTCGGTTAATAAATTAAGAAAAATACTTTTTAGAACTACTACTACTACTACTAATACCACTTACATCTGATGTCTGGTTCATCGTAGTCAAACACTACAATATAAAAATAAACGCAACCTGTTTCCTGCTGCCACTTCCACTTCCATTTAAATGAACACTCAATTTACTTTGTAAATTGTCTCTTGAGCTAGAAGAAATCACTATTAGGTCACTGTGAAGCCATTCTTGCTGGTCTTGATTCCCTTTCACTATCAAATCTTTTCGTAGGTATGCCCAGATGCATGCCCAGATGAGTTCTATTAACTGTATTTTTCTGTGATATTTGGGAGGTCCAGAAAACATTGCTGGTACCACATTGTGCTTTAAAATAGGTCTTATTCTTTGAAATATTTGTAAATTATTGTCTGTTTATGTCCTTTATTGGAAGCACAATTGCTAGTGCAACCTGGTACTACACACTTTGCAGGCATCTTTTTATCTTTATAGTTTCGTTTGTGCAGGTAAATAATTAGAAACACATTAAAAATCACCTTCCATTCTTCTTGTTTACTCTGGCAGGTTATGTTTGGTCCAAGCACAATTGCTAGTACAACCTGGTACTACACACTTTGCAGGCATCTTGTATCTTTATAGTTTCGTTTGTGCAAGTAAATAATTAGAAACACATTAAAAATCACCTTCCAATCTTATTTTTTGCTCTGAAAGATTACACTAATGACTTAACAACAAATAAAAGCTCGGCCCCCGATTCAGTGTTGCCATACTTTAATGCTCCGGCCTAGTGAGTAAAGTCGGCCATGTCCTAGACCATGGCCGTCTAGATAAAGCTCTTCTTCTTGTTCTTCTTTTTCTTCTACCTCAATCTCTGTTTTATGATCTATGATCTCGATAAGATTGCCCACAAACACGAGTTTAACCACAGACCATAGTTTAACAATGTCAAAACACAGTTGTGTTGTTCTGTAGGATGCGATGCCACAGAAACTGATCGAAAGGAAGACGAGGGTTGTCTTACATAGTGATGGACTTTAAAAATATGTTTCTAATTGGTATTGTTGGCATGATAACTCTTTTGTATTATTGGGCAATGATCTAGTTAGGTGAAGTGTTTGAAACCAATATACTTGTCATGCCATATTCATAGTGGAAGCACTGGCTGCGTTAGTAATATTATTATGCAGATGTTTTTCTAAATTTTATTCTTCAGGTATCATTATTTACTTGCTTCAGAATAATTATATTATTTTTATTATCTTATTAGTAGTTATTTATGCCCTACTCACCTACTGCATAGTATTAACTATATTGTAACTACTTTTTCATGTCATTGAAATTTATGGAATGTTATATAAGATTGAAATATGAAATCACTTTATTTTACCTACATATATTTTGTTTTTTCAGTTTCTACCATATCTGTTATTGTAGTATCTTGAGCAAGTCTTATTTTTTACGGATAAGGAAAATTGATCTGGGAAGCATCGACATCGGGTTATTTAGCACATACATTCATAACTACTAGTTAAATTCTGTATCGAAGTGAGAGCTGTAAATAAGTAACGGGACCTTCAGTATCCGTGTATATTCTTTACTTCTCTTTGGAATATTCATTACCAACATTGTGGTATATGAATTTGTTGTTTATGACAAATAATAATAATCATGATACGTCATGATTATGTAACTACATAATTATATTCTATATATAAAATATGAACCACAAATATGCCACGACGAACACAAATATCTTCTGACCGACAACATCCCATCTCTAGGAAAAAAAGCAGTGATTGATCCATAGACAAAGTAGGTACCTATTTTGTGCTGACGCGGCGGACCTATTTTGTGGGTGTCTTTGACGTATTCATCTGTAACCGTACCTGCTTTGTGTTCATTTGTTTTGTTGACAAATACCTAGATTCCTAGATGTTCATTTTCAATTATTTTTTTACTTACTTTTTCAAATTAAAAACAGCTAGGTATATAAGTTTTCAGCAGCCCTTTACACGGTTTGCCTGAGGTTTGCCTATTGAGGTGTCAACACCCTCTCAACATAAATATTATTTTGGATAAAGGTATAAGTAAACTGAGGAATCTGTATACCTATTTTACAAAAGGAGGATGATGTAGGAAAAACCAACGAGGAAAAACGAATCTGGTTAAGTACTTCCATAATATATATATCCTTTTTTTTACTATAATACAAAGGTATTATATCTCACAGGTATTTATAATTATTATAGATGGTAACAGCCCTGTTTCATCAGAATGATGGAGAAATTAGACTTTCTTTTCATCAACATATTCATATCAGAGCGCTGATCAAAGTGGGTTGTGATTGGCGAAATAATGTGTTTTGCTTTGTGAAATGCAACAAAATGTTGTTTTTACCTGTCTTTACTATAATACAAAGGTATATTCCAGGTATTCATAATAATTGTTATAGTTAGTAACTTTTTTTTATCAAAATAATGCAGTTGATTGAATTACTTCTCTTCATTATCATTTTTTAATACATCAACAATCCAGTGATTAGATGGTGGAATCTGATTGGTCTAGATCAATTAATCGTTAGACCCTTCGTTCAACAAGAAAATGCAAGTTTTCACCCATTTAGGATGGAAAATCAGAGTTGAGAAGATACCAGAGGGTTCATAATGGTCGATTATTTATAAAGCATGTATTTTTTCACCTTTTTGAGGAAAACTTCAGGAGAAATCAATAATTTTCAGAGAACTTTGACAGATGCCATTTCTTGAATGGTCTGCTCTGATTGGTCAAAGCCCTTGTTAGAATGCATGTGTTGATAAAATCGGGCCTTAGGGCGTGGTTGAATAAAGGATCTGTCCCTAACTATATTTATTTTTAGACGAGCAAATATATCCGAAAGTTTTTTACAGATCTGCTTTTTTTTTAATAGATGAGTCATAGCCCACTATCTACTCAATATTATAATAACACAATATTCATCATTTTAATGAGACATTATTATTTAAAAGAATATATTTTGATCCTATTTTTTCGAATTTAAGTAGGAAGTATCTTGTAGAGCAATAACTGCTTAGATGCTTATTATTTATAGTTGACTAACCATGGCCTACTGCTACAAATAAAGTAAAAATTGGAAAAATCAAATTTTGAACGTTACTATCAAAATAATTTAATACTAGTATATATTCCTGAAAAGCTTGAATTATTTCCGATTGACGATAAAAATAATATACAGGAAGTTCCATTTAAAAAATGTATGTTTGTTTCATAACTGAAAAATGGTTAGGATAAGAAACAGTCAAACTACACCACTTGATTCTACAGAAAAAATTCTATAAGACACCTTTTTAAACATTTAAATTAAATAAAAGACAACCAAGATACGAGGGTGGTCCCAAAATCTATAATTTTTGATTTCACCCTGTATCTCAAAAATCAAGAGGGCCATGATAATTTTGTTGACGGCATCTTTAGTTTCACAAAAAAATTGCACACTGTCGCGAAAACCGCAACTCTCTATTTTCTGAAATAACCGAGATACCCCGTAAAAGTGCCCAAAATGGGACACCCTGTACAGCCAGCTCGAGCTGCCCCCACAGCATGATCCCGTTCGTCCAACAAAGTCGGAGGATTGGGTAAATCGCGAATATAGCGAATCATCCAATACTATACTTTTAAAGTTGGCGACAAATCGAGGTGATCATGGAGGCCAGTGGAGTACCATGATCTCAGCTTTCTCTAGATACTTCATCGACACCCTTGCAATATAAGGACGGGCATTAACTTGCTGGAACGCACCACCTTCGAGGCCTCGGAAATGTGAAATGGCACCTGGTTCTAACACCTCATTCACATGTCGTTGAGCCGTCATTATGTCACAAATCAAAGTGAAGATGGCTAGCTGTTAATTGAAATGACACCCCAAATCATGAAACCAATAGTACGGTGTACATGGCGCTCAACAGCGAACTGTCCCTGTCGTCGTCGTCATCTAACACGTTGGCGTCCATCAAGTGCCCCCAGACAAAACCTACATTTATCGGAGAAGGCCATCTGATGCCACTCGGCATGTCATTGTCGGTGCTCTTGACACCAATTCAACCATTAGCGATGATTATTTGCAGTAGGAAGAGGCACTAGATACGGACGATATTATCTTAAGCCCATCTCACGAAATCTGTGGTACACCGTGAGGATTCGAAGAAATCTCCCTATAGCTGCATACCAATCATCAGTAACATTAGACAACGATGTTGCTCATCTGTTGTCCTACTACGTGCTCGAGAACCTCTGGCTCACTACATTCGCCCTTCTTCGATCCATGCGCGCCATGCTGTTACAAGAGTAGCCCTGTTTAAATGAGGTTAACTGCGTAACTGGGGCCGTCGTCCTCTAAGGGACATCTTTACACAATTAAATAGTCTTTTGCCGTATTTGCAACAGATACCATAGTTTTTTGATCGACAAAAAGCCATGCTTTGTTTTTACAGGTATAAAGCTTGTTGGAGGCGCTATATAGATAAGTACCATCTGAATGAACAACAAGTGAAAATTTTGTTGTATTCATAATAGGCTATCCAGTGACCTGTGAAGGAGGACCTAGAGGCATAGATCACTTTTTTGGGTCCGAATTTTGGCTTGCCTATTGCAGAAACCAAGGGACTTAGAATTTTCTGATGTTTTCATACGAGAATCGCTTAAGATAGCTCGATATAGTGTAACGCGGAAACTATTGAATTGATTTTAATGAAATTTTGAGACAGTATTACTACCGTGGCGGAGATGAAAAATGCGTATGGTGTTTATAAATCGTGTTAGCGGCGGCGCAGAAATAATGAAAAAACTAAAAATCTAAAAACAGCTCAAACTTCGTTTTTAGACGTTTAGGGGTTTCTGCTCATTTTCTACTTTTTTAGGTGGGGGTGAAATTGGGGTAGTTGGGGGCTGGGGGTTGAAAAACTGAAAAATTCTTTGTATTGATAATAGGCTGCCTACTGACCTGTGAAAGAAAGACCCAGCGGCATAGTACACTATTTTTAGGTCCGTCCGAACTTTGGCTTGCCTATTACAGAAACCAAGCGACCTAGGATTTTCTGTGGAAATTGTTGAATTGATTTAAATGAAATTTGGACACAGTATTATTACCGTGGCGAGGGTGGAAAAGGCGTATGGTTTTTAGAAATCGTCTCAGTGGCGGCGCAGGAATGAGAAGATTGAAAATATAAAAACAGCTCTAACGTCGTTTTAGGCGATTTAAGGGTTCCTGATTGTTAAAACAGCTCTAACGTCGTTCTAGGCGATTTAAGGGTTCCTGATTGTTTGCCGAATCTTTTTAGAGGGGGTAAAATTGGGGTGGTTAGGGGGTAAAGAGTCAAACTATGTTTTTGAGGACTTTAGTGATCTCTGATCGTTTTCTGTTCTTTTTACTTGCCACACCGATAGGTGAGGGGAGTATTATGATCGCGAAAATTTTCGATTTTGATTTAATATACCTGGGATGCTGGGTGGACAGCAAACTAAATCCAGATACGGAAATAAGATCAAGAATAGAACAATCCAGAAGCTGTTTTGTACGTCTCAGAAAGCTCCTCTGCGATTCACGCATCAGTCTTGACCTGCGTTTAAGACTCTCAAAATGCTATGTATGGTCTACTCTCTTGTACGGAGTCGAAACATGGACACTCAAAACACAAACTATCAATAAATTGGAAGCTTTCGAGATGTGGACATACCACAGAATACTCAAAAAGTTTTGCGCAGGCTGGGAACAGAACGAGAACTACTTAAACTCATAAAAATGCGTAAAACAGCATATCTGGGCCACATACTGAGAAATGATAAATATCGGTACGCACAACTTATCGTAAAAGGAAAGATCAAAGGCAAACGGGGGCTGGGACGGAAAAAACTGTCATGGCTGAGGAATATACGTCAGTGGACTGGCCTGGGATTCGAAGAATTGATAAGAACCGCTGAAAACAGAGAAGAATTTGCCACTGTGATATCCAACCTTCACTGATGGAGATGGCACGTTAAGAAGAAGAAGATACTTTTGGGCGTTTTATGATGCCTACATAAAGAAAATCCACGTCACTCATTTCCGTCGGTCTGTCTGTCTGTCTGTCTGTCTGTCCGTTGGCGTTTTTCTAGCCTCCTAATCTCAGTAGCTGCTGCATGGATTTTGATGAAATTTGGGTAGCGATATCGTGTGGGGTCGTAGTAGGTAATGTTGCTACAATTTTGAAAATCGGTGCTTGGGCGGCGGAGTAATTAACAACAAACGAAAAATTTTAAATATTCCTCAAACTTCGTTTTCAGGCGTTTTAGGGGTTCCTGATCATTTTCTACCTTTTTTGGGGTGGCTTGGGGGTGGGGGGTTTAAAGTTGAAAAATTTGTTGTCATCATAATAGACGGTCCACTGACCTGAGAGAGAAAGACCTAGCGGTATACACTTGGTTAGGTCTATCCGAACATTGCCTTGTCTATTACAGGAAGCAAGTGAATTTTCCGATGTACAGGGTGAGTCAAGCTCAACGCCTCGGACTCTTGTGACCAAACGATACCAGTTTTCGAAAAATAGACTTTGCAAGTGTATGTAGGTCGAGTTTCACTACATTTTAAAAATAATGACTTTTATACAGGGTGTCTAATAAAAGTGTGACATATCAAAGTTATGTTTTTTTAAATGGAATACCCTGTATATTATTACATATTTAGATTCCCAGGTGCATTTCAGTGTGACTTTATGTATCACACATGGGACTGTAAGCGAACCGTTTAGGTGCAAATCACAATTTTGGGTATAGGTAGATGTCAGAAAAAAATTGAATATCGCAGCTATTATAAATCTTAGAGTGCTGTGACTTTTCCGTATTACTAAGCATGAAATGTGTCAGCTTACGTTAGGCGGTCGGGTTCGAATTACATTTGTACTTGGAGAAATCGGTAGATCAATTAAGGAAACTTCAATCAAAGGTAACTTGATTTTTTCAAATGGGAATGCATAATTTTTTTTATACGATCGATTGTGCAATTTGATAGGCTTTCTAACGATATGCGGTTGTAAATATCAATCTCTGGTAGTTTTGATGTAATTTCAAATTGTCAGTAAAATCGGTGTTTTTCACTTTTCCTACCTATAAGCAACTTAGCAGGCCATGAAATATAAACAAAAAACTGTTCACATGGAACAAAACAACTAACTTAGCAGATAGTTACGGACGAACTAGAGTAAAGGGACAACATTGTAAAAGTGACTTACAACAAATCAATTCTAACCAGAAATAGCAGACATAACACATCTAACGTCAAAAAGCAGCTGGAGTACGACAGAAATGGGTATTTTTCACAGCATACCGGCTACTACAATATTCTAAAGATTGACGATTCACAAAACCATTGTGAATTTTGAAATGAAAGGAAATCTACCACGTAATGTTGCTGGCAGTTTAATAGCTTCAGAATAAAATTTAACATTTCATGATTTAAAAAAATAGTAACCGATACCTCTGACTGGAGTTCTGCAAATTCCTCAATACTTACCTATAAGCAAGATCGCCGAAAATGAAGAATAAATTAAAAATCTGCTCAAATTATTAAACATAATTTACCTGGCAGAAAATTAAAATATGATTTGTCAGTATTCCTTTTTTGCGATCTTGCTAATAGATACTGAAAAATTTAAAGGACGACAGTGAGAGGTATCATTACTTTTGACTTTGACGGAAATGACTACTGTTTTATACCATTAAATGTGAAATTGCATTCTGAAGATATTAGACTGACGTCAACGATCGCTGAAAGTTTTGCTTTCATTTCAAAGTGTTTAGTAATTTTGGAAATTTTTAATCTCTCGTACATTGCAGTCGCTAGTAGGCTGTAAAAGTTATCCATTTCTGTCGTACTCCAGCTTCTCTTTAACCTTAGACATGTTACCGCTGTTGTTTCTGGTTAGAGTTGATTTGTTGTGGGGAATTTTTATAAACTTGTTCTTTTACTCTATTTCAGCTGGATCTTTTTGCTAAGTTAGTTATTTTCTTCCATCTGAATACGATTTTGTTTATATTTCATGGCCTGCTAGTTTATTTCTAGGTAGGGAAATTTAAAAACACTGATTTCATTGAAATCTCGAGATTTAATAAAAACCACCATAGATTGATATTCAAAACCTGATACAATTAGAAAGCCTATCAAATTGCACATTTGATCGTATAAAAAAGATTATACATTCCCATTTGAAAAAATCAAGTTACCTTTGATTGAAGTTTCCTTAATTGATCTACCGATTTCTCCAAGTACAAATGTAATTCGAACTCCACCGTCTAACGTAAGCTGACACATTTCATGCTTAGTAACACGGAAAAGTCACAGCACTCTATGATTTATAATAGCTGCGATATTCAATTTTTTTCTGACATCTACCTATACCCAAAATTGTGATTTGCACCTAAACGGTTCACTTAAAGTCCCATGTGTGATACATGAAGTCACACTAAAATGCACCCAGGAATCTAAATATGCAATAATATACAGGGTGTTCCATTTAAAAAAACATAACTTTGATATGTCACGCTTTTATTAGACACCCTGTATAACAGTCCTTATTTTTAAAATGTAGCCCAACTCGACCTACATACACTTGCAAAGTCGATTTTTTGAAAAATGGTATCGTTTGGTCACAAGAGTCCGAGGCGTTGAGCTTGACTCACCCTGTATATACGAGTATTGCTTTAGATCGTTCTGTATTTTATAATATGGAAACTACTGAATAGATGTTCATAGAATTTCGGCACAGTGTTACTACTTTGGCGAGGATGAAAAATGCGTCTGATTTTAAGAAATCATCTCAGTGGCGGCGCAGCAATATTAAAAAAGCCAAAAATATGAAAACCGCTCAAACTTCGTTTTTAGGCGTTTTAGGGGTTCCTGATCATTTTCTATTTTTTTGGGTGGGGGTGAAGTTGGAGTGGTTCGGGTGGGGACAGAGGGGGTTGTGAAACTCAAAAATTTGTTGTATTCATGATATATTGTGAAAGAAGTACCTAGTAGATTAAAACACTTTTTTTGCGGTCGGGCGAACGATGATTTGATTGCAAGGGCATCTAGACTATAGCTTCATGCTATGGGAAAGTAATAAAACTGGTATCGTCGGAATGTGTTGGAAGTACCGAGTCAATCAACTTGACTACATTTTTGAATACTCAAAATGAGCTGAGATAGGATGGGGTCTCGGATAGGGTGGTTGGGAAGCCCCGGAACACATTTCATTGCCCCCACGTTTGATACTGGTAATATGATCTATTTTTAGATATCGGCATGCTATGCAATTAAGATAAGAGTTTAAGATTGCAGAATAAAAACTGTGTCGTCCTAGTTCTTATGGAGAGAGATGTTAGAAACTATTCACGAGAGTTTTTGTGTTAGTTGTTTTTTTTTGCGGGCGGGTGGGCGATGCTTTCATTGCAAACGAATCTCACACTATAGCTTTATGCTATCGGAAAATAATAATAATAAAATAAAATATTAATTAACCTTTAAAACTCCCACGATCATTTCTTCCACTGCTAAAGAGAACATTGTAACATTTTATACGTGGTACGTTGCAAGTAAACTCAAAATAATAAAATGCTTCCTCCCAGCGGTTGAGCGACCCGTGTGATGTATTCATAAATTTTACAATTTAACGCAGACCGAGGCAAGCCAGCGATCCCCAACTAAGCAAGTCAGTTTTTCTACTGTTTCTTGGCAAAATAATCCTGAACATAAAACCTTAAAGCGGTTTATTTTCAGCCCATCTTTTTTGTCTCCGGAATATAAATCGGAAATGTATACGCACTACCGGAGATAAAACCTCACCTTTGTTACCTCTCCGGTATAACTTTGAGCTGTTTCGTCAGGGTAAATGTACAAATGAAGAAGAAAAAGAGCATGAATGCCAAAGATTGGACACGTTTCCTTCCAGATTTAGATACGAGGAATGCTTTATGCCGATGCTAACTGTTTATTGCCAATCTTTATTCTCACAAACTTGTATTGATAACATATTGTTCAATTACATTAGTAATAATAATGAAGTTTGCGAATCTACAAGTGAAATATTACCATTTAAGCGAGCTGAACGCTTAATCTATGATCGTAGCGGCAAATAATACGATTCAAATGCATAACAATTACAAACTATTTACAGCTTAACCAGACTTTTTTCACTAAAATAGGTACTGTACACCATTTGTTATTAATCTGTGATGTTTCTTAGCCACCTTTGCAGTTATTATAGCATGTATTCAATCATATGCATAATTTTTTCCATTGCCAGTAATGGAAGGATATCAGAGTAGAATGTAGTTTTTTTTATTATATAAGGTTCAGGAAATCGGCTAGATCGCAAGGGCAGAAGCACTCGCACACCCGAAGGTGTGAGAGAGAGTCCGTCCGCTTGACGTTGAACTAGCTTGGGTCCTCTGATCTCATGTACAGTGGACGCAAAAGCGTCCATCCGACATGTCACCACGGCCCGACCGGCTCGTTCCCTCTTTTCTTACCTCTGCTCAATCTCCATCTGCACCGGGCATCATCGTGAATTATCTACGTTTTTCTCTCCTCCTTGTTCTTCTTCTTGCTACATGCCCCTAAGTTCCTCTGCCTCTTTCGATTTTAAGATATCTTGAACTATCTTATGTACTATCTTCCAGAGTTGCTCGCTCGATATCATGATATGCACCATGTTCCCTGGGGCCAGGTCCTTAGGCAGGTTCGCTCTCCCTGTGTCGCTCTGGCCGCAATGTCAGCAACGATCGTCTGTCGCTCGTCCTATTTTGTTTCTATATACCCGAAACGGACTGCAAGCCATTCGCACAGTGGCCGACCTCTCTTATCCGTGTTTGGAGATTCCCAATCTATCGCTTTTGCGTTTAGATCTCCAAGGACTATGGCTTTGCCTTATGGTGCCTCCACGTCGGTCCAAAGTGATTCCACGTACTTCTCGTATTCTTTGTGCGGAATATTTGGGGAATAGTAACAACAGTACACAGTTTGTTGAGATATATACAGAGATATCTCCTTCTCCTTGTAATGGACTTGACCATGATGGTCAAGTTCATCGTGATTTAAGTCGGTATGCCATTTGGGATGCATGGATGCCTTTCTATTCGGCTCAGATGTTATGACAATTTCGGTATCCTTTCCTTAGACTACCGCGTAATCCATATCATGTACCGCGCGGGATCCATTCAAGTTGATATGTATGTGACACATAAACATGTGATATCATGAATGTTAAATTTAGAGGAGAATTGGGATAGTGCTGCTAAGTTCACCAGATAGATTATTGGACGAAAGGAGAGAGACGTAATGGCGATGGAGAGGAAAACAGAATAGAAGAGAAGTAATGGAGCACTAAAAACATCAAAGAGCTGCAACAATTCTTGAAACAATGCTACATGTAGTTCCAGAAAGTTCCACCTAGCGAAAGCAAGGGTTTTTGAGTCGGAGTAGCGCCCGACACTGTTGCAAGCCCTGGAAGCCACTGTGCCAGCTTCCTTCTCCGCAGTTTCCCCTTAGTAAAAAAACATCTCGAACGCCACTGTTCTATTCATAGTCTACGCTGTAACCGTCCACGATTTTGTACCGTATAGTAGTACTAACTATACACCAATACAATCAATGCGATTGAATTATATTGTTTGGAAAAAGAGTTTCGTCAAACAATCCATTAATCGCTCTTTTTTTCTGTCAAATTAGGAGGCGCATAACATATACGCATAAAACTAGCAATTGCCAAATTGGCCGGCGCAGATGAAAAACACCGCCATTATTCAAACAAACAAACGCAATTACATAGTAGCGCTTGGTCGGGGTATGTAAAACAGCTACTATCGTATAGCCACTGACCATCCCGAAACGAGTAGAATAATGACATAAATTTAAAGGAGTTTTTGTTATAGGATAGTAATTGTAAAAATAAAGAACAACTTTTAATTTAATGGAACGGACTTCCACTATCTGGAGTTTAATTATAATTGGATGTGTCAGATAATAAGGGTAGCGACTCTTATAATTATATTTTCCTGACCAGTACTGGAAATAGCAAGGTGTCAACCTTTCTGATTCACCCAACTGAGACCTACCGACTTCTAGGAAATTTCACCCATCAGTCATCACGACTATCGAGAGGCATGAATTGTACGACGAACTATAAATAGGTGTAAACCACATAGATACAATAGGGTCGTAGTGGAAGGACGCACAATCTTCCCGCTCATTAGACAAGTAAAGAGAGAGGACGGAACGCGCAACTGATATTTCTGTTACCAAAAAGCACCAAAGCGTTATTAAATTTACCTGTGATACGTGATTCCTGGCTCCTTCCTGCTGCTGTGGCTTTTACAACCGTAAACTGCACACCCTACCATTATGTACACCACAATATTTTACAATGATTGGTCTTAAAAATGCTAAATATCATTAAAAAATATTTTGATAGCTGTGAAATAGCTATTAATTTTCGGTCACAGCTAATTCATATAGCATCAAACGGGCGTGCGGTATCCCCTCTCTTTCCTTATCGGAGTCCCGCTCACTTTCAACCTAACCTAACCTAACCTATAGTTTGTCTATAAGTTGATCATAACTGAAAAATAATTTTTTTTGTTGCTGTTCCATTGATTCCATGTGAGTGACGAAACACGAAACTACAACAACGTTTGGATTTTTCTTGTATTTTTAGCATCCACTCATATCCGCTAGCTGTTAATACCTGTTTATTTTTATTTTTTTCTTCTCGTATATTAAGTTAGAGCTTAACTATACTTCTGATTTGAAGTTATAGAATTTAGTCTTTAGCTAACTCCTTTGTAAAAATCTTCTGTTATTACCCCCCCCCCCCTTTTGGTGGTCTGCCTGTGTTGTCTTGTGGTAAAGTCGCCCTGAATGACCGCAGTGGCGTGAAATGTGTGTGCCCGTTACTCCTTATTTCTCAGTAAACAGATCCAATGGAAAAAATATTGAAGACCTCAAGGCTCTTATATTGAAACTTCAGAGAAATATACATACTTTTGAAACTATGAAGAGCGTTGGCTCTGCTCTGAATCGGGCTGAGCTCTTTGAGACAGGCATTTTTTGGATTGATCGGATGTAATAAGCATTCTAAAAATGTTACAATTTTTGGAGTTCCTTAGCAAGATGTCAATGATGATACAGCTACTACAGTTAAAGATAAGGTTACAGACATTGTCTATACAATTGACCGCAACTTTAGTCTCCAAGACGTTAAGCTAGTTTATTTTGGTAAGCAGATTAATGGGAAAATCCTTATCGGACTACCTTACAACACTGAAAAACAAGTTTCTGACATCACAAGAAACGCTATTAAACTAAAGAGCTCGTGTTAGAAACAAGGTCTTTGTATCAACTGATCGTACCCCCAAGCAGCTTGCGCGCTTCAGGAAATTAAAGGACTAAGTAAGGGGAGCGATGAAAGCCGGCGGATCGGATTTGAAGATCAGGCACTTCAACGGTGTTTCGAGGATGGTCTCGGAAAACCACTAATGTCAAACAGCACCGAAACCTGCTCACACTTGTTACTATCAAAATGTTCGTTGTCTCCTTAGCAAGCTTGATGTAAGTACAGGGCGGCGTACTAAGGATGATGCTGGCAGTATCTCGGAACCGTTAGTCATACATATAACCCTGGGCAAAAAAAGAATTAAGTAAATCGGCTAAGAGAAACCGCTGTAACTTAGTTTCAAGTTCCGCAAGTAACCGCTCGGGGGCGCAAAGTTTCGATCAATCAGAAAAGAGGCTTATTTTCAAAAATATGCAAATAAAGGTTTATTATAAATTCTACCATCATATATACTTAACAAGTTGCGTTTTTACTTCCCACACCGATAGGTGAGGGGAGTATTGTGATCGCGAAAATTTTCGATTTTGAGATAACACGCTTTTTGGGCGTTTTATGATGCCTACATAACGAAAATCCACGTCACTCATTTCCGTCAGTCTGTCTGTCTGTCGGTCTGTCTGTCGGTCTGTCGGTCTGTCTGTCTGTCTGTTGGCGTTTTTCTAGCCTCCTAATCTCAGTAACCGCTGCATAGATTTTGATGAAATTTAGGTAGTGATATGATGTAGGGTCGTAGTAGGTAATGTTGCTACAATTTTGAAAATCGGTGCATAGGCGGCGGAGTAATTAGCAAAAAACGAAAAATTTCAAATATGCCTCAAACTTCGTTTTTAGGTGTTTTAGGGGTTCCTGATCATTTCCTACTTTTTTTTGGGTAGGGGTGAAATTGGGGTGGTTGGGGGGGGGGTGGGGGGTTGTAAATCTAAAAAAATTGTTGTACTTATAATGGGCTGTCTACTGACCTGAGAGAGAAAGACCTAGCGGTATAATACACTTTTTTAGGTCCATCCGAACATTGCCTTTTGTATTACATGAACCAAGGGACTTGAGAATTTTCCGATGTATACATACGAGTATTGCTTTAGATCGTTCTGTATTTTATAATGTTGAAATAACTGAATTGATTTTAACGAAATTTCGGCACAGTATTACTAGTTTGGCGAGGATGGAAAACGCGTCTGATTTTTGGAAATCGTTTCAGTGGCGGCGCAGCAATATTAAAAAAACTAAAAATATGAAAACAGCTCAAACTTCGTTTTTAGACGTTTTAGGGGTTCCTGATCAGTTTATACCTTTTTTTGGGTGGGGGTGAAAATTGGGGTGGTTGGGGGTTGGGGGGTTGTAAAATTGAAAAATTTGTTGTATTCATAATAGACTGCCCACTGACCTATGAAGGAAGACCTAGCGACATAAATAACTTTTTTAGGTCTATCTGAACATTGCCTTATGCCTATTACTGAAAACAAAGAACTTAGATTTTTTTCCGATGTATGACATACGAGTATTGCTTTAGATCGTTCTGTATTTTATAATGTAGAAACTACTGAATTGGTGTTAATGAAATTTCGGTACAGTATTACTACTTTGGCAAGGATGGAAAACGCGTATGCTTTTTAGAAATCGTCTCAGTGGCGGCGCAGCAATATTAAAAAAACTAAAAATATGAAAACAGCTCAAACTTCGTTTTTAGACGTTTTAGGGGTTCCTGATCATTTTATACTGTTTTTTGGGTGGGGGTGAATTTAGGGTGGTTGGGGGGTGGGGAGTTGTAAAACTGGAAAATTTGTTGTATTCGTAATGGGGTGTCCATTGACATGCGAATAGAAAACCTAGCGGCATGATACACTTTTTAGGTCCATCCGAACGCTGCATGCTTATTATAGAAACCACGGGACTTAGTATTTGTGATGTATACATACGAGTATTGCTTTAGATCGTTCTGTAATTTTATAAGTGGAAACCTCTGAATTGATGTTAATGAAATTTCGTCACAGTATTACTACTTTGGCAAGGATGGAAAACGCGTATGATTTTTAGAAATCGTCTCAGTGGCGGCGCAACAATATTAAAAAAACTAAAAATATGAAAACAGCTCAAACTTCGTTTTTAGACGTTTTAGGGGTCCTGATCACTTTATACTTTTTTGGGGGGGGGTGAATTTAGGGTGGTTGGGGGGTTGTAAAACTGGAAATTTTGTTGTATTCGTAATGGGCTGTTCTTTGATATGCGAATGAAAAACCTAGCGGCGTGATACACTTTTTAGGTCCATCCGAACGTTGCATGCTTATTATAGAACCCACGGGACCACGAGTATTTGTGATGTATACATACAAGTATTGTTTTAGATCGTTCTAGATTGCGTAACGTGAAAATTGTTCAATTGATTCTTAATGCATATTTCCTGAAGAGGGAGACGTAAGAAACTATTTACGAGGGTTGTTGTGTTGGATGTTTTTTTTGCGGGCGGGTGGGCGATGATTTAGTTGCAAGGAGATTTCAGACTATAGCTTCATGGCCTTCATGCAATGGGAAATAATAAAATGGTATCATCGTTATGTGTGGGAAGTACTGAGTCAATCAACTTGACTCCATTTTTTTGTTTACAGTTTTTTGCTTGATCTTATAAAATGTAGTGTTGGGAGGATCACTTATTTTTGTATGAGTTAACGCAATAAAACAAGCTAGGTCTGTTACATAAAAATTACACAAGTTTAACTTGACTTGGTAGCTCTAGCGCATTATTTGACATCATAACAATTATTACGCATTATTATGCAAATTTCAATTGATATGCTATATCTCTTTTCATACAGACAGGTAGATGACGAAAATCTTAAAGCGTCTTAATTTTTAAGATCCATTCACATTGATTTGATTATCATTATTTTCTTACTATCCTTGCTTGTTGAGTTTATATAACACTTTGTGATCAGCTCAAATTCACGTTTAATAATAATAAGCTGCATTATTATGAAAATTTAATAAATCTTTTACTGGCGCCTACTAGGCCACCTGGAGCTTATTTCAGAATCTCAAAATATGATTTCTAGTGATTTTACTCAAAATAATTATTAAAACGGTGTGACTGAAGCTATATCCCTATCAGGCACCATTTTTTTCGGAACTCACAGCACACTTGTCATAATACTTGTTTTCATTGATATCTGCGGTTTGAAAAGAGCTAGGAAGTTGAATCTTGTGCTGACCTTTTAAAAATTCCGCGATAAAAAAGATACAGCAAACCATTTGAAATATGTATGATGTCAAATACGCCCCTGTAGCTACTAAGTCAACATCAACTCAAATAATTTTTATGTAACCGTTTATTAGGTAAGAACAGCTCTTTCAAACGAGACCCAGCTTTAATTCCGTTAGCTTATGCTATTTATAATATCTCTGTATTTGCACATGTTTTGGGAGAAAGCTGTTTTTCTGATTGATTGTAACAGCGGACACTTGGTGAACTTGAAAATAATTTCCAGTACTGCAATAATTATATTATTTGCTCGAAGTTATATGATTAACGGTTGCCGAGATATTGGGCGTCCATTCTCGGTAGGCTCCCTGTAAATCAGTTAATGAATGAATAATGACGCCATTGCCTCAACCGAAGCAAATTTGCAATCGGAAATATTGAGCAGTGAGGTATTTCTGCACGGCGCTTGTACTGCTTGTCAGAAAGACGGGAAGACAGGAAATATGATGTAACAGGTGATAAATGTGGTGGTGGAGTGCTTCTGGCGGCAAAAGGTTGTCATGAAAGTGACGTTGTGGATGTATCATCTCTGGATGTGGATTTTCCTCAAATTGAGACATTAACTTGCAAATGCTGGATAGCTAATATTTATCTTTAAGTTGGTGTTGTTGATATGACTCTATCTGTATCGTCTTACATATTTGACCAATCTTTAGAGGAACTTGAACAGACTGTCTACTCACAATCGAAACGTGCCATCTTATCGGGAGATTTCAATTGTCCTAACTTAATTTTTGAAAGTATTTGCGACGCAAAAAGCGCAATAAATATAGTTTGCTCAACGTTCCAAACAATCAGCAATGGAACAATATCTTAAATGACACTGGGAGGATATAGATTTAGTTCTTTCACTGAGTGACCGCTTTTCCGCTACTTAATGACTCAAGTACGTACTTTCATAAAGCTTACCTTCCTGGACTGCATGAGGAGCTCCTCCTTGTACAGTGGTCCTTTTTCGATTATATTACTGGTCTACATTTAGCAATTGCAAAAAGTATAATCTTGATTTATATGTACCCAAGTAACTATTTGACAGTTTTAAGTATTGTCCATGGTTCACTTTGGAGATAATCAGGAATATAAGGCATAAAACTAAACTGCCAGAAACTTTCAAACACTAGTAATGTTTTATTTTTGGATGAATTCCTTAAATAAAAGTTCAAGAATACCTGGCAAAATAAAACTGACTGACACTAGCTTTCCACTGTTGGTTTTTACTTTGTTGTCAACATTATCACCTACTATGGGCATTATCGCCATGTTTTTTGTAGGCCTTGTTAGTGTTTCCCGGCGTCACTCTAGGAACAGCACTGTTACTCAGAAATCAACAGTGAATGTTGAGGTTGGAATTCTCGCTGAGCTTTTCTATGTAAATTTACTTCTGATTGTAAAAATCAGATATACCTAAATTTTCAACTCTGGTGGCGAGAATCGAGCCCGGACCTGATAGAACTAGTTAGCACTGTCCTCTGCTGATGGCTAGACGAAGCCAGTTGATTGTCCTCAAGCCCCGAAATGTTAGAGAAATCAGCTGGTCTCCAGACTGCCGTTATAATTTGCCCACCAAAACACTCGAGTCTTGGAAGAAAGGTCACCAACACAAAGATACATAAACTTTCTATTTCTTAAAGCACCGATTATTAGCTTACGTTTCCGGATTAGTCATGATAATTTTCTCTCTGATTCGAAGGCAAATTAGTCCACTGTTTTAAGAAAATGATATTTCGTACAGTAAATAGTACAAGTAAACATGTAAACATTTAGATGATCCGACATGGTACGGAAATGATAGCCTCTACGAGTAGATAAGTTTTTTCCTATGAGAATAAAAATTATTTCAGTACTACCCTGGACAGAAAATGGTTTACAAAGGGTTGTTTAATGTATAACTGTAGTTTTGGGAGATTAGCTTTTGAAAGATTAGAGCGCCATAAAATTTACTGCCGGGTGTATCTCGAACGTTGTTACTATACAGTGACACCGTACATTAACAAAGACACGTAGGGTCACTCGCCGTGCCGACTTTGATGTGAGTCTCACAAATGCGAGCCGCCTCGATTTGAGAGGGATTCCCTTTGTGCGGACTCGTTTACCTACAGGGAATCTCACTGTGCGATATGGTCGACGTCAACTGTCGACGTTCACTTTACTTATACGGGGGTCAATAGAAATGAATTCTATAGTATAGATAGAATATAATTTATTATTCAATATACCATTCAACACAATAACTGCAGATGCAGCTACTGGGGTGGCAAATAGCACAAGGAGTTATCGATCATGTTTTGTCAGATAGACGTAGTAATTTGAAATGTACGATTCAAGCAGTAAGTAACAATAACAGTCTGATCATTCATAATTTGTTGTCAATAGCCTTAGGTGTAAACATAAAAGTACTTGCGACAAAATATAGAAAAGAAGTAAACAGAATAGATCATAAAAAATTTATCTCAAAATTTGAAAATAATATTCAAACTACAGAAGTTCAATCATTTCAGGAACTAATTGACTTAATCACTTCTTGTAAAAAAGATTCGGAATTCAGAAAGACGTATAAGGTACGTGAAAATAACGACTAGATAAATCAAGAAATTCTCGAAATGATTGAAAACCAAGTCAAAATTTAAAAGCAAAAAGTTAAAGAACCGGGAAACACGAATTTGGAAAATGAATTTAAAAAACTTAAGAATCATGTCAATAATAAAATTAAAGTATTAAAAACAGATATTTTAGAAATCAATGGGATTAAGAAGGCACAAATATAAAAAAAAGTATGGGGCCATATACAGAGCATGTCGCCGGCATTTTTTTGTGAAATACGCGCAAAACGCTCAATAACACACAAACAATACATATTTAGGCACGCCGCTGGATTCGACCGAATGTATCCCGTGCACCGTGTCGCGTGTTAGGTGGTGTTAGGTGGACTGACCCTGTAAACCACAGCTGTTAGCGTTCGGCTACTGCTCGAGATCGCCGGGCGCCAGAATCCGCCAGCTTGCGTAGTATCCGAGAGCACAGCAGGAAAGACCACATTGGGGGCGGAGCCTAGAGTGACCCTACTTGTCTTTGTTAATGTACGGTAACAGTGAATAGATGCCATCGGAAAAGTCACTTCCATGACGTCACATCTTTTAATGGCATTTTAGTAGGCTGCAATTATACTACACGTAATATAAACTACATGAGTTGGTCGTTGTCTTTCTACTGTACCATTTCTCTTCGTCTTGTTTCTCTTAAAGTCGCAGTAGACATCCTTACATTTGGTTTTTTAATATGATTTGTTCAGCCTGTATATTGTTTCGTATGATATGCATCTGTTTTCACCGAAATCCAATTCAATGGACTTCAGACTTCGCCTAATGTATATTAATGGATAAAAGATGATTTATTACCTATTATTTGCAAGTACTGCAGACGGTTTTCAGTACTCTCCTTGTCAAAGCAGTATAAGCAATGTATATATCGCTACCTCTCCGTCCCTGTTAGATAACACTAACGCTCACTTTGGAAAATTATAGCTATTCCATGAAAATCTAGATATTGACTTGGTCCTCCCAATGATGCATCTCTTAATTCAGAATGATATTATGATGATATCAAGCTATGAAATAACATTTCAATGACTCATGTCTCATGTCATCCTATCTAGACACTCGCACAACAGCTCTACCAAACATCCCATAACCACTAACAAAGCTAACTGATACAATCTAAAGTTTATCCTCTGACCTAAAATTATAGTTAACAAGTGTCTCATTTAGGTAGATATATTTTTAGAACCAGTAAACGGGGCGGAGCTTAAATAGTTTACTACCTCAGGCTGGCCACGGTCGCCGTTTGGCAATTTACCAACCAAGATCGCTACGTTAGGTGAATGGGCGGAAAATCTGGTAGAAATCGGGTTCTGTACATAAACAGTAGCAAAAATAAAGGAAGCCTGATTTTGCGAACCAACATTGTTACACCACAGACTCCTGCAAGGGGTAGGGGGGGGGTTGTTAATAGGTGGTACGAACTTATCCCCTCCAGGACTTTTACCAGCCATGGCTGGTTCACATTTTTGCTAAAACTGTTTGATATTTGTTGTATATTATATACTTCTAATTTTGTTTAATTTAGAATATTTGAGACTTATTCTTTCTTTCGAATATTATCATCTCGTATCCTAATAAAACAACAGTTTTGATCACGCTATCTGCTTTCAATTAAGATTTGGCTTTTCGTTCACTCTTGTGTTCAATGCCACAAGATGATATAATTTTGTACTTGTACTGAAGTGCCATTGACGCATACACTGAGGCTACTATGAAACCTGTTACGAAAACAAAAACCTATTAATTTCATTCGGATTTCCAGAAGCCACATATCACATGTCACACTAATATCAACATTTCCAAAATATTTTAAAGATAATTAGAGAATATTGGGATATCAAAACACTAACTGAAATGTCATGTTTGCATTCCCGTTAAGTAACTGTTACTTGAAACCATAAGATCTCATAACTTTGAAAAGAGTATGTGATCGATTCTGCATGAGAGACATAGACATCTTGGCCATACCCTTTGACAACGTACAACGATATCAGACGTAACACCAAATGAAAAATAAATGCTATGGTATTTTGAATTTTTTACATTACAGCTATTGTGAAAATATAAATGACTGAAAATCGAGTTACTTTAGGTTGAATGTACTGTGTAAGGCTTTCACGGCCATGGTCCAATGAATTTGTGACGCCGGCCTATAAACCCAAGAACCACAAATCATTAATCTAGGTTGAATTAGGGTCGCGCAGGTGCCCAACTAGGGGGGGGGGGGGCTAAGAGGGGCTGCCCCCCGCCAGACATCGATTACTTTGAATATTTTGATCAGGACATCAAGCCGAGTCAACTGCCAAGCAGTCTGACCTCAAGAACTCAACCAATTTGTATGCCGTATTTTTTTTTTGCTAGAACGTTTCCTCGGTCGTGATCAACTCTAAACGTCCTCCGAATCATTTGAACTACTTCCGCCCCTATTTCGGTTTCGGTATTTTTTGGTGAGTATCATTTGTTTCTTGGTAATCTTGTGGCCACCTTTTTTTCCGGTTTTTTGAACGGCAGCCAGGAAAACAAGTAGAATCAAACTTGACGCAGTAACATGAAAATTTGATATAAAAAGACGCAGTGATTTATTTGATTAACAGCCTAAGTGTGCCTTAAGGAAGCCCAAATATAATATTCATTTGTTTATTAATTGCCCAACAGATAATTCCAATAAAATGACAATACATACTGAGTATCATAAGATTACCTGAAATACAAAAAAATAAAAAGTAACGAATGGTATTAGGTGAGCTAAATTTATAGTTGCAAAACGGCATCAAACCAGTCTCATTGAATCCTGTATATTACATAGTACTTCTCACATGACTTTTCTATTATTTCGTTTAGACTAGAATTACTAATGTCACAAGCATTAGAGATCAGATTGAAGTTGGTGCAAATAGCACCATATAGCATGTCATCGGAGATTTAATTAAAGCACTGGTTTTGGCGGTTGCTTGATAGAAGGTGGCATGTTGACGAGAATTAGATTTTGGTACCCGAAATTGAAGTCGGGACATTAAAGATATTGAGTCCACCTGGTTATGCACAACTTGGTAGAGGAACTTTAAGCAATGACTTACTCTTCTTAGTTTTAATGGTGTTGTACTGCTACTCCCCAGTTTGTAATCGAAGGCAATTAAGCTTTCTTTTCGTGTGTACGTGCATGTTTTGCATTTATCAGTATTCAGATAAAATCTGCTATCAGTACACAAACTGTTAAGTGAATCAAGATCACTTTGGAGTAAGCGGCAATCCGTAATATCACTAACGCGTATAAAAATTTCCAAATCGTTTGCAAAGAGCAAACTTGAACAGGCTACTTCGGCAGAAAGATCATTAATAAAATAAACAAATAAAAGTGGACCCAGATTTCATCCCTGCGGTACTCCAGATGTTGCATAATAAGAACTTGTGGTAAATCCGTTGTATGAAATGAACTGGATTCACTGATCCAGGTACGATGAAATTAAACTGGTCAGAGAGCTACTGGAGCCAAGATGTATGAGCTTTTTCAATATCTTACAGTGACTGATTGTATCGAAAGCCTTCGTAAAGTCGGTATATACCACGTCAACTTGTCCCCTATCATCCAAGGCATCCGATATTACTGAGTGATTCCTATCAGGTTTTATGTAGTTGAACGATTTCTCATGATACCATGCTGACAGGTGGAAACGAGGTGACTAGTCTGAGGATATATTAAGGTATAAGTCGATATCTCAAGGACTTTGGCAAAATTATTTAGTATTGATATGGAGCGATAGTTTTCAATGTTTGATGTGTCCCTATTTTAAAAATTAGAAAAACCCTAGCAATTTTCCGTCGATCTGGAAAAACTCCCAAATGCAAAGCTCGGTTAAGTATTGTCTTTGTCTATTGTCTCGTGTATTGTGCATTAGATATTGTCTATATGAAAAAATGCCAGTTTAATTATTTCAAAAAATGTATATCAGGAGCGCAATCCATTTATGTCTAATTTTGTCTAGTAGAAATCAAACAGTAAAACAGTACACTATCATTTTTGCCATTAGTTCTGTTGATTACTCGTGAAAATAAGTTTGCAGCTCTTGTAGCTTTTTCAATAATTCTTTGCTTAGTTCTTAGAAGTGGTTAGCAAAAAGTGCTCCTAAAGCAAAGATAATCGATAAATTGAACTGTGTAGGAACTATCCCTAATATACTACTAGTTAGGTATTCGTGAAAAATAGTATATGTAGCGCCCTTTAGTTTTGTGCCAATCTATGTCTTAAACTTCATATGAAACTAGCAAACATAGAAGCAAAACATATAAGTATCTATAAGTATCTATGAACTGAATACGACAGTTTTGAAGTAAATTATTCACTTGAAATTCATGTAAGCTGCCTAACCTATTCCAATGTTTCTATCCACTTCATGGTATCGTTTTGTGTGTTGTTTCTCGAATTCCATTCACAATGTTACGTGTGTAAAGTATCATGAGCTATGCTTTTTCTGTCGTAACTATGTCTACCTTAAAATTCTCTGGGAGTACTTACGTTATGGTGGTGCTGGTAAATTTATCTAGCCAATACCACAAAAGTGCAGAGAACCTATCTGCTGTACAGTTTTTCTCTGTGTGCCGATTCTGCACGATGCGGTTGAGCAATGTAATGGACTAATGCACTGGTGCGGATTAATGCACATGTCGGTACAGATCCCGCCAACACAATTTTTTTAGAATTTGAAACTGCAAATGAATATTCTTTGGTGATTTCCCTTTTGTCGATGAACATTTACCCGAACAACATTTCTACCAACTTCTGATAGAGATGGTTGCTAGATTTTTGAGTAGCTGTGTCTCGAAGCGGTGCAAAAATGGAATTATCCATGAATATTTGGCTACGTGATGAGGAATGCCAGTGACGTGTTTTGTTAACGTAAGGATTTTGAGATTTCGGAACTTTATTTGGAAATGATGAACTGTTGGTTCTTTGGCTGCTCGGCCAGCGTCGACACGCTCTGCCGCCTTGGCGTCGACGCGCTTCGCTGCTTGACGTTTCGCCAACACGTGTGGTCGGCATCCTCAGAAGCTGATGTCACCTGTTCGGCGTGTTCCGAGACCGCGTCACGGGGCCGGCACCTGTATTCTCCGGATTAGGAGTGGAGGTGGCTGCGCTGTGCACCGCCGATGCCTGTGGAACTCCTGCGCATCCCAGAATCTTTGCATCTCTTAAGGCAGGTAGCCATATTCTGATGTTAGTATGCTTCTTCTTTGTTGTTGAAGTTGTTCTTATCTTCATAAATTCCAATCGAATAGCTCAAAAGCCAACAGTTCATTGGATTATGACCGCGAAAGTCTTACATAACACTTTACTTGGCAAGTTCCGTCCATGTTTCACATCCTATTATATTGTTGTTATCGGTGATATAATTCTGTTAGGTCAATTTGTTCGTATTTTAGTATTTCGAAGATGCAGAGTACGTACCAAGATGGTCTACTTGACGACAATTTTTTCGTTAATTAGATGATAAGATACATGAGAGTATTGATTTATTTAAATCAGGCTCCTTCCCTCTGTAATGTTAAGGACCACACAGTATTGCTCTTCCACTGATGATAAATTCAAAACGAAAGCCAGAAATATATCAGTGTCAAACACTGTCACTTATATCAAACGTTTTTTCCAAATACTTTGTACATTGATAACAAAGACGCTTCTTAAACTAAGCAAATCATGTGATTTACGTGATAAATTGAAGAAATGGAAAAATACCGGCATTAACTGAATTCTGGATTTTTGGATTTGTTCTCAGTTCATGGTAGGGGCTGAGTAGTTTTAGCCACAATAATTGTGCCCCTCAAGCAAGCCGACAAACACTGAAATGTTAAAGTACAGCAACACAACAACTTTTCTTGACGACGAATATGAAAACTCCATATTCTCGCAATTTTTGAGACCATAAGATGTAGCTAATAATAATAATGCCTTTATTTCTGAACAGTATAGGACAATAATATGGAACCCAGGATTATTCAACACTGATCAGAAACCTCAAGGGGGAGTTCACCAAAGGTGCTCTTCAGCTCAACCCTTGAATGCACATGAAACATTTTCAATGGATAGTCCCTATACATATACCCGACATTATAAAACGAGCAGACTATAAGCCACTGTATTATCTGCAGAGCAGAAAATTAACATAAAATACGAGGGGGAAACCGCTGGATCAAAATTTGTACACCAATTGCATCATTGCCTAACATTGCTACAGAATGTATCACATTGCTTCAATATTGCACGTATTTTATTACATTGCTCGCATTTTCGGTACATTGCCAAGCATTGCTTCCAATTTCTCAGCATTGCTACACATTGCTTACATTTCTTTACATTTGCCTAATTTTTATCATTGCTTTACATTGCTTTTGACTAAAAGAACCTAAACTCGATAGAAATCATCAGTGATTTCCGATTCTGAGATGTCAATTCTGGGGCCGATTCTTTCTTCAATGTCCTTTTTAAAAGCAGTAATCTCGCTGAGAGAATGTTCGATTTTTGATTGGAGCGTTTCCGACTGTTTGGTGCTTGCTTCGATTTTTGCTTCGAGCGACAGTCGAGCAGATTCCGACTGTTTGGAGCTTGCTTCGATTTTTGCTTCAAGCTTCTTGGCCCACTCGAATTCAGGTCACTCGAATTCGAAGGTATCTGGATCCTCACCCTCTTCAATCATTATTTGCCGGAGTCGATCCTGGAGAACGGCCTTCAGCCCGCTGCTATCGGCACCGCGTTCGTCGACCTCTCTCCTTAAATCCGCAACCTTCAGTTCACTGAATCTCACCATCTTGACAGTTTATTCACTTAACTGTCCGTACCACGTTGCCCAATCAATCAGTCTACCCCACACCTGACACCACTGTAACAAGTCTTTAGTCCGATTGGGCAAAGAAACACTTGGTACGGATTTCACTATTTATTTTCACTAACTATGTACACTACTTAACAGTCTAATTTATCTAAAGTCACTACACTAATTTATATTGTTCCTTAACTTCACTAATTTATATCACAGTTCATTTATTTTGCGCGCACCACTGGGCTATCGCGTATTCGACTGCTCGCCTGGACTGTCTGTAACTGACTCAAACCAAAGTTTACGGAATACATATAAGTTGGATCACTCTCAGTCGGCACCTTGAAGAACTCACATGAAAGCGATGCCGCGGTCGCACGCGCCAGTTAGTTTTTGCGTTGTTGTTTGCTCAAGTACGAGGGTCTTTTAGCGGGGACTTGCTAACGCCTGGGTTGTACGTATATACGAGGGTTATTGAAAAACTATGTATTGACGGCCGATTTAGACATACAAATGCAAATATAACGTTTATTTTGCTAACGCACTAAGTTACATAAATGGATATCAAAAATAAAGCCTAGTAAAACTATTACTAATGAACCTCAAATGATTTCACATATTGTAGCTCTTTCGTAGATAAGTAAAAACTGATGGTTCAAAGGTGCTGTAGTATTTTTACCTTGATGTCTTATTTATTTGCCTTATTTTTGAGATCACAGTTTAATACATTTTATGGTATAGTATATACGAACTCGTATGTACAATTTTAAAAGATAATCATGTGGAAATGCTTTACATGGATATGAATAAATTATTTTTGACATTTTGCCTTTCAGTGTCATTCCAATTGCTACTGCAGAAACTTAAACTGTTAAAGTTATCAATAAACATATTTTCGAGCTCTAAAATACAATTTACAATGTCCCTGGGTGGTATGGTAAGATCACCGAATGAATATTTTGTCTCACTAAACGCTTTTAGCGTCATACAATCCTTTAAGCACCTGTAGCTCTTGAACTAATCACTTTAGACCCCAAGTGTGCTAGTTTGTTGGAATTGTTTTATCGGAAGGAACACAGGCACAAATATACAGGGTGTCCCATTAATAATTTTGAATCGAATGTCACGTGACCAACAACAAATGCCTCGTTGGGTAGTACAATGAAAAAAAAGACACAACATCTGCTCTAATTTACATGCCCAAAATTATAATTCTCTACTACTGCCCAGTTCCGACATATTTCTTGTCATAATCGTCGTGGGATACCCTGTATTTATATCCCTTACATTTCAAGGTTTACCACAAGATAAGGATGGATCTGATTGTCATTCTCCATCCGTTAATAAATTTAAATTTATTGGTAATATCTTTTCTCGCGAAATTGATTACTCCCAAACTTCTAAAAAGATTATCCATTTCCTGCAAACAAATCCGAGATAACAAAGTCCGATATTTTTGAGACACTGTATAGACTTCGCGTTAAACACGTTCAACCTTTACTTTGCGCCGCCCCGTATCTTCCGGCTGACGTCGGTACACTGCTACCGGTGTACCGGGGTGACGGGGCAAGGGGCGGGCCGTTTTGATATCTTTGAGGAGTGATCCAACTTATATGTATTCCGTAAACTTTGCTCGAACTGTTTTCATCTCTCGTGCTATGCGCTTTTATGCTAGGCGGTGCCATCTCTGGAACGTTCGCGACATTTCGTGATCATTACCGATTGTACGAGAAGGAATTTTTCTAGACTTCACGTATGTGGCCGGACGTCCAGGGCCGAACTGGCACAATACTGAGCTGGCTACTTGGCTAGTGGCTATTATGACAGCAACGCCGTTACAGATTTTTTCTGGCATGGATGAGTGGGCACGTGTCGCACAGATGTCGCTGACTGTCTCGCGCAGATTATCCCAGAAAAAAAACATAGCTTTTCTAGGATCACATTGCTTTTTACTGCGTTTTATTGCTGTCTATTGCATGACATTGCTTAAAATTTTCGCATTGATTTCACATTGCTTCGAATATTTCTGCATTGCTTGACCATTGCTGCTAATTTTCACACATTGCACACATTTGGTAGCATTGCTTTCACATTTTCTTGACCGTGTACACCACATTGCTTCAGCGGTTTCCCCCTCGATAAAATATAAAGTTCAAATAAATACAAATACATATCAGTGGAATAGCGTCACCTAATATATACAATACATGAACAGATTATAAATTAGATCCTACTGTATCATCTACGAGAAAAAGTGAGACCAAAAAAATATAACTAAAAAAAACAATAAACTAAAATACATTAGAATAGAGTAGCATTATCTGGAACCAAATATCTGCTTAACAGCCACCTTAAACATATGAATCGGATGACTTCTGACACGAGGAGGAATGGAGTTGTACACTCTACATATATTATATGTAAAAGCTCTTTCAAATAATCATGTTCTGTGGAAAGGAGCTGATATGTTGTATTTTAACCGAATATTAACATCATGTGCATCAGCTCTCAGTACTATCTTATTGTATAAGTAGGGTGGACTTTTATTTATCATCACTTTATGATAGAAACATAGCGTTATGAATTCAAACCAATCCTTCATATTTAACCATCGAAGCTCCTTTAACTTATAACTTACTTTCTCGTATTTTCGTATGCCATATATATATACCGTATGCACGAGTTTTGAACACGTTGAATGCGCATAAGCGTTTCACTGTCTAAACAGGGGCTATAAACTGGAACTCCATAAATAAAGTGAGATAGTACGAGCGCCTCACACAACTTCTTTTTAATGGCCACACTAAGAAACGTTCTGTGATGATAGAGCATCTTTAATGAGAGATATGACTTTTGTATACAAGCAGAAACATGCTCTTTGAATCTTAATTTGTGATCAATTCTAACACCGAGATTTTTTACACAATTTGCGTGAGATAGCTCGTTATCATTAATTTTGATCTTCGTGTTTTCATTAATTTGCAATCTATCCTTACCAAAAGTTATTACAACCGATTTGCTGGGGTTCAAGCTTAGGGAATGATCTAACGATACTTTAAACAGTATGTCCAAGTCAGAGTTGACTTTGAACTCTGCCACAGCGCAGTCAGCACTGGCAAATGAAAAATAAAGTTGGGTATCATCGGCAAACATATGACTCGTACAGTATTCTAAAAACTTAGGGAACTGGCTAATATATTCTGTAAATAGTAAGGATCCAAGGACGGAACCCTGAGGAACACCGTTACATACTCTCTTTTCACTAGACAACTTACCATTTAATTTTACGCGCTGGGTTCTATCACAGAGATAAGATTTAAAAAGTTCCGCGCTGGTATTGATTTCAAGGTAGAATGTAAAAGTTCATGATTAGTGGTGTCGAACGCTTTACTGAAATCCAAAAGAATTAACACACTAGAAAGTCCTTCATCGCCAGCCCTTATTAATTATGTCATCCGAGATATGCGTTAACGCTGTCGTACAGCTGTGACCAGTGCGAAAACCAGACTATGTACTTAGTATAACGGAATTTTCCTCGATATACTTTTTCATCTGAGTCTCAATCACTTTTCCTACTGGCCTAGATAATGCACATAAAATACTGATGGGACGAAGATCTGAGAACTGTTGTACATCTTTGCTCTTAGGTATAGGAGTAACAAGGGATGTCTTCCAACTCTCAGGAAATTTGCCTTCTAGCAAAATTGAACTAATAATATGCACTAAATATTGGAGGATATAAGGAACGCATAGCTTCAGCAAACTAACGCTAATATTGTCACTGCCAGGTGAAGTATTTTTCATCTTACATAAGATATCAAACACATCAGTTTCGGAGACAAGTGAGAATTGAAATGTTGAGCTACATATTACGTTGTCTTTGTAATAGTCAATTATGCCTTTATTGATTGGTAACACTGGTATGCTATCCACAAAATACTTATTGATGCTTTCAGCATCTTGCAGTGATTCTGGAATGCTGGGTTTACTTGCTTTAATACTTAATGAGTTTAGCTCCTTCCATAATGCTTTTTTGTCCTTAGATCTAGAAATGTTATTAAAATAGCTCCTTTTAAAATCAGTAATACTATGATTGACTCTGTTTTTCAACATTTCATGCGCATTCCAGTTCTCTGCATTGGGATGCTTACTGAATTTACGCTTAGCTCTGTCCCTTTCATCCATAAGGTTCTTTATTGTAACATCAGTCAGCCAAGGGGCCCTACGTTTAGTAATTTTTGACGTTTTTATAGGAATATGTGTATCAAATAATTCAAGCAGCATGTTACTGAACACAGTCACCTTTTCATTAATGTCTTTAATGTAGCAGATATTTATAAAAGGGAGTTTTTGAATATCACCGCAGAGCATTTCTTTGTTAAAGGATTTGAAATTCAATACGTGTAAAGGAAAGATTCAAATTTAGGTCTGCAACATTTGAGCCTACATGAAAGTATTTCGTGATAAGTCAAACCCACGCCACCTACACTATGAGAACTAACAAATGAGGGATCACTACAAATAATAACATTCATGAGAGATCTGGATAACGAGGTTATGTGAGTAGCTTCATCAATTATTTGATGCATTCCTATCGAATTTAATGTTTCTAGTATGTATCTAGTAGAAGCAGAATCCATATCTAGAAAATTGATATTAATGTCACCAAGACAAATTACTTTCGAATTGCGAAGCATACATAATGATGGAGCGACCTCAAGTTCATCTATAAAAAACTTGACTGTTGACTAGTATAGCATGAGAACGCGTGCCTCCAGCTAGGGTACCTCAGAGTTGCTACACCTGATCTATACCTTCTCTAGCAGTAGTTTCAAAGGGATCAAATTACATTTCTAAAGCGTCAGTTGTAAATTCAGTTTATTAGAAATGTAATTTGATCCTTTTGCAATTACTGCTCAAAACGCTATAGCAAGAGACTGGCTATACAAGGTTCTGTAACTAAGGGTTACATGTAGTTGTTGATCGTTGATGATGTTTACATTATTGATGTATAACTTTTAGTTTTTTGTGAACTAAGTTAGTTTTAATAGCAATAGAGAGCCCTAGGGTTGGTATCACTGGCCGTTTCTTGTATAACACATCTGACAAAATGCCTGTGTACCTAGCATGGTTTAGGAGTAATTAGCAAAAACCTAAAATAGTCGGAGCTGCTTCTTATGCGTTTTAGGGGTAGATACCAGGTCATCATCATCATTTTTTTTCAATTTCTACTTTTTCTGAGAAGGTTGAATTTAGAGTTCGAGAAAGTTGGAAAACGCAAATATATTTTGATAAGTAATCCTATGTATAATCTGTAACTGCACGATGACACTTTAGTAATCGTACTATATCATGTCATGTATTGTGAAGGTAAAAATCCAAGTTTGGATTGTACGAGGGTTATAATGTTCTTATTATGATGTTTTTTTCTGGAATTACATTAAATTAATGTGGCGGAGGGTTTAAGGGCCGAGTTATAAATATTTTCCCTATGCCAATACTTCAAAAAGTGATTCATGAGGTAACATTTTTTGTAGGTAGTGAGAATGTGTATGAATATTAGGTCAAGCCAATTGATGCAAGTTTCTATTTCATTTAAGCACACTTGTGCCTATAATCTAATGTTAAGGCTTGCTGCCCGTAACCACCTATAATGGCTAAACATTCGTTCAGTTGCCACCAATTTTAACACAACTAATAGCGGCTCTCGTCTGAACCTACTTACTGCATTTTGCATACACTATGATACATTGGTATTATGTCCAATAACCGTTTAGCCTATAAATACTGGTCTACTCACGTGTAAAATTTATCTGATCGTTGTACTACCTTTCGTTTGCATCATTGCCATTAAACCATAAATTTGTTCATTTATATATTTTGTAGTAATCTGCTTTTCCAGGCGCTCCAATTACGCCGACCCATTTCACTAGTGTAACGTAGGGTTCCTTTTCATTTTAACACGCTTTTATTAGCTTCACCTGTATGTTTGTGGGTTTGTAACTTTCCTTTGGATTAAGAGGTCGGACCGAACATTGAACGGTCCAATTTTGCCGCAAAGACAATTCTAATAACTTCAAATCCGTCAGACCAGCAGTTGTATCCGCTGACTATGAGATGGCGCAGACACCTTAAAATTTGTTAATATCACACAGAAACGTGGCGACGAGAGCTTAAAGGGCGAGACAATCAACTGTTGGAGTTGGTATTTTTGTGAAATTTATCCAGGAAAATCGACAGCTTTGATTATCGTTCATGCAACAATGGTAATGATTGTGCTGTGAATATAAAAACACGTCTTGTTGATAGAGATAACAAAAAAATTTTAATTAAATATAATTTAATAAACTAGAGCACACGAGTTAAAGCATCGTCGGACTAAAAAGTGAAAAATAAATTTTAAAATACTGTCAAAACAAAAATGAATGAAAATGCTAGTATGATTGTGATAAAATCGTGGGCGCTCTATGCCATATTATTCGTAAATCGAGTGCCCGACGCTTTTTTCATAGTAATACTAGTATTTTTGATTTATTATTGTTTTTAGCTTATTTTAAAAATTGATTTCAACTTTTTAGCCCCTTATTTGTTCTTTAGAAGAATGTTTTTAGATTTTTAAATTATAGTTATTGTATTTCTATAACTGCCTGAAACGTCTACGCTTTGGTTGTTTGAATATATATTGATGATATTTTTGAAGGCCTAGCAGTCACTGTATTGATCTCAGAGTAAGAACTGAACATAGAGGTAGTAAACAACTGATTCTAATAGGCCGACATCGTTTCTTACGTTGCGATATTGACCACCAGATACGGCAATCATAATTATTTACTATCGTCTTAATTGTATAGTATCCAGAAATATTCCATTCTACGTTAAAAAAGACGGTATTTTTATGGTTCAGGAATGATTACACCAAAATCAATAGATATGTTGACCTCTACTGCGTTACTGCATATTTCTTCATCATAAACGCAATTTCTGAAATATAAATTTTAAGGAGCTGGCAACGCCTATATAATTTCCCTGCGATTTATTTACGGTAAAACACGACTGTCAAACGTTTGTTTTGTTCGCGCGTTTTTTATGCTTGGTCAGTAAAATCGAATTCGCTATTCGTTGGTAACTGTAGTGAAGCTTTACGGACTTGCTGTGCTATATTCGAGTGTAGTTTAACAGTTTTTCAAGATGGGACAGTGCAGTGCAGTGTTTGTAACATGGGTTGCATTGAAAGAAGTTTCAGGTTAGTTGGCGATGTTTGGAGGCTGAAGTTTCAAAAGATGATAGCTTTGAGCACGCCATGCTAAAGTGGTTTGTCTACTACCTCTATGTTCAGTTGTTACTCTGAGATATTGATGAAGTAATGTAGCTAAGAATAAACGTGTAGGTTTAAAATGTCACGGAGGGGTAATGATCGAAAATTCTTGAAGTTCCATTAATAATCAGTAAAGCACAATTGATCTTGATTACGACGTCTGGAAACTGTTATTTCGCTGTCTTTCGGTATTTATATTATATCAGGTGTGTGAGCCATTTTCAAAGTATGTAATCAAACGAACAGAACAAAAGAGATATAGTTTTATTATCGTGAGAACCGTTCTTTTCGTAGTCATACAACAATGGCAGCTAGTGGATTTAAGCATAACAACAGTATTGCTTATAGCTTAGTTTTCACCTTTTCACCACAAAACATCAATATAGTAAAACACTTTCTTCGTTGAGGCAATATTTTCTTTCTGCGTATGGCCTGGCTCGTTGTTGGTGAATTGGCTGATAATCTGTGATTACAGGATGAATTAAAGGGTGAAATGTCCAATAACTGTAGGCGTAAACCTCAAGGATATGAAGTAGACTCCATAAATTTCGGCAGATCGTGCATAAATAAGTAGAGATCAGACTGCAAGATAGTATGGTTCAAGAAGGAGCAGCCATAAAACCTACAAAGAATATGACGAATATACAGCGCAACTTTTGCAAAATATATATTCAGGACTCAAAATCTCATGCACCAATAAATTATTACAACAATTATCACTTGACAAAATAATAAATCAGGATCTATTCCTATGCAACAAAGCGTAAATCTCAAATTCAATGTCCTACAGCAGGACATAGCAAGTCGCATATCTGGCAGTATAACTTGTCTATCAAAACATCCGCAACTTTTATAAAAGACATGGTCGCCAAGGGCTTAGAAAACTCTGCACCAAAAAACTTTCTCGGCAAGTGTCTCACTCAGTGCAATAATTCACATGATGTTTGGATGCAACTTTGCGTAAATTCCACCGACCTATAGAAGCGCGTAACAGGTCGCATATCTGGCGGTATAACTTGACTTGATCAAAATATGGATATGGGGTAAGAAATTAGTGTCAATTTTTTAATTAATCATTAAATCAAAGCACAACAAGAAGAAATGGTTGTATCATAGTAGGCATCATACTTTTGAAAGGCAGAAGGATGACAGCTAGTACCTTTAGGAACAGTGACCGCAATACTCATCGCGTAGAGCCACTATCAAAGCATTATATCAAATTACCAACATGAAATAATTTTACTTAAAAGCGTTCGCTAAAACAATTTTTGTGTTTCTTTGTGGGTACGGATTCGGAAACTGAAAACTTGCAACTAAATAAATGTATCCACATGTCAAAAATGTGATATATTTGATTCGCTGAGTTTTGGCGAATGAGGCATAATTGAGCAGGGTTTAGAACGACAAAGAAGTTGTCATAAAACCTACCAATCGGCGATCACCGAAGCTATCCATAGCACAACCTTTGTGCACCAATAAAATTCCTCAATTAATCAATAAATCAGGACACAACAAGAAGAAACAGTTGTACCATGGCAAGCACCGTGCTTTTGAAAGACAGAAAGATGACAGCTAGTACCTTTAGGAGCAGTGACAACACTATTTATCGCGTAGAGCCACTATTAAAGCATACATTTACATCAAATCATCAATATGGAATACTTTTAATTAAGAGCGTTCATTAAAACAATTTTTGTATTTCTTTGTGTGCATGGACTCTAAAACTGAAAACTTACAACTAAATAAATGTATACATATGTCAAAGTTGTGCTATATTTGATTGGATGAATTTTGGCGAATGGTGCATAACGCAAAGTTGGCATAAAACCTACCAATAACGGCGATCACCGCAGCTATCCATGGTGCAACTTTTATAAAAGGCATGGTCGCCAAGGGCTTAGAAAACTCTGCACCAGTAAACTTTCTCGGCAAATGTCTCACTCAGTGCAATAATTCACATAATGTTTGGATGCAACTTTGCATAGATTCCAAACCACCGTCCTATAGAAGCGCGTAACAAGTCGCATATCTGGCGGTATAACTTGACTTGATCAAAATATTGATATGGGGTAAGAAATTAGCGTTAATTTTTCAATTAATCAATAAATCAAAACGCAACAAGAAGAAATGGTTGTATCATAGTGAGCATCATACTTTTGAAAGACAGAAGGATGACAGCTAGTACCATCAAGAACAGTGACCGCACTAATCATCGCGTAGAGCCACTATTAAGGCATTATATTTACATCAAATTATCAACATGAAATAATTTTACTTAAAAGCGTTTGCTAAAACAACTTTTGCGTTTCTTTGTGTGTACGGATTCGAAAACTGAAAACTTGCAACTAAATAAATGTATACATTTATCAGTTTTGGCGAATGGGGCATAACTGAGCAGGGTTCAGAACGGCAAAGAAGTTGTCATAAAACCTACCAATCGGCGATCACCGAAGCCATCCATAGCCCAACCTTTGTAAAAGATATGGTCGCCGGGGGCTTAGAAAACTCTGCACCAATAAATTTTCTCAATTAATCAATAAACCAGGATGCAACAAGAAGAAACGGCTATACTATGGCAAGCATCGTGCTTTTAAGAGAAAACATTTTTTGTGTTTCTTTGTGTGCATGGACTCGAAAACTGAAAACTATATTTGATTCGATAAATTTTGGCGAATGGTGCATAATGCAAAGTTAGCATAAAACCTACCGATTACGGCGATCACTGAGGCTATCCATGGTGCAGCTTCTATAAAAGGCATGGTCGCCAAGGTCTTAGAAAACTCTGCACCAGTAAACTTTCTCGGCAAGTGTCTCACTCAGTGCAATAATTCACATAATGCTTGGACGCAACTTTGCGTAGACTCCAAGTCCACCGTCCTATAGAAGCGCGTAACAAGTCGGTCAATTAATCAATAAATCAGAACACAACAAGACGAAATGGTTGTATTATAGTGAGCATCATACTTTTGAAAGACAGAAGGATGACAGCTAGTACCTTTAAGAACAGTGACCGCACTACTCATCGCGTAGAGCCACTATTAAAGCATTATGTTTACACGGGTGTTTACATCAAATTATCAACATGAAATAATTTTACTTAAAAGCGTTCGCCAAAAAAATTTTTGTGTTTCTTTGTGTGTACGGATTCGGAAACTGAAAACTTGTAACTAAATAAATGTATACATATATCAAAGATGTGATATATTTGATTCGCTGAGTTTTGGCGAAAGGGCCATAATTGAGCAGGATTCAGAACGACAAAGAAGTTGTCATAGAACCTACCAATCAGCGATCACCGAAGCTATCCATAGCACAACCTCTGTAAGAGACAGGGTCGCCAAGGGCTTAGAAAACTCTGCACCAATAAACTTTCTCAATTAATCAATACATCAAGACACAACAAGAAGCAACGGTTGTATCATGGCAAGCGTCGTGCTTTTGAAAGACAGAAAGATGACAGCTAGTACCTTTAGGAGCAGTGACAGTACTATTTATCGCATAGAGTCACTATTAAAGCATACATTTACATCAAATCATCAATATGGAATACTTTTAACTAAAAGCGTTCGTTAAAACAATGTCTGTGTTTTTTTGTGCGTACGGATTCGGAGACTAAAAACTTACAACTAAATAAATGTGTACATATATAAAATCTGTGGTATATTTAACTCGAGGAGTTTTGGCGAACGGGGCATGATTGAGTAGGGATCACAAAGACAATAAAGTTGGCGTAAAACCTACCAATTACGGCGATCACCGAAGCTATCCATAGCGCAACTTTTGTAAGACATGGTCGCCAAAGGCTTAGAAAACTCTGCACCAATAAACTTTCTCGGCAAGTGTCTAACTCAGTGCAATAATTCACATAATGTTTGGATGTAACTTTGCGTAGGTTCCAAGTCTACCGTCCTATAGAAGTGCGTAACAAGTCGCATATCTGGCAGTATATCTTGACTATCAAGATATGGATATGGGGTAAGAAATTAGTGTCAATTTTTCAATTAATCAATAAATCAGAACACAACAAAAAGAAATGGTTGGTATCATGGTAGACACCATACTTTTGAAAGACAGGAGAATGGCAGCTAGTACCTTTAGAACAGTTACAGCACTGCTTATCGCACAGAGTCACTATTAAAGCATACATTCACATTAAATCATCAACATGGAATACTTTTAATTGAAAGCGTTCGTTAAAACAATGTTTCCGTTTTTTGTGTGTAAGTACTTGGAAACTAAAAACTTACAGCTAAATAAATGTAAACATACGGCAAATATGTGGTGTATTGGATACGACGGGTTTTGCCGACTGGGGCATGATTGAGTAGGGATCAGAAAGACAATAAAGTTGGCATAAAACCTACCAATTACGGCGATCACCGAAGCTATGCATAGCGTAACTTTTGTAAAAGACATGGTCGCTAAGGGCTTAGAAAACTCTGCACCAATAAACTTTCTCGGCAAGTGTCTCATTCAGTGCAATAATTCACATAATGTTTTTGATGCAACTTTGCGTAGATTCCAAGTCCACCGTCCTATAGAAGCGCGTAACAAGTCGCATACCTGGCGGTATAACTTGACTATCAATATATGGAAATGGGGTAAGAAATTAGTGTCAATTTTTCAATTAATCGATAAATGAAAACACAACAAGAAGAAATGGTTGTATCATAGTAGGCATCGTACTTTTGAAAGACAGAAGGATGACAGTCAGTACCTTTAAGAACAGTCACAGCGCTACTTATCGCGTGCAGTCACTGTTAAAGCATACATTCACATTAAATCACCAACATAGAATACATTTAATTAAAAGCGTTCGTTAAAACAATGTTTGTGTTTTTTGTGCGTACGGATTCGAAAACTAAAAATTTACAACTAAATAAATGTAAACATATATCAAATATGTGGTATATTTGATGCGATGGGTTTTAACGGATGGGGCATGATTGAGTAGGGATCAGAAAGACAATAAAGTTGGCATAAAACCTACCAATTACGGCGATCACCGAAGCTATCCATAGCGCAACTTTTGTAAAAGACATGGTCGCCAAGGGCTTAGAAAACTCTGCACCAATAAACTTTCTCGGCAAGCGGCTAACTCAGTGCAATAACTCACATAATGTTTTTGATGCAATTTTGCGAAGATTCCAAGTCCACCGTCCTATAGAAGCGCGTAACAAGTCGCGTACTCCAGCGGTATCACTCGCCGCGCGTGTGTGTCTATTTGGAAGTTGATGTTGGGAGGGTCGGTCCGCAACTGGATGGTGGTGTTTGGACCGCGCCAGCCGAGGCTGCGCCAAGCGACGCGACGCTTTGCCGAAACCACTCGACGCTCGACGTCGGCGACGCTCCACCGAAGAAGAACCGCGGCTATGGGGGCGGTGGCGATGTCAACGGCTGTACAGATAAAATCGCTGATAACGTCATAAAAGTGGAGAGTATTTATGTGGCTGGCGCTTGGTTCAATATTACCTGACAAATAAATGGGTTCACTGGCGATGTAATTCAAAAATGCATTATGCGATTTCTCTCTGTTATTTATCTACAGGGTGATGGGTAATTTGAAACATTAATTTGAGGAGGTGATAGTAGGGGTGGTACTAAAAAATGGACCATATAGCACCATGTAGAATTCCTAATAGTTTAGAGATTTTCATCAAAATGCAGACCTCCAATCTAAAACCCTAATAAAAAAAAGTTTTATTGTGAAGAAAGTGATCATGTATTGAACACTTCGCGAGATAGTCTCAACATCAGCGTGTGATGAAAATTGAATTCAAGAAATTTTACAAAAGATGAATTTACTTTAAAAGGTCACCAAGTAATTAACCGTGCACATTGAGGTAAAAAGATTACCATTTTTCTAGTTATCCAATGGTGCCATAAGCTTGTTGTAAATGTGGTAAATACAGGCAATAATGTTTGCATTTAAGCTATAAAAGTATAATGGATCTAAGAGAGTACAAAGTTCCAACGGAGCGTTTGACAATGACTCGTCATCGGATTTATAATTTTTACTACCCACACCAAACGAACCCACACTGATAGGTGAGGGGAGTATTGTGATCGCGAAAATTTTCGATTTTGAGATAATACAGTTTTTGGGCGTTTTGTGATGTCTACATGACGAAAATCCACGTAACTCATTTCCGTCGATCTGTCTGTCTGTCTGTCGGTCTATCTGTCGGTCTATCTGTCTGTCTGTCTGTTGGTCCGTCTGTACGCGTTTTTCTAGCCACGTAAACTCAGTAACCGCTGCATGGATTATGATGAGATTTGGGCAGCGATATGCTGTGAGGTCGTAGTAGGTAATATTCCTATAATTTTGGAAATCGTTGCACGGGTGGTGGAGTAATTAGCAAAAAAACAAAAAAATCTCAAATATTCCACAAACTTCGTTTTTAGGCGTTTTAGGGGTTCCTGATCATTTTCTACTTTTTCTTGGCTGGGGGTGAATTTGGGGTGGTTAGGCGGTGGGGGGTTGTAAAACTGAAAAATTTCTTGTATTCGTAATGGGCTGTCCATTGGTATGTGAACGAAAGACCTAGCGGCGTGATACACTTTTTAGGTCCATCCGAAGGTTGCATGCTAATTATAGAAGCCATGGAACAGAATTTGTGATGTATACATACGAGTATTGTTTTAGATCGTTCTATATTGGGTAATGCAGAAAGCAAATGGGAAACTACTGCATTAAAGATCTCTAAGATATCCCAAGAGAAATTCGTAAAATGAGTAACGTGAGAATCAGCGAGGCCTTGGATGTGATGCCTCGCGGTCCGACTGGCAATCGGCGCTGTTCCTCGTCCGGGGAGGTCAGTGTGAAATTGGTGACCGGGCATAAGGAGTGCGACCTTCAGGCTTCTTGTGCGAAATTAACTACTGATGACATTTTTAAAACGCGCCGAAAACATCGCCTGGCAACTTGGAACGTTAGAGGTCTTCAGGCTGTAGGAAAGCTCGGCATCGTCGAACAAGAGCTTACAGCAAATAAAATAGCCATTGCTGGATTATCTGAAACTCATTATAGAGACACAGGTCATTTTACTTCTAGCAAGGGGAATTTTATTTGCTTTTCAGGTATATCAGATGAGAGTGTTAACGGTGTTGGCTTTTGGGTGGCGAAAGCGCAAGCAAGGACCATTCTTGGTTACAAGTGTATTAGTGACAGAATTATAACAATACGTATCAATGCGAACCCTACACCGATCAACATTGTGCAAATCTATGCACCTACGTCAAATTCGGATGAGGAAACGATCGAATCTTTTTACAACGATCTTGAGTCTGCACTTGAATCTCTTTCGATTCGGGAAATGGTCCTCATTTTAGGAGATTTTAACTCAAAGGTTGGTCAAACCATTGATGATGAACATCTTAGGGCACATATTGGTAAATTCGGTCTTGGTGTCAGAAATGAAAGGGGTCAACGTCTGCTTCAATTCTGTATTGACCATAATTTCTCAATTGCCAACACTATTAGTCCGGGATCCCAGGCCCATTTTCACTACTTACTACTAACAAGCTAATTTTGCGGGAGCAGCTTCATTTTGATGAGACGCCCAACTTTTTCCTCTACAAAAATTCTCGATTGTGGTAGCTAACAGGGGTAGCAGGGACGAAATATGTGAATTTGACGAGTGTCAAAAATTAATTACTAACAGTTAGTTTTTCAACTAAATCTTAAGAATGTGATCAACCTTATTAGCAAAAATGTTTGTCCTACAAAATCTATGGTTTGAACACATTGTCCCCCTCCATCCAACATGTACCAATAACAAGGTCATACAAATTTATTACTAACAGCCTGATTTTTTCACTATCGCTTCGTTACTATTTATACAATTTGACAGTAACATTGTCCTACAAATCACGTGGTATGTTATCCTGGTCCTACGCTCAGAAGTTGTAGTACAAATCCCGGGTGTAAAAATAATTACTATCAAGTCTAATGTTCGTGGATAGCTTCGTTGCGATGAGACGCCCAACTTTGTCCTCTACAAAAATTCTCGATTGTGGTAGCTAACAGGGGTAGCAGGGATGAAGTATGTGAATTTGACGAGTGTCAAAAATTAATTACTAACAGTTAGTTTTTCAACTAAATCTTAAGAATGTGATCAACCTTATTAGAAAAAATGTTTGTCCTACAAAATCTATGGTTTGATTACATTGTCCCCCTCCACCCAATATGTACCAATAACAAGGTCATACAAATTTATTACTAACAGCCTGATTTTTTCACTATTGCTTCATTAATATTTATACAATTTGATAGCAACATTGTCCTACAAATCACGTGGTATGTTATCCTGGTCCTACGCTCAGAAGTTGTAGTACAAATCCCGGGTGTAAAAATAATTACTATCAAGTATGTTCGTGGATAGCTTCGTTGCGATGAGACGTCCAACAATTTTCTATACGAAAATTCTCGTTTGTGGTAGCTGACAGGGGCAACACGTATCAATCAGGAGGTCATAAAGAATGATTACTAACTAGATAATACTTGAATAATTTAACAGCCACATTGTCCCACAAATTGATTGGTATGTTATCCGGGTCCTACGCTCTGAAATGATCCTTATTACGAACTGCAGAGCATTGTGTATCATGTATTCCATGTTGGTGTTGACCATAAGGGTGTCCATACAAAGATTTGCTTGAGCAGCTTTTTTTCCAACATGTGAGATAGATACGTTTGTTTCCGGAAGAATGTATAGAACATTTTGTGTAAAAGGTCAGACATGAAGCAAAAACAATATGCACAATCTACAGTACAAATATATAACAAACATATATATACCCAAAATAACATACAATATGCATATACATATAACAAACAAGTTGAAATTATTATCGCAGGAAGTCATCCATATAGTAAAATTCCTTAAGGAAGTTTTTTCTTAGAAACCAATACGCTCGAGGAAAAGTTCAAATCACATTATTTCCTTTGGACAGAGAACACAGTTAACTTATTATGTGATATTTTGTCTTACAGTTAGTAATGAAAAAATGTGTTCTGAGCGTAGGACCGGGATAAGATACCACGTGATTTATAGGACAATGTCGCTGTCAAATCTTATAAATATCAACGAAGCAATAATAACAAATCAGGCTGTTAGTAATAAATTTGTATGACCTTGTTATTCATACATGTTGGATGGAGGGGGTCAATGTGATCAAACCATAGATTTTGTAAGACAAATATTTTTTCTAATAGTGTTGATTACATTCTTAAAATTTAATTAAAAAACTAACAGTTAGTAATTAATTTTTGAAGCTCGTCAAATTGACATATTTTATCCCTGCTACTACTGTTAGCTACCACAATCTAGAATTTTGGTAAAGGAAAAAGTTGAGCGCCTCATCTAAAGGAAGCTACTCACGCAAAATTAGCTTAGTAGTAGTAGTTATTTATTATAGATTTCGGCAAAGATTACATTTTATAGTACAAGTAGAAAAATGACAATTGTTGTCGGACTAATGATATGTACCTGTTTTCTTGTAGGACATTATTTCGTTTGGTCAGAGAACACAGTAACCTATTATGTGATATTTTGTCCTAAAGTTAGTAATGAAAAAAATGATCTTGTGGTATTAACAACTTCTGGTCGTAGGACCGGGATAACATACCACGTGATTTGTAGGACAATGTTGCTGTCGAATTGTATAAATATTAACGAAGCAATAGTGAAAAAATCAGGCTGTTAGTAATAAATTTGTATGACCTTGTTATTGGTACATGTTGGATGGAGGGGGACAATGTGATCAAACCATAGATTTTGTAGGACAAACATTTTTTCTAATAAGGTTGATCACATTCTTAAGATTAGTTGAAGACCTAACTGTTAGTAATTAATTTTTGACACTCGTCAAATTCACATATTTCATCCCTGCTACCCCCGTTAGCTACCACAATCGAGAATTTTTGTAGAGGAAAAAGTTGGGCGTCTCATCAAAATGAAGCTACTCATGCAAAATTAGCTTGTTAGTAGTAAGTAGTGAAAATGGGCCTGGGATCCCGGACTATATGTTTTCACAACATCCACGGCGCCTGTATACTTGGACCTCCCCCGACGGACGATTTCGTAATCAAATTGATTACATTTTAGTTCGTACACGGTGGAAGTCATCCATCCATCCATCAATTACTCCTGTGCGAACTTCAGTTAAAACTAAAGGTATGTCCACGTTCTAAGCAGATAGTACGGATGGAGATCGCTGACTCTTCTTCTTTTCGGTCAAAATGTTCAGAGCTTTTTCGGGATGCCTCTATAACAGATATGTCAAGTTCAAATGATATGTGGCTATCATTAAAAAATGTGCTTTTACATGCTGCCCAGAGAAGCCAACCAAAGGGTAGCACTCAACCAAGACAACAATGGATTAGTAGCCACACACTGTCCGTTATTGAGACACGTAGAAGCCTTAAGATTTCAAGTCTGGATTCAGATACAGAGCAAAACACATATAGACAGCTCTCACGCGAGATTCAAAGATTATGCCGGAAAGATAAGAACTCTTATCTACAGCAATTGTGCAGGGAAATAGAGATGCATGCCAATACTAACCATCCGAAAGAGATGTTTTTTAAGGTCAAATGTCTCAGTCGGGATTTTAAACCCAAATCTTGGGCTGTTAAAAATCCTGAGGGAGAGCTAATTACCAACCTGCATGAGGTTATTGAGGTATGGCGCAATTATTGCGAAAATCTGCACCATGAGGATGGCCTTCACGCGCTCTCATTGGATTTTGATCACGAACCGGATATTCTTTTGTCTGAAGTGGAACGTGCCCTCAACAAGCTAAAAAATAACAAAGCTACAGGCATTGATGCTATTCCTGCTGAAACGTTGAAATGCTTGAGTGACGACGGCATCTCCCTTTTACATAATATTTGTAAGAGTGCCTGGTCGTCCGGTGTTTGGCCAGATGAATGGTGCACATCAATTTTTGTTCCACTTCATAAAAAGGGATCTCCAACAGATCCAGACAATTATCGCCTACTTTCGTTAATCTCTCATGCAAGTAAGGTTCTACTGTATATTTTACAATCTCGTATGGAGGGTTTTATTGGCTGGCAAACTTCTCAGGCGCAGGCAGGTTTCGTGAAAGGACGCGGTACGCGTGAACTTAAGACAAATTATTGAAAAAGCCAGAGAGCATTATTTTCCTGTTTTTATCTGCTTTGTGGACTATTCTAAGGCGTTAGATAACGTAAAGTGGCCTAAACTGTGGGAAATCCTCATCTCTATGGGAGTTCCTTATCACCTAATGTTTCTCATACAGCAACTCTACGAGTCTAATTCGGCTCGCGTAAGAATTGATGGTAACCTGTCTAGTCAAACTGCAACCAGAAAAGGAGTTCGTCAGGGATGTGTATTATCTCCGATGTTGTTTAACATTTACTCTGAATTTGTGATGAGACAGGTATTAGACAACTGGAATGGCGGTGTAACTATTAGCGGAAGCAAAATATCCAACTTAAGATTTGCTGACGATACAACCCTTATTGCAGCTTCTCAGGAAGGACTAGTAGCTCTATTAAACATCTTAGAACAACGTAGTGCAGAGTATGGTCTTGGTATTAACTACAATAAGACCAAGGTTATGGTCGTAGATAGAGAGCATGATAATTATCGAGAAATAAAGTCAATAGGCCGTTGTGAAGTAGTTCAACGTTTTATATACCTCGGTTCTTTGATCGATAATTCGGGTAGCTGTGAAAATGAGATTCGACGGCGCATTCAGCAGGCACGTGTGGCCATGACAAAGCTTACTCAAATATGGCGGGACCATAACATCACTAAAGCTACAAAAATGTCGCTGGTTCAGTCTCTTGTATTCTCCATATTTTTGTATGCCTCGGAAACTTGGACTGTTAAAAAGGCAGATCGAGCTCGCATAGACGCTTTTGAAATGTGAACATGGAGGAGAATGCTGAGAGTTCCTTATACCGCCCATCGAACTAACGTCTCCATACTGGATGAGGTCGGTAATGCAAAGAGACTATCTTCCATTGTGTCGACGAGAATGCTTACATTCTTCGGACATATACACAGAAGCGACAATATGGAGAAACTTGTAGTTCAGGGTCATGCCCCGAGTGGGTGGCGCCGTGGCCGTCCCCCTACACGCTGGGTGGATACGACGAAACAGTTGCTGGATATAAGTGTCAAGAGCGCCACTAAACTGACAACAAATCGCGAACGATGGCGAGCTACAGTGCTCAACACTATTGATAATATTCGTGTCGGCAATACTCTAGCTCCGACTTAATGCATTTTACGAGTTCACAACATGTCTGTTGGGACATTGTGACTATGATGATGATGATATTGCGTAACGCGAAAATTGCTCAATTGATTTTAATAAAATTTTGACACAGTATTACTACCGCGGCGAGGATAGAGAACGCGTATGTATTGGAAAAATCGTTTCAGTGGCGTCGTAGCAATAATAAAAAACTGAAAACATAAAAAACAGTTCAAACTTTCTTTTTAGGCGTTTTAGGGGTTTCTGATCATTTTCTACTTTTTTTGGGTAGGGGTGAATTTGGGGTCATTGGAGGGTGGGGGTTGTAAAACTGAAAATTTTGTGGTATTCATAATTGACCTGTAGAAGAAATACATAGCGGAATATTACACTTCTTTAGGTCCATCTGAACATTGGCTTGCCTATTACAGAAACAAATTTTGTGATGTGTACATAAATACAAGTTTTGCTTTATTTCGTTCTATGTATATTGGGCAAAGCGAAAATTATTGAATTGATTTTAATGAAATTTTGACACAGAGAGAATGGGAAAGGAATCTGTACGAGGGCTGCTCTATACCTCCGTCAATCCACCAGTACACAGACAGCTGTTTCACGCTTATTAGCGATCATCAGTGCGCCATAGGTCGATTGACGGAAATAGAGAGCATCAATTTTTCTATGTTTACTAAAAATGTGAAACATGTGAGAGCAGACATGTTTAGTAAACATGGAAAAATTGATGCTCTCTATTTCCGTCAATCGACCTATGGCGCACTGATGATCGCTAATAAGCGTGAAACAGCTGTCTGCGTACTGGTGGATTGACGGAGGTATAGAGCAGCCCTCGTATATCGGCTTTCATACGCAGCGGCGTATAGAACCCGCGCTCTCTGGTGGCCAAGTGGACGCACCTTGGCGTCCCATCAAGAAGTCTACGGCTGTTAAGCAGCGATTTCCTTTGGTTTGCCGTTACCTTCAGGTACTAGATGGCGCACCGGCAGAATCCTTTCTGTCTGCTCTCAAAGGAATCTGTGTTTGAAAAACCGTGTCAGTGGCGGCGCAGCAATAACCAAAAGACCAAAAATATAAAACCAGCTCAAACTTCATTTTTAGATGGGTTGGAGGCTCTTGATCGTTTCGCATCGCATCGTCCAGTTGAAGCATGCAGAAAAAAACTGTGGCGTCCTTGTTCCTAAGGCAGGAGACGCTAAAAACTATTTACGAGGGTTTTGCGTTGGATGTTTCTTTGCGGGTGGGTGGGCGATGATTTAGTTCCAAGGGGATTTCAGACTATATAGCTTCATGCAATGGGAAATAATAAAATGGTATAATCATTATGTGTGGGAAGTACTGAGTCAATCATCTTGGCTCCATTCTTGTTATTACATCACGATTGTAATAAAAAGTGATCGGTTGACCAAACATTCGGCATGGGGTCTCTAAATTACGTAGTGTTAGAAGAAAACTACAAGTAGCTAATTTAAAAGGACTCGTCTTAAAAAGTCGTTAGGCAGAAAATGCATTCTACATGATAATGTATCTTGTATCCGTACATTTTCAGTTATTTATACGGACTAATCCATCCAAATAATTCTACTTAAAAAAGTTGCATCTTCGGCGTCCACCTGAAGCACAAATCGACAGATATCCATTCATCTGTCAGGGTCGCTTCCTGCCAAACGTGTACTGATGTGTAATGGTACGGATACAGACCAGTCGTGTGCGCAGTGAACCACACCCTTCACTGCGAAATATCGAGGTGATTTGCATTAGTGTAGGAGGCTGCTTCATCAGATCTTCTAAGAATTTGGTCCTCATTTTCGGGATCATACAGACGAGGCCTACCGGTATTCCGGGTCAGTAGTCGTCGCGCTTCCTTTGCATGAATCGTACATGACCAGAATGCCTGAATATTTTTCATTTCTAAACATGGTGATCACTAGTGAACGCACTGTAGATCGATCATGAGCGTGCGTATGCTAAAGCTTAAACTGTAGATGATTTTCGTACACGCATAAACACCGACGCCGTTGCCCCCCATTCTAAGAGTTGAGACGTAGTTGTCATAGCCCGCTGCGCAGGCGTGCCTTTATTATTGCCGTACTGCAGCACAAAATCTATAGTTTCAGCTTTAGCGTACGTACGTTCGTGATGGGTCCAGTGTCAATGGGAGGTGGAGATATCATGCTTAGTTTTAGACCTACTTCGTTCTCGATGGTTTGCGACCTCTCATTTGGACATGAGTGAAAATATAAGGATACGAAATACATTATCACGTGGCTTGCATATTCTGCTTGATTACCTAACGGATTTTTAAGACTGATACATTTTTGAATTACAACTGAAATTTTTCTTTCAAAGTTATACAATTTTGAGGTCCTATACCGAAGTTTTGGTTGACCGATCACTTTTTGTGACTAATTTAGGAAAAGGCTCTATTGAAGCATTGTACCCTCGGAGATCCACAATGCTTTTAATTTTATTGCCTGTGGTACTAATGGATAACTAGAAAGACTGCCATATTTTAACCGCAAAGAGCACGGTTAGTTATTTGAAGACATTTTAACATAAATTCATTTTTTAACGTTTCTTTAATTCACTTTTTAATACATGCTGGCTTTGAAAAGACCTTTCGAGGCATTTGACACATGATCACTTTATTTCAGTCCATAATGACGAAATGGCATATTTTCTAAGAAATAACAACAGCTGGGTATGGTATTGTATGGTTAATTTATTAGCTTAGATCTCAGACATCTAGATTAATGCCATTGATGTAATAAACTTAATAGAGTTTCTAATTTGTTTTAATCATTTTCTCGGATTTGAGTACTGACATGCTGTTGTGTCATTGAAAAGAAAAAAATATCTATCAAATGAGTCTAATTCAAGGGGTTTATTGCTATTAAAAATACAGATATATTTCGTTACCCATTTGTTTTTTGAAACAACTGAGTACTGCCGTATTATGGGTAATACGGTATTAAACAACTGTTACATAATTTTCTCCTGAAAGAAATATTTACTGAGATATCTAAGATATATACTATATTCCATACATACTGGGCACACTGTATATCCTGTGACTCTAAAGCAGCAATGAACGCGATCTCCAAATGGTATAACAGCGGCTCCGCCCTCGGAATGCTAAACTACTCTTCATAAATTAGTGCGCACAAGAATCTGAGCCTGCTGTGAGTTTCTGGGCGCCTTGTCTACCGGAAAATGAGGCAGCAGATAATCTGGCTAAGATAGGGTCTAAAAGCTTCTGTACTGGTACTGAACGTATGCTGGGCACCACCGTAGATAAGTGGATTTGCAACGAACTAGGGAAAGGTTGTCTAGACAGAGATGACTGCAGGTAAGCAGATGGCTCTGGAGGAGATCTGGATTTGAGAGATTACGAGACAAGAAGAACGCCAATAGACCAAAAGACCGACAGAAATGAGTGACGTGGATTATTATTCTGTAAATATCATAAAATGTCCAAAAAGCATAACATCTCAAAATCCACCGCTCACCTACTGGTGTGGGAAGTAAAAGAACTGTTTCATTTTTATAACAACTTAATTTTAATTCACCCTATATTCTTCATATTGTTAACATTATTTTGAGCCCCTAGCATAAAAACTAACACAAATGGGGACACATTATTCTTGTCGAATTGGCACCAATACCCTACGCCTGTATGCTACAGCGTCCGCGTTCACGACCGCCGTGATAGTCAAGCTGTTGAAGAGTACAGGATTTCACCAGGTTCAAATTTGTGTGGGTAAAGGATAGTCATCTGCAAATTAGCCTCATAACCTAGTTGGCCCTCCACATCCCTCACCAGAAAACTCTAAAACACTTGAGATCCTACAATTTGGAGGGGTTCCGATTTTCAAAGGTACAGCAACATTTCATTTCATAAGAACGTAAACGCAGAGTCAGTTACAGATTATCTGAGATTATCAGGGATACCAAATAATATTCAAATACAGGTTGACGTTACTCCAATCCCTCCTCCTCCAACCTTAAATTTGTCCTCAAGAATTACACTGGCCCGATTTTCAAAGCAATAAAGTCTTCCTATTTCCACTGTGGTTGTAATATGGTATATGACGTCAAAATCTCACGTAAACTGGCCTTTAGCTTTCAGGTCACAGTTTGTACGATTATTATCAAGTGCAATATGTAAAATTACACAGGTTTCCCTTTAAAGGTAATGTTCGGATAAGTTCGTGATGTACATACAGCATACTATAATTTTCTGAAGGTACCGAAAAATCCTATAATAAAAAAATCCTCTCTTTTCCAGCGTTCCTCCTACTCCAATCTAGCCCTTTTCGAAAAAAAAATATAATAAAAAAACATCACGAACCCCTGAAACGAAGCTTGTAGTGGTTCTGAGATTTTTTTATAATTGCCCTGTCGTCGTACTTATTGCCAAAAGTGAGAACCGTAAATAAATGACTCTACAACATAACATCCTGACCATAGGTAGAAAAATTCCACACGTTTGTTCGGAGTGTCTGAGGTGCAGGATGTAACCAATGTCATTTCTTTAGGGTAAAATAACATAACTCTAGCTTTACCTCCTCCCGGAATAAGTCGAAAACAGGCAGCGTCTGTAATATACCTAAAAAAAGAAGTATGGGGCTATTAAGAGAAATGTATTTGCTAATTACTGCGCCGTCAAAATACTAACTTTCAAAAATGCAGCACTAGATACTGTGACTCCACAGCATATATCCACTACAAAGTTCATCAAAATATATACATATCGGTTACTGAGATACAAATAGACCGATAAAAATTAGTGACATATATTTTATGTGAAAGTTAATAAAATTTCTAAAAGCCCACCGTCTAAAAGTGGAAGATTTTTTGTGATTACAATACTCCATCACCTGCATTGGAGGAAGTAATAAAGGAATAGAATTTATTTTTGTTACTTTATTATTATTTACACGTTGTTGGACACAAGCGCTATAGCCATCTGTGGGGAGTGGTCGTGATACGCCACAACGGCTATATCAGTCAAAAAGTTATTTGCCTGTTACGGCAGAACGGCGACGACCGTCAGAATGTCGGTATACTTGCCTTGTTGAGCAATGTTAGTGCCATAACATAAAGCTCTTTATTTCTGAAATTGCCAAATTCTAAGCCACTATACGCTATCCCAACTATTCATGTTTTAAGGTGCATGAGTAAAACATCACGACGGCTATAACCGTCCATAACCTCCAATGTGATGCATTGACCACGTGTATAGCTGCCATATCGCAAGTGCATTTTTGTTTGGTCTTCATGTTTTCAGTACTGAGTGGAAGGTAGGTTACCAGATATTTTCATTCTAAACAGATATTCGTCGTCCACCTATTATACACATAGAATATATTGTTTCATATCAATACAAAACTCGAAGCACGTGTGGGACATTTTCCAGAGAAGCTGCCCCTTCCAGAGGATCATAAAAGAAAATCCTATTTTCTTAGATGCAAACAACGTTTCAAGTCTGGGAAACGCAAAGAAACTGGCTGAAGATGTAAGGGTTGTGAAAATAAACCTGCTTTGTGTCCAGACTGCTTTGAAGAGTGGCATCAAACATAAATTTGCGTCCAGATTCTGTTTTGTTCGGGGATACCTCTGTTTGCTAATAAATTTGATTTTTTGTTTTGATACCGTCTATATTCTGAGAGATGCGTTTTTGTTTATAAATTTGATACAATAAAATTTTAATTTTTGTATTAGCTTTTGTCTCGAAAATTGTCCTTTTCTTCCTACAAGATGTGTTTTACGATTACACGGATCAGACGGCTATAGCCGTGGTTGCCATTATAGAACATGAAGTATGCTGCGACGGCTACACGACGGATGTAGCCGTCTTTTTTATTGTCACCAAAAACCTCAAAAATGAAAAAAAGAGTCAAAAATGAATACCCCTAAAATATTTTGATAATGCAAATCATGTTACAAACTCAAAAAAATGGGAATGTTTTGAGGTGCCATATTACGAAGCCTCCCGGCCAGACGAGTGTCCAACAATGTGTTTATTTTGTTGGTCATTAACTCATACTGCCTGTATCACATAATATAGTACATCTCGCACCTCATTCGGCATTAGTTCTATAACATGAGGGTATCACTCGCCTTCAATAATTGTTTTGTGACAGACTAGCACATTTCGTGAAGTAATTTTATCTCATACACCGTCAAACCAGCCTAGAAGTAATCGGAAAAAATCGAAAATATTGCGCAAAGTCTACCAGCTAACTAAAAAGTTCTTTCTCAAACTCCGCATGAAAAAGAGCATTAATTACCATTAATTAATGTAACGAGCGCTGCGTGATATTTTAATTGGACGGCCACAAAATGATGCGCCCGTACATTTATGCTTCTCGATTGAAATCAAGTGCCATGCCACAGTGAAGAGAGCAAGAAACTTTTCCTGGAGCAAAAGAAAAAAATTCGACATACTTTTGCTTTTAACGAAGAGAGTTTAGGCTGATGAGCGAACTTTGTGCGAATGGCTGAAGTACTCAACCACAGAATTAGTTTGAGGTTAGTTAATTTAACCAAAGCTTCTAACAGAAAACTGGAAGCTTCTTACTATGTCATCTTCTTAATTTTGCACCAAGGATGAGGGAAATGCTCCGGTAAATGTATCAACTTTACCCGTTCAGCCTAGCTTATCCACAAAGATCATGTAACGGGCTTCAATCCAGTGGAGTACATTCTGTACGTTGTCCCTGTTACTGTAGTCTTACGTATACTAAACCAGCAGTAGTTTCCAAAGGATCGAATTACATTTCTAAAGCGGCAGTTATAGTTGCAAATAGTCAGTTGTAACTTTTTAATCGTCAACTGCAGTTTCAAATTGTTGAGTGAATTTTCAAAAGCGGCAAATGCACTTTCAGATAGTCAGTTTAAAATTCTAGTTCGTCAGTTGCAGTTTCAAATAATCCATTGAGTATTAAAATGCATCACATTAAGCTAAAATTAGTTACATCAAAGTTCTATGTTATCAGTCGTAGTTTCTAAGGCGTCAAATACCGTACGGTAAAACGAATAATTTTGGCAGGCTCGTTCGCAACATAGAGCAAAAGTACGTAACAAAAATCTTTCGCATTCCTATAGTGACCTTTCAAGACATACATACAAATGCACATACATACAGGTGCGGGTATTTGCTGTGACTTCCGTGAAAGAGCATCGAATGTGGCCCCATTATAAATACATCTTCATACAAAGAGAGAAAAATAGTATCACGTTAACAGTAGCGTGCCGAAATAAAAAACAGTAGAACTGTGGGATATACCTTAAAAAACTATGTACCACCAGATGGTCATCCAGGGTCGAATCTATAATTTCATTAAAAAGTAACTATTTAGTCGTCGTTAAATGTTTGTCGAATTTAGCTGTAATAGTAAAGAAAAAATCCGATTGGGATGAGGCAAAGGTCTTACAAAATATAATAGAAAATTTTGAATCTATATTTTTACTAACATTTCAAGGAAAAATATTTGAAAAGTCAATTTACTTTCAAAATGTTTGCAAAAAAGTGATATAGATATTGGACAAGCCACAGATTTAATTGCATATGTTTCAGATCAATTAGCGAATTTAAGAGATAATTTTGAAAATATCTTTGAAACTTCAGTAACGATAGCAAAAGAATGGGGTATTGAGCCACAACTTACAGACAAAAGAATTTGTACTACTAAAAAGTTTTTTGATGAAATGGCGGTTGATGAACCAGTAGAACACCCTAAAAATCGTTTAAGAATTTTAGTATTCAACACATGCCTAGAACTATTTTAGTACAACTAAAAAGTAGATGTGAGGCATTCACAAATGTCTATTCAAAATTCGATATTTTAAACCCCAAAACACCTATTGAAGTGCAAGAAGTGGAAATTATTAATAAAGTAAAAGAACTAGTTAGAAAAATATCCAGACGAGCTCACACAAAATCTTGCGTTTGGAACTAATTCAAATGAAAAATCTTCTATAATTATGTAAGCCTGAAAAATCTCAACAGTATTAGGGAACTTTCTGATTTTATTTTCGAAAAAAAAAGAATCAAATGTTGGTTAGTAGTGCACCTCAGATTTGCACCGCATTTCAGTTGTTTCTAGTACTGACTGTTACATCGGCTCAAGCAAGGTCATTTTCAAAACTAAAACTAATAAAAAGTTTTGCAAGATCGGCAATAGGTGAATCGCGCCTGAGTTCTTCGGCATTAATTTCTATGGAAAATGGATGTGCAGAAGGCATAGACTTAGACCAAATAGTTGATACATTTGTTGCTTTACATACAAAAATTAGTTCTTTTCTTTACATGAAATGCAAGTTAAATCATAATAATAAAATTTTTAGAGTCAATGTGATTTATTTGTTTATTTTTGTTACATTTTGTGTTGCAAATGTTTTACTTCCCACACCGATAGGTGAGGGGAGTATTGTGATCGCGAAAATTTTCGATTTTGAGATAATATGCTTTTTGGGCGTTTTGTGATGTCTACATAACGAAAATCCACGTCACTCATTTCCGTCGGTCTGTCTATCGGTCTGTCTGTCGGTCTGTCTGTCGGTCTGTCTGTCGGTCTGTCTGTCGGTCTGTCTGTCGGTCTGTCTGTCGGTCTGTCTGTCGGTCTGTCTGTCGGTCTGTCTGTCGGTCTGTCTGTCGATCTGTCTGTCGGTCTGTCTGTCGGTCTGTCTGTCGGTCTGTCTGTCGGTCTGTCTGTCGGTCTGTCTGTCGGTCTGTCTGTCGGTCTGTCTGTCGGTCTGTCTGTCGGTCTGTCTGTCGGTCTGTCTGTCGGTCTGTCTGTCGGTCTGTCTGTCGGTCTGTCTGTCGGTCTGTCTGTCGGTCTGTCTGTCGGTCTGTCTGTCGGTCTGTCTGTCGGTCTGTCTGTCGGTCTGTCTGCCGGTCTGTCTGTCGGTCTGTCTGTCGGTCTGTCTGTCGGTCTGTCTGTCGGTCTGTCTGTCGGTCTGTCTGTCGGTCTGTCTGTCGGTCTGTCTGTCGGTCTGTCTGTCGGACTGTCGGTCTGTCTGTCGGTCTGTCTGTCGGTCTGTCTGTCGGTCTGTCGGTCTGTCGGTCTGTCTGTCGGTCTGTCTGTCTGTCTGTCTGTCTGTCTGTCTGTCTGTCTGTCTGTCTGTCTGTCTGTCTGTCTGTCTGTCTGTCTGTCTGTCGGTCTGTCTGTCTGTCGGTCTGTCTGTCTGTCGGTCTGTCGGTCTGTCTGTCGGTCTGTCTGTCGGTCTGTCTGTCGGTCTGTCTGTCGGCCTGTCTGTCGGTCTGTCTGTCGGTCTGTCTGTCGGTCTGTCTGTCGGTCTGTCTGTCGGTCTGTCTGTCGGTCTGTCTGTCAGTCTGTCGGTCTGTCTGTCGGTCTGTCTGTCGGTCTGTCTGTCGGTCTGTCTGTCGGTCTGTCTGTCGGTCTGTCTGTCGGACTGTCGGTCTGTCTGTCGGTCTGTCTGTCGGTCTGTCTGTCGGTCTGTCTGTCGGTCTGTCTGTCGGTCTGTCTGTCGGTCTGTCTGTCGGTCTGTCTGTCGGTCTGTCTGTCGGTCTGTCTGTCGGTCTGTCTGTCGGTCTGTCTGTCGGTCTGTCTGTCGGTCTGTCTGTCGGTCTGTCTGTCGGTCTGTCTGTCGGTCTGTCTGTCGGTCTGTCTGTCGGTCTGTCTGTCGGTCTGTCTGTCGGTCTGTCTGTCGGTCTGTCTGTCGGTCTGTCTGTCGGTCTGTCTGTCGGTCTGTCTGTCGGTCTGTCTGTCGGTCTGTCTGTCGGTCTGTCTGTCGGTCTGTCTGTCGGTCTGTCTGTCGGTCTGTCTGTCGGTCTGTCTGTCGGTCTGTCTGTCGGTCTGTCTGTCGGTCTGTCTGTCGGTCTGTCTGTCGGCCCCACGTTAGGCGCCAATTTGTAACAATAAAAATGTTGCTTGGTCATGAGCGACCAGCCAACACTTTTATTACTCATAGCAACCAGTAGCTCAGTAGGATTGCATAAGACTAGGGTATGTAGGTGCGTGCGTGTGTGCGTGAATGTGTGAGTCTCGTTAGCCGCCAAGAAATGAAAACTAGGACAACAATGGTTTAATAAAGATTTATTTTAGTATGTATACGAATGCAGTACATTTTATTTTTTTTTTTTAAAAAAGAACTTAGCTTCAGAAGGAAGTCCTCGTAGTAGTGCCCTTCCGAAAGGAAGGTGGTGCTCCAGAGAAGGCTGGCTTTTTGAGGAGTTCAGGTGGTGCCCCAAAGGTGTGGTGTCCCCAAAGAAAAGTTTTCTTCAGGAGTTTAGGTTGTGCCCCAAAGGTGTGGTGTCTTCATGGTGGCACCCCGACCAAGAAAAGTGGTCTTCATTGAGGCACCCCGCCAAAAAAAGAAGTTAGGTCTTCATGGTGGCACCCCGACCAAGAAAGGTGGTCTTCATTGAGGCACCCCGCCAAAAAAAGGTGGTTGCACCTTGTGGAGAACTTCACAGGACTTCACGATCTGTTCCTGAAGTATGGATCTTCATGCGTTCTTACATTTTGATAAATTGCATTCATATACTTCAGAAACAAATCTATGAAGTAGCATGGGGGAATTAAAAAGACAAAAAGCAGATAACTTTCAAATGTTCACATGGTAAAGATTAAAAAAAAATATAGATATATACAAGAGCGAATAGTTTAAAAAAAACTCTTAAATACTTTGTATTTTCAGTCCTACCGGATCTTTTCAGATATATAGTGATAAATAAAATAAATGTACAAAGTATGTTCAAAAATTTACAAACTTTTTCCTCACGCCTTGTAAAACAAAATTACCAAAATGTCCAAAAGATCTTTTCATTGCGTTCTCAATTAGCAAATCTGAGTGCTAGGTATTTTTACGTAAAGAATGTCATAAAAAAAATGTGAAACATTAAATACACACAAGATAAGGCATCTTAACACAAAAATATATGGCTAGAAACAAAGAGTAGTGTTCAGCGAATCTTTTGTTAGGTAATTAATAAATATACGGTGTATGATTGACTTGATATTTAAAGATTAAAATGTTCGCCATCACATGTTCATGAAAAGAACTGTATAAATCAAACAAAATCACGTTCCTACACAAGATAAGATAAGATAAATATGCAGAAGCAATGAAAATGTGGGAAACCTTAGCAATTAAATCGTTATGATTACCTTGATTAAGACATAATGGCACAGACACAAAAGATTGTCTTAGAGAGACATAATTACGTTAGCTGTTAACTGTTTGAGTTCAAAACGCAAAAGGAAGGAGATATGTGTTTCGACATAAAAGGTAACCTTGGTGGAGAGCAAGAGCATATCCCCACTCATTAGATATGCGCAGGCGGTGTAATATATAAATATCGTTCCATTTGAAAGAAAGTAGAGATGGGAAAAAGGTAGGGGTGAGAAGCAAAATAGTTATAAAAATGTACTAGTATAATGAGGAAGCAGTAGCTAAAAATGGAAGTTGTAAACTATTTGTATATGGTAGCCAAGTAAATAATATAAAAATAATTTTGAAAACGGGTGAACCGTTACACTCGGCCCCACTTAACGAAAAAAAATTTGAGAAGCATTCGAGAATTTTTTTTTTTTTTTTTTAAAGAGAGTAAAGTCAAAGTTATCACTGAGGGATCAAAATCAATCATTTGTCCTGATAACAATGTCAAATTAAGTTTTCGTGCTTCCCCATGCAAATCTCAAGAAATTGTAGTAATCTACAACCTACAAAGTCTATCAAGGTGCATGAAAGAGCAAGAAGACGCAGGTAGAAAACAAAAATGTTGGAAGAGAAATGGGAAGAAAAAGAGATAGCCTCAAGTCTACCAAACAAGAGGGATGGTTATAGCACCAACTCGCTTAAAAGTGCAGTGAAGCTGCACTGAATATGTACTACACAATGAAGGTAATAAATTGTGAAGTAAAAAAAACAAATGTACGCAACCTATCAAACCCTAATATACTTAAGACCTAAAAAAAAACTCGTCAAAACTTTGACAAAAGACAAAGAGTTTCAAGACTCGGCTACACGAGGTGCAAAGGATGCAGCAGCATCCAGAGTACCCAACTGGCTAGAAAGATTCGTTTCGCTGATCGATCTTAAAACTGCGCCGTAGAATCTTCCTACATCCACCAGTCGTCTGTCAGCTGAGGACTGCAGAAGCTACCACGCCCCCACAACAAGTGAACCAAGTCATGAAGACTCTAGGGCAGGAAAAAAAAGAAAAAAAGAAGTTTTACTTGCAGCCTGCAACAGCAAGAGTGAACTTATAGTAGTCACTAGACTGAAAAGAGGACAAGTGAAGCTTGCCTCCAGGCGACTTAGTGAATGGGTTAGCATTTCAATAATGCTGCTGGCGCTCTGCCGCATACGACCTGAAGAAGGAGCTCAGATATATTGCAGTAGTGACATCAGGTGTGTGTCAAGTCTCCTCAGAGAATTTTGACTACCCTTTGTCACCCCCCACAACTATCCTTCCAGGAACAGTATCAATAAAGATTGTCGTATTGACACTCGCCAACACGTACCATTGAAACGGCCTCTAAAATAACTACAAGGTTGTTGCCTATAAAAAATCTAAATACCCTATGCAACCGTAAGTACTACTCAAAAGAAACTGGGATACCCTTGATATTCTCAACAAAAGATTGTAAAATATTCCACTGAACAGACTCAAGAGAAAATTCAAATCTCTAAAGCATAGGTATAAAACCAAACTATTTCCATATATGAAATACGAAATAAAAAAAAAATTGTAACACCATAAGTGCTTCTATGATGACCCAAAATAAAATTTAAATTTTGATCAAAATATTTTCTAAGTACTAACTATAATTCAGTAATATTCTGATTCAATAAAAAAAAATTTGCAATCCAGTGATGTTCTGATTCGATAAAAGATCTTGAAATAATCCAGTATTGTTCTGATTCGATAAAGAGCACTATAATTCAGTGATCAACTATAAAAAATGTTGGGCGCCAGCAGTCTAAAATAAGACTACAAAAAAAAAACAATTAAAAACAAGTGCTTGAGTGATATCATTTCAAAGTCAAATACCTACATGAAATTTTTCAAATAATAAGCAACAATGTAAATTCAAAGAAGTGTTGTGTCATAATAGATGCAAAAGAATAAACTCACAAAGGCTTAACAACATTAAATTCGAAAATCAATTCAGGGAAAATGTATACATCATATTAAACTTGAAGAGACAATTCAGGGAAAGTTTGTGCCTCAAATTGGATTCAAAAATAAATTTAGGAAAAATTATACATCATATTGAATTCAGAAAAGTACATCCAAGGAAAAATTCATACATCATGTGACAATTTAAAATAGGCAAAATTGCTTAAGTGAAGTAAGTATCACAGATCTAATGTTCATTAATAAATTGATCCCAAAAAAAATCAAACATCAGTGTAAGTTTAAGATCTAATCAGGAAAAACTATTAAAGATTGCATGAGCCTATACAACAGAAATCAAAAGCTTGAACTATTTGTGAGCATGTCAGCACAAGGATCTTAGTCGATTAAAAAGAATAAGATACGAATAAACAAAAAGCGAAGGTTAAATGCAAAATTGCAAGAAATGTTACCAAGATTTTAATCTATCAAATATCAGATTACTAAAACTGTAACAAACTCATATCAAGTTATGAGTGCAAAGCGAAAATCGTAAAGTTATAAATTCAAAGTGATTTAAAAAAACTAAACTGTGATAAACAGATCATATGAAAGAAACTAAACATGAAAATCTCAGGCCTACAAAAGTCATTCCAAGTACGCTGCAGATTTATAGAAACGCATACCAGGATAACTAAAGAGGATAGAGACAATCAGGGGTAATTTCGTTCATGAGAGCTAAGTGAAATTTTTTTTTAAAGCCGTAAATCTTAAAGTGATTTTAAAGTCATAAGAAATGGACTATAATGAACATTGAACAAGTACCATGAAAACAAATCACACATGAAAATCGCAAACCTACAAAAGCTATTCCAAGTACGCTGCAAATTTATAGAAACGCATACCAGGATAACTAAAAAGGACAGCAACAATCAGGGATGATCTTATTCATAAGTAAAAATTTAAAAATTTACATAAAGTTGAAATGACATGACATGGCATAAATGAACATAGGATTTCAGAAATCTACCTACAAACAAAGTACATTACAATGTACCATATCAAAAGTGTTTCTTCTACGCCAGAGGTTTCAAGAGCTGCCCGAAATACGCCAGATTTATAAGTATGCATATTACGACAGACAAGTGAACAGAAAATGCATACAAGAAAAGCGCTTTCGATTCAAGGAACGTCATAGGACTTACATCAGTCTCTATAACACAAAATTTGGAAAAAAAAATTCCATAACAAATAATATTTCTGCAAACATGTTACAATATACTACGCAATGCAATAAATTTATACTACAAATTAAATCGATTAATCAAAGTCTTAAGAACTATCAAAAATATCAGTAAAAACTTAAGAATGTGCTCACAAATGTTCAGTACGGTTAAATTTAAGTTTCATCAGAATTTGAAAATTGATGTTAAACTATAATTGTCACATAGTAAATTTTGGACTAACGTAGTTCAAAAAGTTGATTATCAACGGTCTTAAATGTCCTAAGGAGATCTATTAGCAGACTCTTACTGCCGCCTAGAATTTTTAAGGGGCGCTGGCTAATTCTTCCTCTGACACTGACGCTTGAAGTGAGAATGGCGGTGCATTTTCCATTCAGACGTCTCGCATCTTCGCCCAGTACAGCAGGGCGCTTGAATTTTGGGACTGTGATATAATCAGAATTGTTAATCGTTACATAACAACAACAAAGAATAGTGTTGATCACTTTCTGAACCAGTCTCAATCACCATCTGAATCAGAACTATCACTTGAATTATTACCCATATAAGTATCATTATTATCTAAACTATTGTCAGGTTTAAGATCTTTGACATGAAAATCTCCTATAATATTACCATCCAAATCTTTCAACGTATAAACTAAAGGTGACTTTACTCTATAAACAATGCAGGGGATAAACTTTGGACTTAACTTCGCACAGAAATTATCAGCAGCTTTTGAAAGAATGAAATTACGTTTCAAAACTCTATCACCAACTTTGAATCTAAGATCTCTCCTTCGCAAGTTATAACGATTTTTGTTGACTTCATAAGAACATCGCATTCGGTCTTGAACTTTAGAATAAATCTCAGGTATCTTTTGTACTAAATTTGGATCTAAAACATTTTGGCTGATATTAACGTCATTCTTAGCATCATCGGCAATGATTCCATAAAATGAACCATCAACTGGCACATTTCGATAAAAGTTTAAATAGCTAGGTGAATATCCTGTAACTTCATGCTTTGCTAATCTAATTGCCTGGGCTATTTGATGAATAGACTGATCCCAGGTATTGTGAGAACTTTTTATGTATGATCTAATTGCAGTGACAATAGTCCTATTCACTCTTTCACAAGGGTTAACTTGAGGAGTGTACCTTGCATTATACCAGATTTTCTGTACATTATAAGAGCTAGTAAGAGCTTTAAATTCTTTAGAGATAAATTGAGGTCCATTATCAACTACAATGATCTGTGGAACTCCAAAAATGAGAAATACTTGATTTTCTAGAAATTTAACTATGGATGTTGATGTGGCTTTAGGCATAGGATGTACTAAAACAAGTTTTGTAAACCAGTCACAAACTACCAGAAGAAATCTATTACCCTTTTTAGAACGAGGGTATGGTCCTAAAAGATCAGCAGATCGGTCGGTCTGTCTGTCGGTCTGTCGGTCTGTCTGTCGGTCTATCTGTCGGTCTGTCTGTCGGTCTATCTGTCGGTCTGTCTGTACTCGTTTTTCTAGCCTCGTAATCTCAGTAACGGCTGGATGGATTGTTATGAAATTTGGGCAGCGATATGCTGTGATGTCGTAGTAGGTAATGTTCCTATAATTTTGAAAATCGGTGCATGGGCGGCGGAGTGATCAGCAAAAAACGAAAAATTTTAAATATGCCTCAAACCTCGTTTTTAGGCGTTTTAGGAGTTCCTGATCATTTTCTACTTTTTTGGTAGGGGTGAAATTGGGGTGGTTGGGGGGTGGGGGGTGGTAAAATTGAAAAATTTGTTGCTTTCATAATAGACTGTCCACTGACCTGTGAAGGAAGACATAGCAACATAAATAACTTTTTTAGGTCCATCCGAAAATTGCCTTGCCTATTACAGAAACCAAAGGACTTAGCATTTTTTCTGGTGTAAACATACAGGTATTGCTTTCGATCCTTCTATAGGTCTGTTTTTACAGAGAATCATAATTTTTTTTTTTTTTTTTTATGGTCGGCCTCCCGCAAAGGCTGAAAGCCTATGGCGCTGTAGGAGCGCTGCGAGAGGACAAATGTCTGTTCACGTTAGATTTGAAACGCTGCAGGTTGTAGCCGTCGGGAAACAAATTCCCCGGCAGCTGATTCCACAGCGTCGAAGTTCTCCAAAAGAAGGAATGCTGGAGGAGACTGGTTCGGGGAGTAAGGACCTCGACCTGGTAAGGATGAGCTCGCAGAGCTTCTCTAGTATTCCTGGTTCGGACGGCCTTTGGTGTTATTATCTGGGAGAGCTCACACGAACATCTTCCGTGATAGAATCTGTAAAACAGGGATAGGTCAGCCACCCTCCTTCGATGTTCCAGGCTGTGAAGGTCCTTTGTGAGCTGAGGCGTATCGATTAATCTAATTGCTCTTTTCTGGATAGTGTCCAGAAGCTTTAGAGAGTGCTTCGGAGCACATCCCCATACATGGGAGCAATACTCCAGCGATGGTCGGATCTGTGCCTTGTAGAGCAGCAGCAGTTGCTCTGGTGTATACAACTTCCTACAGCGGAACAAAACTCCAAGCTTCTGGGATGCCGTTTTAGCAATACTGACGACGTGGTCGTGCCAGGACATGTTATTGTTGATGTTGATTCCCAAGAGCTTGACGCAAGATGATTCGACTATGGGGTGACCCTCCATTTCCACGGTTGGTAAGCCATCGTGAGACTTCTTTGTCAGTGTTGTTGCCTGAGTTTTTTGTACGTTGAACTGTACTTTATTTGCTAATCCCCACTCGACAATTGTTTTGATATCTGCGTTGATCTGTGAGGCATGCTGCTGTCGCCGACGTATAAATAGACCAGGGTCGATAATTTTTGAAACCAAAAAAAATTACAGTAGGATGAAACCCATTAGAAAAAGAGGGGAATATGATAAGAATGAAAGGAAAAATAAATTACGGTCGACTCGAGATCGGGAAGTTGGAGGGGGTCAGTTTTTAAGGGTAGAAAATGGTTTATCTTGATTTCTGGCAAAACTACAAGTCCTATGGAAAAAAGTTAAATGGCAAGGTCGTAGATAATAAAAAGGTCTGCAACTTTTGTATTTTCAATTTTTACACATAACCTCAAAATTTTGGCAAAGAATTCAAAAAACCAAGTTTTCGGTTTTTTATTTTTATCTTCTTCAAACAAAAAAATTTTCTACGAAATTTGGTGAAAACTTACCTTGTTATGTCCCAGATGCACTGTAATTTATTTGTTTAAAAATATTCATTTTTTCACCTTATTTTAACTTAATATCAAAAATGCACCCCAATTTTCAATCGAAAATTCTCGCATCAAAACATCAGCTTTTATCAAAAAGTTTGGGAGCTTTTTATTCGTTGGAGTCTCAATTTTCTAATGGTGTAAAAATAATATGCATTATTATGGAAAACCTTCTCAGAAAATGCGAAAAACTGAAAAAAACTCAAATTCGTATTTTTTTTTTACTCACTATGTACAATTTCATCAAAAAAATGTGATTGCTGCAATTTTTTAGTTGAAAGGTTTATTAATTAAATTCGAATTACATTCTTGTCATAGAAAATTTCAAAAAATATAAATATACATGTAAATCGTACTATTGAATTTAGATACTTAGTTCTGATTACGTTATTCATTATATTTTTTTTCGAAAACGTTAATCTTGTCATTTATAAATATCTTATCTGAAATTCCCATTAGTTATTCATTAGTTTTTGTCTCTTTGAAGGCATTTCTTCATCGTTAGATTCGATAAACCTTTCTATCTCTAGTTGATCGTCGAAATCTTCAAGACAATCATCTTCGTCTCCAATATTATTTCCACTCTGCATTGGTTCTTCATCCACAATTTCATCTGAATCAATTATTCTCTCGTAGATTTCTTCTTCCATATTGGAGCAATTTTCAGAACCATGGCAATTAGTGCATAAATTTGTGCATTTTAAACCATGTTTTCGGCAGCCACATTTTAAACTGTTACATCCAGTTTCACAGCTGCAGCAGATAGTTTTGAGCAATACTTCCGGAATTAAATCTTTTTCTGCAAATTTGGGCAAAATGCCACGTTGATGTCGCTTCCAACCCCAATCTGTTGCTGTCAATTGTAAGGGATCTACTTCTGGCTCTCAACTGTATCGTGTATCATAGCGCATTTGAGTTAACGCATTGCGTTGATACAAGGAAGTGCGCCAGCGTTATAGTATCAGCGCATTTAATTTGTATGCGTTACCCATGACCACTGACTAACGGTTTTACAGCTGCTACGAAATAGCAGGTATATCGTAAGGCCCAGACCCTGCTAAGTCCGTCCCTACTTCTCCATGAAATACCTTACAATGTGCTTACATTTACCGTATGTCACTCAGGTGCAAATATTATTTAAAGAAGATTCTACAACTTTTTCAAAATTATAGTAGGATATTCCAATTCCAATTTGCAACTTTTTAGTTTATCAATGTAACATGAAATCTCACGTTTTTTAAGTAAATAAGTGTAAATTTTGATAAACAGCTCAAAATTGTACATTTGTTTGTTAATTATAGTAGGATATTCCAATTTGCAATTTTTTAGTTTATCAATGTAACATGAAATCTCACGTTTTTTAAGTAAATAAGTGTAAATTTTAATAAATAGCTAAAAATTGTACATAGTGAGTAACAAAATTTTTCGAATTTGAGTTTTTTTTCAGTTTTTTGCATTTTCTGAGAAGATTTTCTATAGTAATGTATATTTTTGTTTACACCAGAAAATAGAGATTTCAGCGAACGAAAGGCTCCCAAACCTTTTTAAAAAAGCTGATATTTTGACGCGAGAATTTTCGATTGAAAATTGGGGTGCATTTTTGATCTTAAGGTCAAATAAGGCGAAAAAATGAATATTTTAAATCAAATAAATTACAGTGTATTTGGGACATAATAAGGTAAGTTTTCGCCAAATTTTGTAAAAAAATTGTTTTTTTTGAAAAAGATAAAAATAAAAGACCAAAAACTTGGTTTTTTGAATTTTTCACCAAAATTTTGAGGTTATGTGAAAAAATTGGAAATACAAAAGTTGTAGATCTTTTTATTACCTACATCTTTGCCATTCAACTTTTTCCCATAGGACTTGTAGTTTTGCCAGAAATCAAGATAAACCATTTTCTACCCTTAAAAGCTCACCCCCTCCCACTTCCCGATCTCGAATCGGCCGTAATTTATTTTTCCTTTTATTCTTATCATATTCTCCTCCTTTTCTAATGAGTTTCATCCTACTGTAATTTTTTTTCACTTTTTATTATTTTTGAAGGCTTCGGCACTGGTCTAAAACCAGTCAGAGCCAATCAGTATTCCCCATTGCAGTTGTCAAACTATTTCTGACTAGTACTGGCCAATCAAATTGACGCTGACTAGTTTGCGATTGCTGTAAAAGCAGACCTATAATGTAACAAAGAAACTGTTGAATTGATTTTAATGAAATTTTGACACAGTATTACTACCGTGGCGACGATGAAAATCGCATACGGTTTTAATAAATCGTGCCAGTAGCGGCGCAGAAATAATAAAAAAACTAAAATATAAAAACAGCTCAAACTTCGTTTTAAGCATTTTAGAGGTTCCTGATCATTTTCTGTGTTTCTTTGGGTGGGGGTGAAATTGGGGTGGTTGGGGGGTGGGGCGTTGTAAAACTGAAAATTTGTAGCATTGATAATAGGCTGTCTATTGACCTGTGAAGGAAAGACCTAGCGGTATAAGTCAATTTTAGGAGGGGGCTGGCGATTATTTGGTTGCAAGGGATCTCAGACGAAAGCTTCATGCTATGGTAATACTATAAACTGGTATCACCGTAATGTGTGGGAAGTACTGAGTCAATCAACTTGACTCCATTTTTGATTTTCTTATAGTTTTATATCTTAAATTTTGTAGCCTTCTGCGCAAAACCTAAAACTCATAGTGGCTATATATAATATCGAGGGACTTTGTTACGTTAATGTGATTAATCTATGTATAATTATACCGTACCTAATGTCCATGAATTCTTATTCTTCAAAAAAGACAAAATAAAAATATAAAATTGAGGTCACACCAATTTTTTTCTATCTATAAACCGGCCTGAAATGTTATGTTTTTATATAGAAGGAGGGGCCCCGTGAAAAAAATTGCGGGGGGAGCGAAAACCTTGGCACGCTACTGCACATTAATATGACTAATATTTTGATACACTCTTTGGTAACAAGGATATCTTAGCATGCCATGTCGAGAATTCTGAGATTGAAGTCACAGTAAAAGGCTCATTTCATGCGACAATGAGCGTCATGACACTTAAAGTGAAGACAAAGTGACATTTTTAAGTGGAAAACAATGCATCAGTTCAGCATATTCTTCCAAAAAGTGGACGATATCGAAAGCAACAATTTTGTTTTCAATTGTGTAACTTGTAAATTAATATAACCTCTCTTTCACACGTATAAAATGAATGCCACGTATAAAGGCGCATTTTCATGTGACATAAATATCTCGACTTTGGTGCAATGAGACTACAAGTCGCAACATACAATCAAAGTCACGTCACGGCAGCAATTTGAAGTCGTGGCATTGGTGTCGAGGTATCAGAATCATCAGAATCAAACAACCACTTAAAGATGTCACATTTTCATGACCTTATTGTCATGACATTTACTGTCGCACGAAAACGAGCCTAAGGGCCGGTTGTACAAACACAGTTTAACTCGAGTTCAACTTTGTACCGAGTTCATCTCTAATTTGCTGTTGTACCAACAAAGTTCAAGCGTTGACTTCAGTTCAACCTCGGATCAAGTTGAACGGCCACCGGGGAGCGTTTAACAGCGGTTCAAGGTTTAAAATGGCGATGTTTACGACCAGCTGATCAGTTTCTAACCCTAATATCCGACGTGAGTGAGATAGTCAAATGCGATATTTTCACATGATTTTCACTTGAGTTACATGATGGAGTACTTTAACGAACCTTTGACCGAGGATGACATTATTAGGAAAAAACGACCTGAAAATTGCCAAATGATATTTGTACCTAATGTATCGTGAACAAATTCTCAATTAATTGTAGGCACATCAGCAATAAAAGTTTCCGCATCGTCGTCGAATGTAGATGTGAATCCTGTTATTTGGGGTCCGATTTTTCTTTTATTGATATGTCCAAGTCCTGTATTTTGAAATCCTGCGAAGGCCCACCGCCGGTATTATGGATGTACTGTCTCTCATCGGCATATCTTTGTTTTGTCCTTTTTTTTTTAAATTTTCGTAATTGCCTTTCAGTACCTTTGCTTCACGAAATGTCCCTCCACGCAAACTGTTGGACAAGTTCAACCTTTCCGTTTTGATTCTATGAATATTTGTATCCGTTTTCTGGCATTCCAAAACAGTCTCATATTTTTTCACAAATTCTATTTATACGGCCTCTTCTTTCGTCGTAAAATTAGTCGCCCTTTTTTGGATTCCGTTATAAAATTGCAAAATACTTCTTCACCGACAACAAAATTTGATGAATGTCAGAATTTGACATTCATAGACGTGACATTAGCATAACCTGCATAACATTAAACACTAAAACGAAAAGTAACTAGTTTCGCCACCAAATACCCTATATCCATTGCTACCAATCCTCTTTTGATCCAGTTCAGCAGATCCTTCCCAGAACGGAGTTTGTACAACGCGTCAACCGTTGAACCGTGTTCATCGCTGAACTTAAGGTTGCGTGATCGGGAGTTCACTGAGCGTTTGTACAACCGGCCCTTAACGAATGCAAGATGCTTAGACAAGGAAAGAGAGAGGACGGAACGAGCGACTGACATTTCTGCTACCAAATGGCACCAAAAAAGTACCAAAATTTACCTGTGATACGTGATTCCTGGCTCCTTCCTGCTGCTGTGGCTTTTACAACCGTAAGCTGCACACCCTACCATTGTGCACATCACAATATTTTACAATGATTGGTCTTAAAAACGCTAAATATCATAAAAAAATATTTTGGTGGCTATTCATTTTCGGTAGCAGCTACGGAATTCAAATTGGTGCCGTGACTTTGAAGTTTGCATGTTTTGAAATGTCGCGACTTTTAGTGTCTGCGATATTTATGTCATATGAAAATGGGCCTTACTGTTGGTCAATGCTTGTCAGGCCGATGGACTTTTGCTTTTAGTTAGTGTCGTGTCGGTCGATCGGTCTGTCAGGTCTGGATCGCCCAAGAACCAGACGAAGTCAGGGAGAAGTAAGGGAAGAATAGAAAAGGAATGAAGCAGATGAGCAACGAGGAGGAAGTTCATCGGATGGAGGGTATAGCTTGACAGTCGATTAGAGTTATGTAATTAGTAACTGTTTTAAATTTCACGTAATTTTATTTTGACATCTTTTCGATTTTCGTCAAAGTTGCGGTCGGCGTTCCCTTGCCCCTTGCTGGGGCTTGCACTATTTATGTATGTAGTCCATAGAATCAAGACTACAATATCTGACGCAACATATACAAATGGACGAATATCAAGCATAGGAAAAAATTCCAAATGCGATAATTAATAATTTGCAGTGATTGTAAATTGTTAGTATACGCTGCATTTGGAGATTTAAATGATACTACAGAAATTTTAGTATTTTTTTATCGGCAGCCTCCCGCACAGGCTGAAAGCTTATGGCGCTGTAGAAGCGCTGTAAGAGGATAAGTGTCTATGTACGTTAGATTTGAAACGATGCAGATTGTAGTCATCGGGAAAAAAATTCCCCGGCAGCTAATTCCATAGCGTTGAAGTTCTCCAAAAGAAGGAATGCTGTAGGAGACTGATTCGTAGAGTAGGGACCTCGACCTGGTAAGGACGAGCTCGGAAACCCTCTCTAGTGTTCCTTGTTCGGACGGCCTTTGGTATTGTTCTGTACGAAAGCTCGCTCGAACATCCTCCGTGATAGTATCTGTAGAATAGGGACATGTCAGCCACCCTTTTTCGATGTTCCAAGCTGTAGAGATCCTTTGCGAGGTTAAGCGTATCGATTAGTCTAATTGCTCTCTTCTGTATAGTGTCCAGAAGCTTTAGAAAGTACTCCGGTGCACATCCCCAAACATGGGCTGGGAGCGATACTCCAGCGATGGGCGGATCTGTGCCTTGTAGAGCAGCAGTAGTTGCTCTGGTGTATACAGCTTGCTGCAGCTTAACAAAACTCCAAACCTCTGGAATGCCGTTTTAGCAACATTGGCAACATGGTCGCGCCAGGACATGTTAGTGTTGATGTTTGTCCCCAAAAGCTTGACGGAAGGTGACTCGACAATTGGGTGACCCTTCACCTCCACAGTTGATAAGTCAACGTGAGACTTTGTCAGTGTTGTTTTTTTACTTGTGTGTCATCGGCATCGACTGCTTTTGGTCATTAGCCTCGTGTTCTGTGTAGGCTTTGTTACTGTTTCCCGGTGCCACTTAGGAACAGCACTGTTAATTAAGAGAGATGCCAACAGTGAAGGCTCAGGTAGGGACTCTTCGCTGAGCTTTACGGATATTTATTTTTGATTGAAAAAACCAGAAATAAATGTCTGCCTCTAGCGAGAATCGAACCCGGGACCTTTCGATCCACGAGCCCTTGACTCTAACCACTGATCCAACCCACCCCCACTTCAGAGTTGTTGCCTGAGTTCTGTGAACGTTAAACTGTACTTTATTTACTAATCCGCAAAAAATATAGCTGGTAAGGGATGTCTGAGATTTTGTGGTACAAGTTCCTTGGGGTTCAATTAATCACCAGCTTTGGATAGTCATTCCGATTCGCACATTTAATTAATCAGTATTCGAGCTCATGCTATTCTAATTAATATACGGCTTAACCAACATTTATAATGTATTATATTAAGATCAAGATATCCAACACTATCATCATTAGATATTAGGATAGGCAATTAGTTATGCATACCTAACGTGATGAGGTAGTCGTTTTTAATTGAGCGGATTGGTGAATCGCCCGGTTTTTCACAATTTTTAGGACAAGAAATTATCCAAAAACAACAGGATCTAACATAAGCTGCAAACAGCGGCACATAATACGCAGCAATCCTTCCGTACTCTACGTTCATTAAAATAAATTCAGAGCTTGGTCTCAGGTCGGCACACAATAGAAATCAACCCATTTTGGATGGCAGACGTTAAACTCAATGTAGAATTTCAAACTGTAGAGCCCATTATTTTTCAGAAATCTTGAGGTACGTCCTGACTGATGAATCATTTGTTTCTTGGTATTCGGCAGGTATAAATGCGCTCCGACACCTTTCCACTACCACTAACTGCTTCTGAGGATGCCAGCCACTCATTTTAACGGCAGCGAAGCCCATTGAGGACAAAGCAGCAAAGCGTACCTGTGCCTCACGAACCGCTCAAGAGCCACTGGGTTACTGGATCATGGTCTCGAAAGTCTAATACGTGGTCGTCACAAGTAAACCCAATGGATGATTTCAAACTAAAGGAGAAGCACATGATTTTACGATAATATCTTACCGATATTGATATGATGCTTTGTGGTCGACACAAGAAATGGTTTTCCGAATGTTACTGAATAGCTAACAGCTTATGCGAATACCATCTATTTGATTTGGCGAAACGTCAAGCAGCGCTTCTACTCCATCCACTGAGGCCAAGTGACTCTTTCGTGGCTTGTGGTAGTTCGGTCATATTTCTCAAATGTCAGTTTATAGTCATTATGATTATTATGATACCGTTCGTCGCTCTAGTAATATGGCATTGCTCATTATATTGCTAACCTTTGAGATGATCCTGTAAGGTAAATATAAAGTATCATTGTTCGCAATGCACTTTCTGACTAATATTCCCTAGTATATAAAAATTATTCTAGTAGATAACACTTTACGTTTGCCTATGAAAAACTATTTGGAGCTGCTGAAAGATTATCCTATAGGCTTTTAGATTGACAGCGCTTCATTCGATCCATTACATTCTATTAAAGCCTCCCATTTTTACCGCTTATGTGGCGTCTAGACTGAACATATACTAAGCAATCACTGAGTTAACACAAATTTCATTCATTTCCTCCTTGTCATAACTAGCATCATTAAAAATTGTATCTACCTACTCTTCATTCACTACAGTATTGTCGGCTTTTAGGCACACATCTTTTCGGAAAGAGTCATCCGTTAAATAAACTATACGGAGCTCAATGTACTGGGACATTACACGCTATTCTACTCAATTTACTACTTTAACTATAATTGTATCGTTAACCTTGTTAAAGCCACGGTCGTATTAAGTGTAACGATATAACCGTATTACCCTTACATATACCGCGTATAATGTATTTTAATGGCACAACGTGATCCGCATGATTTCAGAGCTCGAAAACTAAGATATCGTTGTTTACAGAAACTTCAGACGAAATGTCAGAATATGTCAGCAAGGGATAGTATTTCTTACTGAGCAGTGAATGGCACAGAGGGTATTCGAAATTCTACATGCTCTACACTACCATATTATTTCAAGCTGTCAATCTGCCTGGCTGATTGGTTATCTATTTTACAGGAAAAATGCAATCTGGGAAATCAACAGCGAAACGTAAAGGTAGTTTAAAGCTTTAAAAAACACTTTTTTACTTTTCCTACAAATTAATTAAAAGTAGTACATCTTATCGATTTAACTTTATGAAGGAAAATTACGGTTAAACAAACGTCTTATCCATTGACGTATTATCTAATGACAAAATACCATTTTTTGGTACTTAACTGTAGACCTTAATATCGAACAGAATCTGTTTGCTATACATACAGCAGTTAATAGAAAGTTCACATCAAACTGTTAATCAAGACAGACATGTCCATAAAATCGGTCTTAAATCGTCTATGTCATTCAATAATGACCGAGAAATCAGTCCCCTCCAGCAAGCATTCTGGCCAAAAAAAGGCATACAATTACTGCTTTTGTTTGTTACCTGGTCATGATTTACAGTACTCCTTTATGAGTGGAAGTCGTTTAGCCATTGTCCGCGTCTTGTCATAAAGAGTTCACTGTAGGAACCCATAACGTTACACTGAATCAAAATCGGCACTATGGAGTGCTATGGACAGTCGCAAAAACGTAATCATTGCATATGTAGTCAATTACATGTCCATACCTTCCAATATAACAATAACCCTTCAATGAAGTCCTCAATGGAAAAAGCCTACCATATCAAGGAAGCATCGTAACCAGTCGTGCCAATAAATAATTATACAGTATTGTAGTAACGATCCCTGTCAGACATAATTACTTAGAGGCAATCAAGTAATTGCAAGCGATTGAGCCTATTAGGATAAAAGCACCGCTACAAAGGAAATGTATTGAGTTATTCGCGGTTCGCAATAACCAAGCAGAACTTGAATGGAAATGTTGTACTTTGATCCAGAATAATTATATAGTATGTCAACCAAATATCTCCTAGTCTTAATATTAACTATAATTGTGATAGTGGAAAAAATGTCCATTACACATGGCAACGTGTAAGTTAGTTAAATGTATAGCAAAATAAACATGGACGGTTTGTAAGGTCATGATGGGTATGTCTCTGTATCAATAGCGCACTATGCAGGAGAGTCCTAAGTAGAAGTCGTTATCATAAAAAACTTTTGCGAAAAGTGATACGACATCAAAGCGAAGGGATCGGTACAAACTAGAATTTCGGAACGCAAATCATATTGCCGATTAGGCCAGATAAGGAAATCTGCAGTAGTTAAGCCTGCACTCTAAGAAAGCGGTAACCACAAGATAAAGTTTGCTCCTCTTATTACGCCAGTTTGTACAGGAAGCCCATAGGGAATTATGAACATAATATATAAGAACAACTCCAACAACAAACAAGAAGCATACAAGCTCAGCAGAATATGGATACCCGCCTTAAGAGATGTAAAGATTCTGGGATGCGCGGGAGTTTCACAGGCATCGGCAGTTCACAGCGCAGCCGCACTCACTCCTAATCCGGGGTATACAGGGTGTCCAGTTAGAGTGTAATTCTTCGATATCTCGCAAGGTATACCTGATAGAAGAAAATGTCAAATACTAAATGAATTTGTGGTTCTTGGGTTTTTAGGCCGGCGTCGTTTAGCGTTAAAGCTTGACGTTTCGCCACCACGAGTGGATGGCATCTTCAGAAGCTATTTCACTTCGGCGACTTCCAAAATACTATTTATTATTTTGGAAGTCGCCGAAGTGAAATAGCTTCTGAAGATGCCATCCACTCGTGGTGGCGAAACGTCAAGCTTTAACGCTAAACGACGCCGGCCTAAAAACCCAAGAACCACAAATTCATTGGACGATGGCCGCGAAAGCCTTACACAGTATATCAAATACTAAAGTTATTTGGTTGCTTAAGGCGCATATTCCAAAATTTTTTTGAAATATACAGGGTGTTGAGGGAAAGTGGGATAGTGATCAACTTCGTTTTTTCATATGGAACTATACCTTTTTTTAATTTTTCTAGTTTCCATCATTGATCTCTATTCAACCCTGAAATATTTTTGGGATCGATGGCGACGTTGCCAAGTTATGATCTTTTAATTTTACGTGATAATTTTGAGCGGAATGCCTTGTTTATGAAGTCTAACGTAAAAGTGGTAAATCTGGCAACACCGATGTTAGCGTTTTTGAATTCTATATGTTCAAAAACCCCCAAGTATTGAATTTCACCCTTCCAGATGTGGCAGTTTTGGAAATATTTAAGCGTTCCGGTACTGTTTACTGAAAGAGCGGTGTTGTCGTATCTCAATAATTAACAGAAACAAAATTTGGAAATTGTGAGATTTTACTAAGTTCTACATGTGAAATTGATTGCAATAAAAATAAGTAGAGGATTCTATTTAATATAAATTAAAATCGGGGATATTTGTTTAAAAATTTGGAAGAATTATTTAAAACTTGGCAAACTTTCGCAAACGCGAAAAAAAAAATATTGCAAGGCGAGATAGGGTATTAGTAGATATTTCGATTTAAAATGACATACAGGGTGTTGCATTTAAAAAAACAAAGTAAAATTATTTTCAAATTGCCGTAATTTAAAATTCTGCCAAAAACACCCTGTAGATACAAATTGCTGGTAATATCCAAAATAAAATCCACTTAATATTCAAGTAACTCGCTGTATAACATTATTAAGAAAAGTTAAAGGAATATATCAATATGGACGTATTACTTGCGACCTTGCAAATCCGGAAATTAATAGAAAATAAATTATAACTTGGCAACGTCGCAACCGATTCCAAAAATATTTTAGGGTTGAATAGAGATGAATGATGGAAGCTAGAAGAATTTAAGCAAAAGGTATAGTTCTATATGAAAAAAATCAAGTTGATCACTATCTTACTTTCCCACAACACCCTGTATATTTCAGAGTATTCTTAGAATATGCGTCTTAACTAACCAAATAACTTTTGTATTTGACATTTTCTTCTATCAGGAATACCTTGCGGGATATCGAAGAATTACGCACTAATTGGACACCCTGTATACATAAGTGCTAACCCGGTGATGCGGTCTCAGTTTCTCGGAACACGCCGACAGTAGCTTCAGAATGCCGACCACTCGTTTTGGCGAAGCGTCAAGCAGCAAAGCACATCGACGCTGAGGTGGTGGAGCGTGTCGATGCCGGTCGAACAGCCCAATAACCAACAGTTCATCAAATCATGCGAAAGTCGCGAAAGTCTTACACAATACATTAGTCTTTAGGTTATTCTTAGCCATTTATTGGCATCTAAGGCATGTTTAACACTGGACTCTGCTGTTTTCTGAACCTCCTATGACATTTTCTTTATTTGGACAATCCACGAACTTTCGGCTGCCTTGTCGTAGCTATAGAGCCAGAAATCCCCTTTGTGACTAATCCCTTAGTTCACTTTTACAACACTTCTATATGCCCAAAACAAACTACGTGCCTCATCGACTCTATCTTCTACATGTTGTCTCCAATTCAGCTCCGGGTCTATCTAGAATTACGGCTAGATATTTTACTGTTTGGAAAGTTCAAGTGATATCCTAAAGAAGTTTGGTCTGATATATATGTCCTTCTTCTAGTGAATATAACTATATATGCTCTGCGTTAACCGAGGCGTAGGGATGTGGCGACCCCATCGCCCAGAGGTGATGGTACACCTTGCACCGACGACGGTGCATCATGTACTATTATCTCTGCAATCAGCCACAGGGGGGAGAAGTGCAGTCACTTAGCTTCGCCCGCGGTGCAATCACCCCCACATCGGAATATTTCCGGGAAACTAGAAATAGGTTCCCGGAAATAGGCGGCGCCAAATGGCCTCATGGTTCATGTTCCGTCGCTGGGCTGATGTTCTCGGTTTCTCATAAGTGACAAATTAAATTAACTAAAGGTAAAAAAATGCTCAATGGCTCTTCCAGGATCAAAAGATTCCGGAGGTAAAATACCTGGCCGTTCGGATCTCCGGGTGCCAGGTGGTCCGGGGGGAACATTAAGCGAAGTTTGTCTAAAAGATTGTGCTGCCACTCCTCGTCAGGCTAAAAACAGAAGCCGTCCTTCGCAGCAACTTCGCACTGACGACAGGCCCGAAGTCCAGAGAAACTTTTTCAGAGCCGACTTTACAAATATACGAGGTCTTGCCTCCAACATAAACTCTGTCCATCAACACCTTCAGGCAGAGAAGCCACACATTCTGGCTCTTACGGAAACTCAAGTCGGCTCTTCAACAATGGACAACTCCTTTAGATATCCCAGATATGACTTATACACCCGATTTAGACGTAGGTTTGGCGTATGCGTGTACGTTAAATCTGGGCTTTCTTGTCATCGAGAAGAAGAGCTCGAACTGGAAGGATTTGACATCATATGGCTCAAAATATCCTTCCAAAATCATTTCAAATTTATATGCTGCATTTATAGGCCACCAAGCAGTAACAACTGCAAAGAGCTCTTCGAGAAGCTTTCAGCCACTGTGGACTCACTGCAATCAGACCACCCTCATTCAGAGATAGTCTTTCTGGGTGACTTCAACGTTCACAACTCATACTGGCTGAAACACTCAAACAAAATGGACGACGAGGGACGTGAAGCTGAAGCCTTCGCTATCAGCTGCGGCTTGGAGCAGATAGTCAAAGAACCAACAAGGATTCCCAGCCGCCACGGAGATTTTGCTAGTCTGTTGGACCTCACAACTACTCCAACGGTCTACACAGTGAAAGTAACCGCCCCACTGGGATCGTCTGACCACAACACCGTCTCGACGCTATGCAGAATGCATTCTCCAGATCTCTACCATGCAAAGCCTCGTCGGATCTGGCATTACGGATCAGCAAAGTGGGACGACCTAAGGGAATACTACCAGTCCTTTCCCTGGAACGACGTCTGCTTCAAGTCACGAGACCCATCAGCTTGCGCCCAAGAAATAACAGAGGTATTAATATCCGGCATGGAAGCCTATATTCCTCATGTCGTCAAGCATCCCTCCAAAAACAAGCCATGGTTCAATCAGCGTTGCAGAGATGCGGTAACCTCTAAAAACCAACATTACAGAGAATGGAGGAAAAATCCAAATTCTGAGAGCCACCGCAGTTTTATCGACGCCAGAAATCACTGTAAGCGCGTGATTGACAGCAGCAAGGAGGAACACAACCAAAAAATTAAGAACAAGCTCCTCTCATGTCCTAGTTCGTCCAGAACATTCTGGTCTGTAGCTAAGGCTGTAAGTCAGAACTTTTCCTATTCGTCAATACCACCCTTGACCAGAGAGGACAAATCCATCGCTTCTGCTCCTAAAGAAAAAGCAGACATCTTGGGGAAGCTCTTCGCAGCCAATTCTACTGTAGACTTTCAAGGAAGTACTCCGACCACCACCATAAGCGTGAACTCGAGAATGGCAGAGGTCAAATTTCAACATCGAGATGTAAAAAGCATCCTCCAAAAACTGAACACCAATAAAGCTACTGGTCCTGACCAAATTCCAGCCATTGTCCTTAAACGCTGTGCCGCTGAGCTTGCACCTATTCTTTGCAAACTTTTCAGACTTTCGTACCAACGAGGCGTGTTTCCCGCTTCCTGGAAGATTGGCTGCGTACAACCCATCCCTAAGAAAGGCAAAAAAACTGATCCCACCAATTATAGACCTGTGGCTCTTCTCAGCATCATGTCTAAGGTTATGGAGACTGTCATTAACACAGCTCCTGAAATACCTGGACAACAATAACATCATAAATGATCGCCAGTATGGCTTCCGTAAGCACAGGTCTACAGGTGACCTCCTTGCCTACGTCACTCACTTGTGGAACAGGGCAATAGATAATCATGGCGAATCCCGTATTGTTGCACTTGATATATCGAAAGCTTTCGACAGAGTATGGCATGACGGACTTCTGGCCAAGCTTGCTGCTTATGGACTACCACCTGGCCTGCGCCAGTGGCTGAATAGCTTTTTGAACGACCGATCTCTGTTTGTTGTGGTCGAGGGCTGTTCATCAGACGTATTTTCAATAAACGCCGGTGTTCCTCAGGGATCTGTCCTATCCCCTACACTGTTTCTGCTGTACATCAACGAGCTGCTGGAAATAACATCCAATCCGATCTACAGCTTCGCAGATGACAGTACATTAGTGTCGTGCATGGAACCAGGCAAGCCACTATCATCCCAGGAGACGGTACGTCAGCGACAGCAGCATGCCTCACAGATCAACGCTGATATCAAAACTATTGTCGAGTGGGGATTAGCAAATAAAGTACAGTTCAACGTACAAAAAACTCAGGCAACAACACTTACAAAGAAGTCTCACGATGGCTTACCAACCGTGGAAATGGAGGGTCACCCCATAGTCGAATCACCTTCTGTCAAGCTTTTGGGCATCAACATCAACAATAACATGACCTGGCACGACCACGTCGTCAGTATTGCTAAAACGGCATCCCAGAAGCTTGGAGTTTTGTTCCGCTGTAGAAAGTTGTATACGCCGGAGCAACTGCTGCTACTGTACAAGGCACAGATCCGACCATCGCTGGAGTATTGCTCCCATGTGTGGGGATGCGCTCCGAAGCACTCTCTAAAGCTTCTGGACACTATCCAGAAAAGAGCGATTAGACTAATCGATACGCCAAACCTCACAAAGGACCTCCACAGCCTGGAACATCGAAGGAGGGTGGCTGACCTATCCCTGTTTTACAGATTCTATCATAGAAGATGTTCGATTGAGCTCTCTCAGATAATAACACCACAGGCCGTCCGAACCAGGAAAACTAGAGAAGCTCTGCGAGCTCATCCTTACCAGGTCGAGGTCCTTACTCCTCGAACTAGTCTCCTCCAGCATTCCTTCTTTTGGAGAACTTCGACGCTGTGGAATCAGCTGCCGGGGAATTTGTTTCCCGACGGCTACAACCTGCAGCGTTTCAAATATAACGTGAACCGATACTTATCCTCTCGCAGCGCTTCTACAGCGCCATAGGCTTCAAGCCTTTGCGGGAGGCCGACCATAAAAAAAAAAGATCGTCCTCGTTACATTACGACATAAATCGACCTCTGACTACTATGCTAAGATCAGGGCAATATTCAAACTGTCTTATTACCAGTGACATAATGTCACGTAGACATTCTTGCTCATACCACAAGTAAGACTGAAGTTCATATTTCTGAACTGATTCTTCCATCTAGGCGTTTGCTTTACTTATGAATGAATAAGAACCAGAGGCTATCCAGCACGGAATCTGGCTGGTGCATAGGCCACACGATGGGCCCTTTTGCGCCTCTATCCGCGCTAGTTCCTAAGACCTGCCCTTTTGGCAAAGGCAAGTACATTCTTAGGTCCTATCCGTTTTATCTCTATTGGTTCCAAGGTTCTTGAGCCCAGCATAGTCTGCCTGTGATAACCCAGGGTTTCACAGCGACACAGGATGTGTGCCGAGGATTCTTCCTCTTCACCACACCACGTGCACGTAGGGTCGTTGACCACCCTCATCACAAATAAGTGACGCCTGAAGGTATTGTGACCCGTTAATAAGCCTGCTAACAATCTCAAGTTACTCCTATCCGGAGAGAGACAGAATCGTCCTATTCTCTCTTCAGGCCCTGCTAATAGCTCCCGAGCCTGACGGAGATGACCAGAGATGTTGTTCCATCTCAGAGAGTGTTGATTCTGGATCCACTCTCCAGTTGTTTTCCTAACCAAATTTGCAGACAGTCCTAAGGCTGGTTCCGGGCCCACAAAACTGCTTCCGGATCCCATCCTGGCTAGATGATCCGCCATTTCATTACCCTTTACCCCAGCATGCCCAGGTACCCACATCAGTGATACCTTGTGTTTAGCTGAGATGTCGTCAAGAGCCCTCCTGCACTCCAGGACCAGTCCCGACGTTATTTTCCAAGCACTCAGTGCTTTGATGGCTGCCTGACTGTCAGAGCAGATAGTAATCCGCCTCCTAGACCCGTCAATTTCCCGAATACGATTTGCGCAGGCAAGTATCGCATAGACCTCAGCCTGGAATACTGTGGTGTGCCCCCCAAGAGGGAATGAAAGTCTTGTACGGGGCCCGTAGACTCCCGAGCCCGAGCCCTCTCTATCGAGTGAACCGTCTGTGTACCAGACCTGTCCTCCTCCTTCGATGAGCTGTCTTTCCCTAGACTTCCATTCTTCCCTTGACGGAAACACCACCGTAAATTTGCGATTGAAGCGATGCGTAGGAGAAACTGTATCGCTCCTCGCCAACAAAATAGGACAATCCTCATGCAACTCTGCTAGAATCGTCGAATGTCCTTTGCCTGGATTCATAAAAGTCCAGCTACCCTGACTCCAGAGACGGAACCCAGTTTTTCTAGCTTCCCCTTGGATTACCAGATCCAAAGGAGGAAGATTCAATAGTGTTTCAATGGCACTCAAGGGTGTTGTGCGCACTGCACTGGTTATACTAAGACATGCCAAACGTTGGACCTTATTAAGTTTGGCTCTTGTTGCCTCCGTCTTTATACAGGTCCACCACACTATGGAGCCATATATTAGTGACGGTCTGACTATTGTAGTGTAGAGCCAGTGCACCACTTTTGGGCTCAGGCCCCAGCTACTACCGACAACTCTTCTGCAGGCCCATAATGAGTTTCGAGCCTTGCTTACCTTATAATCCACGTGCAGCCTCCAAGTCAGCTTGTGATCCAGTATGACTCCTAGATACTTTACTGACTGAGACAATTCAAGTGTCGTTCTGAAAAAGGTAGGCCTCACGAGGCCTTCCATCTTCCTTTTCCTAGTGAACATAACGAGCTCCGTCTTTTCAGCGTTCACTGACAGATCCACCTCATTACACCACGTTTCCACAACACGCAGCGCGCCTTGCATTACCTCGGAGACTGTATTAATGAATCTACCACTGACCACTATGCTCAAATCATCGGCATAGGCCTGTACGTAGACCCCTGTGTTACTTAGTCTCACGAGTAGGTCATTCACCACTAAGCACCATAATAGAGGTGAAAGAACACCGCCTTGTGGGCAGCCTCGCGCCACTGCAACGCTATAGTGTATGTCATTAAGCGTTGCAGAAGCCACTCGGCCCTCTAGAGTAGTAAGAATCCACTCCACTAGGATTGGAGCAATTCCATGTCTCTCTAGGGCGCGTCTTATCGAATTGGTAGTGGTACAGTTGAACGCACCCTCGATATCAAGAAATGCTACCATAGCCACTTCCCGTTGATCCAACGTTTTCTCCAGCCTGCTGACCAAATGATGAAGTGCCAGCTCAGCTGATTTTCCCGCCTGATATGCGAACTGATAGGCATGGATTTCAACCCTTTGTAAGGGCCCATCCCTGATATATCTATCAACCAACCTCTCCAGTGTTTTTAGTAAAAACGACGAAAGGGTAATCGGTCTAAAGTCCTTCGGACGAGTATAGCTACCTCTGCCCGGCTTAGGAATAAAAACGACCCTTGAATGCAACCAGCTCTTCGGTGTGAAGCCAGTAGCCACGCAGGCACGAAATATCCTAACTAGGTATGGTAGTGCCAGATCCTGTCCATGTTGTAGCATGGCTGGAATGACTCCATCCTTGCCTGGACTTTTGTATGGAGCAAAAGTATTTATCGCCCATCTTGTGCGGTCATAAGTGACGACTTCTCCTGCCATCTGCCATTCCTCTCTATGAGGACGGCGGAGTGGCCTATGTGCACCTGTCTGCTGAGCGGCAACCGATCCCGGAAAGTGCACACTCATCAGCAGTTCAAGCGTTTCCTCCTCGTTATTGGTTCTATGACCGTTCGAGTCCGTCAAGGTCCCCAACTTGGACTTGGTGTCCTTGCTAAGGATCCTATGCATCCTTGCCGTCGCAGGAATATCATTGATGGACCTGCAGAAGTTCCTCCAAGATTCCCTGGAGGCCCTCCTGACTTCCCTCTTATATTCCTGTAGCTTTATCCTATACTCCTCCCATTCAGGAGTACCTTTCCTGTACCTAACTCTCGTGAGTAGTTTGTGCAGGGACTTTTTCCTGGTTTCTAATTTCTTAGTCCAGAAGGTGGCATTGCCCGCCACGCCAACTTTGCGTAGGGGACAGTTATCCTCAAAGGAGGCTCGGAGGTCCCTACACAGGGAATCAACTGCCGCCTCCAAGCCCTCCCCTTTACTGAGATCCTGCTCTATAGGACGGAGCCTGCTGCCTAGGTCCTCTTTAGAAGAAGCCCAATTTGCTTGCCTAGGATTTCTAACAAGGATTCCCTCTTTTTCCCCGTCAATCCTAAACGTTATATGTCTATGGTCGGACAGTGACGGTTCCAAGGATACTGTCCAGTCCTTGACCTCATTACAAATACCGACCGTGCTCAGTGTTATGTCTAGGACCTCATCCCTCACATTGTTTGAGAAGGTAGGAGTGTCGCCAACATTCAGAACCTCTAGGTTCGACGTCCCTAGAAATTCCATCAGCTCTTCACCACGTCTATTAGTGTTAGAGCTACCCCATAGGGTGTGATGGGCATTGCTATCACACCCCACGATAAGCTCGAGATTATTATCCCGACAATGAGACACAAGGTCCTCCATCTCTTTTGAGGGAGGAGGATCTCCTGAATCATACGGTAAGTACGCTGAGCATACCACTAAACTTCTTTCGATGCCTTGTTCTCTAAGGCGAATCACCACCGCAACCATGTCCCTAGTTGTAAAGTCCATTAGTTGCCATGCATTCATATTATTACATAATATGCACACTCTAGGCTTTGTCTCCGGAGCGCTACTAAAAATGGTATACCCTGGAATGTTAAGCCCGCTAATAATGCCATTCCTTATCCAGGGTTCCTGAATAAGAGCTATGTCATAGCGACCCCTAGTGATCGTCTGAGTAAGAACCCTAGAAGCCGCTATGCAATGCTGCAAATTAATTTGAATAAAAGAAATGTAACTCACCATTTTTTTTTTGGCAGTCCACCCTCGTGTGTTTGTAGCGAACCAACGTCTAGTTCCCCACGGTGGGGCCCCGTTCGTTGCCGCTACCCTCGCTGTGACTGTGGCGTTGATCCGTCTGCCACAGCATCCTGGCTCCCTCCAGTGCTGAGTCGGAGTCACTATCCAGTAGCTGTCCCTCACTCACTGGTGTGCTGCTCTGTGGCCCACTAGTTCTTGGTGTGGGCACATCCCTATCCAACTCCGGAGACTCCTGAGGAGTCTGTTCCTGCCGCTCGGTCCCCCTTGGAGGAGCCCGAGCAGCAACAACAGCCTCCCCAGGTGCCAGCTGCCCTTGGTCCCTAGGCTCCTGGCTCTCGCCTGGGCCCTGATCACCGCCGGCAGCAGCAGTCCCGCGTTGCTCTTTATTCTTGCTCAGCAGAGTAAACACTGCTGAGCTCGCTCCGCAGTAGAGCCGCAGCCCCCTGCCTTCGATTACGCCCCAGCTAATGGAGTCAACGCTGAGGACCAGACGTACGCCTTTCGGCTCCATCTTGACCTCCATCACCCTCCACGACCTGGGGTGTATCCCAGGATTTTGCCTGTCTAACCTCCTCAGGAGGATGTCCTCTTTCACGTGAGGGCCCGGGAACCAAGCCATCACCCTCCTGAAGACGGGCAGGTCCTCAAATCGCATCGCCCTGAGTCGTGCTCCTTCCCAGGGCCTCAGGTTGCCAACCTGAGCCTGCAGCCACGTCTGCGAGAACTCGTTCTCGCAAACAAAGATGGCCGCCCCCCTCGAGAAGTAGCAGTCAGCGAACCTTGGAGGGGCCCCTTCAAGTAGGAGCCCGTCCATCAGTCCGCTCACTGACTCCTGGATGCTGAAGACTTGCGTCTCCACCAACTGAGCACTAGGGTAGTCCTCGGGAACGAATACTACCCTGTGCCCGGTTTGCGCCACTCTAGCGTAGCTAACATGAGCGGAAGTGCGAGCTCTCTTCCGCGATGAGGCACCCTCCGGTGTCACACCCGCCGACCTCGGACGTTTCCCAGCAATGCTAGGCCCCGCCGAAGCTGCAGCTGCAACACCCGAAGGCGCCCTAGCCCGCACAGAAGCCGCAGCGCCCCCCGAAGCAGATGCCCCCGAAGAGGCATCTCGACTTCCGGAGCCCTGCCCCTCCTGCGCCAGCCTTAGCCTCCGGGCCCGCTTCTTCTGCGCTCCCGTCCTACCCTTTTTCTTCAGATTCAAGGTACCCACCCTCTTGGCGAGTTCCCTTGAAATATCTCTCACTTGCTCTTCGCCAGTGAGGGTTCTATCGGGGTCCCCTGGTGAGAGGCCACCCGGTTGCTGTTCGGGGTCCCCTGATGGGGGGCCCCCGGATTTGGGTTTATTATTATTGTTTTTTTTACTCATAATAAATCCCACGAGTAAGGGGGAACTACATGGTCCACACTCGCGGCGCCCCCTGCACGAGTGTAAGGCTTGTTACTCTGGGAGGTCGCCTGGTATCCCAGAGGCTCCGTTAGCGACGGTGCACCCCCACCGCCACGCACCCTTTAGCACGGATCGCATGACACATTGGGTTGGGTTCTTCAGTTATCCTAGAGGACGTTCGGTGCGATCTCCTAGGCAAGGGTGCACTCACTTTTATCGTGAGTACACCCTCCCCCAGGAGCTGGCACCGATACTGGCAATGCTGTTGCCCATTGCCAGGGAGCCTTTCGGGGCTCCAGCCTAGATCCGCCAGGATTAGCTTCGTCAAATTTGACGAAGACAGGGGCCACTACGAGAAAGGTGCATTTCTGCACGGGGTAGGTGACACATTTGTCTCCTATCCACTCCTGGACGGTCTTGGGGGGCCTTGCGACCCCCCCTGAGAGTGAAGAGGCTCGAGTACCTGTAAAAATCTGGTGATCTCGAGCCTCCGCACTTCCTTGACCCCCTTGCTTTACTTAACTTGCCCTTTATCTTACCTTCGCTGACTTATTTTTTTAAAACTAAACAGACCGCATAGGCAGAGCTTAAATACCAGGGTACCGCGGCTGCTGTGAAAAGCTTATGTTAGCGGAAGTTCCAGCCGCACCCGCAGGCCCAATGAATACATCTCCTGGTAGTCCATTCCAAGCCTTGGACACCCTGGGAATAAGTGTGTGGTTGTACCTCTCGGTTCTTGATGTATGAAGAACGACCGTCTTAGGGTGAGATGCAGCCACAGCATAGTAAACAACCAGCAGAATAACTCTGAGGATTTCCTATATAAAAAAGGTTTCCACAGAATTTGACCCTGCGATGATTTTACGGGTGTGAAGTCTGGGTAGAGATGGGAAAATATCGATACCTGTATCAATTCGATATTTTTTAGCCAAGTAGGCGCGTTTGGTTCTTGAAGAGAATGTTGTGCAATTGATTACACCCCTCAATAGTTATATAATTATTTTCGATACCGATACCGCTACAAAAGTAGCGATACCAGCTTGAAATCGCTCAAAGGTACCTAAGATAAAAATACTCGATATTAGTGCAAAAGTACAAGTATCGAAGTATCGTTAGCATCCCTACAAATAATCATCCAGAAGGGGGGGGATGCGCGTGTAATTGCCGCCAACCTAAGATATTGTGCTGATTGTTTACTATGCTGTTATGCAGCGGTCGCGCGGGTGCATCTGATGGGAGCGGTAAGGGCGGAACTACAGAGAATAGCTCAAAAGAGCAGATTCCATTTGAATATCGGTAGGAGAGTGGGAGGTCACCAACAACACGCCGCGCGCTGGCGCCGGTGAGAAAGTGGCTGGTGGTGGCGCGTTGAGGCCGGGTCAAAAATTAGTCGAATTGCCCTTCTCTCGGCGGCACCTAGTACAGACAGGGTAGTAGGAGCATCAGCTCCCCAGACGTAAGAGTAATACTCCAGGCCAGGTCTTATCTGGGATTTATATAGCGTGAGGAGGTTACATGGTAAGAAGTACTTTCTGGCTCCACAGAGGTACCCAAGCTTTTTACCAGCAGGAATTGCAATTGACGTAACGTGTTCGTGCCAGAGCAGATTTTCTGTAATGTTGACTCCTAACAGCTTGAATGAGTAACTCCTTGGCAGAGCTTGGGTATTCGTTAGAACCGGGGTGTTGGCTTGGGCACTTCTTGTTTGATAACGTACAATACTGGGTCTTGGAAGCATTAAATTTCACCATACTCTTGAGACCCCAAGCGGTAATGGTATCGAGGTCCTTTGAAAGTGAAGCTGCCACTGCCAGTCTTCTGCGTTCCAGCTCGACCACAGAGATCGGTCTCTCTCGGGCTCATGATTTCTGCATGCAACCTACTGTCATCCGAATTCTAGTTATCTAGCTATTTTGACGATTTTTATCAGATTAGCATATTTGCATCTTTGCTCTTGGTTTCAGTTATTTTGGTGGATCAGTCTGTCAGGTCTGATTAGTAAGTAAGGAAATAATAGGAGAACGATGGGAAGAGAAGAGCAAAAACGAGGAAGTGCGTCGATTGGAGGGTATAGCTTGTTGTTCCCAATTACCATTTGGAAATTTCTGGTTTATCCAAGATGTTTATTTTGAGGTTCGATATAAAAAACAGATATCTTCTGAATTGCATGATTTAATTTTGATCATATCGTTATCGGCGGCCCTTGTGCGTTTGCAGACCCGATTGTGTAATATGTCAAGGTGCGCAACATAAGGTCACTGTCTGATGAAGCTGGACTATAACGGCGTTGCGGTAATTACTCAATCTAGTCCTTCACGCTAGTGACTTCGAGGTACCTACGAAGATTATCGTTGGAAATGTATTATGGGGTGTTAGCGATTATGCCCAATATGTGGGCAAGGAAACACCAGTTGCTTGTCCAATAAGCGTCTCGCGTAGTCAAATGAACCAAATTTAATTCTTCATAATGTCACTTATCACCAACCCGAGATTCCAGCAGAGAAAGAATTATTTTTGGAATTTACTGACAGTATGAAACAATACGACGTAATCGGCTCACATGGCTATGGGTAAGTGAGTAGCATAGAGTCAACACTTGTGTTTAACAGACATGCCTTTTTCCGATCCCCATATCACCCTTTTAGTGAAAATGTATCGTTCAACCTACTTGTTATTACCAGGTTGCGTTACCACAAATTGAGAAACAAGAACCATAGATCTGAATGTGAGATGCATCAGGCATTCGAGAGAGTCTACAGCTCTACGGAACGAAATGCTGGATAATCGCGAGCCAGTAAATTGAAAAACTTTTAAAATTAGTACGACTATATTACCGCGAAGTGGTTTACGGGCTATCATACTGCCACTAGAAACTTCACAACATTTATTGACGGAACGTTAAAATATTCACTCCCCAATTCGTGAAAAAGCAGCATCTAGCGGTTGGAGTATGATTTGTTGGTGGCCAGTCAGTACAACATTAAGAGCTTGAAGTGTAAGTCCAATTCAATAACTTACAACTCACAACAGAACTCACAAACTGATACCTAAATATGATGTACACGTTTGGCCACTATTAGGGATATTTGAAAATGTAGACTTAGACCAACTAGAAAATGTTCTAAGTCTAACCAGAGTTGCAATAATTGCTCAATTATGAGTTGCTGGTCATTCAATCAGTCCGGAAGCGATCGCTATATTATGAAAAATGCGTGTGTTGGCGTGTTGCGATGCATTAACCCCCCTAATCTTAGAGATTTTCCCTACAACTACATGTGTGTGGTTTAACCAATATTTCATTTCGATGGTTCATTCTATATTTGTTGCTCCCTGCATGATTGTCGTAGTGATTTTACTTTTGGTAGTTGAAAAGTCTGACATTCTACGACATGTTAAGTTCATTTCCAATCATGTTGGTTTTAATCGGGCTATACAGGCTGTAATTCTAAGGGCGCTAAATCAGTACTGACTAGAAGATAATTATAATTTCCAGTGGCATCTCGGGGTGCAGTCTCACGAATTATATTAACAAAAAAATGAACGCCACTCACCGTAAAAAGTTGAAAAGTTGAAAACACTATTTTTTTATGTTTTGGAGAAAAAACAAAAAACCAGTTCATAGTCCGTCATAAAAACCTAATAGTCTAACTTTAACACTTCTATTGTTTGATTGTTATGAACGTAACGTCTATGTCAGTCTGTGGCAATTTCCTATTGTTTTTCCTAGGATCAATAGGTAAATTGTGCTAAAAATGAAGTGTGGAAATGACATAAAAGCATTTCCATTATGTTACTGCTAATGGTAATTCTGCGGAGGTTGGGCGGCTTTATCAAAATAGGTATAGGTATAGGTGACAGCAAAATATGAGTTATTAACATTCATGGTCGATTGACTGAATCTGGCACTTCTAAACGTAAAAGCTATGAAGGAAGATTTCGTGCGGTCGAAGAAAATCCAGCACCGGATGGTATGGGACGGTTTAAAAGAGTTCTTGTTGTATCCCTCATATGTACAAACAGTTCAGGCCCTGCTTCTAAGAGACTTTCAACCGCACACGCAGTTTTGTAGATGATATCTCCAAAAACCTATAGAAAGTCCTTATTATTATTATATTTACCGACAAATAAATGCAATAATTGATTTTCTCAATAATCCACATTGAACAACAATCACAATTAGACCGAAGAAAATCGTTATGCTGATTAAGGAATTAAATTAAATGAACATTCCCAGGAACGATTTTCTCGCATTGTTTGATCGGTATCATGGTGACTGTTTGACTGGGCCATTTCATTACAAGCACGCCTTTATGGACAGTCTTACAGCTACTTTCTGAAACATGATTTGTCTTTGCTTCTTGAAGATCCTCCTCTTCAGTTACGGCAACAGTATTGGTTGGTGCACTATCTTGCTACAGTCCACTTGAGCATATTATCTCGTGAGTATTTGAACGAATGTTGCCAAAATCGTTTGTTACGTCCTGAAGGACGGCAATTCTGGCCACCCAGAACCTCTGACTTGAACAGCCCAAATTTTTATGTTTTTGTTACACCACTTGAGATAGTAGAACAGCTAGCGAACAGAACTGTTGACAGATGTCATACCATACGTAACACGCATGGAATTTTCCAGCCGTCCGTCGCTCAAATAGAAGAAGAGCAGAAGCCTACATAGAAGCAAGATGTGATCATTTCTAATACTTTGGCCGATACAAATGCTATCATGCTAACTGTTATTTTATTTTTCATTTGTTATATTGAAAAAAAAATGGCTTAATGAGTAAATATCGTGCGAAAAACAAGGTTTACTTGTTTCGTTTTAACTTTTCCTTTGAGTGGCTAGAACACCTAGTGAGATGCGAATAAACATCAAAAGAAAAAAATGCATTTTTATCGGTTTAATATACAAATAATAATTTTTGATGGTCAGTGGCGTATATTTTTTGCTAATGTTAATCCCGTCAGACTGCCCCGGAGGCGGCGGGATTTGATAGTCAGTGCTGTCTTGGCAGTGAACGACACTGTCAGGTTACAAAAAACTGCACAGCGATCTTCAAGAAATTGGTAAAAAATCTATTTTTACCAACCTTGTCATTTTGCATTTTAAAAGCCACACATGTTTATATGAACTTTTCTACTTGAATTTGGTTGAGAAATGCGCCCTTGGAATTACTGCCTATCTTTAAGTTACACCCTGAATTTTTCACCCGCTTGCTGTTTGTTGACACTGATTTAAGTTTCCACGTATTGCACGAGTTTCACCTGGAAATGCTGACAATTTTATAAGAATAGGTCTCTGCCTGTGTTTTTATGTCCGAAGTTTTTAGAATAACATTTTTGTTATGTGAAGTTTTTTGGAGTAGAATACGCGTTTTTATTTAAAAATACATCGAGGAAACGAATAACTAGTTAAGTATTGTCAAAAATACATATCACCGTAAAACTTGCAATATAGTTCCTTTCTGAAAATTTATGTCACGAATAAATCGTTTACGTTTTAGGAAAAAAATTGGTAGTATTTGTGCCCTTGCTTTTTCATTTTTCAGTTCTAAGACCTGTCTTCTACAATTGATGGCGAATAACTCTTTCGTGACTTCTCTCCTACGACTGGCTGGCTTATTTCAATTTATAAAATTACTGTAAGCCAAGGAAAAAAGGTGAAAATTTAATGTTTAAGGCATGATTTGTCCTTCTGATTAATTTTTTGTGACACGGTGCACTCCTCCTAAAAAACCTTATTAAAACACAGTAGTTTAAGCGTTCTCTCAATTTGTAATAGAAACATTCATGTATTGGTTGGTTTACGAACCTGCACTACATTTGCTTCATGAGGAAAAAAGTAACTATAATGATATACACAAAATATAACAAAACTTATTCAAACATAAATATCAGGAATATCAGTGGAATAATAGGTACTTAACAGAAAATTTTACTTCGACCTCCTCGACGTAACATCTTCCACATCTGGTGGTCCTTTTATCATGACAGTATGCACACCTAGTGCATTTCCCTTGTGAAATAACTAACTGATCAAGCGATCATACTTTATATCACCCAGATTCTGGAACTCATCCTGCAGATACGTACACAAACCTTGTTTTAATTGCGTTACCATTTGTATGCTGAGCATATGGATTTGTTTCCTCAACTATCTCATTTGGAACCTCATCATCAGAAAAACTGAAGGATATCTCCGTTGAAGACTATTTTACACAGATTTCCATTGTTGATTGGAAACTTATTCTCATTTATTGAGAAGTCCTCCTTCGTTTAATCCTATTTCTACCTTTTTACTTCCCACACCGATAGGTTAGGGGAGTATTGTGATCGCGAAAATTTTCGATTTTGAGATAATACGTTTTTTGGGCGTTTTATGATGTCTACATAACGAAAACCCACGTCACTCATTTCCGTCGGTCTGTCTGTCTGTCTGTCTGTCTGTCTATCGCTTTCTTCTAGCCTCGTAATCTCAGCAACCGCTGCATGGATTGTGATGAAACTGTGGCAGAGATATGCTGTGGGGTCGTAGTAGGTAATGTTCCTATAATTTTGAAAATCGATGCATGGGCGGCGGAGTAATTAGCAAAAAACAAAAAAAATTAAATATTGCTTAAACTTTGTTTTTAGGCGTTTTAGGGGTTCCTGATCCTACTTTTATTTTGGCTGGGGGTGAAATTGGGGTAGTTGGGGGGTGGGGGGTTGTAAAATTGAAAAAGTTGTTGCTTTCATAACAGACTGTCCAATGACCCATGAAGGAAGACCTAGCAACATAAATAACTTTTTTAGGTCCATCCGAACATTGCCTTGCCTATTACAGAAACCAAAGGCCTTAGAATTTTTCTGGTGTAAACATACGAGAGTATTGCTTTAGATCCTCCTATATTGTGTTACGAGGAAACTGTTGGGTTGATTTTAATGAAATTTTGACACAGTATTACTGCCGTGGCGAGGATGGAAATCGCGTATGGTTTATATAAATCGTGTCAGTGGCGGCGCAGAAATAATAAAAAAACTAAAAATATAGAAACAGCTCAAACTTCGTTTTTAATCGTTTTAGAGGTTCCTGATCATTTTCTGCGTTTTTTTGGGTGGGGGTGAAATTGGGGTGGTTGGGGGGTGGGGGGTTGGAAAACTGAGAAATTTCTTGTATTCATAATAGGCTGCCACTAACCTATGAAGGAAGACCTAGCGACATAAATCAACTATTTAGGTCCATCCAAACATTGCCTAGCCTATTAAGGAAACTAAGGGACTTAGAATTTTCTGTATACATACGAGTATTCATTGCCTTAGATCGTTTTGTCTTTTGTAACGTGGACACTATTAAATTGATTCTAATGAAATTTTGACACAGTATTATTACCGTGGTGAGGATGGAAAACGCGTATGTATGTCGTGTCAGTGGCAGCGTAGCAATAATCAAAAAACTAAAAGTATGAAATCAACTCAAACCTCGTTTTTAGATGTTTTAGTGGTTCCTGATCATTTCCTACATTTTTTTGGGTGGGGGTAAAATTGGGGTGGTTGGGCGTTGTAAAACTGAAAAGTTTGTAGTATTGATAATAGGCTTGTACTGAGTCAATCAACTTGACTCCATTTTTTTACTTCTTCTTGTTTCCATCTGTGACCTTACTGGGAAGTATTTGATCTGCCATGCTCCACGTATAAATTGATCTTCCATTATTTCTGCCCCACTTTGCATAAGGCTCCTTCACAATTTGTTGATATATACCCTTTCCTCGCCTTCAGAATCTTAGTCTGTTATGTTGCCGCATGCTTTAATGTGTGGTACCAAGGAGTCAGATTCAGCCTCAGCTTTTTCTCATGTTCTGTCGTTGCTAGCGCTTTCTGCAAAGAAAACTCGGCTGAAATAGTCTTAGTCCATTAACCGCCTGTATAAATGTCTAGGAATAAAATTAACGAATTGCAAATAAGCTCAAGACACGTGTCGCCATGTGTCAATAACTTTTATAGCACAGGCTTACTAAAATTTCGTTTTTAATTGCCTACCAAGAAATATAATATATAGACCCCTTCTTTCCCCTGGACTGAATATAGTACACCTTACTTTAGGACAGACTAGCCAACAAAGAAAAAATGGAACAAAGCGTATGATTTGGAACCTACATAGATCTTTTTTTGAGGAAACGGAATTTTTTCAAATAAAAATCCACTTAAACTTGAAACGCACTCATGATCTACCTTTCCTTAGTTTGTAGAATGCAGTAACCAATTTCACACGCAAAATATTCCGTAACACTGAAAAGCATTCTGTATATCGTTCAATAGTTTCGTTAACTGACGCCTCAGGCAAAGATCTTTGCCTCAATTATAAGCCTTTTTGGCGGGAACAGAAAGAAGTTTGTGTCTTACTACATATATCAGTCAAATAAATGAATTAATATTGAACAATTTCTGTCTACATCAAATCACAATTGCTGTACACTGAGTTAATGAATACCTGCTTCACATAGAGAGCCATGTTTGATGGTTATTAAGAAAGCTGAAATACATCGCTGATGAGCAGTGTATTAATAAACATTTGTCAATGATCACAATGATCACTGGCGGTTAATTTTACGGAAAAGAACAGCTATTCCCCGTTTTGTGAGTGCTGACCAATCTATGGCAACCCATTGTCAAGTCAGGCGTTTTTGTTTGCAGTTCATGGTCCTATAACAATAAAGAAAAGATAAAAAATTATTATATTACGCATTGATTAATAATCATCAAGAGTTGATTTAGTGTATTTAATGTTTTCTTTGTATTGTCTAGATTCATTACCTCATCAATATATGACCAGTAGCCGTTCTAAGAATCACGGGTCTGTAATATTCAAAATAGTGACGGTGACGATTAATCGATTTTTACTACCTTTAATATCTGATGAAACGCCCTAATTAGTGCAGAAATGTTACTTGCAATTTAAATGTGCGACCATCTAGTTCTCATGTGAAACCTCTGTGAATGCTGTACGAGCAGAACATTCCAATTATCCAATCAAGATTTTCGCTAGAACGCTGGCGGAGGAAATATTAGCTTAATAATTTTTCAGGATTCTTGTTTAGATTTATTCAAACACGATCGTTCGCTCTTTTTTCTTTCTGCTCCCAATTCCCAGCCTTTGGAACGTTTATTAAAAGAGGGCCGATTTACGATCTTGGCGAGCTTATACTCCTATATTGATAAAGCGAGAGGGAAACAAAAATGGCGTTATAGCCTGCGGATTCCGAGCATCTCGTTGACGGATATAATAATTATGTATACAGTGTGAGTCCTAAATTGATACGTTTTTACTTCCAACATCGATTAGTGGGAAGACTTAATGGCTACAACATTGGAATTTTTTCGCTTAAATGTTGCTATTTATACAGGATAATACATATCAAAGTAACATCTGTTTAAAGAACTCTCTCTATACAGGGCGGTCCAATAAGCGCGTGGTGATCTCTAGTGGCCTTATAGTCCGGGATCCCAGGCCCATTTTCACAACTTACTACTAACAAGCTAATTTTGCGTGAATAGCTTCATTTTGATGAGACGCCCAACTTTTTCCTTTACCAAAATTCTCGATTGTGGTAGCTAACAGGGGTAGCAGGGATAAAGTATGTCAATTTGACGAGTGTCAAAAATTAATTACTAACAGTTAGTTTTTCAACTAAATCTTAAGAATGTGATCAATCTTATTAGAAAAAATGTTTGTCCTACAAAATCTATGGTTTGATCACATTGTCCCCCTCCATCCAACATGTACCAATAACAAGGTCATACAAATTTATTACTAACAGCCCGATTTTTTCACTATTGCTTCGTTAATATTTATACAATTCGACAGCAACATTGTCCTACAAATCACGTGGTATGTTAACCCGGTCCTACGACCAGAAGTTGTTAATACCACAAGACCATTTTTTTCATTACTAACTGTAGGACAAAATATCACATAATAGGTTACTGTGTTCTCTGACCAAACGAAATAATGTCCTACAAGAAAACAGGTATGTATCATTAGTCCGACAAGAATTGTAATTTTTCTACTTGTATTATAAAATGTAATCTTTGCCGAAATCTATAATAAATAACTACTACTACCAAGCTAATTTTGCGTGAGTAGCTTCCTTTAGATGAGACGCCCAACTTTTTCCTTTACCAAAATTCTAGATTGTGGAAGCTAACAGGGGTAGCAGGGATAAAATATGTCAATTTGACGATCTTCAAAAATTAATTACTAACTGTTAGTTTTTTAATTAAATTTTAAGAATGTAATCAACATTATTAGAAAAATATTTGTCCTACAAAATCTATGGTTTGATCACATTGTCCCCCTCCATCCAACATGTATCAATAACAAGGTCATACAAATTTATTACTAACAGCCTGATTTGTTCACTATTGCTTCGTTGATATTTATAAGATTTGACAGCGACACTGTCCTATAAATCACGTGGTTTGTTATCCCGGTCCTACGCTCAGAAGTTGTCAATACCACATTTTTTCATTACTAACTATAAGACAAAATATCACATAATAGGTTAACTGCATTCTCTGTCCAAAGGAAATAATGTGATTTGAACTGTTCCTCGAGCCTATTAGTTTCTAAGAAAAAACTTCCTTAAGGAATTTTACTATATGGATGACTTCCTGCGATAATAATTTCAACTTGTTTATTATATATGCATATTGTATGTTATTTGGGGTATATATACGTTATATTAAATGTATTGATTATACTGTAAATTGTGTATACTATGTTTGCTTCATGTCTGACCTTTTACACAATGTTCTATGTACATTCTTCCAGAAATAAACGCATCTACCTATCTAAACAGTGCTGCTCTGCTCACATGTTGGAAAAAAACTGCTCAAGCAAATCTTTGCATGGACACCCTTATGGTCAACACCAACTTGGAATACATGATACACAATGCTCTGCAGTTCGTAATAAGGATCATTTCAGAGCGTATAACCCGGATAACATACCAATCAATTTGTGGGACAATGTGGCTGTTAAATTATTTAAGTATTAACTAAGCTACCGTGAAATATAAGTTAGTAGTCATTTTTTATGACCTCCTGATTGATACGTGCTGAATTTTGTTAAGACAAATATCTGTTTTATAATGTTGATTACTTCCTTAAGATTTGATTAAAAGGACCCACCGTTAATAATTTATTTTGGAGACTCGTTAAATAGACATACTTTATCCCTGCTACCCCTGTCAGCTACCACAAACGAGAATTTTCGTATAGAAAGTTGTTAGACGTCTCATCGCAACGAAGCTATCCACGAACATTAGACTTGATAGTAATTATTTTTATACCCGGGATTTGTACTACAACTTCTGAGCGTAGGACCAGGATTACATACCACATGATTTGTAGGACAATTTTGCTGTCAAATTTCATAAATATTAACGAAGCAATAGTAAAAAAAATCAGGCTGTTAGTAATAAATTTGTATGACCTTGTTATTGGTACATGTTGGATGGAGGGGACAATGTGATCAAACCATAGATTTTGTAGGACAAACATTTTTTCTAATAAGGTTGATCACATTCTTAAGATTTAGTTGAAAAACTAACTGTTAGTAATTAATTTTTGACACTCGTCAAATTGACATACTTTATCCCTGCTACCCCTGTTAGCTACCACAATCGAGAATTTTGGTAAAGGAAAAAGTTGGGCGTCTCATCAAAATGAAGCTATTCACGCAAAATTAGCTTGTTAGTAGTAAGTAGTGAAAATGGGCCTGGGATCCCGGACTATTAGCATTTAAATTGGAAGAGCGTTTTTTGAATAACAAACATTTCTTTTCAAATGGTCTACTTGTAAAAACTAATTTTGAAGATCACGGACATCCGGACTTACCAGACCTTATTTTAAATAGTATATTGTTATGTTTTTGAATTCAGCATCGGTTCTAGGTCCAGTTTGTTGCCATAGTTTATGTCTACGAAGCCTATATTGGGAGTTATTCAGCAATCTTTAGAAAAACTTGACGTTTGTAGTACTTTACAAAAAATGCTAATATCTCGGAAACTGCACGACATATTCGGTTTCCGGTTTTGAAACGAGCAAGAAACTTGTGTCTCAGTGAGATCATTGTTTCGGGAGCACATTAGATCAATAGACTAGCAATTTTCAAGCCTGAAAGCCTTAAAACGTTAAAAACTCTTTTTTCAAATGAGCTGGTATGATATGTTCCACATCAGTGGATGCAAGCTTCGCACGCTTATTGAACTAACATTGTATTATTGCAGATTTGGATCCTTGGTACAAATTTTTTTTAATAAGAAGTAGTCACTCAAGTAGTCATTTCCGCCAATCCAGAAGCAACGACTGGAATTCTTTTATGTGGAGTTTTGATTCTTGCAAGGTTAATGAAACAGGTTTCTGGTTGAATTACCGGTAAGTTTAAAGTTTATAATTGGTGTGATTCCCAAATTGTGTTACATTGGAGTATTATTGATACAATTGAATTGCAAATTTTTGTGAGTAATAGGGTTGCTCAGATACCAAAATTATGTGACATATCTCAATAGAGTGATACGATTATTGAATCTAGAAGACACAGTCCACTTTGATGAGGTGCTTGCTCCAGAACAGTGTGTACACTTCCACGGTATACACTACAGCAGCACAGGTTTTGGTGGAGCAGCGGATATTTCCTTTAATTACTGTCAGGACTGAAAACCCTTTTTTCTTCCGTTTTGAATGCACACATTCAGCAATATCGCCATTCTTAAAAAATGTTTAATTTATCTATTTATCATGTAGATGAACTCGAAGTGGGAGCCTATTATCTCTATGTTAACCATTTATGCATACTTTTCACTTTTATAGTTAATTTAATGATCTTCACATTTCTTACCTGTGGTTCGTTTTTCTTCGACTAGTATTGCATATCATAACTCATTGTATTTTACGAATTGCTATGCACAATTTGACCTAAATTATATATTTAACAATATCTCTCGCCACTTATTTTTTCACAAACTGACAAACGTACATGAAATGTATATCTTTTTGATGTCTATTTGACATCCATTCGACATTCTTGGCTCCATTTGTGGATATATATATATACAGGGTGAGTTTTTAGTACCGGTTCGGTCGATAACTCCACTACTGTAGAAGAGCGAAAAAAGTTGTATATAAAAGTTGTAGCCACGGATATGCTCCTTGCTCAGAAAATATTTAGATTTATACAGGATGATCCGTAACTACGTGGTGATGCAAACGTAAATTTTTTTAAATAAGACACCCTATATATTATTCCATATTCAAATTCTACTAATGATTTCCGTTCATCCAATATACGATACTGTTACATTATACTGGGTATTTCAAAAGTTATGACCATTTTTATATCCAAATCGCTCTCAAATGAACGTACTATACAGGGTTGGGATAAAGTATGGAACCAAGCAAATAACTTTGGAACGGAATAAGTGGTATTGCTGAAAATTTGCAGGCAAGTGTAGTGACGTCTAATGCATCCGAAGACATTATGCTAGCTATTAATGTACTTCCGGTTTAACCGGAAGTACCGTCAACTTTTTTAATTTAAATGGGACACCCTGTATATTTTTGCAGATTTTAATTCATCTTTTTTTCCGAATACGTTCATAGTGGGTTTAGTATTTCTTTCTTAAAAAATTTGTCTCACAAATTCGTCCGTGGCGGTCTGCGGTCTTCCCGTTTGAGGTAATTTTTTTTGTATTTTTTTTAGTCACCGTCAAACGTATTATAGGACCCCTGTCGGGACGTAAATCATTAAAAGTTGACACACTTCTTTGTGAGTTCTCACGTGATCGCCAAAACCGACCGACCGAATGACCGCCTTTAAACACCTGAAATGATAAAGAAGCTTTATCTTTCCCGTTTTTACAGAAACTAATGCTAAACCTACTATGGACGTATTCGGGAAAAAAAGATGAATTAAAATCTGCAAAAATATACAGGGCGTCCCATTTAAATTAAATAGCCAACATACTGTCTTCGGATGCACTAGACGTCACTACACTTGCCTGCAAATTTTCAGCAATATCACTCTTTCCGTTCCAAAGTTATTTGCTTGGTTCCATACTTTATCCCAACCCTGTATATCAAAAAGTGATGAATCAAAGACCATTCTGTCACACGGATGGATGAAAAATATCATCTACTTTTAAAGTCAGCTATAAAAGAAGCCCGCGACGCATATTCGTATACAGGGTGATGTATAGTGCAAAATCTAGATTTTCTCTCTTTTTTTAAATGTAACCTCCAATATTTTATTATACTAAAGAATTGCTTTTAATATGATCTTTCATCTTGGTATAGCACTTGCACTTGCGTTCGTTAGTTTCTGAGATATTTCGATTTTTCTCTAAATTTTAAATATACCTTCTATTTGTTTACTAAAATTTATTTATTTTAAGAAAATACTATCAAATTTTATTTTTGCTTAACAAACAACCAAAATATGAGGCTATAATAGTACGTCAAAACACTGAATTAACGGGATAATATAGGTGAAGTGTGCTGAGGAAACAATTTTATAAACGTCTTGTATAATTATCAAGCAGATGTATCTGGTAGGCTATCAAATGTTAAGCGACACAGTCCAAACAAAACGATTCTTCAATCTTTGAAACGTATTAGTTTTAGAGTTCCTCCGTTCTGGATATTTCTCTTCATAGTTGATATAATATTCTAGAGGCAAGTGGACAATTTCTCAAAGATTCTCCTAAATACCCTCAATGGAAAAATCGATTTTTAAAGCTGGTTTTTCACACAGTACGAAATTATTGAGCAGGTTATGAGAACTGTCAATTTTTCAAAGCCTACCTGATACATCTGCTTGGTAGTTATACATCACGCCTACAAAATTGTTTCCTCAGCATACTTGACTTTATTATCTCGATGATTTAGGGTTTTGACTTCAACAAATAGTATCATGACTTTATAATTTAGTTGTTCGTTAAATAAAAAACAAATTCGATAGTACTCTCTCAAAATAAATAAATTTCTGTACACAAATAGAAGCTATATTTTAAATTTACAGAAAAATTGAAGTATCTCGGAAACTGATGAATGTAGGTATATGAAAGGCTATATAAATATGAAAGAGTATATTAAAAGCAATTCTTTGGGATAATAAAATATTGGGGGTTGCATTTAAAAAAAAAGAGAAAATCTGGATTTTGCAATCTACATCACCCTGTATACGCATATGCGTCGCGGGCTTTTTTTATAGCCGATTTTAAAACAAGAGGACATATTTAATCTTTTCTTGTAAAAAAAAATAATTTTTGATCCATTACTTTTTGATATACAGTACCTTCATTTGACCGCAATTTGGATATAAAAAAAAAACAATACCTTATATTGTAAGAACGGCAATCATTAGTAGAATTTGAATACGGAATAATATACAGGGTGTCCCAGAAGTCAACGTCAAGCCGCAACGGGGTGACAGGATTGGTTGTAACTACCATGAGAAAAATCAGAAAAAAAATCTATCCCATGCAGTTTGAAAATTATGGGCATTTAAAGAAAACCTAGAAATTTGGTCAAATTATAACAATTTTTCGGTTATTGTGGTTAACTTTTATTATTTTTGTTCATTTAAACTTTGGAACCGTAACCCTAAATAACATGTCTAGAAGCACAGTCAAAAATAATGACACAATTGCCCCAAATTTTCTAGAATGAACACTATTTATTAAACTATGAATTTAAATTTCTCAAAGGTTCCCGACTTTGAAAGGGCCTCCTTTAAAAAAAATGTACTAAAGTGCCTTGGCAAGTGCCATTAAAAGTTGGCGCATTTAACCAAGATTGTAAAATGGTACAGTACTTGTTAGTTTCATACTAAAAAAAAACGAGTAAAAAAAGGAAAACCTCAAGTAAGCCGATTTTTGCTAAACCATTTCACTCAGGTCAGATGTTCTTTTTCGCACAATCTTCTGATAGGTTCTTAATTTTACGGCAAAATGATGAGAGAGGTGGATAGCGGACATGTTTGCCATGAGTGAGCAAGACAGATAGTGACGCCACTTTTAGCAAAGTCAACAAAAATAAGTAAAATTAAAAAAATAATGAAAAATCTTGACCTAGCTTAGTTTAAGTTTATTGGATTAGAAGTCAGATAGGAAAATAACATTTTTATTACAATAAAAGTTCAAATTGTGTACCATCAGCCTCAATACACGTCCTGCATTTTCTTAAGAAAGATCTACTTATTAGCCAGGCACATTTAATGCGAGAAGACGGATCCCAGTATCGCTTTAAAGTAATCCTGTGGACCGGAATTTTAAACGGCAAAATTGTTGGGCATTTTGAGCTGCCTGAGAATTTGAATGGCACGAATTACCCACATTTTTTACGATAAAATTTACCAACTACAATTAAGCGGCCTACAGACGTTGATGTAAGCTGCGATTCCTCAATCGACTCAAGGTTTCATGAAACTTGCATCAGTTGCAGGAGTTCTTACTCAAATCGAAACCTGTTGCGATGCCTGAATCGACTTGACATTTCATGCACGTTCCACGGAACACAAGAAAGGTAGAGTGGGCTTATTTCTTTGTATCGACGCAATACCTACTATACACGTTGAAACCTGCATCACTGCATCAGCGTCACCGGCTCGACGACATGACTCACCGTCCATAATAGGATTCCAGAATCTGCATCGCTGCAAGCCGCAACTGATACCAAATTCGTGATTCAGTACCACACATGCTGCTACTTGCGTTATGAAACGTAAAGTCGATACCTGAATCGCAGCATGCATCAACGTCTGTAGACCGCTTAACAGATCGTCGCCACATGAGGTATCAACAAGATGACTGCCCAGCGCATTACGCAGTGCAATTAAGAGGTTTCCTTTACCAAAAGTGTTCGGAAGGTAGAGGTGGACGTTCAGGCACTATCTCGTGGCCAGCCCGTTCCCCAGATTTAAATCCCCTGGAATTTTGTTATCGGGATGTTCTCAAAGAAAAAGTTTTTCAAAGCCCATTGAGAGCGTAGCCGAGCTGCGTAAACGAATTTCTCAAGTTGCTGAGGACATCAACTCTCAAGCTGCTGAGGACATCAACTCTCGAGGATATGCCTGGCTAATAAGTACATCTTTTTTAAGAAGATGTAGGGCGTGTATTAAGGCTGACGGTAAACAATTTGAATAATTATTGCCTGACCTTTATTCCAATAAACCTAAACTAAACTAGGTCAAAATTTTTGATTATTTTATTAATTTTACTTATTTTTGTTTTTTTTTTATGGTCAGCCTCCCGCAAAGGCTGAAAGCCTATGGCGCTTTAGAAGCGCTGCGAGAGGATAAGTATCGGTTCACGTTAGATTTGAAACGCTGCAGGTTGTAGCCGTCGGGAAACAAATTTCCCGGCAGCTGATTCCACAGCGTCGAAGTTCTCCAAAAGAAGGAATGCTGGAGGAGACTGGTTCGGGGAGTAAGGACCTCGACCTGGTAAGGATGAGCTCGAAGAGCTTCTCTAGTGGTCCTGGTTCGGACGGCCTGTGGTGTTATTATCTGAGAGAGCTCACTCGAACATCTTCCGTGATAGAATCTGTAAAACAGGGATAGATCAGCCACCCTCCTTCGATGTTCCAGGCTGTGGAGGTCCTTTGTGAGGTTAGGCGTATCGATTAGTCTAATCGCTCTTTTCTGGATAGTGTCCAGAAGCTTTAGAGAGTGCTTCGGAGCGCATCCCCACACATGGGAGCAATACTCCAGCGATGGTCGGATCTGTGCCTTGTAGAGCAGCAGCAGTTGCTCTGGTGTATACAGCTTCCTACAGCGGAACAAAACTCCAAGCTTCTGGGATGCCGTTTTAGCAATACTGACGACGTGGTCGTGCCAGGACATGTTATTGTTGATGTTGATTCCCAAAAGCTTGACGGAAAGTGATTCGACTATGGGGTGACCTTCCATTTCCACGGTTGGTAAGCCATTGTGAGACTTCTTTGTAAGTGTTGTTGCCTGAGTTTTTTGTACGTTGAACTGTACTTTATTTGCTAATCCCCACTCGACAATTGTTTTGATATCTGCGTTGATCTGTGCGGCATGCTGCTGTCGCCGACATACCGTCTCCTGGGATGATAGTGGCTTGCCTGGTTCCATGCACGACACTAATGTACTGTCATCTGCGAAGCTGTAGATTGGATTGGATGTTATTTCCAGCAGCTCGTTGATGTACAGCAGAAATAGTGTAGGAGATAGGACAGATCCCTGAGGAACACCGGCGTTTATTGAAAATACGTCTGATGAACAGCCCTCGACTACAACGAACAGAGATCGGTCTTTCAAAAAGCTATTCAGCCACCGGCGCAGACCAGGTGGTAGTCCATAAGCAGCAAGCTTGACCAGAAGTCCGTCATGCCATACTCTGTCGAAAGCTTTGGATGTATCAAGTGCGACAACACGGGATTCGCCATGGTTGTCTATTGCTCTGTTCCACAAGTGAGTGACGTAGGCAAGGAGGTCACCTGTAGACCTGTGCTTACGGAAGCCATACTGGCGATCATTTATGATGTTATTGTTGTCCAGGTATTTCAGGAGCTGTGTGTTAATGACAGTCTCCATAACCTTAGACATGATGCTGAGAAGAGCCACAGGTCTATAATTGGTGGGATCAGTTTTTTTGCCCTTCTTAGGGATGGGTTGCACGCAGCCAATCTTCCACGAAGCGGGAAACACGCCTCGTTGATACGAAAGTTTGAAGAGCTTGCAAAGAATAGGTGCAAGCTCAGCGGCACAGCGTTTAAGGACAATGGCTGGAATTTGGTCAGGGCCAGTAGCTTTATTGGTGTTCAGTTTTTGGAGGATGCTTTTTACATCTCGATGTTGAAATTTGACCTCTGCCATTCTCGAGTTCACGCTTATGGTGGTGGTCGGAGTACTTCCTTGAAAGTCTACAGTAGAATTGGCTGCGAAGAGCTTCCCCAAGATGTCTGCTTTTTCTTTAGGAGCAGAAGCGATGGATTTGTCCTCTCTGGTCAAGGGTGGTATTGACGAATAGGAAAAGTTCTGACTAACAGCCTTAGCTACAGACCAGAATGTTCTGGACGAACTAGGACATGAGAGGAGCTTGTTCTTAATTTTTTGGTTGTGTTCCTCCTTGCTGCTGTCAATCACGCGTTTACAGTGACTTCTGGCGTCGATAAAACTGCGGTGGCTCTCAGCATTTGGATTTTTCCTCCATTCTCTGTAGTGTTGGTTTTTAGAGGTAACTGCATCTCTACAACGCTTATTGAACCATGGCTTATTTTTGGAGGGATGCTTGACGACATGAGGAATATAGGCTTCCATGCCGGATATTAATACCTCTGTTATTTCTTGGGCGCAAGCTGATGGGTCTCGTGACTTGAAGCAGACGTCGTTCCAGGGAAAGGACTGGTAGTATTCCCTTAGGTCGTCCCACTTGGCTGATCCGTAATGCCAGACCCGACGAGGCTTTGCATGGTAGAGATCTGGAGAATGCATTTTGCATAGCGTCGAGACGGTGTTGTGGTCAGACGATCCCAGTGGGGCGGTTACCTTCACTGTGTAGACCGTTGGAGCAGTTGTGAGATATAGGTCCAACAGACTAGCAAAATCTCCGTGGCGGCTGGGAATCCTTGTTGGTTCTTTGACTATCTGCTCCAAGCCGCAGCTGATAGCGAAGGCTTCAGCTTCACGTCCCTCGTCGTCCGTTTTGTTTGAGTGTGTCAGCCAGTATGAGTTGTGAACGTTGATGTCACCCAGAAAGACTATCTCTGAATGAGGGTGATCTGATTGCAGCGCGTCCACAGTGGCTGAAAGCTTCTCGAAGAGCTCTTTGCAGTTGTTACTGCTTGGTGGCCTATAAATGCAGCATATAAATTTGGAATGATTTTGGAAGGATATTTTGAGCCATATGATGTCAAATCCTTCCAGTTCGAGCTCTTCTTCTCGATGACAAGAAAGCCCAGATATAACGTACACGCATACGCCAAACCTACGTCTAAATCGGGTGTACAAGTCATATCCGGGATATCTAAAGCAGTTATCCATTGTTGAAGAGCCGACTTGGGTTTCCGTAAGAGCCAGAATGTGTGGCTTCTCTGCCTGAAGGTGTTGATGGACAGAGTTTATGTTGGACGCAAGACCTCGTATATTTGTAAAGTCGGCTCTGAATAAGTTTCTCTGGCCTTCGGGCCTGTCGTCAGTGCGAAGTTGCTGCGAAGGACGGCTTCTGTTGTTAGCCTGACGAGGAGTGGCAGCACAATTCTTTAAACAATCTTCGCTTAATGTTCCCCCCGGACCACCTGGCACCCGGAGATCCGAACGGCCAGGTATTTTACCTCCGGAATCTTTTGATCCTGGAAGAGCCATTGAGCATTTTTGACTTTACTGAAAGTGGTGTCACTATCTGTCTCGCTCACTCATAGCAGATATGTTCAGTATCCATCTCTCTTATCATTTTGCCGTAAAATTAAGAACCTACCAGAAGCTTGTGCGAATAAAGAACATCTGACCTGAGTGAGATGGGTTAGCAAAAATCGGGTTACTTGAAATTTTCCTTTCTTTACTCGTTTTTTTTTTAGTATGAAACTAACAAGTATTGTACCATTTTACAATCCTGGTTAAATGCGCCAACTTTTAATGGCACTTGCCAAGGCATTTTAGTACATTTTTTTAAAGGAGGGCCTTTCAAGTTCTGCAAACTTTGAAAATTTTAAATTCATAGTTTAATAAATAGTGTTCATTCTAGAAAACTTGAGGCAATTGTGTCATTATTTTTGACTGTGCTTCTAGACATGTTATTTAGGGTTACGGTTCCAAAGTTTAAATGAACAAAAATAATAAAAGTTAACCACAATAACCGAAAAATTGTTATAATTTGACCAAATTTCTAGGTTTTTTTAAAATGCTCATAATTTTCAAACTACATGGGATAGATTTTTTTTCTGATTTTTCTCATGATAGTTACAACTAATACTGTCACCCCGTAGTGGCTTGACGTTGACTTCTGGGACACCCTGTATAGGGTGTCTCACTCAAAAAAAATGCATGTTTGCATCACTACGTAGTTATGGATCACCCTGTATAAATCTAAATATTTTCTGAGCAAGAAGCACATCCGTGGCTACAACTTTTATATACAACTTTTTTCGCTATCTTCTACAGTAGTGGAGTTATCGACCGAGCCGGTACCAAAAACTCACCCTGTATATATCCATTGGTTCGATATCCACTGTATGTACATTATATATTATACTTTTGTTATGTGGGTTACATGTACGCCTAGATGTTTCTTCGCCAAAATATATGAGATCAGAACATTACGGACAACCATTATATTAAACGACAGGTGCAAAGATATTATTATCAAGTGGGAATCGCACAGCAACCCCCTGATGTTGTGCGTTTCAGTGTGCTAAAGCACAAGACCGCACTGTGATGCTATATCGTGCAATTTGGAAAACACCTGATCCTAAATGACTATGTCAATCTGTATGGATCGCTTTGACAAACATTGACGAACTGGCCATTCATGCTGCACTTTTTTATCACGTGTAGCTGAACAGGAAAAATCGTCTCTCTCTAAGTACTCACGCTGCATATTGGGCCAGCCGCAAAATGAGTCGTAGCTTGGTGAGGTGACGCATGTTCACAACACCGCAAATTGGATCGCCATTTTTTCACTCGTGAGGTACAGTTGTGGCAAAAATGGTGAAAATGTTATTTATGTGATTTGATTTCAGTTCAGAAACGACAAACTCATGAGGAATTCGCCTTGAGTGGGGAATTGATGATGAACAATTTGAGAAATATTTTAGATTTAATCGTAGTCGGTCTATAGAATTGCATGGCCGTGCTATTCTATTTTGGGTCGTACATACTACATACTGCCGCTGTCACCGTGATTCTTGAGAAAAACTGCGGCATTGATACTACTATCCGCAGAGTATAAACTGCGTCACGTCACCCTGCGGTCCAGTATGTGCAGTTGCAATTATTTTTGTGATTAACAAAGTTGTAGTGTAACTCTCACTGCGACACCTCACCAAGCTACGCCTCATTTTGTGGCTACCCTTATGACTACTAAAACCCTACTAATTCGAAAATGTAGAAAATAACCGCAGTCTATGTTTTCCAATTTATTTGAATATTATTCCAAGTTGATTGACTTCCCCAGTACCCCACTCTGAAGGGATTTTGAATCACGTCAAATCGAATGAAGCAGTATTACAACCTTTTCTGTCAATACGACTGACGATCAGGGTGATTTATTTTAAACGTATCTCTTTCAACAACCACCTTTTAAAGGTCGAGTTCGATATTAAAAGTGACTCATCTGCACTTTCTTTATTCGATGATCCCTGTCGGAGATAAGGGTCGCAGAGGGCCATAACCGCCACTGCGGGATATTATTTTTGAATTAGATTCAACCAGCCGGCTGAGGTAAATAATAAAGCCCTCGGCGAATTTGAGAGGCCGTTAATCAATTAAAGAGCACGCGCAGGGGCTTCGACTCAAGGGTGGACGATAGAAAATGATGTGCAAAGCAGTGGTGTACTTCCTACGCCAGCTGGCGTTAAAAACACCGTAATCTCGACCAAATTTAGGCATTTAATGATACGTTCTTAAATTCCACGAAAGAAGTTTATTCAATTCGCAAAAATTTCGAACTTGAGGTGATATACTTTTTGTGCTTTACAGCCGTGTCTATCTGGCGTCTACTCCGTAATCCAGTCGATAATCTGTGACACATTTACAACTCGAAAGGTATTAAGAAAGTATTGCAATCGCAAACATACCCTATGTGGGATACTATGTCTTTTGGTCCCTTGACGGCAGCACATAAATCATTGTAATCAGAAAAAGAATTGAGAAAGTTTATTCGCACATCCAAAATAATTAAAAAAATAATACCAAAAAGAGTAGCGGACATCATGAGCAAAAATGATATTACGCTATCATAGCTTGGATTTTTACCGAAAAAGTCCGTTGAGACGACATCCTGTCATTACCTCAGTTACATCTATGATCAACTGGATTCTGGTCAATATGCCGTCTCAATGCTTTTCGATCTATCCAAAGCATTTGATTCTATTAATGCTGGTATACTGAAAGCTAAGTTAGAAGCTGTAGGTATTAGAGGCATTGCTTTGCAGTTGATATCTTCATACGTGCATTCTAGAAAGTTGCAGGTAGAGATAGATGACACAAAATCAGAAATAGGTGAGATTAATTAATGTGTTCCTCAGGGATCTGTCATGGGGCCGCTACTTTTCCTGTTATATATCAATGACTTACCCAACAACATTTCTTGTGGACATGTCACCATGTTCGCTAATGGCACTTTAATATAACTGCATCTGGTAGTAATCTCTCTGCATTACTAAACAATATTAGGATTGTCATTGATGAGTTCAGTGCCTGGTGTTAGAGGAAAGGCTTATACTAAATGAAGGTAAAACTGTGATTATTAATTATTTGATACTTCCTCAAGATTTTAGTTCTAAGCTTGAGCTTGTCTTGTAGGAATTAAAATCTGCAAAAATATACAGGGCGTCCCATTTAAATTAAATAGCCAACATACTGTCTTCGGATGCACTAGACGTCACTACACTTGCCTGCAAATTTTCAGCAATATCACTCTTTCCGTTCCAAAGTTATTTGCTTGGTTCCATACTTTATCCCAACCCTGTATATCAAAAAGTGATGAATCAAAGACCATTCTGTCACACGGATGGATGAAAAATATCATCTACTTTTAAAGTCAGCTCCAGCGATGGTCGGATCTGTGCCTTGTAGAGCAGCAGCAGTTGCTCTGGTGTATACAGCTTCCTACAGCGGAACAAAACTCCAAGCTTCTGGGATGCCGTTTTAGCAATACTGACGACGTGGTCGTGCCAGGACATGTTATTGTTGATGTTGATTCCCAAAAGCTTGACGGAAAGTGATTCGACTATGGGGTGACCTTCCATTTCCACGGTTGGTAAGCCATTGTGAGACTTCTTTGTAAGTGTTGTTGCCTGAGTTTTTTGTACGTTGAACTGTACTTTATTTGCTAATCCCCACTCGACAATTGTTTTGATATCTGCGTTGATCTGTGCGGCATGCTGCTGTCGCCGACATACCGTCTCCTGGGATGATAGTGGCTTGCCTGGTTCCATGCACGACACTAATGTACTGTCATCTGCGAAGCTGTAGATTGGATTGGATGTTATTTCCAGCAGCTCGTTGATGTACAGCAGAAATAGTGTAGGAGATAGGACAGATCCCTGAGGAACACCGGCGTTTATTGAAAATACGTCTGATGAACAGCCCTCGACTACAACGAACAGAGATCGGTCTTTCAAAAAGCTATTCAGCCACCGGCGCAGACCAGGTGGTAGTCCATAAGCAGCAAGCTTGACCAGAAGTCCGTCATGCCATACTCTGTCGAAAGCTTTGGATGTATCAAGTGCGACAACACGGGATTCGCCATGGTTGTCTATTGCTCTGTTCCACAAGTGAGTGACGTAGGCAAGGAGGTCACCTGTAGACCTGTGCTTACGGAAGCCATACTGGCGATCATTTATGATGTTATTGTTGTCCAGGTATTTCAGGAGCTGTGTGTTAATGACAGTCTCCATAACCTTAGACATGATGCTGAGAAGAGCCACAGGTCTATAATTGGTGGGATCAGTTTTTTTGCCCTTCTTAGGGATGGGTTGCACGCAGCCAATCTTCCACGAAGCGGGAAACACGCCTCGTTGATACGAAAGTTTGAAGAGCTTGCAAAGAATAGGTGCAAGCTCAGCGGCACAGCGTTTAAGGACAATGGCTGGAATTTGGTCAGGGCCAGTAGCTTTATTGGTGTTCAGTTTTTGGAGGATGCTTTTTACATCTCGATGTTGAAATTTGACCTCTGCCATTCTCGAGTTCACGCTTATGGTGGTGGTCGGAGTACTTCCTTGAAAGTCTACAGTAGAATTGGCTGCGAAGAGCTTCCCCAAGATGTCTGCTTTTTCTTTAGGAGCAGAAGCGATGGATTTGTCCTCTCTGGTCAAGGGTGGTATTGACGAATAGGAAAAGTTCTGACTAACAGCCTTAGCTACAGACCAGAATGTTCTGGACGAACTAGGACATGAGAGGAGCTTGTTCTTAATTTTTTGGTTGTGTTCCTCCTTGCTGCTGTCAATCACGCGTTTACAGTGACTTCTGGCGTCGATAAAACTGCGGTGGCTCTCAGCATTTGGATTTTTCCTCCATTCTCTGTAGTGTTGGTTTTTAGAGGTAACTGCATCTCTACAACGCTTATTGAACCATGGCTTATTTTTGGAGGGATGCTTGACGACATGAGGAATATAGGCTTCCATGCCGGATATTAATACCTCTGTTATTTCTTGGGCGCAAGCTGATGGGTCTCGTGACTTGAAGCAGACGTCGTTCCAGGGAAAGGACTGGTAGTATTCCCTTAGGTCGTCCCACTTGGCTGATCCGTAATGCCAGACCCGACGAGGCTTTGCATGGTAGAGATCTGGAGAATGCATTTTGCATAGCGTCGAGACGGTGTTGTGGTCAGACGATCCCAGTGGGGCGGTTACCTTCACTGTGTAGACCGTTGGAGCAGTTGTGAGATATAGGTCCAACAGACTAGCAAAATCTCCGTGGCGGCTGGGAATCCTTGTTGGTTCTTTGACTATCTGCTCCAAGCCGCAGCTGATAGCGAAGGCTTCAGCTTCACGTCCCTCGTCGTCCGTTTTGTTTGAGTGTGTCAGCCAGTATGAGTTGTGAACGTTGATGTCACCCAGAAAGACTATCTCTGAATGAGGGTGATCTGATTGCAGCGCGTCCACAGTGGCTGAAAGCTTCTCGAAGAGCTCTTTGCAGTTGTTACTGCTTGGTGGCCTATAAATGCAGCATATAAATTTGGAATGATTTTGGAAGGATATTTTGAGCCATATGATGTCAAATCCTTCCAGTTCGAGCTCTTCTTCTCGATGACAAGAAAGCCCAGATTTAACGTACACGCATACGCCAAACCTACGTCTAAATCGGGTGTACAAGTCATATCCGGGATATCTAAAGCAGTTATCCATTGTTGAAGAGCCGACTTGGGTTTCCGTAAGAGCCAGAATGTGTGGCTTCTCTGCCTGAAGGTGTTGATGGACAGAGTTTATGTTGGACGCAAGACCTCGTATATTTGTAAAGTCGGCTCTGAATAAGTTTCTCTGGCCTTCGGGCCTGTCGTCAGTGCGAAGTTGCTGCGAAGGACGGCTTCTGTTGTTAGCCTGACGAGGAGTGGCAGCACAATTCTTTAAACAATCTTCGCTTAATGTTCCCCCCGGACCACCTGGCACCCGGAGATCCGAACGGCCAGGTATTTTACCTCCGGAATCTTTTGATCCTGGAAGAGCCATTGAGCATTTTTGACTTTACTGAAAGTGGTGTCACTATCTGTCTCGCTCACTCATAGCAGATATGTTCAGTATCCATCTCTCTTATCATTTTGCCGTAAAATTAAGAACCTACCAGAAGCTTGTGCGAATAAAGAACATCTGACCTGAGTGAGATGGGTTAGCAAAAATCGGGTTACTTGAAATTTTCCTTTCTTTACTCGTTTTTTTTTTAGTATGAAACTAACAAGTATTGTACCATTTTACAATCCTGGTTAAATGCGCCAACTTTTAATGGCACTTGCCAAGGCATTTTAGTACATTTTTTTAAAGGAGGGCCTTTCAAGTTCTGCAAACTTTGAAAATTTTAAATTCATAGTTTAATAAATAGTGTTCATTCTAGAAAACTTGAGGCAATTGTGTCATTATTTTTGACTGTGCTTCTAGACATGTTATTTAGGGTTACGGTTCCAAAGTTTAAATGAACAAAAATAATAAAAGTTAACCACAATAACCGAAAAATTGTTATAATTTGACCAAATTTCTAGGTTTTTTTAAAATGCTCATAATTTTCAAACTACATGGGATAGATTTTTTTTCTGATTTTTCTCATGATAGTTACAACTAATACTGTCACCCCGTAGTGGCTTGACGTTGACTTCTGGGACACCCTGTATAGGGTGTCTCACTCAAAAAAAATGCATGTTTGCATCACTACGTAGTTATGGATCACCCTGTATAAATCTAAATATTTTCTGAGCAAGAAGCACATCCGTGGCTACAACTTTTATATACAACTTTTTTCGCTATCTTCTACAGTAGTGGAGTTATCGACCGAGCCGGTACCAAAAACTCACCCTGTATATATCCATTGGTTCGATATCCACTGTATGTACATTATATATTATACTTTTGTTATGTGGGTTACATGTACGCCTAGATGTTTCTTCGCCAAAATATATGAGATCAGAACATTACGGACAACCATTATATTAAACGACAGGTGCAAAGATATTATTATCAAGTGGGAATCGCACAGCAACCCCCTGATGTTGTGCGTTTCAGTGTGCTAAAGCACAAGACCGCACTGTGATGCTATATCGTGCAATTTGGAAAACACCTGATCCTAAATGACTATGTCAATCTGTATGGATCGCTTTGACAAACATTGACGAACTGGCCATTCATGCTGCACTTTTTTATCACGTGTAGCTGAACAGGAAAAATCGTCTCTCTCTAAGTACTCACGCTGCATATTGGGCCAGCCGCAAAATGAGTCGTAGCTTGGTGAGGTGACGCATGTTCACAACACCGCAAATTGGATCGCCATTTTTTCACTCGTGAGGTACAGTTGTGGCAAAAATGGTGAAAATGTTATTTATGTGATTTGATTTCAGTTCAGAAACGACAAACTCATGAGGAATTCGCCTTGAGTGGGGAACTGATGATGAACAATTTGAGAAATATTTTAGATTTAATCGTAGTCGGTCTATAGAATTGCATGGCCGTGCTATTCTATTTTGGGTCGTACATACTACATACTGCCGCTGTCACCGTGATTCTTGAGAAAAACTGCGGCATTGATACTACTATCCGCAGAGTATAAACTGCGTCACGTCACCCTGCGGTCCAGTATGTGCAGTTGCAATTATTTTTGTGATTAACAAAGTTGTAGTGTAACTCTCACTGCGACACCTCACCAAGCTACGCCTCATTTTGTGGCTACCCTTATGACTACTAAAACCCTACTAATTCGAAAATGTAGAAAATAACCGCAGTCTATGTTTTCCAATTTATTTGAATATTATTCCAAGTTGATTGACTTCCCCAGTACCCCACTCTGAAGGGATTTTGAATCACGTCAAATCGAATGAAGCAGTATTACAACCTTTTCTGTCAATACGACTGACGATCAGGGTGATTTATTTTAAACGTATCTCTTTCAACAACCACCTTTTAAAGGTCGAGTTCGATATTAAAAGTGACTCATCTGCACTTTCTTTATTCGATGATCCCTGTCGGAGATAAGGGTCGCAGAGGGCCATAACCGCCACTGCGGGATATTATTTTTGAATTAGATTCAACCAGCCGGCTGAGGTAAATAATAAAGCCCTCGGCGAATTTGAGAGGCCGTTAATCAATTAAAGAGCACGCGCAGGGGCTTCGACTCAAGGGTGGACGATAGAAAATGATGTGCAAAGCAGTGGTGTACTTCCTACGCCAGCTGGCGTTAAAAACACCGTAATCTCGACCAAATTTAGGCATTTAATGATACGTTCTTAAATTCCACGAAAGAAGTTTATTCAATTCGCAAAAATTTCGAACTTGAGGTGATATACTTTTTGTGCTTTACAGCCGTGTCTATCTGGCGTCTACTCCGTAATCCAGTCGATAATCTGTGACACATTTACAACTCGAAAGGTATTAAGAAAGTATTGCAATCGCAAACATACCCTATGTGGGATACTATGTCTTTTGGTCCCTTGACGGCAGCACATAAATCATTGTAATCAGAAAAAGAATTGAGAAAGTTTATTCGCACATCCAAAATAATTAAAAAAATAATACCAAAAAGAGTAGCGGACATCATGAGCAAAAATGATATTACGCTATCATAGCTTGGATTTTTACCGAAAAAGTCCGTTGAGACGACATCCTGTCATTACCTCAGTTACATCTATGATCAACTGGATTCTGGTCAATATGCCGTCTCAATGCTTTTCGATCTATCCAAAGCATTTGATTCTATTAATGCTGGTATACTGAAAGCTAAGTTAGAAGCTGTAGGTATTAGAGGCATTGCTTTGCAGTTGATATCTTCATACGTGCATTCTAGAAAGTTGCAGGTAGAGATAGATGACACAAAATCAGAAATAGGTGAGATTAATTAATGTGTTCCTCAGGGATCTGTCATGGGGCCGCTACTTTTCCTGTTATATATCAATGACTTACCCAACAACATTTCTTGTGGACATGTCACCATGTTCGCTAATGGCACTTTAATATAACTGCATCTGGTAGTAATCTCTCTGCATTACTAAACAATATTAGGATTGTCATTGATGAGTTCAGTGCCTGGTGTTAGAGGAAAGGCTTATACTAAATGAAGGTAAAACTGTGATTATTAATTATTTGATACTTCCTCAAGATTTTAGTTCTAAGCTTGAGCTTGTCTTGTAGACTAAACTATTAGGCATGATTCAAGACTGTCATTTGCTGAATACGCTGATCCTGTACGGGTATGTAGTCAATTGAACCGGACGTTCTACGCAATACTCCAACTAAAATCATTGTTAGCGCTGGGTGAACTGCTGACTGTATATTACACTGTAGCATATTCATATCCGTCCTACAATATTATGGTTTGGGTTAGGTCGCAACATAGTGAGAGGATTCTTTTGTCACAGCAAAGGTAATTTGCGACCTACTTTTAATAAACGACAGTAGGAAAGCTGCAGACCAATTTTTAAGCAACTTAAAATTTTAAACCCTGTTTGTATTTATGTTTTAAGATGCGTATATTTTGTCAAACTTTATCCACAAAATTTTTGTAGTTTAGACAGAACAAAAAATTATGCTACTCGTAATATTGACCTTTTGTTAGTGCAGAACCATAACACAGCCTTCTTTAAAAAATCTCCGCTAAAGTTCTGGTCGTGTGACTATGGCTTTTATAATGTCAACGAACATATTATGCCTGTGATATATATGGCCATTTGCAGGAGTATGTAATTAGTTTATTTTATTCCATCCAATTTTATGTAGACCTTTGACGTGCTATATACACACTTTTGTTGTGACATGACAGTACTCTGGTATTTTAGTGTTTTAAATAGACCAAATTCATGACTTTATGTAATTTACTTAAACAATGAACAATTATACCAATCATGCAGCATAAAGTTTTTAGGTTTAAATACTGATCGAAAATTGAATTTTATAAATCACTTTGATAACTTGATTAATGGCATTCGAACAAAGTCAAGTAAAGCTTATTTTGACGCCGGCGCCAGTAAAACGTATTGCACAAAAGTAGTAACATACTTCACAAAGGTTGTGCGACGTAGCCATAGATGCCTGTTCTGTCTAGCGACTCCTAACAAATGCAATATGCAATATGTGTACAATGCATGACTGAGTAAGCGACTACAAAAATTCTTAAAAATAATTATTCATAGTGAACAAGTTAAAGCTGGATGACAGGTACAAGCAATTTTGTAATACCTATATAAAATTTATGATTTAGATTTGTGAGGCAGGTAAGTATACTTATACTACATACCTAGAACTTAGAGAAATTCTTGGAAGGAACATCACCAAAAGTTGCTATTTGCATTGTTTCAAAGTAAGATGCGTTACGACATCCCATTTTGGGGTGTCTGCCTGCTTAAATAGGTTGCCGGTCTTACAGAATGAATGCAAGCCGCTATTTTTAAAATACAAAATTATGATCGTAACAGCACTGTCATTTTGAAAACAACATTACAGGTTTTCGAAATTAAAACAAAATTTGAGAACATGAATAATACATATGTATTATAATACAAGACAAAAGAATGATTTAGTAGTGAAGTACTCACCCCCAAATCATCACACATTTAAGATTCAATTATATATAACGCAGAATACTATACAGGGTGGGCCAATAGTGCGTGGACGGAGGATTGTAGGCTTACTAAAAAATATTTTGAAAATCTGTCACTCGATCATGGTAGGGACCCTTGAGGGCTATAACCTAAAAATATTTTCACTTAAATTTTGACGTTTATACAGGGTGATTCATATCAAACTTACATTTTTTTGAATGGAACCCCCTATATATTATTGCACACTTGGATTCCTTGGTCAATTCTAGTGTAACTTTATGTATCACACATGGCACTTTAAGCGAACCGTTTCGGCGCAAATCACCTTTTTTGGTATAAGTAGGTATCAGAGAAAAATTGAATATCGCAGCGATTATAAAACTTAGAAGGCCGTGACTTTGCGGTACGACTAAGCATGAAATGCGTCATCTTAGGTCAAATGGCTAAATTTGAATTCTTTTTGTACTTGGAGAAATCAGTAGATTAATTAGCGAAACTTCAATCAGAGATAACTTGATTTTTTCAAATGGGAATGCCTACTTTGGTTTAAAGAATCAAATGTAAAATTTTATTACCTCTCTAACAATATAGCATTCTCGATATCCGTCTTATTTGGTTTTCATTTTATTTCAAATTTTCAGTCAAATCGGCGTTTTTCAATTTTCCTGCGTGCAAATAACCTAGCAGGCCATGAAAAATAACCAAAAGCTCGTTAATATTGAAGAAACCAACTAACTTAGTAGAAAGATGCAAACTAACTAGAGCAACGAGGTAAGATTATGAAAATTCCTTACAACATATTAGCTCTAACCGGATAGAACAGCGGCAAGATATCTAATGTCAATGAGTAGCTGGGGTATGACAGAAGTGTTTATTTTTCACAGCCTACTAGCTACTGAGGTCTACTAGAGCTTGACAACTTTCGAAAACGATTAAAAATTTTGAAACAAAAGGAAAACTACCAGTGATTTTTGCTTACAGTCTAACATGTTTAGAATGAAATTTCGCATTTAATGGGATAAAAAAATTAGTCATTTCCGTTTAGTTAAGTCAAAAGTGAAGATATCTCCAACTGGTGCACTCTGAACATCTATTGAAATAATTGCTAGAATATTTTAATTACGCTATGTTGTAATTGTGTTTATTTTATGTAGTATTCTGCAAACTAAATTATGTTCTACAAACTGCAATTCAAGTTTCATTTTCCGCGATTTTGCTAATAAGTCGAAGTACTTACTGAAGAATTTGAAGGGTTCCAGTCAGAGGTATCATTACTTTTGACTTACGGAAATGGATACTTTTTTATAGCATTAAATGTGAAAATTTATTCAGAAGACATAGATATTCTACTGCCAGCAACAATCACTAGTAGTTTTCCTTTGATGAAATATTTTTTTACTGACTTTGGAAATTGGCTAATAGCTAGTAGGCTGTGAAAAATGAGCGTTCTTGTTACCGCTATTGTTTCTGGTTAGAGCTAATATGTTGTAAGGAATTTTCATAATCTTGCCTCGTTGCTCTAGTTAGTTTGCATCTTTCTACTAAGTTAGTTGGTCTCTTCCATATTAACGAGCTTTTGTTTATTTTTCATGGCCTGCTAGGTTGCTTGCATGCAGGAAAATTGAAAAACACCAATTTGGCTGAAAATTTGGAATAAAATGAAAACAAAGAATGATTGATACCGAAAATGATATATCGTTAGAAAGGTAATCAAATTTTACATTTGATTCTTTAAACCAACATAGGCATTCCCATTTGAAAAAATCAAGTTATCTGTGATTGAAGTTTCCTTAATTTATCTTCTGATTTCAAAAGCACAAAAAGAATTCAAATTTAGCCGTCTGACCTAAGGTGACGCATTTCATGCTTAGTCGTAGCGCAAAGTCACGGCCTTCTAAGTTTTATAATCGCTGCGATACTCAATTTTTTTCTAATACCTACTTAAACCAAAAAAGGTGATTTGCGCGTAAACGGTTTGTTTAAAGTTCCATGCGTGATACATAAAGTCACACTAGAATTTACCAAGGAATCCAAATATACAATAATATATAGGGAGTTCCATTCAAAAAAATGTAAGTTTGATATGAATCACCCTGTATAAACGTCAAAATTTAAGTGAAAATATTTTTATGTTATAGCCCTTAAGGGTCCCTACCATGATCAAGTGACAGATTTTTGAAATATTTTTTAGTAAGCCCATAATCCTCCGTCCACGCACTATTGGCCCACCCTGTATAACAAGTATAACAACCATGATCACTCGTAAATAACTTATAACTTCTTTGTTACAAAAGCCTGATTAGAACTTAGATGAGTTCTATGACGAATTTATGTGAATATTCAACCACATAGAAAATTAATTCATCAAGAAATATTTTTGTTTACATGGAAGGATAAAAAATATTCTCTAGTTTTGACGCAGGCTGCCAAAAAAAAAACGAGGCATATTGGGTGACGTAGAATGCAAAAACTAGATTTTCTCTTTTTTTTTAAACGTAACCCCCATATTTTACTATAGCAAAAAATTGCAATATGCTCTTTCACAATTCTATAGCATTTCATGTTCTTTCATTCATCAGTTTCTGAGATATTTCGATTTTTCTGGAAATTTTAAATATACCTTCTATTTTTCGACTGAATTTATTTATTCTGAGAAAGTGCTATCGAATTTTATTTGTATTTAACGATCAACTAATGTATAAGGCCATAACATTATTTGATGAAGCCAAACCACTGAATTATCGAGACAATAATATGTCAAATATGCTGAGAAAATAATTTTATAGACGTGATGCATCATTAATCAAGCAGATCTATCAGGTAGGCTATGAAATATTAACTGGCCGGTCCAAATCCATCTGCCTCCGTTTTAGATGTCGCTGTTAATAGCTGATATATTCTAGAGGCAAGTAGGCAATTTCTCAAAGACTTCCCGAAATATCCTCTAATTGTCCTTCCATGGAAGACAATCATTTTTGAAGCTCGATTTTCACACTGTACGAGATTATTGTGCAGGTTATGAAAACTGCCAATATTTCAAAGCCTAGTTGATAAATCTGCTTGATAATAATTATGGATCACGTCTATAAAATTGGTGCCTCAGTATAGTTGACCTATAGTATCTCGATAATTCAGGGTTTTGGAATCATCAAATACTATTCTGGCCTTATAATTTAGTTGTACGTTAAACACAAATAAAACTGAAAGTAGTTTCTCATACCTCGAAAACTGATGAACGTAGGTATATGAAATGCTATAGAAATATTAAAGAGCATATTGAAAGCAATTCTTTGGTATAATGAAATATGGGAGTTACATTAAAAAAAAGAGAAAGACCCAGTTTTTGCATTCTACCCCACCCTGTATATGAATATGCGTCGGCGACCTTTTTTACAGCCCGTGTTAAAAAGACATTTTTTATCTTTCCATGTAAAAAAAATAATTTTTGATTCACTGTAGTTTTCAATGTACAGTACATTCATTTGACAACGAGTTGGATATAAAAATGGTCATAACTTTTGAAATACCCTGTGTAATGTTACAATACTTTATATTTTTAGAACTAGAATCTTTAGTAAAATCTAAACATGGAATAATATAAAGCACGTCTTATTTAAAAAAAATGTATGTTTGCATCAATGCATAGTTATGGATCACCCTGTATAAATCACAATACTTTCTGAGTAGAGGAGCATATCCTTGGCAACAACTTTTATATATACAGCTTTTTTCGTTATTTTCTGCAAGTGAAGTTATCGACCGATCCGGTACTAAAAACTCACCCTGTAGATGAATCAAACATGCGAGTTAAATTTTGTATTTCCCATCGAACACTACGAAACGTTGGTTGGGTTCTTTACGTTTTTCGTTATAAACCTTTCGTCCGCCTCGGTCTGAGACAGTCACCACCGCGCGGACATTAATTATCTCATCATGGCCCACATGAGAGACTCTCTGATAGGGCCCTTCATATTAATAACTTCCCCTATTCGGGTGTCAGCTCTAAAGCGGTTTTTGAAAATAATTTCATTAACACATATCATGCTAATGAAAAACCCCTGAGTGTCAGCAGCGCTGTCTACCACATATCGCTATCACGCCATAAGCGTGACGACAGTTTTAGAACGGAACCGGGTACCTAGTTTATTTTATTCAGAATTGAGCAAATAGACTGATGTTTCAATGCATTCATATAAAATAATTTAATTATTACAGTCATACAAACTTTTGTCTAATCTTTGCTAATGTAAGTTGAGGGCCTGCATGAAGCAACTTACGATGCTCTGAATAAAATTTCAATCTACTAAATTTATGTTTTCCACATAATAAAATTGGACGTTTAGCTTCACATGATAATGAAGAATATCCTAAGCGACCTCCAACTCGAATCAAACCAGATGAATCAAGGAATGGATTTAATGATAATACACGATGTCCTTTCTTAGAGATTTGTCTGAATGTAAAATCTGTAATTCTTCACTAAATGTCTCTTGTTGAGCAATCTTAGCAAGCATTAATAGGCTATTGTTCAATTCAGTTGTACTTAAAGAGTCAAACTGTCTCAATTCTTTTGGTTTCCTTGGATTGGAAATAAATCTGAGGCAGTATTAAAATGTTCTTGTGAGGGTGGTAAGATTGGAAAATCTATTAAATAAAGTAAATGTTGTGTTTTCAGTATAGACAGAAGTTTTTGGATTCTTTTTTATTTCAGGAGTTTTAACGTTTGAGGAAAAATTGAAAGGCTGTGGCCAGTCAGTATAACCTTTTAGAAAAGATGGCCCTGACCACCATAAATCACATTTCACAATATCTTGTGTAAAAACTTCTCTACTTGCAATATCAGAGGGATTGTCTTGTGAAGATATATAATTCCAATCTTGATAACTTGTCAGAGATCTAATTTGAGAGACCCTATTCGTTACAAAAGTTTGAAGGCTTGCAGGCTCAGAATTTATCTACTATTTGGGAATCACACCAAAAGTATGTATCGAAGTTAATAGTTAGAGACTCTCTCACTGTTTTATATAAGTTAGCAAGCAACAATGATCCGCAAAGTGCTAATCTAGGTATTGTTAATTGTTTTGTAGGTGTTATTCTAGCTTTACTACATATTAATTGAGCATGAACATTTCCCTTATGATCAAAACTTCTGAAATAGAAAGCATTAGAATAAGCATTCTGAGAAGCATCGCTGAAACTATGTAATTCTATATGAGTGGGATTACAGTTCAGAGCATGTCTTGGAATTTTTAAGTTATTGATTTGTGCCAACTGAGTATTAAATTTTAAGCAAATTCTGTATAAATCATTGAGTAATGTTGCGTCCCAGTTTAAGTTTAGTGACCATAATCATTGCATTAATATTTTTAATAGAATACTAATGGGACTCAATAATCCTATCGAAAATCCTTGCTATGAATGATAAAACATTTCTGTTTGTAACTGTTCGCTCATCAGAAATATTATATAAAATATCATTAAAATGAAAACCTAATTCATCCGTATCACTCAGCCACCGAATCCCTAATGTCTTAATAGATTCATGTTCAGTTGAATTTAAAACCTATAGTGGACCTGTGTCCTCCTTCAAACTTTCTAAAACTACAGAACTATTTGACATCCACTTTCTTGATTTAAAATTGTCAGATTGTAGTATTGACGTTATCTCCTCATAATATCTTATAGCTTGCTGATCACTATGAAACCCTGTAATTAAATCATCTACATAAAAATCTCTATTGATGATCATACGTGACTCGGGATATCTGTCAACATAATCAGTTGCTAACTGTTTCAAGCATCGAATCGCTAAGCATGGTGCACTTGCTGTACCATAGGCAACAGCGTTTAACACATAGATTCGTGTGAACTACTTCTTCATAATATTCTTTGAGGTACCCTATCTTCAGGCTGGACTGAGATACACCTGTACATCTTCTCAATATCAGATGTAACTACAGTCTGATGTTGCCTACGGATTAAAATTTATAGGATGTTGTTTTGGATTGATGGACCTACATGTTGTATACTATTTAAAGATTTTCCTGACGATGTCAAACTTGAACCATCAAAAACAACTCTCATTTTAGTTGTCAAACTTGAATCCCTGACAACACCATGATGAGGCAAGTAAAGATAAAATGTTGATTCATTTAATGACGAAACACAAGACATGTGCTCCAAATTTACATATTCTTCCATAAAATGAATGTATTGATTTTTGTAACTTTCTTCAGTTCGAAATCGACTAAATAATCCTTTTTGTGCTTGATATTTTGACTCACCTAACTCTTGACAAAGGTAATTTTAATGAAATTTCAACCATGAATTGTTCATTACCAATTCTAATTTTTTTTTAATTTTTATTTAATGTCGTTATACAACAGCGAGGTTTTTAGCGACGACATTATACAGATTTTAAATATATACAAGAACATTATAAGGAAGACAACAAAACAAACAAAGAAAAAAAATAAATTATAACATATATAAAGGTACATTACATAAACTGGGTTGCGTTGATGGCTTTAATGAATTTAAGAGTTCTTCGACACTCGATCGTTGATTCTAGATTACTGGTCACAGATCCTGGGATGTTGAACTGCTCTCTTGTTGGCGTGAGGTGTACATTCCACTAGAATGTGTAGCAGTGATAAATTTTCTCCACAGCGTGGACATTTTTTAGGTTCTTCTTTTGTGATTATATGGATATGTGAAGCATTTATATGACCAGTTCTCAGCCTGGTGATTGTACACTGGTCTCTTCTGTTTGAAGGGATGAATGGTCTTGGCGAGTGGCTGTCTTGCCTTATTGAATGGAGATGAGATCTGGAGGATTTCCACTTGTCGTTCCAGTAATTTTTTATAACCTCAGTGTAGTAGTTTTTAACTTCTTGGAAAGTGATTGGAATGTTGCTATTGAAGATCGATGTTGTTTTGTCCTTTTTGGCTAGTGAGTCTGCCTTTTCATTACCCACTATTCCTTGATGAGCTGGAATCCAGATAAGTCCTATGTTTGTACCTCGATCTTAGAGTTCCTTGATTAACACTTGAATTGCTTGAACTAATGGGTTTTTCGTGAGGTAGTTTTCCAGCGCTGTCAGACTAGAATACGAGTCAGAGCATATGACTACCTTCGGGTTGGCCGAAGTAGGTTTAATTAGTGCTAAGGTCTGATATATTGCATAGAGTTCGCAGCTGAATATTGAGTACTGACTAGGAAGTCTGATACACTCACAGTCTTTGGTCTCTGTGACAATTGCACATCCAGCTCGCCCATCGATAATTGACCCATCAGTGTAGTAAAAGCTTCTATCCTCATATTTAGCCTTAATTTCAAGAAATCGTTGTCTGTATACTTGGCTGCTGGTACTATCTCTGTGGTGCTGCAATAATTCCCAATTGATAGGAATTTTTTGTGATATCCAAGGTGGTAACGGATGATGATCCCTATTATACATTGGAACTAGTTCAGTACCTAGTGTGGATAGGTAGCTTGACACCCTGATTTTTAGCGGTCTGGGAAGTCTTGAGTGAGTTTGGTAGGTATTGTTTGTTGCACTGTGGAATAGTGTGTAGTTCATCGGGTTTAGCGGAGATGCCCTGATCTTGCTAGCATATATGATATATAGTTCCATTCTTCTTAGTTCAAGCGGCTTTTCCTGCGCTTCTGCTAGGATGCTGGTAACTGGCGTCGTTCTGAAGACTCCGAGACAAATCTTGAGTGCTGCATTTTGTACTGTATCTAGTTTCTTTAGTAGGCTTGAGTTTGCAGAACCGTAAAATATAGATCCGTAATCAATTTTAGATCTGATTAAACCTCTATAGACTCTAATGAGACTTTCTTGATCAGCTCCCCACAGTGTTGTTGATAGAACTTTGATAATATTTAGTCTTTTCTTGCATTCAATTACTAGATCTTCAATGTGGTTTTTCCATGTGTGCTTGGAGTCAAAGGTCATGCCTAGTATTTTCGTTGTATTTGTGCGGACCAGAGGTTGATTGTCTAGTGTTAGTACTGTTGGACCGATTTCCCTGTTACTCCTGGAGAAAATAGTATAAGTTGTTTTGGTATTGGAGAATTTGAACCCATTCGTTTTGGCCCAGTAGCTAACAGCGTCCAGAGCTGATTGGATTAGTTTTTGGGTGGTGTCTATACTTCTTCCGCTGCAGAAGATTGTAAGATCATCAGTAAACAGTTGAGCCTTGACAGGTTTCTTAACTTCAGACAAGATATTATTGATTATTATAACAAATAGGCTCATACTCATAACAGAACCTTGCGGAAGACCATTCTCAGGCTCAATGGAATCGGATAGTTTGTCATTTATTCTGACTTTTAGTTTCCTGCCGATTATAAAGTTGCTAATGAAGGCCATGATATTACCTTTTAGACCCAGATCAATACACGCCTGAATGGCCTTTGCTGCTGGTACCATTTCGTAGGCTTTTTCCAAATCCATTGATACTAGTATAGCGAAGACTTTACATATTTCTTCACCAATACCTCCAAGATGGTCTAGTGTAGATCTGAATTCTCTGAATCCACTCTGGTTCGGGGATATCAATTGTTCAGATTCAAGTTTCCATCGCAACTGGCGCCCAATTATTTTCTCCAGACTCTTGCAAAGGTTACAAGTCAGTGAGATAGGTCGGTAATTGCAAGCTTTAGAGATATCTTTATTTGGTTCAGGTATAGGGATCACCATGGCTTCTCTCCATTGGTCTGGAAAGGACTGATTCAACCAGATGAAGTTGAAAAGGCTAAGCAAGTGTTTCTTACCTAAATCTGGCAGGTTTTTTATGAGGCTGTTCGGAATATTGTCAAGACCAGGCGAAGAGTTGTTGCTGAGTGCGAGAGTGTGATTTAATTCATCCACGGTTATTGGGCAGTTTATTAGATCTTCGTTTTGGGATGTAGGCATATTTTTGAGGACCGTTGCTAAGTCTGGATTCATGTTGTCTTGAGGGTTACAGGAATTTTCTGCAAAGGTTCTAGCTAGGATGTTACACTTATCTGTGGTCGTCACGACTCTGTTTAGTTGATTATCTTCAATTACTGGAGGGTAGTAGCTGATCGGCTTTTTGGAGATTTGCTTGATTTTCTTCCAAACAATAGGAGTGGGAGTAGAATATGTTATGGTTGATGTGAAGTTGCGCCAGGTTTGTTTTGCTTTTTCCTTGATGGACCGTCTTTCTTTTGCTCTAGATATTTTGAATTGTATTTTGTCTGTTTCACTTTGAGATTTCTTGTACCGTCTGAATCGCTTTTTGTAGTTACTAATTTTCTCACGGCATTCTGAGTCAAGCTAGGGGATTTTTTTGTAGCTTTCTTCTTTCCAAGTGTGCGAGGGATGGCTGTATTGGCTGCATTGAGGACTAATGATGTAAAATTTGCGATGATATTGTTAATTGAAGTGAGTGAAGTGCTGTTCGATGGTTCATGAAGATCCGGAAGACCTGCTTCGATGATCTCTTGGTATAAACTCCAGCTAGCTTCCTCCAAGATCCATTTAGGGTGAGATGACAATTCTTCTTGATGATCACTCAAATATTTTGTGAGGATTGGGTAATGGTCACTATCATAATATGATAGTGTGATGTATGATATTATATTATCCAAAGGTTCCCATATAAAGTTTAGTAGTAGTTGTGTGGAGATGACAGTGAGGTCGATTGAGCTGGATGTACCATTACTTGTGTTGAAGTGGGTAGGTTGACAATTATTCATAATTGCAAGGTCATCACGGTGGTATTCAGCCAATCTTCAACTATTTTGCCTCTTTGGTCAGTTGTCCTCGAGCCCCAAATTTTGTTATGGCTGTTAAAATCACCTAAGATCACACACGGTTTAGGTAACTGGTTACTAAGGTTTGTTAGTTCACTAAGTTCTAAATTACAGCTGTTTGGAAGATATCCATTACAAATAGTTATTGTGGAAGGGTAGTTTATTTGAACTGCAGTGGCTTCATATCTAGAAATTATTGGAATTTCTTTGGAGAAGATGCTAGATTTGGTGTAAATGGCTACACCACCGCTAGCTTTACAAGTATCCTGTCTATTTTTGAATGTTGCTTGTTAACAGGCTAATTGAGCACAGTAATTGTTCTTGAAGTTAGTCTCTTGGAGGCATATGACACTTGGGTTAAATTTATTGATTGCTAGTTGTAGGAACTGCTTTCTTTGATGGTAGCCATTTAAGTTCCACTGCAAAATATCCATGTTTTAGATTTCTTTTGGCTCTAGTTTTTTTTTTGATGCGAGTTAATCGGCCTGTAATGACGCGACCATCAACAATGGGATAGAGTACCTTTATCATGTCTAAAAGTTTCTGTATATCCTTAAAATACGGTTCAGCGATTTCTTTGATGTTGGAATGGCCATAGGTACATTCAATAAGGTTTTTGAATTGGAGGACATCGATTGGGAACGATTTTCCCTCCATAGCCTTCCCAACTTGGGTCCAGTCAATTAGGTTTAAACTGGATTCCGTTTGTTTACCTTTTTTGAATTGCCTTTTTTTTCAGTATGCTGGATGCTGATATCACTTGCACCGGAGTCGGAGTCTGTTATTTCTTCCAATATCTTCTTTGACTCCTTATGTTCGGATTTGGTCGCCGAGCTTGCACTTGATGGGGGGTGGGGCCGCTTCACGGCTTGGGATTCTTGGTCCAATGGTTCTTCAACATTCACAATTGAGGAAAGTGGTCTATCAACTGGCAGTAGCGGGGGTGGCATTGGATTGACAGGAGCAACGTTTTGAGTGTGGAGTTAGTTCAGATTATTATCTTTGTCTGCAACAGGACATTGCTTGGCGATGTGTCCTTCTTGTTTGCACAGAAAGCATGACATTGTATCTGTAGTGACGTAAATCCAGTAGTTGGTTTCTTCGAATGATATTTGTAAGCGCTCAGGGATTTTGCAGACGTCTTCGGGGGCTACATACACTTGCCTTCTAAAACGTAGAATGTGATTAAACCCTGGTTCAGTTAATCCAGCTCGAAGGAATGTTATCGGTGAGGAGGGGGTAATGTTGAGTTCACTGAGTTTGTCCAAGAGTACATAGTGCGGAATGACTGGGCACACATTAGAGAGGATTATTCTTTTGCTTCTAGTGATTAACGGTCTTATCTGTACAGCTATTCCTTTTAATTATGATAACTTTAAGTTTGTCCACCAGCTCATCTGCTAGTTCTTTGGTAGCAACGTAGGCGCACACACGGTTGTTGGCAATTCTTGAGATAAACCTTATTTGCGATGGTGGGATGACACTGGCTAGGGCCTGGGTGCAGTCTTTTAATTGGGTGTTGTCAATGACATCAAGGATGATCGCTTGTTCTTTCTTCGGAAAACAGTCAGTTTGGGCAACCTTTGAGTAACTTAGGGCATTTTGGGAACTTCGGCTACTATTAGTCACTTGAGATATTTCGGAACTTTGGGTCTGTGAGAACTGTGGGGTCGGGGGGTCCACCATCCTGTCCGTTGGCGATGTCTAGACGACCACGATAAATACCACAAATAAACAACAACACAAAAAAAAAACTCGTAAAAAGAGAAAGACGCCCGCTTATCAGTAGCACTCGTAGAACGACCGATCACCACGAGTGCACGTTGCGAACTGACCAATTCTAATTGTATTTTCTTTGAAACCGTGTTCACATAGATCATTATCACTTGATAGTGATTCTATTCTATTACGTTCTTCAATATGCCAAAATTTTTGGAGATCATCATGAAGAATTTTATCAGTTACAAAGTAGGTTTGTATCGTATAGATTTTTTGAGGCAATGAACCTGAAACTACACACCCTAACACAGTGTTTGCTAGAACAGGCATTTTTTTCCCAAAGACGTCTTATCTTCAGTAAATAAATCATAGAAAATGTTTGGTCCTGTAAGCAAATCGACCGAATGAGAGTTATAAAAATTGGGACCAGCTAAGTCAATATTGTTCGGAATATTCAGTTTATCAAAGTTTATGCTGATAGCTGGTAAACTTGTTGTAATCTGTTTAATCACTAGGCATGAAACTGTAGCCTTATAGTCATTGTATAATGAATGAATAGTAATTTGAAATCTAGAATTAATAGCTGTTGAAAAGTTATTCAATGTCATTACAGATATGTCTACTTCAATTGGCTTTAAACTTAGGATGTCTAATAATCTCTCACTAACATAGCACGACTGTGATCCTGAGTCTAAAATTGCACGTACATTATGAACCTTGCCATATCTGTCATAAACTTTTACTACAGCAGTAGGTAATAATTACAAAGTTGTTATTTACCTGGCTAGCTAGATTGACATTAGTAGCTGGCTGAACAGCTTCTAAATTATTTTCTGAATCCTCTATTTGAATTCTTGACGATAACTCACCTGAATCATTTTGAGGTTTATCAGTTGTATTCTGTAAAAGCGAGCTATGCTTCTGCTTACATTGCCTGCAGGGACCTAGCTTACATTGCTTACTTGTGTGTCCTTTGCAGAGACATTTTCTACACAAGTTTAATCCTTTAATTCTATTCCATCTAGCAGAAACACTCAATTTAAAAAAATGCACATTTGTAAATGACATGAGATTTTGAATTGCAACAAAACATTTCCTAATATGTTCTGAATTCCCTGTGAACAAAGATACAGGTTTATTGTATTTTTTTATATCTTTGCCACGAGTATCACTACGCATAATGAGGCAATTTTCTATATAGTTCAGCTCTTGAAGTTTAAAATATCTTAAAATCTTCTAAACTGGGCAACTCATTACCTCTAATCTTGTGTTGTTCCCATTCACAAAATGAAGTTTTATCCAACTTAGTTGACATTATATATATATATAGACAAAACAAAAACAAAAAAGGTGCAACCCGGGCTCCGACACACCGGGCTGCTGTTCCATTCCCCAGCGACTACTCCTCACACCGTGAGGTGAGCAATCACTGGGTCCGCGTATCGTGCGTCCTAAGCAGACGAAGGGACCCATGGATGACTGCCTTCTGCATTCTGGCGGCTAAGATGTGCGCCGCCGCACGGCACACCGGCATTTTGCGCAGTGCCGAGAGCAGCGTATCCCTCATACCACCTAGGGATCCAATGACCATTACTAGCAGACTCACAGTGTAGTCCGGCCAGAGCCTGCGAAGTTGTCCGAGGAGCTCCTGATACTTGGTCCGCTTTTCCTCCTCCTTAGAGACGATGTTCCCCTCGGCGGGTGCCGAGAACTCGATAACGAACATCGTCTTTTGTTGGTAGTCGAGGAGGACTATGTCGGGCTTATTTGCATGTGTAAGCTCGAGCGTGGAGAATGAGTAGTTCCAGTAAATTCGGCACCTCTCGTTCTCCACAACGGACACAATGTCCCCTGGAGCGTATGGCAGCACCGGTGTCTCATCTATACCGTATGAGTGCCTTAAATGGTAGTATAGCACTCGTAGAGCCGCGTTGTGCCGATAGACGTAGGCTGTGCCAGCGTACACCTTACACGCCGACAAGAGGTGCGTAAGGGTCTCTGGCGCCTGCAGGCAGGCTCTACAGCGGATATCGGGCACATCCATACCCATAATCCGGCTACGGTATACTAAGGTGTTGAAGACACCGTCTTGGCAAGCCATTATAGAGCTCTCAGTCTCCGACTTCAACCCATTAGACCTTAGGAAGGAGAAGGTCAACTGCTCAGATAAACCATGCTCTTCTAGATGTTTGTAGAAGATTCCGTGCATTGGTTTATCTTTGTGAAGTCTTAAAAGCAATTGGACTTCAGCAGTTTTAATCCGGGTTTTTAATTGTGCGGGAGCAAGTTCCGTAACGGACTGCTGACACCTCCGCGTGAAGTCGAGCGTGAGACGAAGTTCTTCGGCTGCCCGTGTTGCTGCTCTAAAAAGGAAGGCTCCTTTACCCGCAATCTCGTGCTCTCGCACAAAGCGGATCAGGGGATCGGTGCTCGTCGTAACATAGCAGGCAGTGGCCAGTACTACTCTGTTGTGCAGATGCTCCAAACTCAATAGTCCACGCCCTCCCAGGTGTCGCGGGAGGTATATTCGCGGGACAGAGGATCTAGGATGTAGACTTCCCTCCATATTCATCCTTTTGCGGGTCTTTATGTCGATTTGTCGCAGCTCTTCCACGTTCCAGTGGATAGCACCAAAGCTGTATAGCAACAATGGGACCGCAAGCATGTTTGTGGCAGCGACTTTGTTTTTGCCGGACAGTTCTGACGACCAGATCTGCCGGAGTCGGTGCAAATACTTGCGGCGGAGACACTCTTTGACCAATTCTGCCTCTTGGATGTGACGCTGCGCCACTCCAAGGTAGGTATAAGTATCTCCGGCATGCAGTTGTCGCAAGATGCTCCCATCAACGAGCTGCTCCTCATCTTCACTATCTCCGCAACGTCCTCTTTTGAGATGAACCATGGCACATTTGTCTATCCCGAACTCCATACCAATAGCTTGACTGTAATCCTGCACTACCCTCAGCGACTGCTCTAAATCGCGTTGTCCGGAGGCATAGAGTTTCAGGTCATCCATGTAAAATAAGTGGGTGACCTTGTGCCTCCGGTAATTGGGCTTGCCACAGCTGTATCCCTTAGTATTTTTCAGCGCTATGGACAAAGGCAGTAGCGAGATGCAAAAGAGCAAGGGACTCAAGGAGTCTCCTTGGAAGACCCCTCTTTTAAATGATACCAACTCTGTTCGAACCCTGGTTTCACCCGATGTTATAGTGAACCGAGTCTTCCAGAGCGGCATCAGTTGTTTGATGCATCCCACTATTTGATCATCTACCGAAAGACATTCCAACAGCCGCACAATCAGTTCATGAGACGTAGTGTCGAATGCCTTCCGATAGTCGATCCAGGCCATAGAAAGGTTTCGCAGGTAATGCACGGAGTCCTGTGTGACACAGCGGTCAATCAACAGGTTATCCCTGCAGCCAGCTACTCCTTTCTTAGACCCTCTTTGTTCATATACGCTGAGAAATACGGGATTTACAGCTTGAAGGATACGCATGTACAAGATTCTGGTGAAGAGCTTGTAACATGCGTTCAGACATGTTATTGGCCTGTAGTTTTTAGGATCAGACAAATCTCCGGTCTTCGGGAGAAGCACGGTTCGACCCTCGACAAACCAAGCCGGAATTGGCTGCTCCTGATTTAGCCACGAGTTAAAAACTCTAGCTAAATGCCGGTGGCAACTGGGAAACTTTTTCAACCAGTAGGTGTTTATGCCATCCGGGCCAGGAGCTGCGAAATTCTTTGCGCCTCGTAAGGCACCAAGAATTTCTTCCGTGTTTATCGGGTGACGCAGTACATTCAGGTTTGGAGTCCTCCTACAAACGGACTCGAACTGCGCCAAGGCCGGAGTGTCTGCTTGGAGAGGTTTGGGGTGTTCGTAAATGCCCCTCCAGAAAGTCTCCACGCGATCAGCAGTTGGCGGCTGCTCTATGACTGGTGGTCGCTGTTGGAAGAGACGAGCAGGCTTTTCGGAAAACAATCTGTTTTCCTCCAAACCTCTCGCCCGCGTCACCAGTGATCGTTTAGCAGCGATTAGCGTCCGTATCCTGTCAAGACAATGCTGCTTGACAACAACCAGTACCGCTTGACTGAGCGTGTGATGGTCGCGCCTTAGCTCTCGGGCTATCTGGCGCACGCGGCGCGTAAAAGGCCTACCGGCCGCTCTATATTCCATCACACACTGGATACGGGATGCTTCTTGGCGAGCCAACTGGATTTTCGCTTCCATCTGGCGCACCCGCCTCTGTGCTCTCTCGACAGGAGAGTCTCTCACTCTCCCCTGTCCAGCCAGCCTCAGAGCCGCAGCGTAAATTTCGCAATTGATGCTCCAAATGTCAGAGACCTCCGATAGACGTTCACTCAACGCCTCATCCTCTCTCTTTAAATCTGCCAGCTTGAAGGACCTCTTGTTGTTATGCAAGGCCCTTCGGTCACTGAAATCTCCAGGTGAGACGGCTTCGTCGATTTCCCTCTCAGCGGGCCTCATCGGCGACCTTTCAGCCTGGTTAACAGGCCTTTCAGTCGCCGGAGGGGCAGGCTGAGCTGGAGCACGAACGTATCCCTGCCCCCGAAGGTAAAATACCTGGTTCCGCAAGCTCTGGGAGGTAATTGTGCTATGCTCTGGATGCATTTCACACCACCTCCCATGCATGCGGGACATGTATCCCCTACGGCGCGGGCTACTGCTCTCGTAGCAGCTCAGCAGGTCATCCTTCAGTTCCGTCGTCCACCTAAAACGGTCCATGTCGTTGCGTGTATCGTCGTCAGGGCGATCCGAGGCACCGCCACCTTGCCCAGAGCCGGCTTCCGATACCGGCCTGGTGTGGGTGCTCTTCTTCTGGGGCGGTCGAACCAGAAGGTAGGGCCCGTCCGGTGGTTAGCCTTAGGGCCCCCAGCCGACATTTCGGAGGCAGCCGACCACATTGCCTCCTAGGGATGACCTGTACAGGTTGCCGGCCGGCTTTCATCCCTGGCTTGGGTTATCCCCACAGTGTCGCCACGCACCGAATAGCCGTTTGATGTTGGTCGGCTTCCTGGGGGCGCATTTTATACCTACTGCCAGGTTTGCTATCAGCCGCCCCTAACCTGGGGTCAGACGCTGTCGGGAAGCCGTCCTTAACATGGGTGCAGCCGCTTCCTCACTATGGTGGTTCATACGCCTGCTTTCACAGCCGGTGACCACCATAGGCCCTTTTAAGGCAAGGACTACCAATCTTTTAGTCGCCTCTTACGACAGGCAGATTAAACCCTGGGAACATTCTAAACCCGGACCCAGACGGGTAATATATATATATATATATATATATATATATATATATATATATATATATATATATATATATATATATATATATATATATATATATATATATATATATATATATATATATATATATATATATATATATATATATATATATATATATATATATATATATATATATATATATATATATATATATATATATATATATATATATATACAGGATGGTAGTCGTGCGGATCACAAAATGTAAAGAAAGAAAATCTTGGGGATGTCCGCAAACAGGAAGAGGTTGAGGAGCAGAAAAACTGAAGGATGGTAACCCGAGCGATACGTACATTTTGTGATCCGCACGACTACCATCCTGTATACTTTTCCTTTGGGGGCTTCAGATGTCCTTCGGCAGGTAGCTATAGCTCGCCTCCGTGGCGACGTCAACTGTCGTCTCCAAAAAAGAGATCTGTTGGCCGAAGCCACAAATGTGCTGGCTGGCTCTTGTCGGTGGCTTCTGGCTGTGTGTGTGTGTTTTTTTTCCATCCTTGACTCCTCAGGTTACACCCGAAACCAAATGTTATGTTATGTGACCTCATCTAGGTGTGGGCATGTGACATCCATTTGGGCCTGATGAAGCCAATTAGCAGAAATACGTATCGCTCGGGTTACCATCCTTCAGTTTTTCTGCTCCTCAACCTCTTCCTGTTTGCGGACATCCCCAAGATTTTCTTTCTTTACATTTTGTGATCCGCACGACTACCATCCTGTATACTTTTCCTTTGGGGGCTTCAGATGTCCTTCGGCAGGTAGCTATAGCTGGCCTCCGTGGCGACGTCAACTGTCGTCTCCAAAAAAGAGATCTGTTGGCCGAAGCCACAAATGTGCTGGCTGGCTCTTGTCGGTGGCTTCTGGCTGTGTGTGTGTGTTTTTTTTCCATCCTTGACTCCTCAGGTTACACCCGAAACCAAATATTATGTTATGTGACCTCATCTAGGTGTGGGCATGTGACATCCATTTGGGCCTGATGAAGCCAATTAGCAGAAATACGTATCGCTCGGGTTACCATCCTTCAGTTTTTCTGCTCCTCAACCTCTTCCTGTTTGCGGACATCCCCAAGATTTTCTTTCTTTATATATATATATATATATATATGATTATTGCGTCCCAATGTTCGGTGGGCAGTTTAAAAACGTTTGAAGCGCTTAAATTTTTATTGGTGTTATCTAACAACTCTCTTAGCTCATTAGATGATTCTTTAAACAGTGGTGCTATGGAAAATAAACCTTTAGTATGATTTTTAACTAAAATTCTTGAATTCTCATACCTATTGCATAATGATTTCCAAGCTATATCATAGTTAACGGCAGAAAATTCAATGGATTGAATGACCTTTAATGGTTCATTTTGCAGTGATGCTTTTAGGTAGTAGAATTTTTCAATTTTCCCTATTGATTGTTGTTTAAATTTCCACAAAATTTAGGCAAACGAATTGGAGGTAATCGTATTTTATTATTGATATTAGGTGAATTGCCTCTTTGGGAATGGCTTGAAGTCTGCCTAATAGATTGTTCAGACCTTTCCCCTTTAATCTTACATTTATATAAGAGAAAAGTAGCAGACGCTAAGCGTTTATTGAACAAATCTGTAAATTCTGCACGTTCAACCTGATGCAGCTTTAAATCTTCATCACTGCAAGTAATTTGCATATGCATTTGAACCTCATCATATTGATCGATTAACTTTGTAAATTTATCAGTGCGAATTCGTAGTTCTACAACCATTTTTTCATTAATACTGGAATCAGCATCATAAGTGTTTTCAATTAACGCTAGATTTTTTGAAAATAGCGTTAATTTTGCTTTAATGGCTCCTCGTTTGCGTATCATGACGTTTAAACTTTGCGCCATTTTTACTAAAATGACAATCAATAATCTAATGGTAACTAACCAACCAAAGTGTTGCATGCACTTATAAAAAAAAATAATCTGATAATCTAATATCTCGTCTTCAATAGAAAATTGTCAAACAGTAATCACTCCTGTACAAATAGAGACAATATTGCAATGCAATATAAAAAAAGGGCAGAAAGGAAATAATTGAACGACCTTACTTGGCTGTGGTTATGTACTTTTAATTCAGCTGAGCAACAATTTATACAAATACAGGACGTTGCTCAGGACACTAACGACGCCGGCGCCGTTGAGAACTTGAGTTTCTTGACCAAAAGTACAGGTAGAGTACATTTTGGTCATATATTTTTGTACGGCATTCTTACCACCAATAGATCCATGAAAAATAATAAGAAAACGCGCAGTGTCGTAAAAAAAGTGGTGCGCCACAAGGTCGGAATTTTTTTTTTGATTTTCTATTTGATTGTTTCGCAACGCCGTACAAAAATCATGCGGCAAGGGGAAAAAATCGAGCGTTGCAATCCCACTCTTTCCGTGGTCCTGGGGGTGATTTGACACAACATGAAATTAATTTATTATAAGTATTCTATGCATATTCTATGCATAGATAATAGTTTTTTATATGCCGTACATTATCGATGGTCCAAAGGGGAAAATAACAGAAAAAGAAAAAATCCAAAAAAAATCCATGTAACGAAATGTAAGGTGAAATTCATCAGGTAGTTAGAAACTACGTAAATATGGGTTTGTATACTGTATACTTAGGGTGGACACTTCCTGATCCACACATTCAAGAATCTCAGTGTAAGAAACAGTTTATTGGCAAACATATAACAATATTAACAATGCAATCTATCACGGCCTGCTTTGCATTAGCAGGCATTCCTCGCCCATATGGTCTACGCAAAACGGAAAAACTCAAAACGGGCGCGATGATGTCATCGTTCTAAAAGGTTCTAGACAAGTCGATGGGACTAGGAACTAGGTATCAATAATGTTTGAAGAATATATTAAACCAAAAAGTACACAAAACTGTTGATACTGGGATTGATAGTTTCAATTCTTGGATATAATATACACACCGTTTTAGTTCAGTTAGACGTCATAGTGATTTTATCATATTATCAATAATTTATTGTTCTCTTGAAAAATATGTTAATACGTACTGTATCAGATGGCCATAAAGTACCCTTAAAATGTTAGCGTCATTTTCATCAGCCTAAAAGATATGATCCGCATTAAAATTTACGGCATCATTTTTTCCTAATTTACTTATGTTAATAACTTATGTTAATACTATTTAAAAAAAATCTATGATATTTAAACTTTTGCAATAATTTGCAAAATTTCAGTTTTTGTATTTCTCTATAATGTTTTTAGAACAGTTTCTTTTGAACGGCAATATTATAAAACAATTGTATTTTTCAATATCGTGTTAAAAAAAAGTTCCCGTACAGGATCAAACGATTTTACAGGTTTTTAAATCAAGAATACGATAATAAGGTAAGATTATTGATATACATTAAAATGAACAATCAATTTTAGATGGCATTATTTTTAATAGTACTTTTGTGTGCTAGATAATGTTTTGGAACCGAAGCCGCACTTTTTCAAATCACCCCCTGGACCACGGAAAGAGAGGGGGTTGCGACCCTCGATTTTTCCTCTTGTCGCATGACTTTTGTACGGCGTTGCGGAATAATGGATCAGAAGCAGTATTGAAATAGCATGAAACTGATGCTGTACAAAATCAAATGACCAAATTTACCCTGGAAATTGTCGGAAAGTAAAAAAAAATCCGACTTTGTGCCGCACCATTTTTTTACGGCACTGTGGGTTTTCACGTTATTTTACATGGATCTATCGATGGTAAGAATGCCGTACAAAAATATGTGACCGAAATGTACTCACTCTGCCTGTACTTTTGAATTCTCATCTGGACTCAGTTGGACAGCTTACAAGTGATAGCATAGTGCTGCATCTTATTATTTTATGCTCTTACACCGTTTTAGATAGGTGTTCTGGTGATACAAATGACCCATCATTTTTTTGACACGGGGCTGTAGTCTCATAGTCTAATAGTATATAATTCGAAGCTATTGCTCTGTTAAATATTTGACCTTATATGAAATGAATCTATTTTTTTAAATATATTCAATCTGAATATTTCGCCTTAAATGAGGATCTAAATAAACACCTAAATGTTTTACATTGCTTGGTTTATGCTTATGTTGTTTATAATAAATGATATATTTGTGTAATTTGGTAAATGGTTGGGATAAGACGTGATTGGTAGAAAATGAATCAATGTATATTGTATAGCAGTCATAACACGATGAGCGTGAAAATTGTATTACTCGTATCTTTTTATTAGTATCACTTACTTTTTCCATTCAGTGACAAACAATATCGGTCTGTTATCGCTTATATGTACTGAAAGGTTCCCTGAGGACAACGCATCTCTGAAATTTATGCTGGCACTTTGGTGTGCCCTGGTGTACTGACTCGGATATTTCAAATGATTGCTATATTAGTCATTTCTTGAACTCGGTAGTTGTTCATAGCATAATTTGTTGTTTTTAGTCTAAATGCCATGGTTTCTAAGGTATTTAACTACTTGCATAAAAATGTCTCCACGCAGACGATCACTGAAGCGTAGTAATATTGGAACCACTTTGGATAACAAAATGTGAAAGGTGTTGCCTCATTGCAGGAAGAATACTACATCCTTTCAGCAGCATATGATTTGAGCAGCTCTTCTAAAAATTATGTAATAAAATGGAAAATCATCAGGAGCCTCAGAAACAAAATTCGAATCGATTCTGAGGATGTTTTTGCTGATTAGTCCTCTGTCAGTGCAACTATTTGCCTAGTAATAATTATGAGTCCACATTATATCACACCCCATATTTTATCAAAGTCGGTATGAAATTAACGAACAGGTGAAGCGGTTACTGAGAAAAGCATAATTATCGGATATTTTCGCAATTACATGGATTGCTCGTAGAATAATTACATACGGTACAAGAAGTTAAACATACGGTCTAATTTATACTCAAGCTTTATGCTACATTTAGTACAGGTGATGAATGGCAATCAAAATAATGGTTCACAATAATCTCAAAATATCCGCTTGTTGTTGTTTCCTTCAAGTTTTCTTTTACTGTTTCTCTAATTTGTACGGTAGGAAAAATAAATCAGGTAGGTATTCTAATGAATGCATTAAAATACAGGCCTTTGGAGCAAAAACGGACCAGAGACTCAACCACAGGCACTGCAGCAGAAAACTCCTCGAAACTTCCATGGAAAAGTGCTCTCGGCATTTTTTCTGTCGAGAAAGTTTAGGTACGCTAGCACGGAATCTGAATTAAATATACTTCACGCGGCCTGGACGAAAGTTTGAGCAGCATCGTAGCGATCACCGTTACTAATCGCAAAGATAAACATCATCTGGGACTTCTTTTCATTGTACTTACGATTGAAGCACTTGTTCTTCAGGTTTCTGGCTGTTAGAATCGACGAATCGAACGGTGAAGTTCGAATGAATGGCTTTGGCAAACAAGTTTATTCTAGATCGGTAATGGAAACGATCCAAATGAGGGGGTTGTAGATGCATACCTTATTTCTACAATGCCCTGTTATTCAGTTGCCGCCAATATATATATCGTACAGTATGGGTTCAGAACTCGGAGTTACAGTTTGAACGGATTACCGACATAATAACAGAGCAATAGAAAATCATGGCGAATCCCATGTTGTTGCAATTGACATATCGAAAGCTTTCGACAGAGTGTGGCGTGAGTATCACTGACTACCACATGGCCTGCGCCAGTGGCGGAATAGCTTTTTGAACGACCGATCTCTGTTGTAGTCGAGGGCTGTTCATCAGACGTATTTTCAATAAACGCCGGTGTTCCTCGGGGATCTGTCCTATCCCCTACACTGTTTCTGCTGTACATCAACGAGCTGCTGGAAATAACATCCAATCCAACCTACAGATTCGCAGATGACATTACATTACATTAGTGTCGTGCATGGAGCCAGGCAAGCCACTATCATCCCAGGAGAGGGTACGTCGACGACAGCAGCATGCCTCACAGAACAACGCGGATATCAAAACAATTGTCGAGTTGGGATTAGTAAATAAAGTACAGTTCAACGTAGCAAAAACTCGGGCAACAACACTTACAAAGAAGTCTCACGATGGCTTACCAACCGTGGAAATGGAGGGCCACCCCATAGTCGAATCACCTTCCGTCATGCTTTTGGCAATCAACATCAACAGTAACATGTCCCGGCACGATCACGTCATCAGTATTGCTAAAACGGCATCCCAGAAGCTTGGAGTTTTGTTCCGCTGTAGGAAGTTGTATACACCAGAGCAACTGCTGCTGCTCTAACGACCGGTTTCTCAATATCCAGTTAAATATTTATCTGCAAGATAACAGCAACTGTCATATAAATTGTTTAAACAATTGAAGGCTAAAGTTACGAAGTCACGTAAATCTTACCTGACAGTTGTATCCATAGCAACGCTATCTGGCAGATACCTATCTGACACTTTAACTGGACATTGAGAAACCGGCCCTAAAAGGCACAGATCCGACCATCGCTGGAGTATTGCTCCCATGTGTGGGGATGCGCTCCGAAACACTCTCTAAAGCTTCTGGACACTATCGAGAAAAGAGCAATTAGATTAATCGATACGCCTAACCTCACAAAGGACCTCCACAGCCTGGAGCATCGAAGGAGGGTGGCTGACCTATCCTTGTTTTACACATTCTGTCACGGAAGATGTTCGAGTGAGCTCTCCCAGATAATAACACCAAAGGCCGTCCGAACCAGGAACACTAGAGAAGCTCCGCGAGCTCATCCTTACCATGTCGAGGCCCTTACTCCCTGAACCAGTCTCCTCCAGCATTCATTCTTTTGGAGAACTTCGACGGCAACAGCCTGCAGCGTTTCAAGTCTGACGTGAACTGACACTTATCCTCTCGCAGCGCTTCTATAGCGTCATAGGCTTTTAGCCTTTGCGGGAGTCTGACCATAAAAGAAAATAAAATATCTTAGACAGCAGGCAACATTTGGATCTAATATCGACGAACGGATGTGTGCGAGGCAAAACTGACAGTTATAACATTATTTATATTTATTTTTTTATAAAAGACTATTTCAACCTGTAAAGACAATAACAACTTATGAAACATGTATGTAAACTGTTGGAGGGACTGCATGTTCACAAGCTCACAAAGTTTTACAATCTCTTAATTTTAACGGCCAAGTGACAGCGTCTTGGAAAAGTTTTCGATTATTATGTGGAATATTGAGGGTATGGAGAACAGTTTTAGACAAGGGTGTTACTAAGCCACGAAAATTTTAAATAGAACCGATATGTCAGATAATACGCTTTTTGGACGTTTTATGATATCTGCATAATAAAAATGCAAGTCACTCATTTCCTTCGGTCTGTCTGTCTGTAGGTCTGTCTGCCTACCTCAGCAACCACTTCATGGATTGTTACAAAACGTAAGCGCCTATAATATATAGCATATTATGCTATGGGGTCGTAGTAGGTAATGCTACTATAATTTTGAGAATCGGTACATGGGCGGCGGAGTAAATAGCAAAAAATATATCAAATATGTAATACACTTCGTTTTTAGCTATTTGGCTAAACTTCGCCTTATTGCTGCGCCACAACAAAAGCATTTGTTATTATTATTAGTAACACTAACAGTTGGGTAGATTTGATGGCTCATTTGAATAAATAGGAGGATTACATTTAGCCAGCAGAATTTTCTGAAAATAATTATTCAAAAAATATTTATTTCTCTTGTGCAAAGTAGGCAACTTAACTTCTACTTGACAGATCCTAAAATAAAACAAGAAGACGCGAAAAATATACATATACCGGGTTATTCACGTTATTCGACACGGAGCATTATGGCTAAAGTGTTTGATGAATAATTTCGAATGGATAGGGACCGATTAAGGCTATATTTTAAAAATATTTTCATGTTATACAAGGTGTAAATCATCATTTTCGGTATAAGTAGAAATCAGAAAAAAATTGAGTATCGCAGAGATTATAAAATGTAGAAGGCTGTGACTTTGCCGTATCACTAAGCATGAAATGCGTCAGCTTAGGTTAGAGTCAAACTTGAATTACATTTGTACTTGGAGAAATCGATCAACTAATTAAGGAAAGTTCGATCAGAGATAACTTGATTCTTTGAAATGTGAATGCCGAATTGTATACGATTAAATATAAAATTTGATAGCCTTCCTAACGATATAAGGTTATTTTTCAACTTTTTTCAACATTCCTACAAGCAACCTAGCAGATCATGAAATATAAACAAAAACATGTTCAAATAGAGGAAAACAACTAACCTATCAGCAAAATGCAGACGAACTAGACCAGAGAGACAAGTTTATAAAAATTACTCAAAACAGATCAACTTTAACCAGAAACAACGGCGGAAATATATCTAAGGTCAAAGAGAAGCTAGAATACGACAGAAATGTATAGTTTTCACGGCCTACTAGCTACTGCAATGTGATAGATATTGCCAATTTCCAAAACCATTAAAAATTTTGAAATGAAAGGAAAACTTCTAGCAAATGTAGGCAGTTTATTATCTTCAGAATGAAGTTTCACATTCAATGATATAAAAAAGTATTCAATCCTTTCAAGTCAAAAGTAACCAATACTATGACTGAAGTACAGTACCTGTTAGAGATCACAAAAAGTGGAGAACGAATTAAAATGTTTTCAAGTTACAAAACATAATTTGCCTGGCAGAAAATTTAAGTCAGTGTTCCTTTCTTGTGATCTTGCTAATAGGTACTGAAAAATTAGGTTTTTAGTTAAAAGTATCGTTACTTTGCCGCAAATTACTACTTTTTTACACCATTACATGTGATTGATAATTGCGTGCTGGAGCAACAATCGCTGGTAGTTTTTCTTTCATTTCTGGGTTTTCAATTGTTTTGTAAACGTTTAACCACAGTATATCCAGTTGTACAGTAGCGCAACTCTCCAGAATTTTGGTGGTTCACGCATAGCATACCGCGCATCGTTCGCAGGATGTTTAGCACAGCGATCGCCTGAGTCGTGTTCAGTCTATGAGAGTAAAGGTAGTGTCTTTGACGGAACCGGATTAAGGAATTTGGTGATACGCTGATATGGATATCGGGACGCGTGGAGTCAAATGTTGCGCGGCTGCAGGCTGTATTAACAGTTCCAAAAACTGTGACTATAGTTTTTTTAAGTTTCCTCAAGATGCTGCCAGGTAAGCGATTGCTCCAATGTTTAACATGCTCCTTTATTAAGTAATAATATTAAAGTTTGATAGCATTGCTCCATCTGTCTCTAACAAAGTCTGTCGGGTATTAGGGTGGCTGCGTGTTCTTTTTTCAAATTTTAGAAGAGCTAGACGTTACGGAAAGTCGTTCTTTAATTATGAGCCTGAAGTCAGAATCACAAAATTCGAAATGTGACATCCGATATAGCGGATTTAGCCATTTTGTACCCGTTGATTCAACATGCTGGACGAGAAAAATAAAATGTCCTCCACATGCATGATTTTTTGTGTTTTCGGTCTTTGATTATGAACCTAAAATAAATGGTAGACCTATTCTAAAAGCTAGTTCCATGAACTATTTATTTTCTACAACTAAGCATTGCGTCAGCCAGCTGAATCGATGGCCTTCCATATCCAGCTTATACGAATACAATCTTTAAGTCGTGCGGATCACAAAGAGATCTTTAGGCTGAAGCCACAAATGTGCTGGATGGCTCTTGTCGGTGGCTTCTGGCTTTATTTTTTCCATCCTTGACTCCTCAGGTTACACCCGAAACCAAGTGTTATGTTTTGTGACCTCATCTAGATGTGGGCACATGACATCCATTTGGGCCTGATGAAGCCAATTAGCAGTAACACGTGTCGCTCGGGTTACCATCCTTCAGTTGTTCTGCTTCTCAACCTCTTCCTCTTTTGCGGTCACGCCCCATTATTTTATAAGGTCTTTGAGTTTTTTCTACAAAATTTTACTATCACATCCCCTTCTTACCTCAAAGATAAATTATAAGCATGACATACAGCCACTTATTATTAGCGTTCCTAATAATTTCTCACTGTGTCCTCACAGCACCACAACGTTCAAAAGATATTTCACGACATATAACAAAATGAATGTGAGTATGCATTCCAACATTATGAAATTTTAAGCAGAAAGTGAAGTCCATTCTTAATGATGAAAAAGAATCAGCATGCTAGTTTCAAAAATATATAATTTTTCTCTATAAACATGGATTCTTTTCTTCAATATGCCTATTCATATGTAGTATACAAATACAGAAGAAAGAGTAGTCTTGTTAAACTAGATGAAATCGGTTTGGATTTTTTTTTTATGAATAACTACCAGTTTAGTATATTTTATCGTTGTTATAAACATATTGATCATTATTTTTTATGTGCACCTAACAAGTTTTCATCGGTTTTGCTGTCGACGTACAATAAATGCGAATGCATGGATATAACTTACAAATTGTAATCCAGAATTCCAAAGACAACTGCCTAACCTCGATGAAGTATATCACATTACCACACTGCTCTCAAAATTTAATCTATTTACGAGATACATCGCTTCCATTAAACTTATTGCAACACAATAATTACGCTTCTTCACTCGATTATTGCTAAGCCGACCCTGTGCTCAGAACGTAAACGGCAATACTCGCGGCTCGTGCTGAGAAGCCGACGTGGGGTTATGAGGCTAGTTCTTTGGAGACAAATTGTCTGCGTGATTTCTACGGAGTTGCGCTACTGTATAATTGGATAAACTGTGGTTTAACCTCTACTACAATGCAGTAGCCAGTAGGCTGTGAAAAATATTTATTCCTTCATACTCCAGGTTCTCTTTGACCTTAGATCTGTTGCCGCCGTTGTTTCTGGTTAAAGTTGATTTGATGAAGCAATTTTTATAAGCTTGTCCCTTCAGTCTAGTTCGTCTGCTAAGTTAGTTATTTTCTTCTATCTAAACAGGTTTTTGTTTACATTTCACGGTCTGTTAGGTTGAATATAGGTAGGAAAAATGAAAAACACCGATTTGATTGAAAATTAGAAATTAAATGAAAGCTACCAGAGGCTGATATTTACAACTTTATATCATTAGAAGAGCTATAAAATTGCACATTTAATTCTATAAAGAAAAACAGGTACTCCCACTTGAAAAATTCAAGTTACCCCTGATTGAAGTTTCCTCAATTAATCGACTGATTTCTCCAAAAACCCTAATTCAAATTTGGTCGTCTAGCCTAAGCTGACGCATCTCATGCTTAGTAATACGGCAAAGTCGCAGCCTTCTACATTTTATAATCTCTGCAATAGTAAATTTTTCTCTGATATGTACTTATACCGAAGATGATGAACCTAAACGGTTCGCTTTAAGTCCCATGTCTGATCCATGAAATCACACTGAAATTCATCAACGAATCTGATTATGCAATAATATACAGGGTGGGCCAATAGTGCTTGGACGGAAGATTGTGGACTTACTAAAATATACTTTAGAAACCTGTCACTTGATCATGGTAGGGAACCTCGAGGGCTATAACATAGAAATAATTTCACTTAAACTTTGACGTTTATACAGCGTGATCAAACTCACATTTTTTAGAACGGAGTCCCCTATATATTATTGCATATTTGGATTCCTTGTTCAATTCTAGTCTGAGTTTACGTATCATACATGAAACTTTAAATGAACCGTTTAGGCGCAAACCACCATCTTCGGTATAAGTAGGTATCAGAGAAAAATTGAATACCGCAGGGATTACAAAACCTAGAAGGCCATAGCTTTGCGGTGCGATGAAGCATGGAACGGGTCATCTTAGATTAGAAGGATAAACTTGAATTCCTTTTATAGTTGGAGAGTTGGTTTAAAGAATGAAATATAAAATTTGATTACCTTTCTAACGATATAGCATTCTCGATGTCAATCTTTTTTGGTTTTCATTTTATTTCAAATTTTCAGTCAAATCGGTGCTTTTTAATTTTCCTGCGTGCAAGCAACCTAGCAGGCTATGAAAAATAAACAATAGCCCGTTAATATGGAAGAAAACAACTAACTTAGTAGAAAGATGCAAACGAACTAAGGTAGCGAGGCAAGATCATGAGAATTCCTGACCTAAGGTGACGCACTTCATTCTTAGTCGTACCGCAAAGTCTTCTAAGTTTCATGATCGCTGTGATATTCAATTTGTTTCTGATACCTATTTATACCAAAAATGGTGACTTGCACCTAAACGGTTCGTTTAAAGTTCCATGTACGATACATGAAGTGACACTAGAATTTACCAAGGAATCCAAATAATATGCAATAATATATAGGGGTTCCACTAAAAAAATGTAAGTTTGGTATGTGACGGATTTTTGAAATATTTTTTAGTAAGCCCACAATCTTCCATCCACGCACTATTATTAGCCCATCCTGTATAGGGTGTTCTATTTTGAAAAATATAACTGATACGTTTCGTGTTTTGGGGACGCCCTGTATAACATGAAAATATTTTTAAAATGTAACTTTGATGGATCCCTATCCATTTGAAATCATTATTTTATTTTTCATCAAATACTTCCGCGTGGAATAACGTGAATAACCCGGTACATAGATTTGACGAGTACAACAAAAGTTACGATTAATTTATCCTTTTTAGATTAATTTCATTTCGATATCGCAATCAGAGCAATTGGCGATTGGTATTGATGGAAAAAATTCATTTCCACTGATTTTTTGAATCCTCCACTGCCTCCGGTACTTGGTTTTTGCACTATGCTAGTGCGAGTGCTAGTGCAAATTAAATGTCTAAAGAAATTTGACTAAAAAACATATTCATGTAGATGGTAAAAAAATATGTGTGTAACATGAGTAAGAAGCATATCAATACATTTTTTTGGTACAAAAAAAATTGGAAAAAGAGCTGCAAGGCCTTGGCTTCGAACCAACACGCGCTCGAACACAGAGTCATCGTCTAGCACTCTAAACCACTGCGCCATCTAGCGTTGCGGAGGAGAACGCTTCAAGAAAACATATTTGATTAGGTGCTCCATTAGTGGAACTTGTAATCTAATTTCAAATATTCAAAAAGATATTTATTTCGATCGTAGATTTCGTTTCGAGATGCAAACTGCTATGTTGCAACAAATATACACTATTTACAAGTAAGTATTTTCACGATTGGCTGGGAATCTAGAAACTATTATCGGAGTAGGACGTCGTTGGTCAAAGGAGCATCGTGACCACCTTTGTGACGTCACACGGGTTCAGGAGCCGTTGGCATGTTTTCGGTACTGGATTGAAAAGCCCACTATTTTTTGATATTACCTTTGAATTATTGCGAATGAAAAGTAGACTTCTATATGATCTTTCTATTTAAAACAAAAACAAAAAAATCAAATCCTCAATTATACACCTTTGGTGCCATCCACTGGACAACGGGCGAGCTGCGAAAAATAGACATAGACAAAAAGGGGGAATATGGAAAGGAATATGGAAAGGGGTACATTAAAAGTCCTCTGTCCTGCAAATATACCTTCCGCGATACTTGGGAGGGCACGGACTATTGAATTGGGGGCATCTGCAGAACATGTTAGCATTGGCCACTGCCTGACATGTGACGAGGAGCACTGCATCCTGCTGCAGAATGGTACCTAACCATCAAACTCCATAAGAAAAGTTATGAACAGCAAAATATTCCTGATATTAAATCTATGCCCACAACGTACCCGTACATACATATAACAATATGTAAGGAGTAAGATAGCCGGCTGTAAAAGCAGCTTTCTCCAGAGAACGTTTACGTACATTATATCTGAGATTGGGTCTGAATATGCAATGAAATTGCGAAATTGTAGGAAACTACTTAGCTCCTTATGAGTACAGGCATTATCCTAAAAGATGGCTTGATAATCTCCATAACGTTTTACGACATAATTTGGAGCTACCTTCGCGCTGCATGAGGTAATTTAGTAAGGATTACAAATTAAATGCAGTTCTCCATTCGTTCTTAGGACGCTGTGATAATTCGACTCTACGAAGATCGGACAAGCTATAGATATTTGGTACGAAAGCACGAGTGTATTTACAATAAATTATGCATCAATTAGTCACGTACACAGGAGGGGGGCTTGATATTCTTCAGCTACCATATATTTTTTTGCACACCTGTGATGATTAAAAGTTGGTGCTCAATGACAGCTAGTTCCGAATGTTCATGTTTGATTAAATATCAAAGACTAAATGACCTAGCATTGATTTATATTCTTTCGTGTGTTGCCATAGTTTAAGCAGAATTTAAAAAAAGCAGTTACCTATACCATCTATTCGCGAACAACAACTGGTCAGATCTCCTGGATTGCCTGTCCGACAACTTCGAACTTCCAAACAGTAACTGTCCATCTTTAAGGTGGTCCTCTAGGTCGACTTCGGCGTTCACAATAAGGTCAGGTTGTTATCCAACAAAACTGACGCAGCGTTCCTCATATCTCCTTACACTCCACCGTTGGATATTTTTCTGATCACTTATTTTGTCATCTATGAAGTCAACGTATACCCTTCTCCAGCCAGATCCCATGAAGATTTAGTCGAAGGCAAGCTGCCTCCCCTGACATATTTGTTAGCGGAAATTCTCCCAAGCTGCAAAATCTGGCTTCAGCTTCCAATGGAGCTTTGCGAAACGTGATGTGTTAACTATCTGCTCGCAAATCAGTGAAGTTATTCATGTTGACATGGAAGCTTACATCCCGCTTACAATCAAAACTTCCATACCAGGATCCCACGGCTGTTGTTGTTTACTTACACATTGCATCCATGGACAAATGAAATGGAAGTACTCGACACGTAAAAATACAACACGATGCAAAGCAAAACAGAAGGTTATATTACACCGCAGAGGCAGCTGATCCTTTTGGACCTGCCAAGCATATTGAGAGGAACTTCTTAAGGAGTATCTTTCTTCCTATCACATATAGGGACGAAACAACCTCAATAGCCTCCAAAGACAATTCCGAAGTATTTTTCTAGACATTTTCAAGAATTTCCATAACAATTTTCTCCAAACAATGTTTAAAACTAAATATTTCGACAGGGCTGTAGTAGAGCTACTGTTCCCGACGTGATCCCCGTAATTGTGTATATACACCGGAGCTCATTTCCACACTTACTCACCTCTTTCGGCATTATTCCAAAAGACTGGAAGTCAGCTTGTTTCTATTTAATGCCAAAAAATGGATTCAAATCGATTTTCATACTTTCACTTAATTAACGACAGAAATATGGAACTCATTTGGCAAGGCTCATACTTATATCATTTGATATTTCAAAATCTCCTATCAGTGGTGGTAGGTGGCACTCCTAAAGAAGAATCCGCCCTACAGGCTTCGTGCTATTCTTTGCGGCTGGTTTGTAGATCTCCTCTCCAGCCGCGAAACCTCTGTCTCCTCTTCCTTCCATAACATCAGCTCTGGGGTACCGTAGGGATCGATCTTGGCTTCGACATGGTTTCTGCTTTAAGTAAATAATCTGCTCTCTAGCACTATGAACCTAATCTATGGTTTAATGAATTTACAGGCTCCATAACTTACAACATAGCATAAATACGTTTGGATTTTACTAGCGAAGACTAGAAACTAAATCAATTTATTTACCTACTTGCTTCTGCAGCGAAGTTTAATGGGGAACGTACATGTTAACTACCATGAAGGTAAAATCATCAAGGTCTCGAAACACCTGGGATTTTTCTTGTAAGGAATATAAGTTGTTGAGTTCTCCTATTATCGCCCAGTCGAATTTGAAAAAGGAACCACCGTTCCGTTAAGGGGCAAATATAAGTCGCACTGTTATTGAGTGACCAGTAATTTGAATTCCGTCCCCATAAACCGTCTGTAAGTGAAAAATTCATCGCTTTTACGTTAAAGTTTATTACAGATATTTTAAAGTTTTAAGTGTTTATAGCACCTGTAGAATTATGACTGTATAAATATGTATATATAGCTGAATTTGCTCTATTTTTTATAAATCCTGGTTTAGTTTGTAAAATTCGGTTAAATTGTTGATCAAAGTTGTCAAAAATGAAAGCTGTAGCTATTAAAAATACACTTAATATGATCTTTTATGGATTAAAGTCCACCTATATATTTTCAAGAAAATTGGAAAAAATGACGTATTTTTCCTAATCCTATGATTGTTAGTAATTTTAAAAATGATAATTATAAATAAGGACTAATACTTAAAAACAAATTTACTATAAGTCTTCATAACTGTAGAAAATTTGAGCCAAATTCGTTTGTTAGTTTGCGAAATATCTTATTTGATTTTCCCAGGGACTAGTTGTATGAATATTTACTCTTGCCCAACCGATATTCCCAGAACTATTTAATAGAATGGAATGGATGCAGCGAAGGTTGAAATTCAAAGCAACTTAAATATGTTAGATAGTTATAGATTTAAGAATTATGCAATTATCACGCAACTACAGTCCTTTAAATTGAACATACTTTTACATGTGGTGGTGCGATGTCTGGACGACAAATTGAAACTTCAAATTAGAGTGCCCTGCCAGAAGTTGATGTCTCGACGAAGTACCTCAGAATAAATAAAAAATGAGGGTCCTACGTTGTCTAAAGTACCGGATGTATTGCAAATTTTTGCAGCGCGCTTCAATCTGATGTTTCGATTTCAAAACAGAAACAGCTCGATCTGACATCTGTACCATCGCGCCATCACGCAGTTGTACAGGGTGACCTAATAAGGATGGACGCCGGCAATATCTCGGTAACCGTTAATCATATAACTTCGAGCTAAAAATATTATTAGACAAATCGGCTAAGAGAAATCGCTGGAAATTATTTTCAAATTCCGCAAGTAGCCGCTAGTGGGCGCAACTGTTACGATCAATCAGAAAAACTGCTTTTTCTCAAAAATATGCAAATAAAGGTATATTATAAATTCTACCATCACGTAGACAGGACAATTTATGTTTTTTTTGTTAATAATTTTTTTCTCTATGTTGTAAGATGTAGTGGTAGGGGAATGTCAAAGAAGTTTTTATTCTAATGGTCATAACTTTGATATGAGTTAACGGAATTGAACAAGCTTGGTCTCGTTTGGAGAAACTCTTCTTACTTAATAACCTGTTATATAAAAATTTTCCAAGTTTATCTTGACTTAGTAACTACAGGGCAGTATTTGACATCATAACAACTATTACGCATTATTACGAGAATTTTAAACGATATGCTATATATCTTTCAACGCAGGTATATAGAAGACGAAATTTTAAAAAAGTCAGTGCAAGATTTAACTTCCTAGTTATTTTTAAACCGGAGATATCAATAAAACAAGTACAAGTGACAAGTGTGCTGTGAAATTCAGAAACCATTGCCGCCTTATAAGAATATAGCCTCCGTCAGTCTACAGGGTTATTCACGTTATCCGACACGGAGCATTATGGCTAAAGTATTTGATAAAAAAGAAAATAATAATTTGGGATGGATAGAAACCCATTAAAGGTACATTTTGAAAATATTTTCATATTATACAGGGTGTCCCAAAAGCACGAAATGTATCAAAGTTATGTTTTTTTAAATGGAATACCCCGTATATTATTGCATGTTCAGATTCCTTGGTGAATTCTATTGTGACTTTATGTATCACACATGGGACTTGAAGTGAACCGTTTAGGTGTAAATCACCATTTTCGGTATAAGTAGATACAAGGAAAAAATTGAATATCGCAGAGATTATAAAATTTGGAAGGCTGTGACTTTGCCGTATTACTAAGCATAAAATGCCAGCTTTGATGAGACTGTCAAATTTAAATTACGTTTATGCTTGGAGAAATCGGTCGATGAATTAAGGAAACTTCGATCAGCGATAACTTGATTTTTTCAAATGGGAATGCCTAATTTTTTTTATACGGTTAACCGTAGAATTTGATAACCTTTCTACTGATGTAGGGTTGTGAATATCAATCTCTGGTAGTTTTCATTTAATTTTAAATTTTCAAACAAATCGGCGTTTTTCAATTTGCCTACCTATAAGCAACGTAGCAGGCCATGAAATATAAACAAAAACCTGTTCAGGTAGAAGAATACAACTAACTTAGCTGAAAAATACACACAAATTAGACTAAAGGGACAAGAATATAAAAATTACTCACAACAAACAAAGTCTAAACAGAAACAACGGCGGTAACATATCTTTGGTCAAAGAGAAGCTGGAGTATGGCAGAAATGGATTTTTCCACGGCCTACTAGCTACTGCAATGTACTAGAGATTGGCAATTTCCAAAACCATTAAACATTTTGAAATAAAATAAAAACTACTAGAGAATGTTGTAAGCAGTTTATTATCTTCATAATAAAATTTCATATTTAATGATATAAAAAAGTATGCAATTATGTCAAAACTCAAGTCAAATGTACCTCTGACTGGAGTTCTGAAAATTCTTGAGTACCTATTAGCAAGGTCGCAGAAAATGAAGAATGAATTAAAATTTGTTCAAATTATAAAGCATAACTTAAATGGCAGAAAATTTAAATCTGATTTGTCAGTATTCCTTTTTTGCAATATTGCTAATAGATATTGAAAAATAGAAGGGCTCTAGTCAGAGGTATCGACTTCGACGCAAATTAGTACTTTTTTACATCATTACATATGATTGATAGTTGCGTGCTGGAGCAACAGTCGCTGGTTGTTTCTGTTTCATGTCAGGGTTTTTAATTCTCTTGGGAATTTTTAACCTCTAGTAAATTGCGGTAGCCAGTAGACTGTAAAAAATATCTATTACTGCCATACTCCAGCTTCTCTTTGACCTTAGAGATATTATCGCAGTTGTTTCTGGGAGAGTTGATTTGTTGTAAGGAATTTTTATAATCTTGTCGCTTTAGTCTAGTTAGTGTGTATTTTTCAGCTAAGTTGGTTGTTTTCTTCTACCTGAACATGTTTTTGTTTATACTTCATGGCCTGCTACGTTGCTTATAGGTAGGAAAATTGAAAATCGCCGATTTGTTTGGAAAATTAAAATTAAACGAAACCTACCAGAGATTGATATTCACAACCTGATATCATTAGAAAGCTTATCAAATTCTACGTTTAACCGTATAAAAAAAATTAGGCATTCCTATTTGAAAAAATCAAGTTATCGCTGATCGAAGTTTCCTTAATTCATCGACCGATTTCTCCAAGCATAAACGTAATTTAACTTTGACAGTCTCATCAAAGCTGGCGCATTTCATGCTTAGTAATTCGGCAAAGTCACAGCCTTCCAAATTTTATAATCTCTGCGATATTCAATTTTTTCCTTGTATCTACTTATACCGAAAATGGTGATTTATACCTAAACGGTTCGCTTCAAGTCCCATATGTGATACATAAAGTCACAATAGAATTCACCAAGGAATCTGAATATGCAATAATATATGGGATGTTCCATTTAAAAAAACATAACTTTGATACATTTCGTGCTTTTGGGACACCCTGTATAATATGAAAATATTTTTAAAATGTACCTTTGATGGTTTTCTATCCATCCCAGATTATTATTTTCTTTTTTATCAAACACTTTAGCCATAATGCTCCGTGTCGAATAACGTGAATAACCCTGTATAGATAATACTCAGGTAGAACCACTTGAAATCATATTTTAGCTTTTCGAAATAACCTACAGGTGGCGTAGTAGTCGCAAATAAGTGCTATATTAAATTTTCAAAATAATGGAACTTTTAAAAGAAACAAACAAAAATAAATTACAGTATAAAACTGATTATCATATTTGTTATTATTGAACTTCAATTTGAGCTGATCACAAAGTGTTACGTGAACTCCACAAGCACTGATAGTAAGAAAAAATCAATGTGAATAGATCTCAAAAATTAAGACCAATTAACGGCAAAATAAAGCAAAATAAGATGGTATAACAACAATGATAACAAACAAAAAATACATAAACCTAATTAACATGCGCATACCATACCTACTGCCAGTGTTGCCTTAAATGTTCAATTTCGTCCATCGTTTTAGATGCACTTATACATCCATTCACGCGTGAATAAACCTGCCAGTTTCACCATCTAGAGCAACACTGAAAATAGGTTTAGTATACGTGTGTGAGTTTATGTATTTTATCTGTTAACCTTGTTGTTATACCACGTTACTTTGCTTTATTTTCCTGTTAGTTAGCCTTTAAAATCTATTCACATAAATTTTTTCTTGCTATGTTTACTTGTTGAGTTCATATAACACTTTGTGATCAACTCAAATTGACGTTTAATGATAATAAAAATAATAATCAATTTTATACTGTAACTTATTTTTATTTGTTTATTTTAAAAGTTCCGTTATTATGAAAATTGGATACATCAGTTATTGGCGACTACTACGCCACTGGTTATTTTGGAAAGTCAAAATATGATTTCTAGCAGTTTTACTTGAGTATTATCTATAGAATGATTACTAAAACGCTGTGACGAAGGCTATATTCCTATAGGGCAGCAATTGTTTCTGAATCTCACAGCACACTTGTCATAATACTTATTTTATTGATATCTCCAGTTTGAAAATAGATAGGAAGTTGAATCTTGCACTGACTTTTTAAGAATTTGGTTCTCTATATACTTGTTTTAAAATATATATATATATATATATATATATATATATATATATATATATATATAGACAAAACAAAAACAAAAAAGGTGCAGCCCGGGCTCCGACACACCGGGCTGCTGTTCCATTCCCCAGCGACTACTCCTCACACCGTGAGGTGAGCAATCACTGGGTCCGCGTATCGTGCGTCCTAAGCAGACGAAGGGACCCATGGATGACTGCCTTCTGCATTCTGGCGGCTAAGATGTGCGCCGCCGCACGGCACACCGGCATTTTGCGCAGTGCAGAGAGCAGCGTATCCCTCATACCACCTAGGGATCCAATGACCATTACTAGCAGACTCACAGTGTAGTCCGGCCAGAGCCTGC